>CM038551.1:25965492-27182237 GCA_021527575.1 Ensete glaucum
GGAGAGTATTCCTACATTATTCCCAATGATTAGGATGTCATCCACATATAGCATCAGGAAGGTGATAGCGTTTCCACTTACCTTCCTGTACACACAAGGCTCATCTTCATTCTTAACGAAGTCATAAGATCTTATCACCTCATCAAATCTTATATTCCAACTTCGGGATGCTTGCTTCAATCTATAAATAGATCTAAGCAACCTGCACACTTTATCTAGACTCTTTTTGGATATGAATCCCTCTGGCTGTATCATATACATCTCCTCCTAGAGGTTACCATTAAGGAATGTCATTTTGACATCCATCTACCAGATCTCATAGTCATAGTGTGCTGTAATAGTCAAAATAATTTTAATGGACTTAAGCATGGCTACAGGTGAAAAGGTTTCATCATAGTCAACTCCTTATCTTTGACGATATCCTTTAGTTACCAGTCTTGCTTTATAGGTCTCTACCTTTCCATACACTCTGATCTTCTTCTTGAAGATCCATTTGCAACCAATGGGTATAATACCTTCAGGTGCATCCATAAGGTTCCAAACCTTATTAGAGTACATGGAATCTATTTCAGAATTCATAGCTTCTTGCCACTTCCCAGAGTCTATACTCATAATAGCCTCCTCGTAGGCCTGAGGATCTATTAGACCTACATAAAGTTAAAATTTGTGTGTTAGGTACCTGAACAGACTCGAGCTCTGGAATGGTGTTTGAGCTAGGTTCTCCAACCTTGCTCAATTCTATATCATTCCCACTGTTTCCACCAAGATTATGTTTCTTCTCAAAGAACACAACTCTCTTGGCAACAAAGACCTTTCGGTTCTCAGGATGATAAAAATAATACTCACAAGTTTCCTTTGAGTATCCCATGAATGTGCACCATTCTGTCCTTAATTCCAACTTATCGGGGTTGTGTCTTCTAACGTGGGCAGGACAGTCCCAAATCTTAATAATCTTAAGATCGGGCTTCTTTTCTTTTTATATCTCATATGGTGTAGACATTACCAACTTTGATGGAACTCTATTTAGAAGGTAAGCTACAGTCTCTAGGGCATACCCCCAGAATGAGACGGGTAGGTCAACGAAACTTATCATGGACCACACCATATCTAACAGCATGTGATTCCTCCTTTCTGATATACTATTGAGATGAGGTGTATAAGGAGGTGTCCATTGAGATAAAATCACATTGTCCTTGAGAAAATGGGTGAACTCTATACTCAAGTACTCTCCTCCTTGATCTGATCGAAGAGTCTTAATACACTTTCTAATTTGATTCTCTACCTCATTCTTATATTTCCTAAATTTCTCAAAAGCCTTAGATTTGTACTTCACTAAGTATATGTGTCCATACCTAGAGAAATCATCAGCGAATGTAATGAAATATGAGTAACTACATATAACCTGAATCAACATGGGACCACATATATCACTATGTATAAGTTCCAATAACTCAGTGGCTCTCTCTTTAGTTTCACTAAAAGAAGAGTTGGTCATTTTCCCACGAAGGCAAGGTTCACAAGTTGCATATGACTCATAGTCAAATGGATCTAAGTATCCTCTTTTAGCAACTTTTGAATCCTTCTCTCATATATATGACCTATCCTACAATGCCATAGGTAAGCATTTTTCACCTCATCTCTTTTCCTCTTAGATATATTTATATTCATGATATGTGAAGAAGTATAATACATATAAGCCACAAATAAGAAATAAAAATAATATTTTTGAAAATAGAAGGGACAAAATAACATGCTTCTAATGTAATAAGAGCTCAACTAGGCAGATGTAGGATGCCCCCCCCAATAGCAATTGTAGCAACTTTTACTCCATTGCCTATTTTGAGGTTCATCTCACCTCTAGTCAGTCTCCTAGGTCTTGTCAGAACTTGCAACAAATTATAGATATGATAAGCACTCTCGGTATCCAATACCCATGTGTTATTATGAAAATTTGACAAGTGAAGATTGATCATGGATATACCTGAAGCTTCTCCAAGCTTCTGTTTTGCATTATCTGCAAAGTAGTTCTTACAGTTCCTTTTCCAATTCCTATCTTGGCTGTAGTGGAAGCGCTGTCTTTTATCCTCTACCAGGTCTTTCTTGGCAACCTTTGCCTTATCCGGTCTTTCTTTGCCCTTGCCCTTCTTAAGGGTCTTACTAGTATTCCTTTTCCTATTAGTCTCATTAATATAGAGAACTGACTTCTCTTTCTTGATGGTACTCTCAGCTTCCCTTAACATATTGAGGAGCTCAAGTAGAGTCACCTCAAACTTGTTCATATTAAAGTTAATAATAAACTGTGAAAAGGAATCTGGTAGGGACTAAAATATAAGATCAACATACAGGTTATCCTTTAGGACTATCTTTATACTTCACAAAGCAAGCGATCTCATCCTGGCTTGTCCTTTCCTCTAGCGTGGACACGATCGTATTAAGGACATATACGATTTTCTTTTTCATAAGAACAATTCTCAAATTACAGAGCCTTTGGACCAATGAGGCTATTGGCATTAAATATGCCACATAGAGGGTTTGCAAGCGACAAACAAGATATAGCGAAAGTAAATAACATGTAGATTTTACAGAAAATACTAATTAAGATATGGACATCTATCTTAAGATACTCACACTATTTTCTTAGCGAATCATGCGACACCCTTGATGTGTGAGACGAAAGTCTCCGGCATACTCCTAGTGGGGATCGGGATCCAATTAGCATCTTCGTACAATCTCGAGGGACTCGACTAACTACACTAAGCTCAAAAGGTAGACAACTCTTGTCAATCACAACTTCTTATGATTCCCGTCATGTTCGGCCTCCGAATCATCATGGTCTCGACTGCTCGACCAACCATGAAGTTCAGTTAAGTCATCACCATCGTTACAAGATGAGTCTAATTCGATAGATATGCTCTCGACCAAGTCATACCATGTCCTCAGGTCACCAGTGACATATATATATCGTAGGCAAGAACTTGATCACGTAGATAGGTGAGCCTCGAGTGACTTGACCAACTTAACCTATGTGGGGATTCAATTTCTTCTTATAATGATGGAAGGCCATGTGGATCAATCTTATTGCCTCACGGTTACCGACTTAATATTATCGTAGGAAGGGTTTTTATTTTCTATCGGTCTCCTAATATGTCGTGTCACACACATACATATTTAATATATATCTACATCGCATGCAAATATATATATATATATATATATATATATATATATATATATATATATATATATATATATATATCTAATGGGGGTATAACACATCATATATGCAAGCCACATCAGATGATCATGAGCCGTCACCTAATATGATTAAGCCTGAGCCAATGGGTCTAATCACTTACAATAGGATCTATGTGTGCATCGGCACATCTATATACTCTATGATTGTTGATCTCGTCATCATCGGTTCTGTCGGGTCATTGCATCACCATGCATCGTAATCTCCCGCCACGGCATCATGGGTCCTACTATCATCTTCATGCTCCCAACGCACCTCTCCATGTAATTACAAATAATCATAAACACATAGACCCGACAATAAATGAGAAAAACAGAGGCTCGCAGGCCCCAATAATAATAATAATAATAATAATAATCATAATTACACACATCGCAACACATGGCTCATGATCATCTATCCACATCATACATCACTTGTACATCATATTATATGTATAATTACTAGATATATATAATAATTAATTAAACTATTTAAATAATTATTTTTCTGGAAATCAAGACATCTCAAAATTTCAAAAATTATCAAGGGTATTTTTGTAATTCTAGATAAGAGGATAGTCCTTGGAATATCTAAAATTATTGAGGGTATTATTGAAATTATGTACACGAGGATTGTCCTCAAAATTTTTCGAATTCATAGGGGTATAATCATCCTTTTTTTAAAAGGATGCCCTAGCCCTCTTCTCTTAGCCTTATCCGCTTCCGCCGCTACCTCACAGAGGCTCTGCACGTCGTGCATGGGCGCCTCCCATGCGGCGTTACCCTAGGGCGGCACCTCGTGGGTGGGCGGTGCTGCCTTATGCGGGCGCTGCCCATGCAGGAGCGGCCACCCTTGCAGGCGGTAGCCCTGGCAACAAGGCTGCCCCTTATATGGGGTTGGCCGTGGCTAGCCGCGCCTCCTCCTCGTTGCCTTGGCTACGAAAATGCAGCAAGAACACGCAGAACAATTCTACGCGATTCAATCTCATCACACACAGCTTAAAACCAATCTTTCGTACAAAAACCTTGGCTCTGATACCACTATTGGGAAACCTCAATGGGTGCATCACATGCATAATGAAAATCAAACTAAAAACTAGTTTTCTATATAGATCAAATCATCGTGCAAAAGATTGGGGTCACGAGAAAATTACAAAAGCCGAAAATCAACGATGCGTGAGAAATTGATTTTACCTAGGGAGATCGTATATCCCTATATTTCTATATCCAGATGGAGAGATGAAGGAGGTCAAGCGTCCTCCTCTCTAGCGGTATCCACATGATGGATCTATGTAGCGAAACTCCTCCAATTTGATCTCACAACTCTTATGTAAAGGGAGGGTGGAGAATAGGAGGGGGAGGCCAAAGTTGTAACTTATTAACCATGAGGTCAAGCATCCTTCTCTCTAGCAGTATCCACACGATGGATCTCTACGACGAAACTCCTCCAATCTGATCTCGTAACTTTTGTACAGAGGGAGGGAGGAGAATAGGAGGGGGAGGCTAAAGCTGTAAACCATCAATCATGAGTCTCCCCTTCTATTTATAGAGAGCCACCAAAAACCCTAGGGCTCCTGCCTTAGTGGGTATTGGATCTCCATCCAATTATCCACTAACCTTACATTATTGGATCTCTATCCAATAATCTCCTTAAGTCTCTAATTGAGCCTTAATCAAGGAGCTCATAAATATAGGGTCTTATTTAATGAGAATCGAGCCTAATTGGATCTCTATACAATCCTCTATTCGTTAAAGCATCCACGAAATGTGTGTGACCCTCTAGGCCTGATACTGAGCTGGCCGTGAGTTACTCCCATTAGAACTCCTTCTGATATAGTGAATTATTATCCCTATAATAATTCACTCGACTCATCGACTATAGACGTACTAGGCCACTATGTCATAGTCCCCAGGCGATACAAGAGAGATCAAATCCATCGAACTTGTTTGTCCACAGTTATTGTATATCTATAATCCCTCATCCAACTAATATCACAAAGACCGTATATTAGACATAGTACTGTCAGGTCACATGTGGAATCCATTATAGTCTCGCTCTAATCGGATTCTGCCGGAGAACTCTTTCTCTCTCAATCCGAATGAGCCTGACCAGAGGTTTGTCTAAGCAAGCACATATGGGATATTCCTCTCGTGATACCGAGAGTGGATGATCCTCTATTGACACTCAATTGCTTCATAAGGTTGGCTACCAATCCTGATAATCAGTTGTACCAGATCTGAAACTTTCCAAACCTGTAAGTTTGGCATCAAAGAAAGGAGTACTCATACAAGGCATCCTTGGTATCTCAAGTCTAAGGACCAGATACACAACTGGGACTATGAAATCGATGTCTAACATTAGGTATCATTAACCATACAACATTTCATAAGTGGATTAATCAGTGAACCATACAACATTCCATAAGTGAATCAATCAGTGAACTCATTATCCAATGAGCACCTACACTATATCCTTAGTGTCTCCACACAAGTGGCTATAAGATCAGTTATCTCCATCATATGGACAGGTATATAATACATCAGTCTGTCTGGTTATCTCGATGTTCATCTCGAGTAACCTATGATCAAGATTATTTAGGATCTGTGTTTAAAGGTGAATTAATCTCATTATCATGATCTCATCACGATCTAATTCCTATCGCATAGAACCAAGGACATTACTATATATATATATATATATATATATATATATATATATATATATATATATATATATATATATATATGCAACAGATAATATAATGTGGGAATATATCAATATTAATTATAAGTAAAAAAGATCACACAGCATGTCATACAGCATGTCACACATGCCTTAGTGATAGGTTACACCTTTGGCCACCTCCTATTCTCATCTCTTTCTCTCTGCACAAAGAGTTATGAGTTTTGGGTTGCGATTGGAGGAGCATCGCTACAACGATCCATTGGATAGATACTACTATAGAAAACGACATTTGACCTTCTTTATCATCTCCATCTAGATCAGGATTCTTAGAGATATATGATCTCCTAGGTAATTAATCTCTCATATATTGTAGTTTTTATTTTTGTAGATTTTTCGTGCATCAATCTTTGCACGATGATTTGATGGTCCCACTGTGCATGTGATGCTTCTACTAGGTTTCCTAACTCAGGCTCATCCCGATGCCTCTCCCTAGATGACCTAGGAGAAGGCTACCCAATCAGAGGACATTCCATTGCTGGGAATCCGACTTGGGGTGGCTAAGTAAGCGGACTCGGATCCTCTAAGCTGCAAAGTTCCTCCTTCGAAGATTAAGTCATCCGGGTGTCCTTAGGTGATTGATGACCTTACATGCTAGGCTAACAATGAGGGTTGCCCAACATGACCCCTCCAATGCTTAAGTTAGTAGAGAAGATAAGATAACAATGTAGTCATTAGAATAGATAAAGTGTGTAGAGAGATGGTAAATATTGGTCCCTCCACGACGTAAGTTAGGGGATTCCTATCTGGTCCGTGGGTTCACTTACTGATTAGCTTGGAATGAGATCAGTCTATCATTCTGACCTCTGATCCTGATAATATAAAATAATTATTATCAATCAATAGTGTAAGATATTTTGTAATACGCTACAATATCATTTGAGGGCTGATAACTTAAAACCCTGTCTATATATATCAATCTTCATGGATGAGCTGACATAAATTAAAATTATCTATATCATCTACTTGACAGCAATCCTTCATCCCTAAGTTACTTAGGATTTGACATCAATAATTTCATGTGAGATGTGCGCGAGTTGGTTCACCGTCCAAGGACGGTCTAAATCCTAAACAAGTTGCTGGATAAAAAGTCTACACCATTATGGATTGCAGCCTCGCATGATATAATTCGAAGTAGCAATCAATAGAGCTTGTAGTTGCGTACACAACACAAGGTTCCAACCAAAGCAGCCATCTAAAATGTCTAACCCCTCCACCTGATGCTGAAACTTTTGTTTCCTTCTCATAATGATCAAAGTTGGAAGAAAAAGACTATAAAATTGACAAGACGTGTGTTCCCTCCTTTCAGTTCCATCCGAGTTGGAAAGGTACAGTATGGTGCATGAGGCGATAATATCGATATAAGTTGTAAAAGGATTAACGTTCTCATCTTTACCAACATCGATCCATTAATTTACAAGGAAACAAGTAATGTTCATGCTCAAGATAGAAATGTTACGGAAGATTGAAGAGTCGATCAGCATGTCTAATTTGACTCATAACTTAATTAGCTTTAAGCCTTTTGGAGTATGATAATATCTGATTTAATCTTGATCTATATGACTCAAACTAAAATAGAAAAAAAATTCCGTCAATTCATCACATTTATGAGATGAGCTATGCCTTCAATAGTGGCTCAATCACCACAAAGCATGGAGCTGGGTGCGTGCACTCAATCTGAATCTCTGGGGCACAGTTTTGGGACCCCACGGATTTGGAATCTATCCATGGCACCACATCCAGTTATTTGTTCGATTCGGACGGATTCGGATCCTTTTCTTAACCCACTACTCGACAGTGCATGTTCGGAATCTTGATTGACCCGCCTACAACCAAGGTGTCCTCTCTGTTCCGCTGCCACTTCTAGTGAAGAAACGTAGCATATATATATATATATATTCTTCATTTTTGTCAAGGAAATTCCACTGCCACTCATTTTAAATTCATCGAAGAAAATATTTCTTATTAATGAAACATATTATAGCAGGAATTTATTTACCAGTCTTTAGTTTTTCCTTTTCATGGGAGGAGAGAGGGAAATGATAAAATTTGAGGTATAAGTAAGATATAAAGTGGGAAGGAAACCAGATAAAATGACTTAGAAAAAGAAAAAAAAGTGCAATTATGCATCGTTTGATCATAATATTACAATGTGAATCATAATATTGAGATTTATTTCCAGCAAGGTTACTGTTAGATTCACATTGCTTCTTTTATGATTCTAGTGGATAAATTACAACAATACGTAGAAAAAAGTGTTTTTTCCCTCTCAAAACCTGCTTAAAATTTTCTTGGACAAGCCAATGATCATGACAAAAAAAAAAAAAAAGAATATTCCATGTGACGGTCATGATCCCATTACTATTATTACATTTCTGAAACACTATTTCTATTATTCTTGTATCCTGTTATGAACTAAAGCTGTTTCCACAGTTTTTCTCTCGTTGATACATTTTTTTTTTTCATCTTTGTTTTATGAAGTATGTATACTTCCCAATGGTTTGTTCTTTCACTGATGAAGACTTTAGAAGATGAACGAAGTAGGTTATCTAGTTGAAGAAGTTATCACAAGCGACGTTGCTTGTCCATGAAGGCTGTCTCAACCATCAATTCAGGAATGATGCATATGAACTTGTCTTCTTGTTACAGGCAACTCTCTGCCATTAGATCATACGGGGAACAAAATGCAGCAGCTAGTTGACACATGACAGACTTTGTGATAGATGGGGGGCACTCAATGAGCTTACGTCCTATCTTTCTTAGAATTAGACCCACATTTTTCCTGCACTTGGTGCTCAAGTTGGGGGTCGGCTTCTTCCTGCTGCATCGAGTGGATGAACACCAAGTGGTTGCTCCACCCATGGTGGCTCAGCCCACAGAATTAGTTTATTGCCAACGTGGCATAATTCCATGACATGTCATTTCAGCTCGCGATACTGTCGTCTTTCTTCTCGCTGAATGGTGATGTGTGAAGAAGAAAATGTTCACGTTGCCAAAAGATTTGTAATTAACTATTTATGCAGAAACCGTCAATTTTAAATATTCTGTTAGAGATCTTAATATATATGCATTCTTATTATCTTTTTCCTCCTTAGTGTTTTGTTTCGGTCTCTCTTTCTCACAGATTGATGGTAAGGAAAAAATAAAATGTGAATGTATGAAAGTAAATAAATAAATACTTTGACACTAAAAGGTGAAATAAAATGAACGAATAAATGCATCAAATCAGCGGTTCAATAGTGGCGTATGTTATCTGTGCTTTTTCTTTTGGCCCCGGGTTTCTACTTTATTGTTTCGTGGGTCCCACGTCCAATGCTCACATCAGATCCGATCCCGTTACGATTAATACATCAAGAGCAGCACGAACTGCAAAGCCCAATGTCACGTACCAATCTAGGCCTATAAGAAGTCCACCACCACCATTGCTGCTTGGCGCGATCCCGCGACTGACTCGATACGTCACGATGGGCCGATCCCCTGCCGCCTTCCTCCTCCTCCTCTACCTCCCTCTGCTACTCGCCCACGCCAGCCGCAACCCCATCCGTCTCCCGTCCGATCGCTCCGCCGACCTGAGGATCGGCCGCGACGACGCGGTGGGAGCCAAGTGGGCCGTCCTCATCGCCGGATCCCGCGGCTTCTACAACTACCGTCATCAGGTGTATATAGTGCCGCCGCGATCCTTCCTCTTCCGTCTCTTATTTCTTTCTTGTGCTTCTTACCCTACTTCATTTCCTCTTCTTTTCTTTCTTGTTCGGTGTTTTATTGATGCTGTTATTTCTTGCCATATTTCCTTGTTTCCATGTTCGGTTTGGTTTGTAGTAATTTTCTTCTTTAATAAGGAAGTGGTTTTTTCGATGTTAATCATCTTGTGAGATACCAAAGGAAACTCTTCTAATTTTCTTTTTTTTCCTTTTATATCTGTTTCTTTAATTGCAGTTTTTTGTTATTGAATTTTAAGAGGTAACGCATATATCAATTTTTATTTAGACACCGGTTTAACGATCAAATTTAATTTTTTTGTGATATTTTTAAATTGATAGGAATATTTATTGAAGAAGTAATTGAGAGTTTGACCAGGATAAATGGTAGTTGACAAGGGGGCGCATGATACGTCTTCCGTTGTAAGATGCTGTCATGTTGTTGCTCTCATGTGGTTGCTCCCTGATATATTCGCTTCGTTTTTGGCCCCTCTCGTTTGTCGTTTTCCCGGCGGCATGTTGTAAAAAAGCTAATTGACTGTTTGAATCCCAACCATATCAGTTTTTTCTTATAAATTTCCAAATTCATCATTTTTTTTTTTTTGAGAATTGGCAAAAGGTTGGATCCAGGAATCTTGGATATGTTGCTTGTGCGTGTTAAGCGACGAGGGGAAGAGTGGGTATTGGTTGGAAGTGCTTGATGTTGGTATTTTCGGCTGTCCTTTTCATTTCCTTTTGGACTTATTTGTAGGTTACTGGTTGACCATCAATGGGACTTATTATGTGAGGAGAGAGGAAAGGTTCTCCTTGGAAGTACTTGCTAATGTTTGTCCTTTTTTATGAAATCTTTAATATTTGTCAAAGCCCTAAAGCATCCACCACATGTAATTTCTTCATCATTTTATGCCCAAAGATTGGTTTTTATCCTGTAACTCTAGTGATTGACTGCCTACATGGTCCTTATGGTTGTCTTCAGCTTTTACTTGTGTTCAAGAAAATTGTCTGTTTCCCGAGTATCATTACTTGTAAGTCTAAACTTCTTTTGCTGGCATATGACGTAATCCTTTATAATTTTTTTCTATCTTTCCTTATTTTTCTGGATCAGATTTACATATCTGGCTTAGAGGTGTACATAGTTAGTTATATGGCAGTTGTACTAGTTTAGTGTTAATTTGTTCTGTTTTTTCCTATATGAGCTGCTTTAGGTGACATGAGATTGCATGTTAACTTTTTGCTGCCATTTAACATTACTAAAATGGTTTCCTTGATCATGAAGCCTGAATTAGTGGTGATGATTTTTTATATTAAAATTTAATGGTCTTTTCTTTTCTTTTCTATTATGCAATTTGACTTCAACTTTGCCCTTCTGACCAGAGAAAGTTCCTTTTCAAAAAGTATTATTTTAATCTGAAATTTGAAGAAAATCTTATAAGAAAAACTCATTTCTATATCTTGGTTCAGTTTTTAGATTAGTTTGCGTGTATTCTAACACTTCTCATTAAAAACATGAATCAGGCAGATATTTGTCATGCTTATCAAATTATGAAGAATGGTGGACTGAAAGATGAGAACATTATCATTTTCATGTATGATGACATTGCAAAACATGTGGAAAATCCTAGACCTGGGATCATAATCAATCACCCAGAGGGTGGGGATGTTTATGCTGGAGTTCCAAAGGTTTTCATTCCACCATAGTTTATTTATTTTGTGTCTGCCATCTGTGATTCTCTGTCTCAGCCTGGGAACAACTCCTTGCAGGATTATGTTGGAGATGATGTCAATGTGAACAACTTCTTTGCTGTGCTCCTTGGAAATAGAACTGCTTTAACTGGAGGAAGTGCGAAGGTAGTAGATAGTGGTCCAAATGATCATATCTTCATATTCTACTCTGATCACGGTGGACCTGGAGTTCTTGGTTAGTTGTTTCCACTAACTATTATCATGCCATTATGAATTTAAATATTACAATATCTCTATTTTTTTCTTTTTCCCTGCTTGCATGCTATGCTATGAAGGAAATCATATTTTCGACTTTAATGTCAGGCTTTTAATGGCTGTAAAATCCCTGTTCAACTTAAGCTGTCTCATTAACTGGAGGACATCATTGAACAATATCATGGGGAAACAACTATTCAAGTTTCACAACTCTTTTTTCTTTATTTTTCCTTGCAATGTATGTTAAACTGCAGTGTTTGAATGCAGACTGATCTTTTATATTTATCCTTGCCCGAAACTTTTCAGGGATGCCCACCTTTCCTTACCTTTATGCTGATGATCTAATTGATGTGTTAAAGAAAAAGCATGCGTCTGGAACTTATAAAAGCATGGTAACATCTATTTACATCTCATGGATGCATAGGATTCTCAAGATTGATTTTTTTTTTTTTTGGTTTACTGTTTCAGGTATTTTATCTTGAAGCTTGTGAATCTGGGAGCATTTTTGAGGGTCTTCTCCCCGAAGACATAAATATATATGCAACCACAGCATCAAATGCTTATGAGAGTAGTTGGGGAACTTACTGCCCGGGACAGTACCCTAGCCCTCCCCCAGAGTTCTATACCTGTCTGGGGGATTTGTACAGTGTTGCTTGGATGGAGGACAGGTAAATGACCCATTTCTTATAAATGAAATTTGGTCCAGATTTTGCTATTGTTAGACCATGAATAGTTTGCCTATGCGAATAAAAATTCACAACCATTCCTTGTATTTGGAATGTAGAGTTCAATTGACACTTAAGAGGGTTATGCCCCCTTGCTTTTCAAGTAAAAAAAAAATATTCATGGTACATTTCTTTTTCATGAGATATAGAAATTATGAATGGTTTTAGTGATATTTATTTGTTGATATATTCACAATCCTTTTAGTTTTACTTTTTTGAAATTAATACTTTGTAGTTGATATCTTTCTTTAGATATATGCTTTTGTTAGTAGTATTGAGCATGAAGCTTTTTCATCTGTCTTTCCACCATTTGACATTAACACTAATCACTTTCTTTGTGGCAGTCATGTAAATTGAAGGAAAACTGTGGTTGTAGTACATACTTAAGAAACATGACTGATAAGAGCTAACTAAGATATAACATTTAGTCATGTTGTAACCAATATCAAACACAGGAATGTTCCTTATTTGCTCATGTTTAATATAGATTCTTTTGAATTCAACAAGAAATTTTGGTTTGGTTTGACTAAGACAGCTTTCTTATCTCTTGCATTATTTTGGTTGTCTATCATAAGTTCTAAGCTAACCGGTGCTTTTGCATATAACAGTGATAAACACAATTTGAGGACTGAAACATTGAAGCAGCAGTATCATCTGGTGAGCACTTGAGATTATGGTTTCCTTATTTCTTGTTACCTGTTTAAATGGCCTTTTGGGTCTAATAAACTCATTCTGTTGGTGTTTTCAGGTAAAGACCAGAACTGCTGTTAACGATACGTATGTGTTTGGTTCACATGTCATGGAATATGGGGAACTCGAACTCAACATGCAAAACCTTTTCTTATATGTGGGTTCAAATCCAGCCAATGAAAATGCCACTTTCATTGGTGATAACTCATTATCATCATTTTCTAAGGCTGCTGTTAATCAACGGGATGCAGATTTAATCTACTTCTGGCATAAGGTTGGCATCTTCCTTACTCTGTAGATTGCTTTTCTTGTTCTGTTCATTCTTCTCATGCTTTCTGATCCCTAAATGCAGTACATGGTTCTGGCCTTACCTAGTGCAACTTTGTGTTTTTACTTTCTTTCAATTGCTTCATCTGTTGTTTTAGACTGACACTTTACCTTTCTTATTGAAGTATCAAAAGGCACGTGAAGGCTCTTCTCATAAACTTAATGCTCAGAAGGAACTTCTCGAAGTAATATCACATCGGTTGCATATAGACAATAGTATAGAATTCATTGGGAAGTTGTTGTTCGGTTCTAAGCAAGGGTCAGAAGTGCTGAAAACTGTTCGCCCTGCAGGCCAGCCTGTAGTGGATGATTGGTCCTGCCTCAAATCGATGGTGAGTATATTGATCAACCTGAATTTTAACAATTTCAAAATTGTCTTCTTTTAGCTTGCCTATGAATCCTTCCCAAGTAGTATCTTTATGCATCACCTTTGATGGCATACAACTTGGCCTGTCATTCTTGCATAGGATGCTAACAACCAGGGAATTTCTAAACACTATCATATCTTGATGGGGATTCTCATTAATGTTAAACTAACTGTAACTGGATGGGTGCCTTTAAGCATGTTCCTTTTGACTTAATACAAGGCAAAAAGACCCTTAAGAATGTAATTATGGATGAACAGAATGTAGTTATGAATGTAGTCACAAATCAAGATTGAAATACCAATTTTGGTTTCTGGCTTCTGTTTGCCATGATAACAAGATCAGATTGTAAAACTTGTCCTAGTTCGTTTGTGGCTGCTTTTGTAGCAGTACCTATTGTATCATATTGATGTTTCAGTGGTCTGTGCCCACATGATCTTGTCATCATGCAATTGAGTCTATTTTCAAGCATTTTCTTGTTGGTACCAATTTGGTTGGACATGGCACAATTTATTATCTAAGTGAAGACTCCTCTGCTTTATAATTTACTGGCAAATAAATAGGTGTATTATTTCCAGTTCTATTGGATAAATATATCAAGGTACAATCTACAGATCCATGATTTGCAATGCCTGTTGTACTCAATTTCATTCTTGAAGAACTTCAACAAAACTTGTATTAGTTAACCTATGGAATATGTGGGAAATTCTTTGGTTTGAATTTTATAAAGTTGCGATGTCTTATTTTCCTCTTTTCAGGTGAGGACTTTTGAATCACACTGTGGATCTCTATCTCAGTATGGGATGAAACATATGCGTTCTCTAGCAAACATCTGCAATGCCGGTATCAGCAAGGAGATGATGGCTGAGGTGTCTGCTGAAGCTTGCATTAGCATTCCTGCCAGTCAGTGGAGTTCTCTCCAGAAGGGATTCAGTGCCTGAGATGACAATGAAAGATGGCTAGTAGTATGTTACTGATTGTGCAGTGTATAATGAAGTTGCTTGGATATCTTCTCCTGCAATGTGAATATATTGCTGAAAGGCTGGAGAAATTTGCATACGTTTGTGTCACTTACTCCATGGATTTATTGTAGAAAATTCATGCCTGATACTTAAGGCCAAGGCTGAGCTTGAGTGGTCCTTTGTTAGTAGTCTGTATTGTTGGGCATCCGTAATGAGCTATTATGCAATTAAACTGATGTTTCCTTGTATGTCTTATGCATGTGGGGCAGAAGTGAAGACATGTGGCCAAAAAATCTGATTTGTAGTACAAGTATATAATTAAATAAAATGTTATTTTATATGAAGTTCTGAATTATCGTCAGTAAGTGCAATTTGTTTAGATTTCTCAAGAACTTATGTAGCTTGCTCCTATAGATTTGGTCTAGAACTCAGCATTAACTCATTAGAGAAAAGCTCATTAGAGAAGCTGTCAGGACCCTAGACCCTAGATAGGTCGGGTCTTAAGTTCACATGATATCAATAAAATCCCAAGGCATATAATAAATCCTAATCACCTTAATTAAAATTGTTGACTAGGGTTATGAGTCATCTAGCCGCCGTCTCCCCTCTACTATTTGGCAAAGGCGGCTAAAGTTATTGGAGTAGTCGTTGGAGTCTTCATTAGGATTCGGGATTTTGAGCCCTATATAAGCACTTGTAGCCCCCTTTTTCATCAAGCAACATAACTTTTCTTCAAGCTATGGTGCTGATTTCCAAGGAGGGAGGAATTCCTTTAGAGTTTCAAGGAGGTTGATCCCCTACAGAGATCGTTCTAGTGATAGAATACTGTGGGGTTCTATCATTTGGTAACAGAGCTGCGATATTGACACTTCACTGCTCTTCCACCTTTGTCGCTGCCATCCAACCGCCCGCCACCTCCCCAACAGGATCTGGTATTGCTCTTCTCGCAAGAACCTTACTATTGATGTAATTTTTATCAAAAAACACCTCATAAATTCATTCACACTGCAAAAACTTATCATTGCAAAGTTGCTATCTTTACGATGAAAGTTACGTTGCAAAATTTCAGCCACATACTTGCTGCCCTATTGCCGATCTTGCTGCCATATTTTTGGTGACAAAATCATCTCCATAATTTACATCGTCTTGGCTTTCATCGTCATTGGTTCCTTATTGAAATCATCTTTATACCGTTGGTATACCACTAAAATTTTTCGTCGTAAAATTGCTGAATTTTTTTGATAAAAATTTTGTTGCCAAAAGAATTGTTGGTGCTTCTTGTTGCATCTCTGCCAAATTGCTGCTAAGTTGCTATCAACTGTTGCTGTTAACATCACCCATTCCTTGCTGCCAAAACCATCCCAAAATTATTGGTATGCTACTGGAATGTTCATCGTAAAACTGTTGTCTCTTCGGTGAAAATTCTGTTGCCATATTTTTTGAAGTTATTTGATTCATTCACAATAGCTCTTTGTCGACTCAATTGCTGTCAATATTTCTGCCTACTTGCTGCCATTAGCATACACTTTTTGCTAGAAAAACTCCCTCAAACTCTTGGCACACTACTGGAATCTTTCGTCGCAAAGTTGCTATCACTGCAAAAACACCTCATAAAGTCATTCACCCATGGAGGGGACTTGATCATACAAAGGTATGATCGGAGCGACTGAAGAGTTAGACTACTTCAGTGCTTATATTCGCTTAAGGGAGCTCAGCAAGTCAGAGGACAAGACCGAGTAAGCGAACATTGCTAACAAGGAGGCTAAGGAGAACAGAATCGACACAAGCCCTGCAACAAGATGGCAGAGGTCATGCATGAGAGTTGCAGTCTATCTTTCCATTGACCAAAGAGAATTGTTAGGAGAACACAGAGATATTGAAGCAGGTGGTCGAAAGGGGCGAGGAAGCGACGACGAGTCCAGAGGGGCTTAGCTACCCAAAAAGCAAAGTGTCAGTTAGAAGAGACGTAGACTCGGAGGAGTGCCACAATGCCGCAGAGGCGGATCTACTGATTGTGAAGAAAAGGATGCAGATACACAGTAACAGATAGTAGGGCCATGGGCTGGTAGTGCCACAATATCGCAGAGGTAGGACTTCCGTGGAGTCATTGATCCCTTGCTCTCATGGTGAGAGAGCGTTGATCATAAAAAGGGCTGAGGATGTGGAGAATGTAGAGACAAACTCCAAGTACTAAGACAGGGCGGAATGGTAGAGGCCAAGGAACTTCATAAGACTAGTGTCGACGAGCTTCTCATCAAGATAGCAAAAAATGAGGGACTTCAGTTTGATGTAGGAGGGCTCGACCAAAGAATGAAGTAGACAGTACGTGACACTGTATCTTTTCTACTGAGAGGAGTAGACGACAAAGGTGATGGAGAAGACGGTACAATCCCAAAGGCGACCAGAACTATCAAAGACTTACTCCAAGTTGGGGTGAACTTTTTTTGCTCTTTTCGGACAAAACTTCTTGCATTCCAGAAGTTCGATGGTAGTGAGAAGGCAAATTATAGTATATAACTCAATATAAGGAGTGCAAATACTTCAAGTGCTTCAGAAGTGTGAGCAAAAAACAGGCGAAGTGGTAGTAACTAGCCCAATGTATGAAGTACAACCTCAAGAAGGCGAGCAAAATAAGTAATCTTTGCCTTTTCAACTCAAGAGAGTAGGTAAAACCAAGTACCCTAGTTCTCATATCTCAAGGAGACTAGCAAAATCAAGTAACATTTGCCTTCTTAACTTAAAGAAAATGAGCAAAACTTAGTACCTAATTCTCTTATTTATCCAGTAGAGGAGCTCTGCACAAGTTCAATAACCCTTCGAGGAAAGCTTATGGAAGATAATAGTTGTCAAATCTTCATCTTAGTGATCAGTACTACTGAGAGTAGATTGTCTGCTTCATTTCCCAATAGAATGTCAATCGATAGCGGGAGTGATGCAAACCTACTTGGAAGTGACAACTAAAGTTGAAGAAGGATCAATGAGCGAATCTTGTGGAGGAAGGACCTAAAAAAACTTCAAAGTCTGTGAAGCGATGCTCGTTAAAGCTTTAATAAGCGTCCATCTAATTTAAGGAACATGAGACTATTGCAACATTATTGCATAACAAGAAAGGTCTTTTTCTTCACCAGAAGGATTCGCACAAATCAACAAGGATCAGCATAGCTCAGCCAATCTCTTACAAAAGTCAGTCATTGGTGAGTTGAAGCAGTATAGCAGATCAGAGTTCGACTACTCAATAACAGCAGCAGAGAGTAGCTGGGAGCTAAGGGGCATGTTGTAGCCAAAACAGAAGATTGAAGATTCAGCAAAAGGTGAGGAGATACAGTGTCTACAATGGCTTTGACGAGGACGTCAAAGGAATAAGTGAGGGAGAATGTCACAAACAAAAATATAAATAGGGTATTTGACATAATGCTCATGATTGTCTATGTCCTTCAGTTTTTATACATGCTTTGTATAGCAAGTAGCAGACTTGCAATAAGCTTGGCAACCCTTGTTTTGTTAACTTTCATGGCCAATTTTATCTTGTAAATGAAAGTCATATCATGTAGATACTTATGAGGACTTTGATTTTTAATGGACCATTATCCTTTATATGCAATCTTTCAGAACTTGTAAAGTCCATGGGTGTAATTTGTATTGGCTATATAAAGTGTTTGCTAAAGTTGTTGCTTATAGATCCCGTGAGAAGTGATTCCTCTAACCCATTTTCTCTTTGGTAGGTCCTAAGGGACCTTAGGAGGTTTCGGGGAGGTTAACCTTTGCGAAAGGACTCACAAGGGTGCCACACGACTTAGGTAAAATCAGCTAAATCTGTGACAAGCACTGTGACGAGTCATGGAGCCATGACCATCACTGCAAGAAGGGACGACTTCTCCTGATCAAACCCATTAATGATTCTGAACATGAAGAAGAGGACCACGATCATGAGGAGGAGAGCACAAAGGAAGATCCACAACTGATCGATAGTATGGTGCATGCTCTTACGGGCTCTGCAAATCCACAAATAATGAAAATTGGAGGTTTCCTCAAGCAGTAGCAGCCATCACCGTCCTCATCGATTTCGGGAGTACCAATAATTTCATAAACAATAAGGTTGCTACCTGGATGGCGCTTCTAATCGAGAATTATAGCAGGGTCAATGTCAAGGTGTCCGATAGCCGAATTTTGACATGCGATTGGAAGTGCCGATGGGTGAGATTAGTGCTACAAAATCAGGAAATTATTGCTGACTTATTCCTCCTCCCTCTTGATGATTATAAGGTAGTACTCAACATTGAATGGTTGACCACACAAGGTGATGTTTCCTAAAATTTTTAAAAATTAATTATGAAAATTTTCAACAACGGGAAATAGGTGATCCTGCGTGGGAAATATGAGAGCGACGTGACGATAGTTTCAATGCAGCGCATGGAGAAAGTCCTACAAAAAGTACACAACGACTTCCTAATGCAGCTTTAGTAGTTACAATCAAAGGAACTGATGAAGATTGAAGATCTAGATCTTCTCCAATTACTTACTGAATTTTCAGACATCTTTGCTGAACAATGCAGCCTGCCTCCTACCCGACTGCACAACCTTCGTATACTGATCCTACCGGGTAAACCACTAGCCAATACTCGACTGTATCACTATCCCTATCTTCAAAAGATCAAAATTGAGAAGACTATATAGGAGATGCTTGAGACATGGACCATTCGGCCAAGTTGTAGCCCCTACTCTTTGCCAGTGTTCCTCGTACGAAAGAAGGATGAAACATGGTGTATGTACGTGAACTACTGAGTCATCAATGACATCACAGTCAAGGATAAATATCCTATTTCAGTAGTAGATGAGCTACTAGATGAATTAAAGAGAGCCTGAGTCTTCATAAAGTTAGATCTGTGATATGTATATCATCAAATTTGAGTGCACGAGGAAGACATACCGAAGACCGCTTTTCGAACACACAATAGCCAGTACTAATTTTTGGTAATGACCTTCGGTCTCACCAATGCTCCCTCCACTTTTTAGAGCCTCATGAATGATATTTTCCGGAGTTATCTTTGTAAGTATATGCTAGCTTTCTTTGACAACATTCTTATTTTTAGCCCCTCACTTAAAAGCTACCTTTATCACTTATGGCTTATTATGACGGTTCTTCAAGAGCGTACACTTTTTGTCAAATAGTCGAAATATAATTTTTTTCCAGAAAAAAGTGGAGTATCTTAGGCATATAATTTTGGAGGAAGGCATAGCTGTGGACCCTTTAAAAATTGAAGCAATACAAGGCTGGCTAATACCTAAGAACATAAAAGCGTTGTGCGGATTTCTTGGATTGATCGACTACTACCATCAGTTTATAAAAGATTAAGGGAAGATCAGTACCACCCTCACATCCTTGCTGAAGAAGGATGCCTTCCTATGGTTGGATAAAACCTCTATAGCCTTTGATGCTCTCAAGGCTACAATGTTGTCTACACCCGTGCTGGCGCTGCCCAACTTCGACAAAATATTCGTAATTGAAGCTGACGCATAAGGAGTTAGGATCGGTGCCATCCTCGTGCAAGAATGCTGACCCCTCACCTACACCAGCAAAGCCTTATCTCCTTCACACCTAAAGATGTCCATCTACGACAAGGAGATGCTTGTGATCATGTATGTGGTGACAAAGTAGAGACCCTACCTGATTGACCGACGCTTTCAAATAAAGACCGACCACAACAGCCTTAAATATTTTGTGGAGCAGAAGATATCGACCCCTGAGCATCAAACATAGGTAACAAAACTCCTTGGATATGATTATAAAATAATTTACAAGAAAGGGAAAGAGAATGTGGTGGTAGATGCACTCTCCCGACTACTTAAGCAAGCTTAACTTTCGGCCATCTTTGTTTCGATTAGCGACTTTCTTGAAAACATTATAAAGGAATGGCGAGACGACTTAGAAATTCAGGAGACCATTAAAAAATTGGAGGGAGAACCAGGCTCCATGGTGCATTATAATTGGGATTCGAAGGATTTATGATATAAAGGACATATAGTACTGGTACCATTCCCCTTGCATAAATACCATCTTACAGGAGATGCATTCCTCACAATCAGCTAGGCACTCCGAATTCCATTGAACCTACAAGAGGATCAAATAAAATTTCTTTTAGAAAGGGATGAAGAACTCCATTGCTGAATTTGTGGCACGGTGCAACATGTGTCAATGACATAAAGAAGAAACAATGGCAAGCCCTAGTAACCTCTACCCATTTTGGACTCAGTTTGGACTGACATCTCGATGGACTTCATCGAAGGGCTACCCCTATCCCAAGGAAAAGGTGCAACCCTTGTTGTGGTTGATCGGCTCACCAAATATGCTTATTTTTGCGTCGTTCACAATCCTTACACTGCCACTAGCATTGCTTGAATCTTCATGGATAATATTGTAAAATTATATGGGATGCCTAGATTTATTATGAGTGATCGTGATAGGATCTTCACCAATAAATTTTGGACATAACTCTTCCAGTTATAGGGCACCAAATTAAAGATGAGCATAACATACCACCCACAGACCAACGACCAAATTAAATTGGTAAACAGGTGCTTGAAGACTTACCTCAAATGCTTCACTAGTGAACAACCAAGAGAATGGACGAAGTGGCTCCTTTGGGCCGAGTGGTGGTATAACATAACTTATCACTCTTCCACTAAATGTACTCATTTTGAAACTATGTATAGCCAACCACCTCCTATAATTCCAAAGTATGTAATCAGCTCATCCAAGGTAGACCGGGTAGACAGGGAACTCATAGACAAGGATAAAATAATAAAATTGATGAAGGATAATCTCTCAACAGCACATGCCAGGATGAAGCAGTAATACAACATGCACAAAAGCGAACGAGTTCTCGGTGGGAGATTGGGTCTTCCTTAGGCTCCAGTTCTACAAACATACATCAATCCACACCAGAGCATCTATGAAGCTATCACCTCGCTTTTACGGGCCCTACCATATTACAGAGTGTATAGGAACAATGGCATATAGGCTGGACCTACATATAGACTGTAAGATTCATCCAGTCTTTCATGTATCATGCTTGAAACCTAAGCTTGATGAGAACGAGACGACCTAGAGTCACCTACTAGACACTACTACCACAGAGAGATCTAAATCCAGCTGGAGGTGATTCTTGACTAACGGATCGTGATGCATCATCGACATCCTACTACTAAAGTGCTAGTATGATGGATGAGTCTATATGTCAAAGATGCTATGTGGGAGCCCTATGAAGAGTTGAAGATCAAATTTTCAGAGTTCATGAAGCCTCAGCCTCGAGGATAAGGCTGATTCGAAGAGGGCGGGTCTATTAATACCCTAGCTAGGTCGGGTCATAAGTTCACTAATTCATGATATCAATAAAATCTCGAGGCATGTAATAAACCCTAACCACCTTAATTAAAAAGGTCAGCTAGGGTTAGGAGTCATCTAGCCACTGCCCCCTACTATTTGGGAAAGGCGACTAAGGTTGTTGGAGTCTTCATTAGGGTTCCGGTTTTTGAGCTCTATATGAGCACTTGTAGCCCCCCATTCATCAAGCAATACAAATTTTCTTCAAGCCATTGTGCTGATTTCCAAGGAGGCTGATCCCTTATAGAGATCATTCTAACAATAGAATCCTGTGAGGTTCTATCATTTGGTATCAAGCTTGCACATTATTTATTGTAGATATACTATTCTTTGTTAATGTCAACCCCCCACCCCCCCACGAATTATCGTATTCAAGAGGCGTGAACCTATCTTAAATATAAAAACATTGTAAGTCATCAATAGACCAAATATAGGATCTAAACTAACATTTAAAGATACTAAGAAACATTCAAACTTCAAAATCCACGTCTATAAAATCTGTTCAGTTTATAATACACCACTTCACCAAAATATTTATAAAATCTAAGCAAACTCTACAAAATAATAACCAGATCATAAATCCATAAGAGTGGGAATCTATATGATCACAAAACCAACATTTACCATAAGTTTATATTGTTATACAAGTTAACTTAACATTCCAAAATCCTAAATATGAAAGGTCCTTTAAACATTTACAAGACACATCACTTCAAAACTTATTGACAATATTCTATTAGATGTAAAGTATTGTTATACAACAGAAACATATTATCTAATAAAGATTTGTCTAAAATCGTCTAGCTTTCCACTGTGTCAATCCAGTTTTAAACATTTCAGTAAATGACAAGCTAACCTGAAAAAAATTGATATATCAACAGAGTGAGCAAAGCTCAATAAGTAACAAACGTATCCAAGACAAAGGAGGTTAGTTTCTAACAAATTTGGTGTCAAAATACAAGACAGAGATACAAAAATTCATGGATATCAACTTATTAGATACAAAATTACAAATGTCATTTCACTCAAAATACATTTGATTCATAACAAATAGAATGAAGAGCAATTGGAGCATATCAATGATATAAGAAGTATTTCGAAGCATATCAAAGACGTATGAAATATTTTGGGACATATCGACAACAAATGAAATATTTCGAAATATAACAATGACAAATGAAATATTTTAGAATATATTAAAGGTGTATAAAATATTTCAGGACATATTAATGACAAATGAAATATTTTAGAACATAACAATGATATTCAAAATATTTCGGAGCATGTTAAAGATGTACTACATATTTCGAAGCATATTAATGGTGTATAAATAATCTTAAATCTTAACAAATGAATAAATAAGGAATATAAGCTCAAATATCATATCATACATAACATTTATTTCATTCTTATCTAAAGTATACATATAAACTCAAAAGCAATGCTTTGGATATCATATCAAAAACATAGAGTATGAAGTGGGATCACAAACATAATATGGTTCATCCATTACTGAGTGACCACCAAACATAAGTCTCACACGTTTGAGAGCTTCATCTACCCACGTCTAAGTGAAGTCATAGGGGGTCGACAGATCATCGTGGGCTCTAAGCATAACTCCCTTTATCATTTCTAACAAAAGTTCATATTATCTCACAAACACCAAAGTATAAAAGGACATAAGTAATAAAAGTGGCATATATCAGAAACATATGTGGAACTACGAACTATACATGTGCAAATGTATTCAGATAGGCAAAGAATAAAAGATAAGAGTACATAAGAATTTAAAATAATAACTTAAGGCTTAATTATGTTAGGATTGATTAGCACTAAGAAGAAGGAGGGGGGGGGTGCAGTTGAATTAATATAAGAGTGAAAATGCTCGATTTGAAAATCTTACTTACGAAAAAGAAAGAAAATTAAAAACACCTTTTTATATTTTATTTAAAATAATTAAAAAATTAAGAGAAAGTCACAAAATGATGCTCATATCTTACTTTAAACTAGTTAAGAGCAATTAAAAGCAGTAAATAATATAGGAGTAGAGAACTCATAAATTTATAGTGGTTCGGTCTCAACTTGGCCTACGTCCACTCCCAAGTCATCTTCTCCGAGGTCTACTGATATCCACTATCAATCTTCTTTTTGTGAAGATCAAACTCTTACACTTCTCACTCTCCTTTTCACAAGCTCAGGAGAGGAACCTTACAAACTCATAAGTGTCATAGACTTAGCTGGTTTTGCCTAAGTCATGCGGCACCCTTGCGAGTCTGTCCGTAAAGGTCAGTCTCCCCGAAACCTCCAAGGGTCCCTAAGGACCTACAAAAGAAAAAATGGGTTAGAGGAAGCACTTTCCATGGGATCCACAAGCAACAACTTTAGCAAATACTTTATATAGCTAATACAAATTACAACCATAGACTTTACAAGTTCTGAAATGTTGTATATAAAGGATAATATTCCATTGCAAACTGAAGTCCACAAAAGTGCCTATATGACATAACTCTCATTTACAAGCAGAAACTGACCACAAAAGATAATCAAACAAGGGTTGCCAAGCCTACTGCAAGCTCACTACTTGCTGTACAAAGAATGTACAAAAACTGAAGGACACAAACAAACATGAGCATTACATCGAACACCTTATTTATATATTTTTTCCGCGACATTCTGCCCCAATTATTCCTTCAACATCCTCATTAAAGCCACTGTAGACGCTGCATCTCCTCGCCTTTTACTGAATCTTCAATCTTCTACTTTGGTTGTAACATGCCCCTTGGCTCCCAACTACTCTTTGCCACTATTGTTGAGTAGTCAAACTCTGATCCACCATGCACTTCACCTCGCTAATGATTGACTCTATTGTGGGGTTGGCTAAGCTATGCTGATCTTTGTTGATTCCTGTGGATCCTTTTGATGAAAGAAAAGATATTCCTTGTTATGCGCTAATATCGTAATGATCTCATGTTGCTTAAACCAGGTGGATGCTTGTTGGAGCTTTAACGAGCATTGCCTTATAGACTTTAAAATTTTTAATATCCTTTCTTTACAAAATTTGCCCATTAATTCTTCTTTATCTTAGTTGTCACTTCCAAGTAGGTTCACATCACTTCCACTTTTGATTGACATTCTGTTGGGAAATGAAATGGATAATCTACTCTTAGTAGCACTAATCACCAATGTTGAGGACTTGATAACTATTGTATTCCATAAGCTTTCCTCGAAGGGTCACTAAACTTGTATAGACTTCTCTACTGGATAAATAAGAGAATCAGGATACTAAGTTTCACCCATTCTCTTTGAGTTGAGAAAGCAAAGGTTACTTGATTTTGCCCATCTCTTCGAGATTTGAGAACGGGGGTACTTGGTTTTGCTCACTCTCTTGAGTTGAGAAGGCAAATGTTACTTGATTTCACTCGCCTCCTCGAGGTTATACTTAATGCATCGAGCTGGTTACTAGCATTTTGCTTACTCTTTACTCACACTTTTGAAGCACTCAAAGTGTTTACACTTCTTGCGTTGAGTTAACTACTGTAATTTGCCTTCTCACTGCCATCAATCTTCCAGAATACAAGAAGTTTTACCCGAAAAGAGCAAAAGTTTACCCCAACTTGGAGTCCTCAAACTTGAAGTAAGTCTTTGATAGTTCTGGTTGCCTATGAGATTGTACCGTCTTTTTCATCACCTTTGTAGCCTACTCCTCTGAGTAGAAAAGGTATAGTATCATGTACTGCTTACTTCGTTCCTTGGTCGAGCACTCCTACATCAACCCGAAGTTCCTCACTTTCGACTATCTTGATGAGAAGCCCATGGAGAATGATCCTGTGAAGTTCCTTGACCTTTGTCCTTCCACCCTGTCTTGGTACTTGGAGTTTGCCTCTGTATTCTCCATCTCCTCAACCCCTTTTATGACCAATGATCTCCCTCTATGAGAGCAAGAGATCGATGACTCCATAGAAGTCTCACCTCTGCGGTACCTTGGCGCTGCCGAGTCCATGGCTCTACTATCCATTACATTGCATCTGTGTCCCTTTCTTCAAAATTAGTAGATCCGCCTCTACGATACTATGGCACTCCTCTGAGTCCACCTCCTTTGTGAACGATGCTTTGCTTTTGGGTGGCTGAGAATCTCTGGACTCGTCATTGCTTCCTCGCCCCTTTCGACTACCTGCTTTAACACCTCTATATTCTCCAAGCAGCTTCCCTTGGTTGTTGGAAAGATAGACTGCAACTCCCATATATGGCCTATGCCATCTTATTGTATGGCTCGTGTTGATTCTGTTCTCCTTAGCTTTATGGGTAGCAACATTCGCTTACTAGGCCTTGTCCTCTGACTTATTGAGCTCCCATAAGCGAATATAAGCACTAAAGTAGTTCAACTCTCCAATCGCTTCTGTATGATCAAATCCCTTCCGTGGGACTTTTTAGTACTTACACTCAAAATTCTCCCTCGGTGGTACACACACCCCATATGTTAATAACTAAGGCTTTCATCCGATGCAAGATTCATCGTGCACACACGAAAGACCCGCCACTATGGGACCATAGCATTCACTCCTTAAATCCATAGCCCTTCTTTCCGTTGTATTGTTCATCGAAGTGGAGCTCCCAATAGCTCCTGATCATACCTCTGCATGATCATGTCCCTTATGGGACATCTTCTCATATGTAGTATTATCGTGAATTATTCCACCATGATCTGTTGCACCATGTTGTCTCCTGGTGACATCTCTATTGTATTCAGATTCTTGTGTGATAAACTCAGATTATGACTTCTTCATTTGTGGCCTCTGCCAACACATCGTAAGACCTCCACCATCTTGAATTTTTGTTTGCTCCCTTGGCAATTCACCTTCGCCCACCCATTCTTAAATAATACCGGATGATGCATAACTTTAGGACACTCCATCAACTAGTAGCTCTTGAAGTCCCTTGACTTTGCTAGAAATGATGCACCATTGTTTGGATCTTGGGCCGCTATCCCCTACTAACACAATCTCCGCTATGCACCACTTCCTTCATGATAACTCGAATAGCAGCACTGTGACATTCTTCAAGAGTACCTGCCCCTGCATTCTCTTGCCCTGTGCTAAGTCCTTCTGATTCCAACTTCGTCTCTATAAGTTGAATTACCTTAGTTCCTTCAAATGCTTCTCTAAGATAAGGTGCATGCGCTGAAGCTCCTTTCGTCTTTGGCACTATACAAAATGAGTCCACCCTATCAGAATGAAGAACCCATGGAATGACATAATCCTACTCTTGCCTCTACAAGAGTTCATGTCATTGACCTCTGTCCAAGAAAAGCTCTGTGCTTTCGCTCTATATTTCCATCTTCTACGTCGACTCTCTTCATGCGGCTTGGATACTTCACCAAGTTCCACCCAAGTTGCTCCACCTCTCGATTTGTATTGAGTTGATGATGGCCCTCATGCCCACCATTCCACGGGTCAGCCCTCAGTTGAGTTCAATTTTCACATCGACTTTAAGTGTGCCTTCGTATGATATTGTCATTGTCGCTCTCCCACTTGATCTCGCAATGCATCCACTAATGTATTTTTCAATCTAGATCATGCAATGACTCCTCGCTGCTCACTCGGTCTATTGAGTTTTATAAAGATACTATCTTGAGGTACACTTCCTTAACATGTGCAGTCCGCTGCACATGATTCTCCCTCTGGAAAACCAGGACCTATCCCTCCTGGATATCTGTCCTGTTGGAGCAACTTTTCTCTTTGCATTCTTTCTACTGGAAGTTTCGAAGATCACCAGCCCCTTTGGACTACTCCATCTTGCTGAACAACTTGTGTCTTATTTTGCCCCCGCAAATGCACTTGCTAGATTGCGACCCTTCACTAATACAATCCCTACTGCACCCTTCAAGGTCTAGCAACGTACTAAACTGGTTGCACACTTTAGCCTCCTACGTGTTAAATCTTGAATTTTGATGATGAAATTAATTGATGGTTTTTATGATCTAACTTGTGTGTTAAAGAAAGTGTTGCAAGAATAAGTACGATGGTAAAAGGGTATTACAATCAGATGTTGGACTGGAGTCAGGTTCGAGCATCGGGCCAAGATTCGGACGACGTAGTGGGAACTCGTCGAGAGTTTGCCAGAGGTCGATCGATGTCTAGACGATGTTATCGAGAACTCACCGAGAGCTCACTAGAGGTTTGCTAGGAAGTTTGTCGTGAGTTCGCCGATAGGTTGTCGGGAGCTCTCCGAGTGTTCACCGGAAGAATATCGAAAAGTTTATCAGGAGTTTGTCGACAGGTTGTCGGGAGCTCGTCGGGTGTTCGCTGGAAGAATGCTAGAAGTTTGTTGGGAGTTCGCCAAAGGAAATTGGGAGCTCACCGGGGGGGATGCTGGGAGTTTGCCAAAGAGACGATCGGATAATGAACATTATATGTTGTGTGTCGTAGTTAGCATCGTAATGAGAGTTAGTTTTACTAACTCAATTAAGAGATCATTAGGCCTTAATTGGGGCTGATTTGGACTTATTATAAAAGTCATTTCAATAACCCAAGGTCAGATAAGACATAATCTTCGAAGACACAATCTCCATTATAACACAGTCTTTGAAGGTGTGTCAGGTGGTTGAACCACCCAGACATAGTCTCCTAGACTATTAGGCAGCTGAATCGCCCAGAACATAGTCTCCCAAATTGTGTCAGGCGGCTAAACCACCCAGAATGCAGTCTTCAAGATTAGCACATTGGGATCACTTAAAAATTAATTTTTGGCTCCACTTTTGAAGCCATTTGGGGCCTATAAATACCCCACCCTTTCTTGCCTGAGGTATGCAAGCAATTAAGAGCAAAAATCTTATGAAAATGCTGTTGTAATTAAGAGCTTCTCCTCATTTCATCTTGTGTAGTTTTTTGTTTAAGGGAGAGCTTTGAGTTTTATAAAGGTTATCTCCTAAACCTGTAAAAGGATAATAGAGTTGTAAGAGAGTAGTTGATCTTCATCTATTGAAGGAAGATCAATATTGGAAGTCGGTGGCCTCAACGGAGGAAGAATCAGGAAGTGGATGTTGGTCACGAGACCAAACCTCTATAAAATCGGTTTGCTTCCTCTTCTTTGCTCTTTAACTTCATTACTTCATTATTTAACCATCTATTATCTTTGCTTGCAATATTACAAACATATTTACACTTAAACGCATTATTAATATGGTTTTCATTAAGCAAAAATTTAAAATCGATGAAGATTTCTCATCAGCACTAATTCACCACTCACCCCCCCCCCCCGGTTCTTAGTGTCTCTTTGATCCTGACAATTGGTACCAGAGCCATATTTTCTCTCTATTTGGCTTAAAATCTAAGAGAGATAGCTTTTATTGACAATCAAGAGGGACTTTCTATCATTCTTTCAATGGGACGGATTACACGTATTGGAAAACTTGAATGAGAATTTTTCTACTTTCTATAGATTTTGAATTATGACATATTGTTGAAAGTGGTTTTGAAAAGTCTTACAAACCGATGAACGAATAGAATGATTCGAAATAGAAGATTTTATCTTTGAATGCTAAAGTGATGAACGATTTTGTGCTCTTGATAAAAACAAATTTAATCGGGTTTCTATATGTGAAACTGTGCACGAGATTTGGTATATATTTGAAGTCACACAAGAAGGTACTAGTTGAGTCAAAGAGTCAAAAATTAATCTTTTAGTGCATAGCTATGAGTTATTTTGCATGAAAACAAGTGAGACCATTGGAGACATGTACACTAGTTTTACGGATATCGTCAATAGTCTAAAAGCGCTTGGTAAAAGTTTTTCAAATTTTGAATTTGTTAACAAAATATTAAGATCCCTTCCAAAAAGTTGGGATCTTAAAGTAATGGTAATACAAGAAGCAAAAGACCTAAATAATTTTTCGCTTGAAGAATTAATCGGGTCTTTGATGACTTACGAAATGACATGTATAGTATATGATGAACTCGAGAACAACCTTCTAAAGAATAGGAAGAGCATCACACTGAGAACCAAGGAAGACCACTTCAGAGAAAACTCAAGTGACGATGATGATGATGAGGACTTTACACTTCTTATAAAAAAATTTAAGAAATTCTTAAAAATGACTAAAACAAGACAAGATGAAAATAACAAAAGTGAACTAAAAAAGGACTCAATAATATGTTACGAATGTAAGAAGCCAGGACACTTCAAATATGAATGTCCCCAAGTGAAGAAGAAGCAACCAAAGAAGAAGAAGGCGCTGAAAGCTACTTGGGACGACTTAGTTCATCCGAAGACAAGGAGCCAACCAAAAAGGAAGAAGTTGCAAATTACGTTCTATTGGCATATAGCAACGAGGTAAGTAATCTAAACGAGTCTTCTTTATCTTATGATGAATTATTTAATATATTTAATGACTTATTTAATGATCTTAAATTAGTTAGTAATAAGTATAAATTGTTAAAGAAAGATCATGCTTCACTTACTAGTAAGTTTAAAAATTTTAAAAAGGAATATGATGACCATAGGATAGTTCCTTGTACTAAGTGTGAAGAATTAGATATACTTAAGAAAGAAAATATTTTATTACAAGAAATATTAGAAAATTTTAAATAGGTAACAAATCCTTAAACATGATCCTTGCTAATAAGGGTCATGCTCATAGAAAGGAAGGAATTGCTTGGTGAGTAACACTCAACAAAAATCAACCATCTTCATTAAAGTACCTATATTATATGTTTCACCTAGAAATAAATATAATTTTTGTGGAAGAATTGGATACTATACTTATAAATGTTCATTTAAAAGACATAGTTCACAAAAATTAATTTGGTTTCCTAAAGGAACCATAAATAACTCAACACCATTAGTAAAATTAGGTAGAATTTTTCATGAGGAACCCAAAGGCAAATGAGTACCTAAACCAAAACCCTTTTTCTTGTAGGTATGTCTCTAAACAAAAGCTAGAAGCACTAAATGATACCTTAATAGTGGATGCTCAAGACATATGACCGGAGATCCAACTTATTTATCCAAGCTTACTAGCCTAAATGAAGGATTTGTCACTTTCGGAGACAACAACAAAGGAAAAATCATTGGGAAATGAAGGAAGATGTATTATTAGTTGATAGTTTGAAACATAATCTACTAAGCATTAGTCAATTGTGTGATAAAGGATATATTATCAAATTTGAATCTAATGCTTGTATAATTGAAATACCACAACAAAATAATTCTATGATTGCCTTAAGAAGCAATAATATGTATATTATTAACATTAATAATTTTTGTAATGAAATATGTTTTTCGGCTTTAAATGATAATGCATGGATTTGGCATAGGAGACTAGGACATGCTAGTATGAAACTATTAAATCAAATCTCAACTAAAAATCTAGTAAGAGGAATGCCTAGCATCAAGTTCGTAAAAGATAAAGTTTGTGATACATGCAAACTAGGAAAATAAATAAAAAATAGTTCAAAATCAAAAAATCAAATAAGCACCTCCAGCCCACTACAATTTATCCATATAGATTTATTTGGACCAATTGATACTACAAGTTTAGGAGGTAGCAAATATGCATTTGTTATTGTAGATGATTATAGTAGATATGTTTGGACCTCTTTCTTGGCATATAAAAATAATTTCTTGAAATATTTTTTAAAATTTTAGAAACTTGTTAAAAACGAAAAGGGTTTTATGATTTCATCTATACATAGTAATCATGGTGGTGAGTTTCAAAATTATGATTTTTAAAATTTTTGTGACTCAAATGGGTATAATTATAATTTCTTTACTCTTAGAAATCTACAAAAAAATGGAGTAGTGAAAAGAAAAAATAGGATCTTATAAGAAATGGCTAGAACCATGTTAAATGAACATAACCTACCTAAGTATTTTTGTGCTGAAGCCATTAACACGACATACTATATTATGAATAGGGTTCTTGTAAGACCATTACTCTCCAAAACTCCTTATTAATTATGGAATAATAAAAAACCTAATATTTTATATTTCAAAGTATTTGGTTGCAAAATATTTTATTTTGAATGAAAAAGATGCCTTAGTAAAGTTCGATGTAAAATCCGATGAAGGCATATTTCTTGGTTATTCATTAATTTTAAAAGTTTATCGTATCTTTAATAAAAGAACTCTAGTAATTGATAAATCCATCCATATTGTTTTTAATGATGTTTTGAAGAGAATTGATTTTGACGATGATTTTGATTTTGATACTTTAAATTTGAATGATAAGACTCCTCTCCAAAATAACTTAGATGCACCTACTTCCAAGAAATCCTTAACTAAGGAATGGAAGTATGTAGATACTCATCCTAAGGAGTTAATAATAGGAGATATATCAAAAGGTGTTCAAACTAATTCATCATTTAAGAATTTTTGTGCTAACACCATATTTTTATCTCAAATTAAACCAAAATGTATTGAGGAAGCTCTAAAAAATAATTTTTGGGTTATATCAATGTATGAAGAGTTAAACCAATTTGAGAGAAATGAGGTGTGGGAGCTTGTTCCTAGACCTAATGACCATTCATTGATTGGTGCTAAATGGGTCTTTAGAAACAAGTAAGATGAAAATGGTATCGTGATTAGAAACAAGGCTAGATTAGTGGCCAAGGGTTTCAACCAAGAAGAAGGGACCAATTATGAAGAGACATTCACTCCTATGGCTAGACTTAAAGCCATAAGGATGCTCCTTGCCTTTACCTCTTTTAAGAATTTTAAGTTATTTCAAATGGATGTCAAAAGTACTTTTCTTAATGGTTTCATTTCCGAAGAAGCTTATGTTGAACAACCCACCGATTTTAAAAATGATCTTTTTGTAAATCATGTTTTTAAACTATCTAAGGCTCTTTATGAATTGAAACAAGCTCCTAGGGCTTGATATGAAAGACTTAGCTCTTTCCTTATTTCAAACAATTTTTTGAATGGCAAGATTGATACCATATTATTTTTCAAGTATTTTAAAAATAATTTTTTAATTATTTAAATTTATGTTGATGATATTATTTTTGGTTCAACAAATGAATCCTTATGTGAACCTTTTGCCAAGAGTATAAGCCAAGAATTTGAAATGAGCCTAATGGGTGAATTAATATTTTTCTTAAGATTATAAATAAAATAATTAAATGATGATATGTTTATAAGTCAAACTAAGTATACCCTAAATTTATCAAAACGATTTAGTATAGACAATGCTAAGACCATAAACATACCTATGAGCACTTCTACAAAATTAGACTTAGATAATGAAGGTGAAAACCTTGATAAAAAAACATATAGAGGAATGATATGTAGTTTATTGTATTTAACTATTACTAAACCAGATATAATGTTTAGTATTGGATTATGTGCAAGATTTCAATCTAATCCTAAATATTCTCATTTTAAGGCAGTTAAGCAAATATTTAAATATTTAAAAGGAACTTTTAATTTAGGTTTACGGTATATAAGTCTAAAAACTTTGATTTACTTGCTATGCGGATGCCGATTTTGAAGGTTATATAATAGATAAAAAAAGGTACAATCGGAACATACCAATTCTTAGGATATGCTCTTGTTTCTTGGTCTTCTAAAAAATAAAATTTGATTGCATTATCTACAGCCGAAGCTGAGTGAATAGCAGCTGGTGTATATTGTGCACAAGTCATTTAGATGAAAAACACTTTAAAAGATTATGAAATTCACTTAAAAAATATTCTTATCAAATGCGATAATACTAGTGCAATATGTTTAACTCAAAATCTCATTCAATACTCAAGAACTAAACATATTGACATTAGGCATCACTTTATTAGAGATCATGTAAATAATCATGATATATCTTTGGAATTTATTGATACTAATAATCAATTAGCTGATATATTCACTAAGCCAATAAATGAAGAACAATTTGACTTTATTAGGAAAAGTTAGAAATGTTAAACTATTCAAATGCATGATTTATTATTTTTTAGATTTCATGAGCTTTTGCTTGAAATTTACATAAAATGATTTTGAATACATGACTAACTCTTATAGTCTTCTTGGACTTCTCGGGTTTTTGAGATCTCCTTCAAAATAATTCTTGAATTCATGAATATGTACCCCCCTTCTTAATAATTTATTTTATTTTGGGATACTTGATTTTTGGAGTTCAGGTTAACTCCCATCATTAATTGATTGTCATCATCAAAAAGGGGAGATTATTGAATCTCGAATTTTGATGATGAAATCAATTGATGATTTTTATGATCTAACTTGTGTATTAAAGAAAGTGATGCAAGATTAACTATGACGGTAAAAGGGCATTACAATCAGATGTTGGGCCAGAGTCAGGTTCGAGCATCGGGCTAAGATTCAAATGATGTAGTAGGAGCTCACCGGAGGTTGACTGATGTTTGGACGATGTTATCGGGAACTCACCAGGAGCTCACTAGAGGTTTATCGAGAAGTTTGTCAGGAGTTCACCAATAGGTTGTCGGGAGCTCGTCGGGAGTTCGCCCGAAGAATATTGGAAAGTTCATCGGGAGTTTGTCGATAGGTTGTCGGGAGCTCACCGAGTGTTCATCGGAAGAATACTGGAAGTTTATTGGGAGTTTACCAAAGGAAATCGAGAGCTCACCGGGGGTTCATCGGAAAGATGCCAGGAGTTTGCTAAAGAGATGATCGGACAATGAACATTATACATTGAGTATCGTAGTTAGCATTATAATGAGAGTTAATTTTACTAACTCAATTAAGAGATAATTAGGCCTTAATTGGAGCTGATTTGGACTTATTACAAAAGTCATTTTAGTAACCCAAGGTCAGATAAGGCACGGTCTTCGAAGATACGGTCTCCAAGATGACACAGTCTTTGAAAGTGTGTCAGGTGATTGAACCGCCTAGATTGGGTAGTTGAACTGCCCAGACATAGTCTCCTAAACTATCAGGTGGCTGAACTGCCCAGAACACAATCTTCCAAATTGTCAGGCGGCTGAACCATCCAGAACGCAGTCTTCGAGATTAGCACATCAGGATCACTTAAAACTTAATTTTTGGCTCCACTTTTAAAACCATTTGGGGCCTAGAAATACCCCACCCTTTCTTGACTTAGGTATGCAAGCAATTAAGAGCAAAAATCTTATGAAAATGCTGTTGTAATTGAAAGCTTCTCCTCATTTCATCTTATGTAGTTTTTTGTTTATGGGAGAGCTTTAAGTCTTGTAAAAGTTATCTCCTAAACCTATAAAAAGAGAATAGAGTTATAAGAGGGTAGTTGATCTTTAACCATTGAAGAAAGACCAATAGTGGAAGCTGGTGGCTTCAACGGAGGAGGAATCAGGAAGTGGATATAGGTTACAAGACCGAACCACTATAAAATCAGTTTGCTTCCTCTTCTTTGCTCTTTAACTTCATTGCTCTGTTATTTAACTATATATTATCTTTGCTTGACTATTACAAACATCTCTACACTTAAATGCATTTTGATACGATTTTCATTGAGCAAAATGTTTAAATCGATGAAGATTTCTCATTAGCACTAATTCACCACCCCTCTTAGTGTCACTTTGATCCTAACACTGTGAACATATCCTTTCTATACTGAAGAGAAAGTTCTAATGCTCCATGGCGCTGAGTTCTGATCGTGCTTTGGGATGGTCACGATAACTCCATCGTCTGTGTACAAGCCCTTATATGAGTACCAAATTCTTCGAGTTAGCAATTCCCCTTACCTTTGTGAGCTTTACATAACTCTTTCGGTCATTGATCAACACATCTCTCTTTGTACGGTCTCATCCTTTACCAAGTGCCCCACTTGCCTTGAGCACCATTAAGTTTAGTTGCCAACGTCGAGCCATAGCTCAAACTCAGCCATTCCAACTTTTGTGCGCTACACATTCTTTCTAGCTTACTTGTCCTCATGGTGCCTCTTGCACAAAGGGTTGGCCATTCCTCTAAATGCCAATCAAGGATGTCTGCTCCTCTAAGTGACTCTTTTCCTTACATCTACATGTCTGTTCCTCTTAAACAATTACGCATGCTGGCTGCCCTCCATGTAGCCCAACTAGGTCCCCCACATTTTCATGGCAAGTGTTTCTACGTGTGCTTGTCTCGCTTTGATACCAAAATATCATGGACTTAGTTGGTTTTGCTTAAGTAATGTGGCACTCTTGCGAGTCTGTTCGTAAAGGTCAGCCTCTCCGAAACCTCCTAGGGTCTGTTAGGACCTACAAAAGAGAAAACGGGTTAGAGGAAGCATTTTCCATGCGATCTATAAGCAATATCTTTAGTAAACACTTTATATAGCCAATACAAATTACAACTGTGGACTACAAGTTCTGAAAGATTATACACAAAGGATAATGGTCCATTATAGACCGAAGTCCACACAAGTGCCTATATGACACAACTCTCATTTATAAGCCGAAAGTAGCCACAAAAGATAACCAAACGAGGGCTGCCAAGCCTATTGTAAGCCCACTACCTGTTGTATAAAGAATGTACAAAAATCGAAAGACACAGACAAACATGAGCATTACATCAAACACCTTGTTTATATTTTTATTCGTGACACAAGGGAGACTTTACAATAATACACTTCTTCTCCTCACTCTGTTGCCCCTTTTCTTTTTCTTATAATCTTAGTACACTATTTTTTATAGAATTTCTAACCCTGTTTCTTGTGCTAAATGCAAGAAAGTTTAGGATATTTATATACCCCAATTGGCTTCAAAAATAGAGCCAATAATTTAAACATATCTAGAAAAATAGGATACGGGCGGTACAACCGCCAGAATCAAAGGTACAACCGTCGAAAGCCACCTTGAAAATAAGACGATGGCGATACAACAACTAACCTAGGTAGTACAATCGTCACCTAGGCGGTACAACCATCGGGAATCCTAGAAAATCTAACTTAAGTAGGTCCAATCCTGACTTGTACCTTCAGTTGACCCCTTTATAGGTCAACCACTTGACCTTAACCTGAGCTCAATCCAATCCTACATGTTTGACCCGATTTGCCTCACTTGAGTTAATTTGGGTTCCATCCAAATCTAACTTAAGTAGGACTTAAACCTTAACCAACGCTAACTACGACTAATTAATTATAATCAATATGACCATCAAGTCTAATCAAGACTCTCCTAACTCCTGATAAGCTTTTCGGCAACCCCCGATGATCTTCCAGCAAGTCTTTTGGTTTTCTTCCGGTGAACTCTTAACGCTATCCTAGCAAGCTCTCGATCACCTTCGACAAGCTTTCAGTGAACTTTCGGTAAGCCTCTGATCCCTTTAGCGAGCTCCTAACGAACTCCCAGGAAGCTTCCAATATCTTCGGTAAACTTCCAACGATTCTCTCGACGAGTGCTCACTACATCGTCCGAATCTCGGCTCAATGTTTGGACTTGACTCTAGCCCAATACTTAATTATAATTCTCTCTCTATCGTAGCTAATCCTATATCAATCATCTCTAACACACATGTTAGATCAATAACCCATTAATTAATTTCATCATCAAAATATGAGATTCAGCAAACTACCTATCATTCCTTAATATTTTTTTTGATCAAAATTTTCTCCTTCATTGTCTAAGTCTAATTTTGTAGAAGAGCTCATGGGTGTATTTATGGCCTTGGCATTTTCTGTACCAAAATATTTTAGCAAGCCTAAGGTATATTTAGCTTGACTTATAAAGATACCAGCATTAAATTATTTTATTTGCAATCCTAGGAAAAATGTTAACTCACCCATTAGTCTCGTCTCAAATTTTTGACTCATACTTTGGGCAAAAGATTCACACAAGGATTCATTTGTTGAACCAAAAATGATATCATCAATATAAATTCAAATAACAAAAAAATTATTTTTAAAATACCTAAAAATAATGCGATATCAACCTTATCTTTAAAAAATTATTTGAAATAAGGAAAGAGCTAAGTCTTTCATACCAAGCCTAATGACTTAAGAAAGTTTAAAAACATGATTAGAAAAAGATTATTTTCAAAATCGGAGGGTTGTTTAACATACACCTCTTCAAAAATAAAACCAATAAGAAAAATACTTTTAACATCTATTTAAAATAATTTAAAATCTTTTAAAGATGCAAAGGCAAGAAGAATATTTATGACTTTAAGTCTAGCTATAGGAGCAAAGGTTTCTTCATAATCGATCCTTCTTCTTAGTTGAAACCTTTGACCACTAATCTAGCCTTGTTTCTAACCATGATACCATTTTCATCTTGCTTATTTCTAAAGACCCATTTAGTACCAATCACTAAATGGTCACTAGGTCTAGGAACAAGCTCCCATACGTCATTTCTCTCAAATTGATTTAACTCTTTATGTATTGCACTAACCCAAGAGTAATCTCTTATGGCTTCATCAATGCATTTTGGTTCAACTTAGAAAGAAATGCAACATTAGCACAAAAATTTTTAAAAGAAGAATGAGTTTAAACACCTCTTGATGTATCTCCTATTATAAACTCCTTAGGAAGAGCATTTACATACTTCCATTCCTTGGGTAAGGATTTGGAAGTAGATTCGTCAAAGTTACTTTTAGGAGGATTTGGAAATAAATTCAAACAACCAATATCAAATTCATCATCAAAATCAATTTTCTTAAGTTCAAAAATCTTATTGAATACAACATGAATAGATTCTTCAATTACTAAAGTTATTTTATTAAATACACGATAAGCTTTTGAAATAGAGGAATAACTAAGAAAAATAACTTCATCAGATTTTTCATCAAATTTTCCTAAGGCATCTTTTTCATTCAAAATAAATATTTACAATAAAAAACTTTAAAATATGAAATATTGGGTTTTTTTTACCATTCCACAATTTATAAAAAGTTTTATATAGTAATGGTCTTACAAGAATCCTATTTAAAACATATAATGACGTGTTAACGGCTTCTACCCAGAAATATTTAGATAGGTTATGTTCATTTAACATGATTCTAGTTATTTCTTGTAAGCTCATATTTTTTCTTTCTACTACTCCATTTTGTTGTAGATTTCTTGGAGTAGAGAAGTTATGAATATACCCATTTGACTAACAAAATTTTTGAAACTCATTATTTTAAAGTTCACCACCATGATCACTACGGATTGATGAAATCATAAAATCTTTTTCATTTTAAATAATTTATAAAATTCTGAAGATATTTAAAGGAATCACTTTTGTGTGCCACAAAATAAGTCCAAGTATATTTACTATAATCATCTACTATAACAAATACATATTTGCTACCTCCTAAACTTGTAGTATCAATTGGTCCAAATAAATCCATATGGATCAATTGTAGTGGCCTAGAGGTGCTTATTTAATTTTTAACTTAAATCAACTTTTTATTTATTTTCCTAATTGACAAGTATCACATATTTTATCTTTAATGAACTTAAGGCTATGTAATCCTCTTACTAAATCTTTAGTTAAAATTTAGTTTGATAGTTTTATGATAGCATCATCTAGTCTTCTATGTCAAATCCAAGCATTATCATTTAAGACCGAAAAGTATGTTTCATCACAAAACTTTTCAATATCTATGTTATACATATTATTGTTTCTTAAGGCTATCAAATATTTATTTTTGTGTGGCAATTCAATTATACAAGCATTAGGTTAAAATTTAACAATAGTTTCTTTATCACATAATTGGCTAATACTAAGTAAATTATGTTTCAAGCCATCAACTAATAACACATCTTCAATCAAAAGGTTTGATATGTTACATGTGATTCCTTTCCCAATGATTTTACCTTTGTTATTGACTCCAAAGGTGACTAAAAAAGTAAGTTAAATTTTTGGTCATGTGTCTTGAGCATCCACTATCAATGTACTATTTGGTGCTCCTAACCTTAGTTTGGAGACAAACCTACAAGAAAGATAGTCTTAATTTAGGTATCCATTTTACTTTAGGTCTCTCATGAAGAACTTACCTATCTTATCTAAAGGTTTTTGGTTGGTTATGGTTCCTTTAGGAACCAGAATTAAATTGTGCGTCTAAATAAATATTTGTAGGTTTTATGTTCTAATTTTTCATAAAAGTTATATTTAATTTTTGGTGGTAAGTTTAGGGTGGGTCCTTTAATGAAAATTGTTGGCTTTTGCCGAATATTACCAACAAAACTTGTACTATTTTTTTTATTAACATAACCCTTATTTGCAATGATCATGTTTAGGGATTTATTCCCTATTTCAAATTTCTCTAAAGTTTGTTTTAACATGATATTTTTCTTTTTAACTTATTCTAATGTTTCATATTTAGAGCAAGAATTATGTGATGGTGATGCATCATGCTGTTTTTCAAATTTACTAACTAAAGAATCATGCTTTTTCTTAAGTAATTTATAAGGCTTACTAATTTTTCTAAACTCATCATAAAGTTCATGAAATATATTCAATAATTTACTAAAGGAAATATTTGAAGACTTACTTACCTCATCATAAATGACAATGAAAGCATAGTTGGCTACTTCTTCTTTGATATAGTCATCTTCATCCGATGAGCTTGAGTCATCCCAAGTTACCAAAAGAGCCTTCTTCTTTAATTGAAAACATTCATTTTTTTAATGTCCTAGGTTCTTACATTCAAAGCATATAATATTATTCCTTTTTGGTTCATTTTTATTTTTATAATTTTTATTTTTTATAATTTTTTAATTTTTCTAGATAATAGTGCAATGTCATTATCCTTATCACTCGAGGAGTCATCTACAGTTTTTAATGTTAAATCCTTCCTATTCTTTGTAAGGGGTTCATCAAGCCCATTATGAGCTTTATAGTTCAGTTCATAAGTCATAAAAGATCTAATAAGTTCTTCAAAAGAAAAGTTATTAAGATCTTTAACCTCCTATATTGTAATTACTTTAGGATCTCAACTTTTAGGAAATAATCTTAATATTTTACTAACAAGTATAAAATTAGAAAAATATTTACTAAGAGCTTTTAAACCATTAACGACATCTATGAAACGGGTGTACATGTCTCTAATGGACTCACTTGGTTTTATTATACAAAGATTTTTCAAATCCATTCTCTATAATGTGTCATAAATCAAAATCTATAGAAATGAGAAAAATACGCATCCTTGTTTTCCAATATGTGTAATCCATCTCATTAAACATAGGAGGATGTGAAATGAAATATCCCTCATTCATGCCAAACAAAGTTATTTACTTAAGTGGATGTTAATCCAATGAGTAAGTACCTTGCTCTAATACCAATTGTTAGGATCAATTGACACTAAGAAGAGGAGGAGGGGGGCGTTGGGGTGAATTAGTGCAAAAGTGGAAGTGCTCGATTTGAAAACCTTGCTTTTAAGAAGTAAAGGAATAAAATCGAAAGCATCTTTTGTATTTTGTTGGAAACGATTAAGAACCCGATGTAAGAGAAAAAGTCATGAGAATGATGATCGTATCTTTCTATGAACTAATTAAGAGCAATAGAAATTAGTAAACTAGACAAGTATTGAATACTCACAATTTATAGTGGTTCGGCCCTAATCTTGGCCTACGTCCACTTTCGAGTCCTCTTCGTCGAAGTCCATCGGTGTCCACTACCAATCTTCTTTGGGTGAAGACCAAACCCTTACAAACTTTCAACTTTCAACTTACAAGGGAGATTCTTTACAAGAATACAACACTTAGCTGACTCCCTGCCCCTTTCTTTTTTTTACATACTTTTTGCACACTTTTTTCATAGATTTTTGCCCAATGACTTGTGTGTGTGCTTGTACTAAATACAAGAATGTTTTGGGTATTTATAGGCCCCAACTGGCTTTAGAAGAATGGAACTAAAATTTAAACATACCCGAAAAAATTAGGTACGAGCGGTAAAACCGTAGGCGCCAACAGCGCTATCGCCGAAAACCACCTTAGAAATAGGGTATGGGCAGTACAAGCACTTGCCTAGGCAATCCAACAGGCACCTACTGCCCAGATTCCTAGGCGATGATAGTACAATCGCCACTCACCGGCGAAACAATTGCTAGGATTTTCGAAAAAGTGATTTCCTTCACTTTTCCAATCTCGCCTTGTACCTTCTATTAACCAATTTTTAGGTCAACCAATTGAGCTCAACCTGAATTAATCTATCTCCTTAGTGGACCTGGTTATCTCACATTGAGTTAATTTGGATTCCTTCCAAATCAAACTCAATTAAGACTTAATCTCTAACTACGTCTCACTTATTACAACCATAAGAACCATCAAGCAAAACAATGACCTAACTCCCACCAATTCGACAGCCTCTGGCATTCTTGCAATGAATCTTACGATCTTCCTCCGGTGACCTCCTGGCATGTTCCCAGCAAGCTTCACGATTCCTTCAGCGAACTCCTAGTGAACTCCCGATGAGTTCCCACAACATCGTCCGAACCATGGCCCGATGCCCAAACTTAATTCTAGCCCATCATTTGGTTGTAACTCAATTCCTCCATCATAGTTAGACCTGCATTACTTCCGTTAATGCACAAGTTAGATTAAATACTCATCAATTGATTTAATTATCAAAATTTAAGATTCAATAGAGGAGATATATATGATACAACCATAGGGATTTGTATCTAAAGAGAGTCCAAATAAAGTATATATGTTGCTCAAGTCCATTTATGGGTTGGAGCAAGCTTTCCCGAAGTTGGAACATAAGATTTGATGTGGCAATCAGATCTTATAATTTCATTAAGAACGAAGATGAGCATTGTGTGTATAGGAAGGTAAGTTGGAGCACTATCACCTTTTTGGTGCTATATGTGGATAACATCCTAATCATTAGGAATGATGTAGGAATGCTATATATAGTTAAGGCTTAGCTATCTAGAAACTTTTCCATGAAAAACTTAGGGGAAGCATCCTATATTTTGGGGATCCGGATCTATAGAGATAGATCCAAGAGGATACTTGGCTTGTCCTAGTTCAGGTACATATATTCCATTGTCAAAAGTTTTGGCATGGCAAATTCCAAGAGAGGTCTCATACCGATGAGAAATGAAATATCACTTTCTAGGAGTATGTCCTCGAAGACTCCTAAAGAAAGGATAGACAAAGATACCCTATACGTCAGTGATAGGGTCTATCATATATACTATGCTATGTACTAGGTATGATATAGTGTCATGAGCAGGTATAAGGCAGATCCAGGTTTGAAATATTGAAAGGTAGTAACGTGTATCCTTATATACTTGAGAAGAACTAAGGATCTTTACTAGCATATGGAGAAGGTAGCCTCTAGGTAAAGGGCTACACATACTCGAGTTTTTAATCCGATATTGATGATAGCAAGTCGAACTCAGGGTATGATTTTACCCTGAGTGGAGGAGCAGTAAGTTGAAAGAGTTCTAAGCAAGATACTACTGTTGACTCGACCACAACGGCGGAATACACAACTATAGCAGAAGTAGCAAAAAAAGGGGTGTGGATGAAGAAGTTCATTAGGTATTTAGTAGTCTCTAACCAAAGCAGAGCTGATTGCTATATATCACAACAGCGATAGGGCGGATAGCTCTAGTAAGGGAACCCAGGTCTCATCAGAATTGTTCCGATGAGGTTCCATCTGATTAGAGAGATCATAGCCCATAAAGATATAGCAACGGAAAGAATCTCATCCGAAGATAACATTGTAGATCCATTGACAAAGCCACTAGCTCAGATTATATTTGAGTATCATAGGGGTCTGATGGGGATCAAACACATAGGTGATTGACTTTAGGTTAAGTGGGAGATTGCTGGTTACAGGTGCCCTACAAGTCATTCACATGAATGATGGCACGTGTGACACACTGTGTAATATTATTACTTGTGATTATTATTAGCATATTCTCATATTATATTATATGTTGTGTGTGTGTGTGTGTGTATATATATATATATATATATATATATATATATAGTGATGTCCTTGGTTTTGTGTAATGGGAATGAGATCGTGATGAGATCATAGTAATGAGATCGATACATCTTTAAACACAAATCTTAAATAATCCTAGTCATAGGTTATTCGAGAGGGACATCGAAATAACCGGAAAGACCGATGTACTATATACCCATTTATATGATGGAGGTGGCTGGTCTCGTAGCCACTTGTGTGGAGACACTTAGGATGTATAAGTGCTCATTGGAGAATGAGTTCACTGATTGATCACTCAAACGAATTTCATATATGACCTGACAGTACCATGTCCAATATACGGTCTTTGGGATAGTAGTTGGATTAGGGATTATAGATATATGGTAACTATGGATAGATAGGTCCGATGGATTTGATCACTTTATATCATCCGGGGACTATTGTATAGTGGCTTAGTATGTCTATAGTCGATGAGTCGATTAAATTATTATGGAGATAATAATTCACTATATCAGAAGGAGTTTTGATGGAAGTGGCTCACGGCCAGCTCGATATCGAGCTTAGAGGGTCACACATATATAGTGGATGCTTCAGTGAATAAAGGATTGGATGGAGATCCAGCCCCTATTCTCATTAGATGAGCACTTACACTTATGGGCTCCTTGCATGAGGCCCAATGAGAGTCCAAAGGAGATTATTTGATAGAGATCCAATATTGTAAGGTTAATAGTAATTGGATGAAGATCCAATATCCACTAAGGCAGGACCCCTAGATTTTTTTATTGTTCTCTATAAATAGAAGGTGATGTACATAGTTGATAGGCTACAGCTTTGGCGGCCTCCTCCTATTCTCCTCCCTCCCTTTGCGCAAGAGTTACAAGACCTGAGATTGCGATTAGAGGAGTATCACTATAGCGATCCATTATATGGATACCACTAGAGAGGAGGACGCTTGACCTCCTTCATCCTCTCCATTTGGATCAGAAAAATAGGGATATATGATCTCCCTAGGTAAATAATCTCTGACACGATATAATTTTTCAGTTTTGTGGCTTTCTAGCGACCCAAACTTTTGTACGATGATTTGATCTACATGAAAAACCTATTTTGTTTTGATCTTCCACTATACATGTGATGCTCTCGCTTGGTTTCATAATAAAAACTTATTAAAACACTGTCGTAATTTCTTAAGAGCTCCCCCTCATTTCTTTTTGTGTAGTTTTTATTTAAGGGATTGCTGAGAGAATTGTAAAGAATATCTCCTAAACTTATAAAAGTAGAATAGAGTTGTAAGAGGGGTGTGATCTTCGCTCGTTAAAAAAGATTAGGAGTGGAAGTCAATGGCCTCGAGTGAAGAGAAATTGGGAGTGGACGTAGCTCAAGGGAGCCAAACTACTATAAAGATTTGGTGAACATCTCTTTCTTGCTTTTTATTACTATTGCTCGTGGATTTAATTACTTATTAATTAGTTCCAAGTTAAAGTACTTTCAATATCAGTTTTCTTCAAATTAAAAGTTTTTTAAATCAAAGTTTTTCACTTAGCACTAATTTACCCCCACCCTCCCCCCCCCCCAGTGCTAACTCAATCCTAACAGTTAGTATCAGAGCAGGTTTTACTCAATTAGATTAACATCCAAGTTAGTAAATGACTTCTTTTGGCATAAATGACAACACTCTATCACACATCAACAGATTACACATATTGAAAAACTCGAATGAAAATTTTTCTACTTTCTATGGATTTCGATTTATAGCATATTATCGAAAATAATTTTCGAAAGTCTTTTCCAATCTAATAAATGATTGGAATGATCATGAAAAATAAATATTTTCCTTAAATGCCAAAGTTATAAATGCTTTATTTTGCGCTTTAGATAAAACTTAATTTAATTGGGTTTCTACTTTTGTTTTGGCTTTTGATATATGACACATATTAGAAATCACACATGAAAGCACAAGTAAAATAAAAGAATAAAAATTAATTAAAATAACTTATAAAGATAAACAAAAAGAATACATTCCAAAGAATAAGAATGATACTAAACTGAGAACACAAGAATGACACATTTCAAAGAACAGGAAGGAAATTGAATTGAGAACAATAGATGACTCCTTGAGTGAAACCTCGAGCGATGAGAACGATGAATTTGAACTTATGACAAAAGAATCAAATCAATTAATGAGAATACATAAAAAAATATTAAAATATACTTAAATTGGGCAAAACCTCTTGGTATGAACGTAAGAAGTCGAGACACTCCGAAGATGAAAAGTATAACCAAGAATAAGTGGAGAATCTCGCACTCATGGCCATCAACAATGAGGTAAGTAACTCACCTAAAGCTTCCTTTACTTTTGATAAGTTATTATAAAGTTTAGCAAAACTTATAAATCACTCTAAAAAGATCATGCATTATTTTCTAGTAAATTTGAAAACATGAATGATGTTAACACTATGTACTTCTCGCTCGATATGTGAAATGTTAAATGATATTAAAAAGGAAAATGTCATATTAAAACAAACCTTAGAAAAGTTTAAGATAGGCAACAAGTCTCTAAACATGATCCTTGCTAATAAGGGTCATGTTCATAAGGAAGGTATTGGCTTTGTGAGTAATACTCATCAAAAGCCAACTATCTTTGTTACCATACCTACATTACACTCTTCTTTGAAACTCAAATGTAATTTGTCTAGCAAATTAGGACATTTAGCTTATAAATATTCATTTAGAAAGTATAGTTTATATAAGTTGATTTGGGTTCCTAAAGGAACTATTAACAACCAAATGCTTTTAGTTAAATTAGATAGAGCTTTTCATAAGAGACCCAAAGTCAAATGAGTATCTAAACCAAAACCCCCCCTCTCTTTTACATTTGTCTCCTAATGAAGGCTAGGATCACTAAATGATGTCTTGATAGTGGATGCTCAAAGTACATAACTTAAGATCTAAAATACTTTTCAAGCTCACTAGCCTAAACAACAACAATAAAAAAAGTATTGAATTTAAAATTATTAAAATTAAAATTATTGGTAGTAAATATTTTGATAGTTAATGATTATTTTTCGATGATGTATGACTTATGTATAGTTAGAGCATCCTAGTATAAAAATGAACTACAATAAAGAACCTTAGTTATTGTTAATGAAAAATTATCTACGATTGAAATTTTTCAGAAAAGGGACCTTAATGATATTATATTGGTTTATTTAAATGTAAATGCTAATATTGAATGATTGACTTGTAAAGGTTGAATGATGATTGATTTTAATGTTTTGATGATTGTATATTGAAATAGGTTGTTTGTTGTTGAATGTTAGATTATTTTTGAATTTGAGCTTAAAATGAAATAAAAAAGGAGAAAAATCATGCTTCATTTTCTAATATTTTTATAAAATTAAAATTTTTTAAAAAATGAGAATAAAAATTACATCATAATTCATTTCACTAAGTCTAAAGAGTTAGACTCACTTAAGAAAGAAAAATCATTAGAATTAAAAATAAATCAAAGTTGTTGCTTGAAAATGTTTTATGATTTCTTTTAGAAATGATACTTAGTTTTCAGTTTAAAAAATTTAAAATGCTTTACTTTTTTGAAAATAATTTATTATAATAATCTTGATGATTTTCTTTTAAATAAAATTAGGTTTTAAATGACAATCAATGCATAAATTTGGCATAAAAGTTAAAAGAATTTTTATATGAAACAAATCACATGGATTGAAACAATTAAAAAGAGGAAAAGTTTTTTTGAAAATTTGTCAATCAAATTTTCAATAAGAGATAAAGTGATACCATTATTGTTGAATCTCTTGAATTACAAAAATAATTTTGATAATTGAAATTTTATAACCAAATCATGAACTTTCCCATGATTTTTTGACTTGAGGCATCTTTTATGGGAATCAACTTTTTTACTTCTATATTTTTCTTTTTACCAAAGAAGAGACTTATGATCGCATAACTTAATATTTTTATTAAGACCTATGATCTTGATAACTTAAAATTTTCTATATATAAATCAAGATTTTTATCTTTTCTCCTATGCAACTTATCATAGAAAAGGTATTATCATGATCTTGATATCTTGAAAATCATAATCTGAGATCTTTATATAAATCAAAATCATTCACTAGGACTCTTTCGTTTCATTATAAAAAACTATCTATATGAAATAAGATCCTTCTTATTATTTGATTTCATAATTTTTTTGATTTAAAAAAATATCAAATTAAATCATATCTTTCGGTATTTATGATTTGATATTAATATCCTTCATGATTTATTTATGACTTTCTTATATTCATGAATGATATATCTTATTACCAAATTAATATTTCTTAAATTTGTAATGAGTTGAAAATTGAATGAGATTTTTTTCATGAACTTTTCATTGACTTCTTTACTTGATTTATCCTTTATGAAATTTATTTTTAACCTCTATAATTTTTTTCAATAAAAAAGAGATTTATGATCTTAAAAATTATAACTTATAACTTGAGGTTTTTAATTAAGATCATTCTTCCATTTTATTAAGAAGAATTATCTGAATGAATTATATGCCTTAAGATTTATCTTGAATAAATCAAGATTATTTACTCTCCTAGGACTCATTTTTATTATTTATAAAACAGAGGGAGATTTATTAAAATAAATTATGTCTTTTGATACTTGTGAATTAATCTTTCATATTATATCCTTAATGACATGATTTTCATTATATAATCCCTCTATGTATATTTGTCAAAGACTTGAAAATTAATTTTATACTATAATATTTTTCTCTTATTTTTGCCAATGACCATGGGGGAGATAAAATTGCTATCTTGCAACAAAATTATTAAATGAAGCATAATTTGCATTAAGAAAAATTAGATATGAAAAATCTTCCAAATGCATGATTTGCTATAATAACTTTGAGGATTTCTTGATATTTTGATGAGATGATATGAGTAGCTCTTTTATTTTTCTCAAATTTCTTGACTTTTTGAGCTCTCTTTCGAAATGGTTTCACTTGATTCTTTTTTCTTGACATTTACAAAAGAAAAAAAATGTGAGTTAAATTTCTTCTTGACTCATTAGGTCTCCTTCAATATTTTTTATTCTTGTATTCATAAATATTTTTCAAATGTATTCGCCCCTCTTGGTATTTGATTTTTAGTGGGACACTTAATTTTTGGATCTTTGATCCTCCCTCACCCACCCCCTCTTCTTCTTCTATCTTATTTACAAAGAGGGAGAAAAGAAATTTAATGTGGCATTTGTGATGCATAAAATTCTATCTTTATCCTTCTTCTTATTTTACAAAAGGGAAAACATGAATCAAATCATATATTTACTCTTCTTCTTATTTTACAAAGGGGAAGCAATGGAATAACTTCATCACTTTATGTGCTAAATGTTGTGATAAATGTTTAAAATAATTGTTCAAATATAATTAAGTATTTTTCCTTTTTATTGAAGACAAAGGGGGAGAAATGACATAATTAATGACATAAGAGAGATATTTGTTTTGAGATCTTTGAAATGGTTGAAATGGATGTTGTATCATGATTGATGACATGGTTATCTTGTGAACATAATGACTAAAATTTTTATATAATACCAAGAATATGAATATTTAAAAATTTTATTATGTATGGTATCATGTATGGTTAAACTATGAAAAATTATCAAAATGCTTGAATTCAAATGTGGTGGTGCTTTTGAATTCAAGTTTGTTTTATTTATCTTACGACATATATAGGGGGAGTTAAGGTTAACTCTCATCATCAATTAGTTATCATCATCAAAAAGAGGAAGATTATTCAATCTCGGATTTTGATGATGAAATCAATTGATGGATTTTATGATCTAACTTGCTTGTTAAAGAAAGTGATGCAAGATTAACTAGGATGGTAAAAAGACATTACAATTAGATGTTAAGCCAAAGTGAAGTTTGGGCATCGGGCTAAGTTTCGAACAACGTAGTAGGAGCTCACCGAGAGTTTGTCGGAGGTTGGTCGAGGTTCAGACAATGTTGTCAGGAGCTCACCGAGAGCTTACTAAAGGGTTGCCGGAAGTTCATCGGGAGCTCATCGACAGGTTTTCGGGAGCTCATCGATAGGTTATCGGGAGCTCACTGGAAGTTCATCGGAAGGATACTGGAGTTCATCGGGAGTTTACTGAAGGGAGTTAGAAGCTCATCGGGGTTTACCAGAAGATGCCGAGAGTTCACTAGGAGTTCGTCGAGTGACCAGTTGATAGTCGGACAATGAAGATTATGTGTTAAGTGTCGTAGTTAGCATTATAATGAGAGTTAATTTACTAACTCAATTAAGATATCATTAGGCCTTAATTGAGGCTTATTTGGACTTATTAGAAAGGTCATTTTAATAACCCAAGGTTATGTCAGGTACGGTCTTCGAAGACACAATCTCCGAGATAACACAGTCTCATAGAAGATAGTCTCCGAGAAGACAATCTCCTAGAAGATAATCTCTAAGAAAACACAGTATCCTAGAAGACACAATCTCTGAGAAGACACAATCTCCTAGAAGATACAAACTTTGAGAATTTTAGCTCCATTCTTAAAGCATTGAGGCCTATAAATACCCCACCCATTTTTGCTTGAGCATGCAAGTATCAATAATGAAAAACTTGTGAAAAGGCTATTGTAATTCCTTAAGAGCTCCCCCTCATTTCTTCTTGTGTAGTTTTTGTTTAAGGTAGAGCTGAGAGAATTATAAATATTATCTCTTGAACCTGTAAAAGTAGAATAGAGCTGTAAGAGGGGTGTTTGATCTTCGCCATTAAAAAAGATCAAGAGTGGAAGCCGATGGCCTCGAGTGAAGAGGAATCGGGAGTGGACGTAGGTCAAGGGGACCAAACCACTATAAAATATGGTGTGTATCTCTTCCTTGTTTTTCAGTATTATTACTCTTGGATTTAATTATTTATTAACTAGTTGTAAGTTAAAGAACTTTCAATATTAGCTTTCTTTGAATGAAAAGTTTTTCAAATCAAAGTTTTTCACCTAGCACTAATTCACCCCCAACCCTCCCCCCCACCCCCAATTGCCAACTCGATCCTAAAAGGTAGTCCTTAGAGTTTCTCTTCCAATGCCCATCTTTGCTACCTTAGCCGGGTCTTTCTTGGCAACCTTTGCCTTACCCAGTCTTTCTTGTTCCTTGCCCTTCATAAGGGTCTTACTGGCCTTCCGTTTTTTCTTGGTCTCACCAATATAGAGAACTGACTTCTTTTTCTTAATGGCACTCTTAGCTTCCCTCAATATATTGAGGAGCTTAGGGAGAGTCATCTCAAACTTGCTCATGTTAAAATTTATGATGAAGTAAGAAAAAGAATTTAGCAGGGACTAAAGTATAAGATCAACGTATAAGTTACCCTCTAGGACTATTCGAAGACTTGTGAGTTTCTTGATCCACTTTATCATCTTTAGGACATGGTTCTGAACCGATGCTCCTTATGTCATCCTAGCTCTAAAGAGACTCTTAGATATCTCACATCTTTGTGTTCTTCCATGTTTCACAAATAGCTAGTGGATATAAAAAGGATGAAATTGGCATCTATGCTCTAATGTTGCCATTGTAACTCAAGAGTTATGGAGGTCAACATATAGCATTTTGCCAAAGTGGAATTATCTATATACTTCACAAGTGAGCAATCTCATTCTTGCTTGCCCCTCCTTCTAGCGTGGGCACAATCGTATCAAGGACATACACGATTTTCTCTGTCATAAGAATAATTCTTAAATTATAGAGCCAATCTATATATTTTGGACTAATGAGGCGGTTAGCATTAAGCATGCCAAATAAGAGGTTTGCAAGCGACATATTTTTGGCAAACAATATATAGCATAAATAAATAACATGCATATTTTATAAAAAACTAATTAAGATATGGACTTTTATCTTAATGTACTCCCACTATTTTCCTAGCGAATCATGCGACACCCTCGGCATGTGAAACAAAAGTCTCCGACAGACTTCTATAGGGGATTAGGATCCAATTAGTATCTTAGTGCAATCTTGAGTGACTCAACCAATTATACTAAGCCCAAAAAGGTAGGCAACTATTGCCAATCATAAGTCCTTGTGATTCTTGTCATATTTGGCCTTTAAATTATCATAGTCTCGATTGCTATAAAGTTCAGTTAAGTTATCACCATCATTACAAGATAAGTCTGATTTGATGATATGCTCACGAGTGATATATCTATGTCATAGGCAAGATCTCGATCACGTAGATAGGTAAGCCTCAAGTGACTTGACCAACTCAACGTATGTCGTGATTCAATTTCTTCCTGTAATGTGTTAGAATGCCATAGGATTTTAAGCTTGGGTTGACCTTTGTAGGGGATCAGATCTCCTTGGAACTTTATAAGGGTTCCTCCCTCCTTAAAAGTCGACCAAGATGGCTAAAAAAAAGATGTTGATTGCTTGATAAAATAGTGGTGGCTACATACTTTATATAGGGTCTCAAAACCCTAATTCCTAATAGGACTCCTACTCTATAAAGACTCTTCCTAATGGAAAACTCCAACTCCTAGTGAAACTCCTACTCCAAGTAAACTGACTCCAACTCCTAATCAAACTCTTACTCTGAGTGAAACACTCCCATCTCAAACCCAGGCTACCTCCTCTCAACCCTAGCCAATTTCCCCTTATCAAGGTAGGCGACCAATTGGGTTTGATTACAAGCTTGACTTGGTTGACTTCAACCTGAATCCAACTCCGATTCCTAACCAGACTCCAGTTCAGCTGAATCCTAACCCTACTAGGATTTCACTAATTTATTACAATAGACTTAAATCTCCTTATAGCCGTCCTAATGTCAGGTCTAGGCTAGACAACAAGACCCAATCTAAGGACTCGACTCAATCGACTAGGACCCAACTCAACTGGGGTCCTAATAAACCGCCCTCTTCAAATCAGTCTTGTCCTTAAGGCTGAGACTCCATGACTCTGGGTCCTGATCTGTAACTCCTCGTGAGGCTCCCTCATGGCCCCTATAGTAGGAGCATTATGTTCTTATGGTCCAACATCAATAGTAGTGTCTAAACAGTGATGTGTTACAATCCTACGATCCCATGTGATATCTAGCTTGAACTGGGCCTCTTCATCAACTTGGGTGTCGGGTGCATGGATCTGAGCTGGGTCATCCTCTCTTTAATAATAGCCAAGCTTTCCTCTAAGATAGTGGCTACCCTCTGGTAGACTCCATGGTAATGTGAGCCTAATATAAGTTTAGAGTGAGTAGAAGCTATAATTTTCTAGGACTTATTTTTTGTCTCTCCTTTGTGTCATTGAACTGTATCATGCCAAGCCACAAATTCAGCAATGGTTAATATTTCCTCATTAAAGATTAATAACTTTAGGTAATATGGAGAGAGGGCTTTGCCGATGCAGGCTAGGGGTCAGCCATCTTACATGAGGACCACACCAATTTTGACTCCCAACATGTTAGATTTGATCATGAACACTTTGTTAGAGTCATGTAAGGTTAACACCGGTGTAGATAGGATCGCAACCGTGAGGGCATCAAAGGTTGTTGTAGCTTTATTCGACTAAAGGAATACATCTTTTTTCAGCAATGTCATGAGGGGAGCGCTGATCTTGCTGTCGTCCTCCATGAACTTATGGTGGTCATGCGGCCGGGTAAGGGGTAGTTTTGTCAGCAAACTCATCTAAAAATTCAATAAGCAATTAGGAGAGGTTTGGATCTTCATTCATTATTGATTTTTCTATTTGCAGCCCTTGAAGTTATATTAAGAAGTTGATATGTGATTTGTGCAGCACCCTCTCTATGCGTTGTGTAGAAACAGTCGATACCGCACCCTCATGCTTTCCTCATAGGATCACCTATTTCCTATGGCTGAAAAATTTTATGATTAATTTGGAAAATTTTCAAGAAATATCACCTAGAGTGGGCAGCCATTCCACACCAAGCACTACTTAATAATCATTAAGTGGTAGGAGGAAGATGTCCATGTGATTTCTTGGCCCTACAAAACTAGTTTCACCCGAGGGCACTTTCAGTTGCAGTTGAGGATTTGGCCATCTATGACTTTTACATCGAACCTACTGTAATATTTAATTCAAAGAGTTAATCAAGCAACAACCTTACTATTTATGAAATTATTGGTGCTTCCAATGTCGATAAGAATGGTGATTATCTGGTGTTCTAGGAATTCATCAATCTTCATGGATTGTGGGTTAGCATAGCTGACTAGGGCATGTATGGTGCTGATGGTCGGCTGCGATTCTTTCTCTGCATCTTCATTCTTGGGTTTGGGATCTACATCCTCCGGTTCTATATCCTCGATTGGTTTAATCACCAAAATCTTTCCCCTTTTGCAGTGGTTATCTCTACTCTATAGTTCGTCATACTGCCAACATAGCCCTTTCACCGATCTTTCTCAGAGTTCTTCTTGGGTAAGTTCCTTAGGCTGAGATGTTCGATTGGTAGTAGGGGAGGGTGAAGGCTTGATGGTTGCTGGTCGGTTCATGATCTTAGTCCTTTGGGCATTATTATTCAATCATTCCTTATGGATGCGGGCGAAGGAGATGGCAGCCTTCAATGTATACGGTTGTCATGCCTTGACTTTGCATCTAATCTCCGACTTTAATCCTTCTATGAACGTCCCTAACAACTACTTTTCATACCAATCTTGAGTTTGATTTGAAAGATACTTATCTGGTTTGATATTCTTACACGATTGAGGTTTGGTGAATCTTGATGAGTTGGTCATTTGTGTTCTCGTACTCTATCGGTCTAAAGCGAATTAGCTGCCCGCTCTTGAATTGCCTCAATGTTGGGACTCTGTGAGTGTTCTTTCACCAATCATACCACTGAATAGCTTCTCTTCCTAGATGGATGACAATAATATTGACCATAGAAGCCTCCGGGGTCCTGTGATAGTGGAAGTACCGCTTTGCACGTGAAATCCATCCGGTCAAGTCTCTGTCTTCCTGTTGAGGGCAATCCACCCTTATGTATGGTTACAATGAGTCTGTCACTTGTTCCTCTTTCTCTGGTGGGTTCTCCTTATAATTAGAACTCTTAACACGCTGTAATCTTCTTGAGCTCGGTGATCGGCTCAATCTAAACTCAGCAAAGAGAGTGCATAGTCTATCCTCCATACGCGTCTTGAAGTCCTACCTTTGCTGTTTGGATAAGAGTATGGATTAGTTGGATGGCTAGGTGGCCAAAAGAGATGATAGATCATAGGTAGATGGCTACAGTTTGGGGCTGATAGGTTGTTATTTTTTTGTTGCTATTGGGGCTATTATTTAGAGCTACTATAGGTGTCATATGGAGGTTTAGGGTTAGAGGGGTGGCTTAGGGTTGTTGTTGATGGCAGCAACTGATTTGGTTGGGATTGATGGCCAAAAGGGTGATGGATCAAGGTTGCAGTTTTGGATTGATAGTTTACGGTTTAGGTTGTTGTTGGTACTGAGGTTTAAGGGTGTTGTGGGGGCTGGAAAGGGTTTCAGTAGCAATGGTTTGAGGCCGAGAATAAAGGTTTAGGGTTAAGGGTGTTAGGTTTAGGGTGTTATGGGGGCTCGAAAGGGTTTCGGTGGCAATGGTTGTTGTTGGAAAGTGCCAAAAGATGTTGCGGAATTCTTTATCGAGAATAGTAGTTTCATGATAAAAGGATTCCAGTAGTATATGGATAATTTCGACACTAAGAAACTGATGAAGATGGCAGGAGGATAGATGATAATAGTGATGGCAATATGGCAGCAATAAATTTGATAGATATCAGTTGTGTATGCAACAAGAAACACCGAAAAGTATGGCGTTTTTCGTCAAAAGATAGTAGTTTTACGATGAAAGTTTCAGCAATATTATAGTAGTATTTTGAGGAATTGGCAGTATGAAATCAACAAGGATATCAACAATATAGATGATAGCAAATATGGTAGCAAGATCGAATGCAGCAGATGCATCAGCAGAATTTTATGTCAAAGAATAATAGTTTGACGAAAAGTTTTCAGCAATTTTATCTAGGATTTAAAGGAGAATTCAAAGAGAAACCACTAATAAACAAACCCAAGCTGATGTAAAATATGGAGAAGAATTTGATAGCAAAATATTGGTAGAAAGATCGATGATATGGTAGCAAGTATGTGGCTAAAATCATACAATGCAACTTTCATTGTAAAGATGATAACTTTACAACGATCAGTTTTTACAATGAGATTGCAAAAAATTACACCAAGGAATAGATGATGAAGAAGGTTAGATCAATGTAAAGTATTGAAGAAAATATGGCATTGAACTTTTGACAAGAAACACGATAATAAAGTGGTATGCGATCGAAAACTATGTCAACGACAAAGATCGTTGTAGCGATTTTTTACAGCAAGATAGAGGCAACTATTTTTTTAGTTTTTTGGATAAATATATTGTAGCAGCTGTAAGGTAGATACTAGAACCTGATGCAATTTACTCCATGAAGACTCCTCCCTAATGGAAGACTCTAACTCCTAGTAAAACTCATACTCCAAGTAAAGTAAGACTCCAACTCCTAATCAAACTCCCACTCCAAGTGAAACACTCTTATCTCAAACCCTAGCCACCTCCTCTTAGCCCTAGCTAACTTCCCCTCATCAAGGTGGGTAGCCAAATAGGTTGATTATAAGCTTGACTTGGTTGACTCTGACCTGAATCCAACTCTGACTCATAACTAGACTCTAATTCAACCAAATCCTAGCCCTACTAGGATTTGGGCTGATTTATTACAATAGAGTCAAATCTCCTCCTAGCCATCCTAATGTCTGTTGAATCTTATATTTTGATTATGAAATCAATTGATGAGTGTTTAATCTAACTTGTGTGTTAGATAAAGTAATGCAGGTCTAACTACAATGGAGGAATTAAGTTACAACCAAATAATGGGCCAGAATCAAGTTTGGATATCGGGCTAAGGTTCGGACGATACTGTGGGAGCTCATCGGGAGTTCGCTAGGAGTTCACTGAAGGAATCAGGAAGCTTGCTGGGACACTAGGAGATCGCTAGAGGAAGACTGTAAGACTCACCGCAAGAATGTCGGAGGCTACTGAATTGACGGGAGTTAGGTCATTATTTAGCTTGATAATCTCCTTATAGTTGTATTCAATAAGTCATAGTTAGAGATCAAGTCCTAATTAAGTTTGATTTGGAAGGAATCCAAATCAACTCAATGTAAAGCAACTAGGTCCACTAAGGGGATGGACTGAGCTTAAGTTGAGCTCAATTGGTTGACCTGAAAATTAGCCAATATGAGGTATAAGTCGGGATTAAAAAAGTGAAGGAAATCATTTTTTCAAAAATCTTGACGGTTGTACAGCTAGTGAGCAATAGATGTACCATCGCCACTCAAGAATCTGGGCAGCAGGCCGACGGTTATATCGCCATCGTCCTGGACTTCGGGCAACGGGCGATAGTTGGACTGCCCAAGCCGATGGTTGTACCGCCCATACTCTATTTTTAGGATAGCTTTTGATGGTTGTACAGTTGGCATCAGTGGTTATACTGCTGGCATCGGCGGTTGTACTATTGGCACCAGCAGTTGTACCGTTGGCACCAGCGATTATATTGCCCATACCCAGTTTTTTCTGGTGTGTTTAAATTTTTGCTCTACTACTCTAAAGCCAAATGAGGTCTATAAATACCTTAAATTTTCTAACATTTAGCATAAGCAATCACATAAGTTATTGGGCAAAAAATATATGAAAATTTATGCTAAAAGTGTGCAAGAAAAAGAAAGGGGGCAAGGGAGTGATTCAAGTGTTGTATTTCTTGTAAGAGGTCTCCCTTGCAAGTGAACATAGGCTAAGATTGGGGCCGAACCGCTATAAAATTATGAATGCTCTTTAGTTGCCTTATTTGCTACTTTCAATTATTCTTAATTAGAAAGGCAAGAGTATCATCTTTCGATTGTGTTTCAAATCATTTACTTATTCTCCTTCAAGTCCAAGAAATGCTTATGATTCCGGTTTTATTTAAATGAAAAGTTTTCTTTAAATGTGATTTTATACTTGTACAAACTCATACTTGTACAAACTCAAACCCTCCCCCCCCCTCCTCCTCCTCCTCCTCTTAGGCCAATTGATCCCAATAATTGGTATCAAAGCAAGGTACTTACTTATTGGATTAACACTCACTTGAGTAAATGGCTTTGTTTGGCATGAATGAGGGACATTCTATTTCATATCCTTCCATGTTCAATGGGATGGGTTACATATATTAGAAAACAAGGATGTGTATTTTTTCCATTTCTATAGATTTTGATTTATAGCACATCGTAGAGAATGGATTTGAAGAATCTTCTAAACCAATGAACGAATGGAATGATTTAGAAAGGAATATATATATTTTTTGAATACAAAGGCAATGAATGGCTTATTTTGTGCTCTTAATAAAAATAAATTTAATCATATTTTCATTTGTGAATCCGGTTATGATATTTAGTATATACTAGAAATCACACATGAAGGCACTAGTAGAGTTAAAGAATTAAAGATTAATATTTTAGTTCATAGTTATGAATTATTTAGAATGAAACCAAGTGAGTCCATTGGAGAGATGTACACTCATTTCACGGATATCATCAATGGCCTTAAAGCACTTAAAAAATATTTTTTAAATTTTGAACTTATGAGTAAAATTTTAAGATATTCACCTAAAAATTGGGATCCTGAAGTAATTGCTATACAAAAAGCTAAAGATTTAAATAAATTACCTCTTGAAGAACTTATTGACTCACTCATGACGTGTGAACTGAACTATAAAGCTCATGATAAGCTTGATGAACCCCTTCCAAAGAACAAGAAGGATGTAGCACTAAGAACTACAAATAACTCCTCGAGTTAAACCTTGAGTAATGAGGACTATGATATTACACTATAATTAAGAAAGTTTAAAAAATTTATGAAAAAGAATAAAAACTATAAAAATAAAAATAAATTGAAAAAGGGTAAAGTCATATGCTTTGAATGTAAAAAACTGGGACATTTCAAAAATGAATGTCCGTAATTGAAGAAGAAGGTATCCAAGAAGAAGAAAGCTCTTCGGCAACTTGGGATAACTTACGCTCTTCGGACAAAGAAGACCACTCTAAAGAAGAAGTTGCTAACTATGCTCTAATGGCAATTTAAGATGAGGTTAGTGATTCTTTAAGCATTTCCTTTACCGGGATGTGAAATATATTTCTGATGAATTTAAAAAATTAGTAAATCTTATAAATTACTTAAGAATGAACATAATTTGTTAATTAGTAGACTTGATGAAATGCATGATTCATTAGTATCACATAATCCTTGTTCTAAATGTGAAATACTAAATAATATTAAAGATGAAAACATCATGCTAAATAAAACCTTAGAAAAAACTAAAATAGGGAATAAATCCCTTAATATGATTATTACTAATAAGAGTCGTATTAATAGAAGAAATGGTATCGGCTTTGTGGGTAATACCCAACAAAGGCCAACTACGTTCATTAAAGGACCTACTCAAAACTTGCCGTCAAAAATAAAATATAATTTCTATGGCAAATTATGGTATATGGGTTACAAATGTTTATTTAAGAAGTATAGTCCACATAAATTAATTTGGGTTCTAAAAGGAACCACAAACAACCAAAAACATTAGAAAAGAAAAATAAAGTTTTTCATGAAGAACCCAATGTAAAATGGGTACCTAAATTAAAACCAATTTTCTTATAGGATTATCTTCAAACTAAAGCTAGGAGCACTAAATGGTACTTTGACAGTGGATGCTCAAGGCATATGACTGAAGATCCAACTTATTTTTCTAAGCTCACTAGCTTAAGTGAAGGAGTTATCACATTCGAAGACAACAACACTGGTAAAATCATTGAAAAGTGAACCATAGGTAATACATCAAATCTTTTGATTGAAGATGTGTTGTCAGTTGATGGCTTAAAATATAATTTGCTTAGTATTAGCCAATTATATGATAAAATTTTAACCTAATGCATGTATAATTAAATTGCTATGCAAAAATAAATCTTTTATTGTCTTAAGAAACAACAATGTGTATAATATAGATATTGAAAAGTTTTACGATGAAACTTGCTTTTCGTCCTTAAATGACAATGCTTAAATTTAGCATAGAATATCAAATAAGCATCTCTAGACTACTACAATTGATCCATATGGATTTATTTAGACTAATTGATATTAAAATCTAGGTGGAAGCAAATATGCATTTGTTATAGTAGATGATTATAGTAGATATACTTGGACTTATTTCTTGGCACACAAAAGTGATGCATTTAAATATTTTTAAAATTTTATAAAATTATTCAAAATAAAAAGGATTTATGATTTTATCAATATGTAGTGATAATAGTGGTGAATTTAAAAACAATGACTTTCAAAATTTTTGTGAATCAAATGGGTACATCCATAATTTCTCTACTCAAATAAATTCATAATAAAATGGAGTAGTAGAAAGAAAAAATACGAGTTTACAAAAAATGGCTAGAACTATGTTAAATGAACATAGCCTACCCAAATATTTTTGGACCAAAGCCGTTAATACAACATGTTATGTTTCAAATAGAGTTCTTGTAAGACCCTCTTTAAAACTCTATATAAATTATACAATGGTAAGAAACCCAACATTTTGTATTTTAAAGTTTTTGGTTATAAATATTTTATTTTAAATGAAAAAGATGCCTTAGGAAAATTTGATGCAAAATTTGATGATGGCATTTTTCTTGGTTATTCCTTGATTTTAAAATCCTATCATGCTTTTAATAAAGGAAGTTTAGTAATTAAAGAATCTATTCATATTATCTTTAATGAGTTTTTTTATTTTAAGAAAATTGATGTTGATGATGAATTTGATCTTGGTACTTTGAATTTAAATGACAATACTCCTAAAAGCAACTTAGATGAATCTACTTCTAAATCCTTACTCAAGGAATGAATATGTCAATAATCATCCTAAGGAGCTTATAATATGAGATACATCAAAAGAAGTTCAAACTCGATCTTTTTTTAATAATTTGTATGCAAATGTCGTATTTCTCTCTCAAGTCTAACCAAAGTACATTGCTGAGGCCCTAAAAGATGATTATTAGGTAATGCAATACATAAAGAGCTTAATTAATTTGAGAGAAATTAGGTATGTGAGCTTGTTTCTGGACCTAATGACCGTATAGTGATTGGTACTAAATGGGTCCTTAGAAACAAGCAAGATGAAAATGGTATCGTGATTAGAAATAATGTTAGATTAATGACAAAGGGTTTCAACCAAAAACAAGGAATCGATTATCAAGAAACTTTCGCTCGTGTGGCTAGACTTGAAGTCATGATGCTCCTTGCCTTTGCATCTTTTAAAGATTTTAAATTATTTTAAATTGATGTTAAAAGTGTTTTTCTTAGTGGTTTCATTTCCGAAGAAGTGTATGCTTAACAACCCCCTGGTTTTGAAAATAGTCTTCTTCCTAATCATATTTTTAAACTTTCTAAAGCTTTTTATGGATTAGAATAAGCCTCTAGGGCTTGGTATGAAAGACTTAGTTCTTTCCTTATTTCAAATAATTTTTTCAAAGGCAAGATTGATACCATATTATTTTTTAAATATTTTAAAAATAATTTTCTTGTTATTCAAATTTATGTTGATGATATCATTTTTGGTTCTACAAATGAATCTTTGTGTGAATCTTTTACCAAGTGTATGAGCCAAGAATTTGAAATGAGTTTAGTGGGTAAGTTAACATTTTTCTTAGGATTACAAATAAAACAACATGTGATGGTATCTTTATTAGTTAAACTAAATACACCATGGACTTGCTAAAATGTTTTGGTATGAAAAAATGCTAAAACCACAAACACTCCCATGAGCACATCTATAAAGTTAAACTTAGGCAATGACGGAGAAAATTTTGATCAAAAAGCTTATAGAGGAATGATAGGGTTATACTTAACTGCTACTAGACCGGATATCATGTTTAGTGTTATATTGTGTACAAGATTTCAATCCAATCCTAAGCTTTCTAACCTTGAAGCAGTTACAAGAATATTTGGATATTTAAAAAGAACTTCTAAGTTAGGATTATGGTATCTAAAATTAAAAAACTTTGATTTACTTGCTTATGCTGATGTCGATTTTGGTGGTTATAGAATAGATAGAAAAAGAATTACCAGGATATGTCAATTTTTAGGCATGTACTTGTTTCTTGATTTTCTAAAAAATAAAATTTGGTTGCTTTATCTACTGCTGAAAGCTGAATATATTGCAGCTAGTGTTTGTTGTGCTCAAGTCATTTGGATGAAAAACACATTACAAGATTACGAAATATATTTAAAAAATATCTCTATTAAATGTGGCAATACAAGTGCAATTTGCTTAACCAAAAATCTCATTCAACACTCAAGAACTAAGCATATTGATATTAGACATTACTTTATTAGGGATCATGTGAACAATCAAGATATTTTTTTGAAATTTATTGACACTAACATCAATTGGTGCATATTTTCACTAAGCCATTAAATGAAGAGTAATTTGACTTCATTAAAAGAGAGCTAGGAATGCTAAACTATGAGAATACTAGGAATGTTTGATTTACTATTTTAAATCAAATTGCATGAATGATTAATTTATACATTTGTTTCAAATGTATGAATAATTCTTAATTTTAGGTTTCAAAATTTACTAGATTAAGATCTATTTTTGTGATGATGATTTTCAAATCTCCTTCCTTATTTCTACCTTCTTGTTTACAAAAAGGGAAGAAAATAAACATGAAGATTATTATTTGTTATTTTCGGATTTATTTGCTATGTTCGCTTAAAATTTACATGAGATGATGAATGAGTAGCTCCTAAATCATTGTTGAATCTTCCTAGATTTCTTGGATTTTTTTAGCTCATCGTTGAAATATTCTTTTCAAAATTCACTTCTATAAGATTGAGAGATCTTCTTAATGATATAATGTTTTCACACTCTTCCCTTATTTCTTTTTCTTCTTTACTCACAAAGAAGAGAAAATCTTTTATGGCTCATATTGTATTTTACTAAGGGGAAGCAATGACATGTGGCTTGAAATTATTGTTCTATATTTCACCTTTTTGTTGATGATAAAGGGGGAGAAATGATATTGATGACTTATGTAAAATTGGTGCATAATTTTTGAAATTTATGAAAATATTTGATGAGTTTATGACTTGATAATTTAAAGCAAAATTTTCTTGATGTATAAGTGTCTCATTGCATCCTTCGAAATATTATTTGCTTAAAATATTAAGTGCTTCATGATAAATGAATTCAAGAGTGTGTGGTTCTTTTGAATTGAAGTTTTCCTTATTATGGCATAGATTTAGGGGGAGTAAGGTTTAACTCTCGTCATCAATTGATTGTCATCATCAAAAAGGGAGAGATTGTTGAATCTCAGATTTTAATGATGAAATTAATTTATGATTGTTTAATCTAACTTGTGTGTTAGAGGAAGCAATGCAGATCTGATTATGATGGAAGAATTGAGTTACAACTAGATAATGGGCTAGAATCAAGTTTGGGCATCTGGCTAAGGTTTAGACGATGTTGTGGGAGCTCGTCGGGAGTTCACTAGGAGTTTAATGAAGGAATCAAGAAGCTCGCTGGGAACACATTTGGCGATCGCCAGAAGAAGACCGTAAGACTGACTGCAAAAATGCTGGAGGCTATCAGATTGGTGGGAGTTAGGCCATTGTTTAGCTCGATTGTCCTTATGATTGTAATCAGTGAGTCATAATTAGGGATTGAGTCCTAATTCAGTTTAATTTGAAATGAATCCAAATCAACTCAATGGAAGGTAACCGAGTCCACTAAGGGGATGGATTGAGCTCAAGTTGAGCTCAATTGGTTGACCTAAAAATTGGTCAACAAGAGATATAAGTCGAGAATGGAAAAGTGAAGGGAATCACTTTTCTGAAAATCTTGACGGTTGTACTACCGCCACCCATGAATCCAGGCAGCAAGCAGCGGTTGTACCACCTAGGCTAGTGGTTGTACCACCATCGCCCAAGATTTTGGGCAGCAGGTGGTGGTTGGACCACCCAAGCCGATGGTTATACCGCCCATACCTTATTTTCAGGGTAGCTTTCGGCGGTTGTATCACCGACGTCGGCAGTTGTACCATTGGTACTCGATTTTTTCAAGTGCGTTTGAATTTTGGCTTCATTCTTCTGGAGCCAAATGGGGTCTATAAATACCTAAGTTTTTTTGTATTTAGCATAAGCATTCACACAAGTTATTAGGCAAAAAATCTATGAAACAATGTGCTAAAAGTGTGCAAGAAAAAGAAAAGGGGCAAGGGAGTCAATCAAGTGATGTATTTATTGTAAGAAGTCTCTCTTATGAGTTGAAATTGAAAGCTTCTAAGTGTTTGGTCTTCACCCAAAGAATATCGGTAGTGGACATTGGTGGGCCTCGACAAAGAGGACTCGGAAGTGGAGGAAGACCAAGATTGGGATTGAACCACTATAAAATTGTGAGTGCTCTTTACTTGTCTTATTTATTACTCTTAATTGTTCTTAATTAGAAAGGTAATAGCATCATCTTTCAATTGTATTTTAAATCATTTACTTATCCACCTTCAAAGTCCAAGAAATGCTTCCGATTCTGGTTTTACTTAAATAAAAAGTTTTCTTTAAAACATGATTTTACACTTGTACTAATTCACCGTCCACCCCGATCTTAACAATGTCAAGTCTAGGCTAGCCAACAAGGCGCAATCTAAGGACTCAATTGGGGTCCTAACATAATGATGGAAAGTCATGTGGGTTAATTTTATTGTCTCATGTGTATATATATATATATATATATATATATATATATATATATATATATATATATATATATATATATATAGTAGGTGTGTAACACATATCATATATGCAAGCCACACCGAATGATCATGAGCCATCATATAATATGATTAAGCTTGAACCAATGGGCCTAATCATTCATAATAGGATCTATGTGCACATCAGCATATCTCCATGCCCTATGATTGTTAATCTCTCCACGCTCCCACCATATCTCTTCATGTAATTATAAAATAATCACAAGCACGTGGGCCCGATAATAAATGAGAAAAACAAAGGCCCTCAAGCCCTAATAACAATAATAATAATAATAATAATAATAATCACAATTACACATATCACAATACAAAGCTCTCGATCATCCGTCCACATCATATATCACATGTACACACCATCATATAGGATTACTAGATAACTAATAATTAATTAAACTATTTAATTAATTATTTTTCTAGAAAACATGACATATCAGTAATTTTTATAATTATTAAGGATATTTTTAAAATTTTGAATAAAAGGATAGACCTCAGAATTCTCAAATTTTGAGGGGCATTATAATCATTTTGCCACCAAAATACCCAAACCCTTATTTCCCTATTTTGAGGTCATCGCCATTGCCCCTGCGGAGGCAGCAGAACTACATGCCACCGACGATCGCCTCTGCCCGCGGGTGGCACCGCATTACGCAGCCACCTAGCCCCCAGGAGACGTCACATTGCACGGCTACCTAGTTCGTAAGCTGCTCGCCCGTAGGCGCTGTGCCCTCAAGCAGCCCCTACAACTAGCGATCGCCCCTACAGGGGCCTTGGCTGTAGCCGACCACCCCTTCAAGCGTGTTGGTCATGACTTGGGCACCCCTACAAGGGGCTTGGCCGTGGGTGGCCACCCTTGTAGACAGTTTGGTCACCCCTGCAAAGGGCTTGGCCATGGCCAGCGACCCCTGCAAGCAGCCAGCCCGTAGGTGGCCGCCCCTCGCCCATCGGCAGCGTTGCCTTCGCTCCCAATCATTGCAACAAATGCGTCAAACTATTCTACGTGATTCAATCTCATCACACGCAGTTTAAAAGCTAATCTTTTACATGAGCAACCTAGCTTTGATACCACTATTATAAAACTAAGCGAGAGCATCACATACGCAGCAAAAGATAAAAAAACATGATTTCTCACGTATATCAAATCATCATGCAAAGATTGGTACACAAAAAACCTTTAAAAATGAAAAATGTGATACGTGACAGATTGATTACCTAGGAAAATCATATATCCCTGAAAATCTAGATCCAGATGGAGAGGATGAAGGAGGTCAAATATCCTCCTCTCTAGCGATAGCTACACTATTAATCGTTGTAGCGATACTCCTCCAATTGCAACCAAAATCTTATAACTCTTGCGTCGAACGGGATAGAGGAGAATAAGAGGGGGCGACCAAAGGTACATAGCCTATCACTAATATGCCACCCTTACCTCCTATTATAGATAGCTACCAAAAACCCTAGGAATCCTACCTTAGTGGATATTAGATCTCCATCTAATTATTCACTAACCTTGGATTATTTGATCTCTATCCAATAATCTCAATTGGCCTCTAAGTGGGCCTTATGCAAGGAGCCCATTAATATTGGGTCTCATCTAATGAGAATAGAGACTAATTGGATAGCTCATATATAATCCTCTACTCCATGAAACATCCATCATGTGTATAACCCTCTAGGCTCAACACCAAGCTGGCCATGAGTCCTTCCTGTCAGAACTCTTTCTGACTCAGTAAATTGTTATCCCATAACAATTCACTTAACTCATAAACTATAGAAATACTATGCCACTACGCCATAGTCCCCAGAAGGTATAGGGGATCAAATTCATTGGACCTATCTATCCTCAATTATCATATATTTATAGTCTCTCATTCATTTAATATCCCAGAGATCGTATATCGAGCATGGTACCATCAAGCCACATACAGAATTCGTGCTAGTCTCACTTTAATCAGATTCTCCCAAAGAACTCCTCTCTCAATCCGAATGATCCTAGTTAGGGATTTGTCCGAGTAAGAACACACGGGATATTTCTCTAATGATACTAAGAGTGGATGATCCTCTATTGGCACTCCTTCGTAAGGATGACTACCAATCCCGATAACTTGCTGTACTAGATCTGAAACTTTTCAAATCTATAAGTTTGATGTCAAAGAAAAGAGTACACAAACAAGACATTCCTAGTGTCTCAAGTCTAAGGACCAGACACACAACTAGGATTACGGAATTACTGTCTGACTTTAGGTATCATTAACATACAATATTTTGTAAGCGGGTCAATCAGTAAACTCATTCTCTAATGAGCACCTGTACTATACCTTTAGTGTCCTCACACAAGTGACTACGAGACTAGTCGCCTCCATCATATGGACGGGTATACAATACACTAGTCAATCCGATTATCTCGATGTCCCTTTCGAAAACTTATGACTGAGATTATGTAGGATCAATGTTTAAAGGTGAATCTGTCTCATTATCATGATCTCATCATGATCTGATTCCCATTGCATAGAACTAAGGACATCATAATATATATATTTAGTAAATAATATAATATGAGAATATGTCAATAATAATAATGCAAAAAGACTGTGCAGCACATCACAATGCCATCACTGACATGATTGGCTTGCATGACACCTGTAACCAGTACTTTTCTTTGGAACATGCTCTCCTCACTGGATGCAGGTCTGCCTACGATCACATCGATCAATTTCTCTATAGGGCTATGGGAATGGGGAGACAATTTTCGAGTTCTCTAACGGTATTGCCCAAGACATCCTTTGTAGAAGAGATCCTTGATTTAGTATTATAAATCTTGATATTCTTCAATATTGTGGTAATAGTCTCGGTAGTATTTGTATGATAGAACCCCAAAAAGAGCTCTGTAGATTTTGATCTTTGAGGGGTATCAACCCTTGGAACGCTATAGGGGTTCCTCCCTCCTAGAACTCGGCACAAGACTAAATAAAAGATTGATCTTGCTTGATAAAAGAGAGGGGGCGGCTACATCATTACATAGGGTTCTAAACCCTAGCCCATGGGGTGCTTGCCTAAGTCAAATTACCCCTTTGTCCTCCTACAGCCGACCTAGCTGATGGAAACCCTAGCCGACCAGCCCAGTAAAGGGGGTGGCGGCCACTGAGCCCTAAGGCCCTATTCTAAACCCAAGTCATACTTCTTTACATTATAGAAGTGGCTAGGTGGAGTTTTATTACAATCCCACAGGGTTTATATTGATTACTTCTAGGGTGATTAGGACTCAACCCTATTGGAGTCCTATCAAGCCTGCTCTCTTTGAATCAGCATTGTCCTCAAGATTGAGGGTCTATAAACTCTGAGAATCGAGTCTTCAGCTCCTCATAAGACTCCCACGTTGCATCTTCAGATGGTAAATTATTTCACTCCATGAGTACTTCAGTTGAAGGGCGTCGATGGTACATCACAATCCTCTGATCAAGTATAGCTTTAGGTTGAGCTTGAATTTCACCATCATTAGTAGTGCTCGGCAACTGAGTCTGAACCAACTCATGTTCTCCCAATTTCGACTTAAGCAAGGATACATAGAAGATATGATGGATCTTAGCATCATCTGGGAGTTTTAATCTGTATGACACGGCCCCAATACTCTCTAAAATCTAATATGGTCTATAGAATTGTGGAGATAGCTTCATCGATGCTCTAGTGTTGATTAATAGCTACTTGTATGATTGTAGGCGAAGGCAGACCTAATCTCCTACCGAAAATTCTCGCTCACTTTGATGAGTGTCTGTTTCTTACTTCATGCAGTCTTGGGCAGCAGTTAGTTGTCTTTCAGTAGCTGTAGAAGCTTGTCCCTGTCAATTAAGTTTTGATCGACCTAATCCACTTTAGTCGTACCAATTACATACTTAGGTATTACAGGGGATAGTCGGCCATACAATATCTCAAAGGGGGTACATTTAGTTGATGAATGATAAGTTGTATTGTCCCACCATTTAGCCCAAGGAAGCCACCTTGTCCACTCTTTGGGTCGGTCACTGGTGAAGCACCATAAGTAAGTCTCAAGGCATCTGTTCACCACTTATATTTGGTCATCCGTTTATGGATGATAGGTAGTGCTCATCTTTAATTTTGTGTCTTATAGTTGGAAAAGCTCGATCCAAAATTTACTTGTAAACACCCTATCATGATTGCTCACAATTGACCTTGGCATCCCATGTAGTTTTATAATATTCTACATAAAAGTTAAGCAATACTGGCAGTGATATAAGGATGTCTGATAACACAAAAATGAACATATTTGGTTAGACGACGATAAAGATCATGCTTTTACCTTGAGATGGTGGTAGCCCTTCGATGAAGTCCATGGAGATGTTAGTCCATGCTGAGTCTGGTGTAGGTAGTGGTTGTAGTTTTCCCAAACTGGTCACCATTTTACCTTTTTGTTGCTGACATACATCACATTTAGATACATAATCATAAATCAATCTTTTTTTACCTCTCCAAAAAAAGTTTTGCTTCACCCTTTTATATATTCTCATAAATCTAGAGTACCTTGCTGAAGGTGAAGAGTGCAACTCATGCAAAATAATTTTAATGCAAGGGGAAGAAGGAACAATCACAATTCGGTCTTTGTAGCGCAGGTCTTTCAAATCCCAAGTGTAGTGGCCTATGGAACCCAAATTCTTCTCCAATTTTTCTATGATGCCTCTAGTTTCTGGGTCTCTCTTCCACTCCTGTCTAATGTCTTTGAGGAAGTCAGTGGAGGGAAAGGAAATGGCTGAAATTTTGGCTTGTCCCGGTAGCCAAGATAAAGCATTTGCAACAATATTCTCTTTCCCCTTTCAATAAATAATTTCATAATCAAAGCCAAAAAGTTTAGTTACCCATCGTTATTGCTTTAGGAAAGATATTTTCTACTCTAAAAAATATTTGAGACTTTGGTGATCAGTCTTAATTTGGAAGCATTGGCCGATCAAGTAGGATCTCCACTTCGTGACAGCGCATACGATGGCAAGCATTTCTTTATCATATACGAGCATTTTAATATAGGAGGGTCTCCACTTATTTCAGCTTTAGGCGTGTCGGCCTCAATCATAAAGGTGCGACTGAAATCGGGTAGTGCTAGGACCGACGTCATCGTCATGGCTGCCTTGAGTCATTCAAAGGCTATGGAAGCTATATCTGACCATAAGAAGGAGTCTTTCATCAATAAGGATATGAGTGGGGCACTAATCTTGCCATAATCTTTTATGAATTTTCGGTAGTAGCCCATGAGTCCAAGCAAGCCACGCAGCGATTTTATGTTCATAGGTTTCGACCATCCTTGCATTGCTTCGATCTTTGTCGGGTCACCGCCACTCCATCCTCTAATATAATATGCCCTAGATACTCTACTTTACATTATAAAAAGCTACACTTTGATTGTTTAACATAAAGTATATTCTCCTGAAGGATTGTTAAAATAATTTGCAAGTGCTGAAAATGCATATCAAGTGTAGGGCTATAAATGAGGATATTATCAAAAAATACCAACACAAACTTGCATAGAAACCTCCGAAAAATTTTGTTCATCAAGCTTTAAAAAGTAAAAGGAGTATTCATAAGTCTGAAGTGCATTACCAAAAACTCATAGTAGCCATTATGTATGTGGATGCAGTTTTCGAAATATCTTCAGTGTATACCCGAATCTGATGGCATCCGAAATGAAGATTTAATTTAGTGAAGACTCGGGCTCTTTTTAGTTCATCCAAAAGCTTATCTACTACTGGTATAGAGTATTTATCTTTGATGGTGATGGCGTTCAAAGCTTAGTATTCAACGCGCATCCCCCACGTACCATCCTTCTTACACACTAGCAACACCGACGAGGAGTAAGGGCTACAGCTTAGTCAAATCACTTTGGTGTTGAGTATCTCCTTAATAATGTTCTCAATCTGATCCTTCTATAAGTGAGGATAGTGGTATGGTCTCAAATTTGTCAGAGGTTTGCCTGGCAATATAGGGATGTAATGATCATGCGACTAGTTAGAGGGAAGCCCACGCGGCTTAGTAAAAACATCCACTAATTTATCCAGCAAAAGGGTAAGCTTAGGATCTAAATTTTACACTTTTTCCTCCTTTGATGGCTGTTAGATATATATCAAAAATCCATCATTTGTTTCGTGTAGCACCTTCTCCATTCGTTGTGTCGAAACAGTGGAGATATGGCTTATGTGCTTGCCTTGCAATGTAACCTGTCTCCCTTTACAATAAACTTTATAATTAATTTAGAGAAATTCTAAGAGATGGTACCTAATGTTGTGAGCCATTTAATCCCAAGCATAGCTTCGTAGTCATCGATGGGTAGGAGAAAGAAATCGGCTACCACTTCTTGGTCTTGTAGGAGTAATTTTACCCGTGGGCACCGTTGGTCGTAATTGAGGATTCTGCCGTTAGCGACCTTTACGTCAAACATGTTGCAACATTTGATTTGAAGCACCATATATACAGCAAACTTACTATTAAGGAAGTTATTAGTGCTGCACATATCTATAAGAACGGTGATAGATTTCTATTTAAGGAGTCCTTTAACTTTAATCGTATATGGGTTGGAGTAGCCGGCCAATGCGTGCACTGCATAGTCGACAAGTTGGGGCTCTTCCTCCATAGTTTCATCTTCTGGTTCGAGACTTTCTTCAGATGGTTCATTGTCCTCATCCTCTATTGGTTCAATCACAAGAAGCTGACCCTTTTTATAGTAATGTTCTCTGCTCCACGGTTCATCATAGTGCCAACACAACCCCTTGGCTAATCGTTCGCGAAGCTCATCTCTTATTAATTTTTTTGGTGCAAGGGCTTAGATGGCAGTAAAATGGGCTGAAGGCTTCAACATGAATTGCTAAGGAGTGACCCTTGTCATTCGTACTTTATGGTTTAATCATTCTTCCTGGATTCTTACGAAGGAAATTGTGACCATAAGAGTATACGGTTGTCGGGTCCTTCGTACTTCATGGTTTAATCATTCTTCCTAGATTCTTACAAAGGAAATTACCGTTATAAGAGTGTACGATTGCCACGCCTTTACTTCTCTTTGAATCTCTAGCTTTAGGCCCTCAATAAAAGTTTCTAAAAGTTGCTTTTCAAACCAATTCATAGTTTAGTTAGATAAACCTTTAAACCTTATTTGGTATTTATGTATTGTAAAGGTTTACCATATCTTCGCCAATTATCCATCGATGTTATCAAAATCGGTTAGTCTGAAATGATTTAGTAGTCCTTCCTTGAATCGCTACTAAGAGAGACCTCCATGGGTGTACTCAAACCAATTAAACCATTAAATGGTGTCTCCCTTGAGGTAGATGGGAGCAATCTCCCCCCTTGTAGCATCGGCGGTTCAGTAGAACTAGAAATAGCGCTCCACGCATGAGATCCATCTAATCGGGTCTCCTTCCCATCTAGGAAAGTCAACTTTCATGTATGGATTATTTGGATCAAGGATGATGTGGCCATGCTCTTGAGGATCATCGTGCTGATCTAAAGTTTCTCATTGTTGCGATTTATTCGGGCTAGGTGGTCAGCCCATACTGAATTCGGTGAAAAGGGATCGCATTTTCTCCTCCATACAGCTTTTAAAGGGTTTAAATTTGGCTTTAATAGCCTCCACCAATGCCATGGTGTAGGCCTCTAGATCTGTAATGTTGAGGTCCTTTTTTTGTTGTCATGTTAAGGGCATGAGAGGTTTTGAGGAAGAGGTGGCCGGTTAGGTAGTTGGATCGATTTGATGGAAGTAGGTTACGAATTAAGGCTGATTTGGATGGTTGTTTAGGATCAGTTTAGGGTATAGTTTATAGAAGTTCTTAGTGAGGATGGTAGGGTTTACAGATGAGAGAAAGAAAGTCCAAAAACCTACAAAAGATAGCACTCAAATCCGATGAAATTTGACAAAGAAAAGTGCTGTGATGTGCTATCCTACGTAACAGATTTTACGTCGGAGAAATGATGAATTCTAGACGTAAATCTTAGAGAAAAACTCAAGAAAAATATGCAAAAATTCTCAATTTAAATGTGGTTAATATCGGTAAAAAGTTTGATAAAATTTCGTTAGAGTGATGGTAGGGAAATAAGGGAAAGGACGAAGAGCAGATTCTTCATTGTAAAAATTCTAACAATACATGACGAAGAATTAGATCACAATAGAAACACTTTCAGAAAGAATTTTATTCAGAGATCAATCTTAGATGAGGGCTAAGATGATCTATGAAATTATATAAAAAATTTGGCCAAAATAGGGGAGCATAAAACCTGTTTCAAGAGGCAAATAGATGGCTGAAAATTTCTGCAACGTTTTGCCTTCGCAATAATGATAATGTTTACAATGATTGAAATTTGTAGCAATGGAAGTATGGGAAAACCTCTTCAACATGAAAGATAAAGGAGTAGTAGTAGCAAATAGGCATGGGTGATGAAAATATACCAGATCTCCAATTTTAAACACAAGGGGGAGCAGCATATTGATTTGATCTACGGGTTGGGTGGAAGGTGGAGGTGTGTGTCGCAGCAATTATAGGAATTACTTGGAAAGGTGGGAGTGGTAGAGATGGTAACAAAGGCAGCAGGAACGTTGATCTGATACCAGATGATAGAACCCAAGAAGGAGCTCTATAGATTTTGATCTTTGAGGGGGATCGACCCTTGGAATGTTATAGGGGTTCCTCCCTCCTAGAACTCGACACAAGGCTGAATAAAAGATTTATCTTGCTTGATAAAAGAGATAGTGTGGCTATATCATTATATAGGGTTCTAAACCCTAGCCCATGGGGTGCTTACCTAAGTAAAATTACCCCTTTGCCCTCCTATAGCCGACCTTGTTGAAGGAAACCCTAGCGGACCAACCCAGTAAAGGGGCCGATGGCCATTAAGCCCTAAGGCCCCAATCTAAACTCTAACCACACTTTTTTATAGGATAGAAGTAGCTAGGTAGGGTTTTATTACAATCTCATAGGGTTTTTATTGACTACTTTTAGGGTGATTAGGACTCAACCCAGCTGGAGTCCTATCATTGTAGTATCTTGTTTTTGTTAGGATCAAGTTGGTATTAAGAGGGGGGGAGTAAATTTGTGCAAGCACAAGGAGTGCTCGGTTTAGAAAATTTGCTTTAAGAAGAAATCGAAAGCATTTCTTGGAATTCATTAAATGAAAATAAGTGAATGATTAAACTTAAGACTGAATGAAGAATCTTGATTTAGCTATGGAATGCTAAAATAAAAAGCAAGTAAAAGAAGGCTTATAAATTTATAGTGGTTTTGCCAAAAGCTTGATCTACGTCCACTTTTCGAGTCCTCCTTTATCGAGGCCCGCCGGTGTCTACTAATGATTTACTTCTATGGGTGAAGATCAAAACCCTTTTTAATTTTTTCCTTTTCCCAAGTGTAGGAGAAGAACCTTTACAATTTTTCTCTCTTGTCTTAGACTCACTTTGCACTTTGTAGCACTCAGGGGAAGTCTCAAGTTTTACATAATTTTGACTAAGATTACAATCACTTTTCTTGCACTTTCTTATCATTTTCTTACTATCTAATACAAGAACACTTGGGGTATTTATATACCTTAATTGGCTTCAAAAAATAAAGCCAAATTTTAAGCTTTACCAAAAAACCTAGGTATGGGCGATACTACCGCCAATAGCCACCTGAAATCCTGGGGGATTACGGTACTACCGCCACCTAGGTCGTACCATGCTACCTAGGTAATACTACATCGCCCTCTAGTGGTACCACCATTAGGCAACTCGAGAATAGTACTTTCCTATACTGTTCTATACCCGATGTGTACCTCCTATTGACCCCTTTCCAGGTTAATGAAATGAGCTTAACCTGAGCTCACATCCTAATCTAAAGTGGACCCGGCTGCTTCTCGCTGAGTTAATATAGATTTCTCCAAATCTAACTCAATTAGGACTTAAAACACATGATGCTAACTACGACATACATAAGACACAATTATAATTGTTCTTGTTGTTTGGCATGTCAATCGATTTCTAAACTCCCGATGAACTTCCCGGCATCCTATGGCGAACTCCCGGTGAGTCTTTCGATCATCTTCCATTGAACTCCCGGCAAGCTCCTGATCACCTTCAGCGATCTCCCGACAAGCTCATAATCACCTTCTGCGAGCTCCCGCCGAACTCTTGGCAAACCCCCAATCACCTTCGGCATTCTCTTAACGAGTTCCCACTACATCATCCAAACCTTGACCCGATGCCCGAACTTGACTCTGGCCCAACATTGGATTGTATTGTCTTTTCACCATCGTAGTTAATTCTATATCACTCATCTCTAACACACATGTTAGATCATAAAACCCATCAATTGATTTCATCATCAAAATCTAAGATTCAATAATCTCTCTCTTTTTGATGATGACAACCAATTGATGACGTAGTTAACCTTAACTCCTCTATGTATATGTCATATAATAAATATAGCAAACTTAAATTCAGAAGAACCCATCACTTTTGAATTCAAGTGTAGCATTTTGATAATATTAAAATTTTTATAATTTAATTATTCACGATACCATACATGATAAAGTTTTTAAAGCATTCATCTTCTTGGTATCACATGATAAATAATTTCAACTAATATGTTTCACATAATAAACATTTCAAACATTTACTTATATCATTTTTTCAATCATGATACCATACATGATAAAAAATTTAAATCAATATTTATCTTTTTAGTATCACATAAAAATTTTAAATATTTCAAAACAAATATTTCTATTATGTCATTAATTATGTCATCCCCCCCCTTGTCATTAACAAAAAGATATAATTTAATTTATTTCTCATCAAATTGCTTTCTCCGCCTTTGTAAAGAAAATAGAAGAAGAGGAAGAGGGGGAGGGGGTGTCAAGTATCCCAAAAAAAAAAACAAATATTAAGAGGAGGGATATATTTGAAAATATTTTATCAAGAATTTAAATTATCCATGAATCAAAATAATTTTTGAGAGAGAGGATGAAAATAAGTCTCATCACCAGAAAAAATTAAAATCACATTTTCTCTTCTGTAAGAGAGTTAGAAAAGATAAGAAATCTAAGAGAAATATAAGAACTACTCATTGCATTTTAAAATTATCTCATATAATTTCAAGAAAAGGCTCAAAAAATCTGAAAAATAGTAAATCATGCAATTGGATAGTTTAGCATTCCTAACTCTCTTCTAATAAAGTTAAATTGTTCTTCATTTAATGGCTTGGCTGCAAAATAGCAATTTTATCATATTTAATTCTCTTCTTTATTTATCATATCTATTTAATTGTTCCTTATTCAATGTCGAAAGATTTATCATATCCAATTCTCTTCATTGTTAAAAGATAGTAATTTTATCTCCCCATTGGTCATTGTTAACAAGAAGGAAAGAATGCAAAAGTATAAAATCTTTTCTTTTATATCAATTTTCAAATCATGACAAATTTAAGAAATATCAATTTGGTGATAAGGTATTTTATCATATCTAATTCTCTTCTTTTTTTATCATATCTAATTTAATTATTCCTTATTTAATATTGAAAGATTTATTATATCCAATTCTCTTTATTGGTGACAGATAGCAATTTTATCTCCCCTTAGTCATCATTAAAAAGAAGGGAAGAATACAAAGGTACAAAATCTTTTTTCTTATATTAATTTTTAAATTATGATAAATTTAAGAAATACTAATTTGGTGATAAGGTATACCATTCAGGAATATGAGAAATAAATAAATCATGCAATGAAGGATTTTAGTATCAAATCATGAATACCAAAAAATATGATTTAATTTGATAAATTTTCTTTTAGGACAAAAAGAAATCTTTTGAGATCAAATAAGAAGGATCTTGATTCATATAGATAATTTTATTTAATAAAATGAAAGAATCCTAATGAATGATCTTTATTTATATCAAGATCAAAAATTATGATTTTCAAGATGTCAAGATCATGATAAGACATAAGTTGCATGGGAGAAAAGATAAAAGATCTTGATTCATGTATAGGAAATTTCAAGTTATCAAGATCATAATTCATAATAAAAATCTCAAGTTATAAGATCATAAGTTTTCTCTTTATTAAAAAAAATTATAGGAGTAAAAAGTTGATTCGCATAAAAAATAACTCAAGTCAAAAGATCATGGGAGAGTTCATGATTTGGTTGGAAAAAAAATCTTATTCAAATTCCAATCATCAAAATTATTTTTATAGTTCAAGAGATTTAATAATAATGGTATTGCTTTATCTCTTATTGGAAACTTGATTGAGAAATTTTCGAAGAAAAATTTTCCTCTTTTTAGTTGTTTCAATTCATGTGTTTTGTTTCAAGAATACCTTCCAAATACATGCATGGTCATTTAAAACAAAAATCAAGTTTTATTTAATAAAATATTTTCAAACAAAAATTTTAATTTATCTTAATTCTAATGATTTTTCCTTCTGTAGATTTAGTCCAATAATTATCATGCAATTTTCATTCTCATTTAAAAAAAAATTAATTTTCCAAAAACACTAGAAAGAGAAGCATGAGTTTTTTATTTTATTTCAAGCCCCAATTCAAGAATTATCTAACATTCAATCATACAATATGCAATATATTTCAAGTCAACATTGAATCATTCAATCCATCTAATATAATATTCAAATCAATCATTAAACATACATACTAGTAATTTTTATTCAAGTGATCAATCTTATCTAAAGTCAACATACAACCCATTTATCATTTTAATCATCATAATCAATCAATCATTTAATAGACATGCCAATAATATTCAAAAGATCATAGTTTATTTAGATACATATTTTCTTTGGTCAAAACCATGAAGAATCGTAAAAAAAATCTTAGACTCATAAAAAAGTGTTTGTTTGGATAAATATTTTTAAGAGTCAAGAATATTATTTTATATAAAATACCTCTCAAATTGTAGAAACTAATATATCATCTAAAAAGATATCATATGAAAACACATCAAAAATCATTATCAAAATCATTTTTCGAGGAAATTCAATTGATGGAACATAAATAGTTTCCCACTAGAATATAGCTAAGATTTTAAGTTTTAATTTTTATACTAACATGCTCTAGTTTTCCATATAAAATCCTTTCATTATCCAAAAGCAATCAAGATTAATTATATAATCATGAATCATTAAAAAATTTCTTGCCAATAATTTTAATTCTAAAACTTTTTTCTTAATATTGTTGTTTAGGTTAGTGAGCTTGAAAGGAGTGTTAGATCTCAAGTTATGTGTCTTGAGCATCTTTTATCAAAATACAATTTTGTGCTCCTAACTTTGGTTTGGAGACAAACCTATAATAAAGGAGGTTTTGGTTTAGGTGCCCATTTGACTTTGGGTCCCTCATGAAAAGTTCTATCTAATTTAACTAAAGTCAATTTGGTTGTTTATGGTTCCTTTAGGAACCCAAATTAACTTATGTGAACTATACTATCTAAATGGGCATCTATAGGCAAAGTGTCAACATCCACACAAAAATTATATTTGTTCTCGGGTGAAGAATGTAATATGGGTTCTCTAATGAAGATAGTTGGCTTTTGTTGATTGTTACCCATAAAGCCAATACCTTCTTTCCTATGAACATGACCCTTATTGTTAAGAATCTTGTTTAGAGATTTATTATCTATTTTAAGCTTTTCTAAAGTTTGTTGTAGTATAATATTTTTTTTAATTACCTCTAATGACTCATATTTAGAATAAGAAATGCATGATGTTGGTGCTTCATGCATGTTTTTAATTTTACTAGCAAGTAATGCATGTTCCTTCTTAAATAATTTATAAGTTTTACTAAGCTTCTTACATTCATCAAATAATTAATGAAAGACATTTAACGATTTATCAAAAGTAAAGGAAGCTTCAAGTGATTTTATTATCTCATAATTAATGGCCATAAGCACAGAGTCATCTACTTCTTGTTTATGCTCTTTATCTTCGGAGTGCTTCGACTTCTTGCATTCATAGCAAGAACCTATATCTATTTTAAGTTTATTTTTATATTTTTTATTTATTTTATTAATTTATTTGGTTCTTTTGTCATAAATTCAAATTCATAGTCATCATTACTCAAACTTTTACTCAAGGAGTCATATATTGTTCTCAGTGCCAAGTCCTTATTCTTTAGAAGGTGTTCATCTTAGGTTCTTAAGACAATATCCTTCTTGTTCTTTAGAAGGCGTTTTTTAAGTGTATCATTGCAAGTTATTTCATTTGCTTTTGATTCCTTTAATTTATTTATGCTTTCGTGTGTGACTTCTAAAGTATGTCATATATCAAAAGCCAAATCATAAGTGGAAACCCGATTCAACTTGTTTTTATCTAAAGTTCAAAACAAAGCATTCATAGTTTTGACATTTAATGAAAACATGTCTTTCATAATCTTTCCAATCATTTATAGGATTGGATGACTTCTGAAATCTATTTTCGACGATGTTTCATAAATCAAAATCTAACAAAATAAAAAAATTTGCATTCTAGTTTTTCAAAAGATATAGTTCATTCCATTGAATATAGGAGAATGTGTGATGCATTGCCCTCATTAATTTCAAAAGAAGCCATTAACTTGCTTAGGTGTTAATCTAATTGAGTGTAACTGATTGTAATACCAACTATTAGGATTGAGTTGGCACTAAAAGGGGGGGGAGGGTGGGGGGGGTGAACTAGTGCAAGTGCAACGAGTGCTAAGTTTGAAAATTTTGTTTGAAGTAAAAAACAATCAGAAGCATTTGTTAGAATTCATTGAAAACAAGTAAGTGAGTGATTAAACTTACAACTGAATGAAGAATATTGATTTAGCGACGAAATGCTAAAATAAAAATCAAGTAAAATAATGCTCACAAATTTATAATGGTTTGGCCTACATCCACTTTCTGTGTTCTCCTTCATCGAGGTCCGCCAGTGTCCACTAATGATCTTCTTCCATGAGTGAAGATCAAAACTCCTTACACTTTTCTTATTTTTTGGGCTCAGGAGGAAAACTTTTACCATTTTTCTCTTCCCTAAGACTCACTTTGCACTTTGTAACACTCAAGGGAAGCTCTCAAATTTTACACAATTTTGACCAAGATTACAACCACTTTTCTTGTACTTCCTTATCAATTTCTTGTTGGTTACAGGTGCCCTGCTAGCAAATCACGTGAGTGATGACACGTGTGACACGTTGCATAATCTTTTTGCTTATGATTATTACTAGTATATTCTCACATTATATTATATGTTACATATATATATTGTGATGTCCTTGGTTCTGTGCAAATAGAAATCGGTTCATGAAGAGATCATGATAATGAGATTGATTCACTTTTAAACACAGATCCTAAATAATCTTGATCATAGATTACTCGAGAGGGACATCAAGATAACCAGACAGATCAGTGTACTAAAGACACTAAAGATATAGTACAGGTGCTCATTAGAAAATGAATTCACTAATTGATCCGCTTATGGAATGTTGTATGGTTAATGATATCTAATGTCAGACAGCAATTCCATAGTCCCAGTTGTATATCTGATCCTTAGACTTGAGACACTAAGGATACCTTATATGAATACTTCTTTCCTTGATGCCAGACTTACAGGTTTGAAAAGTTTCAAACCTGGTATAACTGGTTATCAGGATTGGTAGCCAACCTTACGAAGGTAATTAAGTGTCAATAAAGGATTATCCAATCTTAGTATTGTGAGAGGAATATCTCATATGTGCTCACTTGGACAAATCCCTAGCTTGGGTCATTCGGATTAAGAGAGGAGTTCTCTGGGAGAATCCAATTAGAGCAAGACTCAGACGGATTTCATATGTAACTTGACAGTGCCATGTCTCACATAGGGTCTTTGGGATACTAGTTGAATGAGGGATTATAGACGGTAACTATGGACAGATAGGTCTGATAGATTCAATCCCCTTGTACTGTCTGAGGATTATGGCGTAGTGGCCTAGTATGCCCATAATCGATGAGTTAAGTGAATTATTATGAAGATAATAATTCACTATACCAGAAAGAGTTCTGATGCGAGTAACTCATAGCTAACTCAATATTGGGCCTAGAGGGTCACATAAATATGGTGGATGCTTTAGTGAATAGAGGATTGGATGAATATCTAATTAGCCCCTATTCTCCTTAGATGAGGCCTATGCTAATAGGTTCCTTACATGAGGCCCAATTAGAGGCCTAAGGAGATTATTGGATAGAGATCCAATAATACAAGGTTAGTGGGTGATTGGATGGAGATCCAATACCCACTAAAGTAGGAACCCTAGGGTTTTTTGGTGGCTCTCTATAAATAGGAGGGAAGTTCATGGTTGATAGGTTATAGCTTTGGCCTCCCCCTCCTATTCTCCTCCCTCCCTCTGCATAAGAGTTGTGAGATCTGATTAGAGGAGTTTCGCTACAGAGATCCATCGTGTGGATACTGCTATAGAGGACCCTTGACCTTCTTCATCCTCTTCATCTGGATCTGAAAAAATAAGGATATATGATCTCCCTAGGTAAAACAATCTCTTATATGATGCAATTTTTCATTTTTTGTGGTTTTCTCATGACCCAATCTTTTGCACGATAATTTGATCTACGTGAGAAACCTGTTTTATTTTGATTTTTGCTATGCATGTGATGCTCCTGCTAAGGTTTCCCAATATTTCTTACTATCCAATGCAAGAATACTTGGGGTATTTATAGACCCCAATTAGCTTCAAAAAATGGAGCCAAAATTCAAGCTTTATTAAAAAACTCGAGTACGGGGGGTGCTACCATCGGCATCCGCCCAAAAACTTGGGCCATGGTGGTACCACCATTGCCTGGGTGGTACTACTATCAAGCAGCCTATGAATAGTACTTTCCCATATAGTTCTATACCTAAGGTGCACCTCCTGTTGACCCCTTTCTAGGTCAATGAAATAAGCGCAACCAAGCTCAAATCCTAATCTAAAGTAGACCTGGTTGCCTCTCATTGAGTTAATTTGAATTTCTTCAAATCTAGCTCAATTAGGACTCAAAATACATGATGCTAACTATGATATACTAAGACACAATTACAATCATCCTTGATGTCTAGCATATCAATCGATCTTTCGAACTCCAAGCAAACTTTCTAGTATCCTCCAGTAAACTCCCGACGAGTCTCTCGATCATCTTCCCACAAACCCTCAACGCACTCTCGACAAGCTTCCGATCACCTTCGACAAGCTCCTAGGAGCTCTCGGTAAGCTTCTAATCACCTTCGGCAAGCCCCCGATCACCTTCAGTGAGCTTTCGATAATCTCCGGTGAGTTCCCACTCAATCGTCTAAACCTCGACCCGATGCCCGAACTTGACTTCGGCCCAATATTAGATTGTATTATCTTTTTACCATTGTAGTTAATCCTGTATCACTTATCTTTAACATAGAGGTTAGATCATAAAACCCATCAATTGATTTCATCATCAAAATTCAAGATTCAACAATTTTATCTCTAAATTATGATGAGGTCCTCATCAGCCTAGGCTCTCTTACTCGTCACTTCTTTTTTATTGGAGGAATAATTTTGTGCTAGAGGCATTGAGAGGTGGCGGTGGTGGCCTTGCAATCGAAGGTTTCGGCCTGTTGAACCTATTCTTTGATGGTTTTGTGGATAGTCTTTGAGGCTTGATACTGGGAAGGGAGAAAGAGGAATGAAATTTAGAAAGAAAGATAAATCGATAAATAGTTCACTACCAAGTTTAATATTATAAGAGGATACAGATAATTCACCACATCAATGAAATTAAACAAGGATACAGAACTGAATCAAAAAAACTTACCTCTCAAGGAAGCATCCAACAGATACAAAGTTTTAGAGAGACTCCAAAGAGATTTTGCCAATGCAAATCAGGTGCTAAGCTTCTTTCTAATCCTTAAACACCAAAATAAGTACTAGTGCATGAAACAACACTTCATATATAGAGAACTAGGAAATTAAGTACTTTATATTTGGTAATTAACCTATTTAATATATTTCTTAATTATGAACAAAAGCATCATGAAACAACTTTAACTTTTTACCTTCCAAACCACCTATTAATAAAGTAGCTTTAAATTTCTCTAGTGAAAATACTCATGAGCTGTCATATTTGAGAGGTTTGGATAAAAGGCTGAGACAAGCATTGTCAGTTGTAGAGAATACCATGGGATCAATAAATTTTACTTGAGTTAAATGTAGCAAAGTAAGCACTCTTATGTCAAGGCTATTTTGCATGGGGTCTATTATTTGTTTCCTCACATCTTGCGATCACCAATGTTTTGGCGGCAATAAATTGATGAGCCCTTTAGAACACTGAAGAGACTATGGTTAAGGATCTTTCTACTAAGGACCAAAAGAATCTTATGTGTCATAATCTTATTATAAATGTCTGTATAATCAAAGAGAGATGAGCTTCAATCACCTTTGAATTTCTATAGCAAAATGAGTGATGAAGAGAGAAAGAGATTCTTCCTCTTTTTATCTTAGCCCAAGGAGGGTTGCTGCCAATGGCTTGGGTCGTACATTGACTAAGAAATGTAACTAAAATTCTTTGGCAAGTTGATCAAAATTTGAAATTGAATAAGGTTGTAGTCGACTCTACCACACTCAAGTCGGTCCTCGGAGGGTGGTAGGAAATACTCGACACATCAGTGTCGTATAGGGTCATTTATCATGAAAGGCAGTAACATGCTTGTTGGGAAACCTCGGCAAGAGCATCACATATGTAGTGGAAATCAAAACAGAAAACTAGTTTCTCATATAGATCAAATCATCGTGCAAAAGATTACTGTCATGAGAAAAACACTAAAACCAAAAAAATGCTATACGTGAGAGATTAATTTTATCTAGGAAGATTGTATGTTCCTGTATTTCAAGATCTAGATGGAGAGAATGAAGGATGTCAAGCATCCTCCTCTCTGGCGTTATCCACATGATGGGTCTCTACAACAATACTCTTCCAATCTGATCTCGTAACTCTTTCATAGGGGGAGGGAGGAGAATAGGAGGGGGAGGCTAAAGCTGTAGCCTATCAACCATGAGTCTCCCCTCTTATTTATAGAGGGCCACCAAAAACCCTAGGGCTCCTACCTTAGTGGGTATCGGATCTTCATCCAATTACCCACTAACTTTGCATTATTAGATGTCTATCCAATAATCTTTTTAGGCCTCTAATTGGGTCTTAACCAAGGAGCCCATTTGTATAGGGTCTCATCTAATGAGAATAAGGGCTAATTGGATCTCCATCCAATCCTCTATTTGTTAAAGCATCAACTATATGTGTGTGACCCTCTAGGCTCGATACCAAGCTGATCGTGAGTCACTCCCATCAAAACTCTTTATAATATAGTAAATTATTATCTCTATAGTAATTCACTCGACTCATCGACTATGGACATACTAGGCCACTATGCCATAGTCCCCAGACAATATAGGGGGATCGAAACCATCAGACCTGTCTATCCATAGTTACCATATATCTATAATCCCTCATCCAACTAATATCCCAGAGATCGTATATTAGACATGGTACTATCAGGTCATATATGAAATCAGTTTCTCTTGCTTTAATCAGATTCTACCGGAGAACACTTTCTCTCTCAATCAGAATGACCCTGGCCAGGGATTTGCTAGAGCAAGCATATATGAGATATTCCTCTCGTGATACCAAGAGTAAATGATCCTCTATTGACACTCAATTGCCTTCGTAAGGTTGGCTACCAATCTCGATAACTAGTTGTACCAGATCTGAAACTTTTCAAACTTGTAAGTCTAGTGTTAAAGAAAGGAGTACTCCGACAAGGCATCCTTGGTGTCTCAAGTCAAAGGACCAGATAATACATAACTAGGACTATGGAATCGCTGTCTGACATTTGATATCATCAACCATATAGCATTCCATAAGTAGATCAATCAGTGAACTCGTTCTCCAATGAGCACTTGTACTATATCCTTAGTGTCTCCACACAAGTGGCTATGAGACCAGTCGTCTCCATCATATTGATGAGTATATAGTATACCGATCTGTTTGGTTATCTCGATATCCCTCTCGAGTAACCTATGACTGAGATTATTTAGGATCTATGTTTAAAGATGAATTGATCTCATTACCATGATCTTATCACGATCCGATTCTCATTGCACAGAACCAAGGACATCACAATATATATGTTATAGATAATATAAAGTGAGAATATGTCAATATTAATCATAAGCAAAAAGATCACGTAGTGTGTCACACATGCATCACTCATGTGATTGGCTTGCAGGGCATTTGTAACTAGTGATCACATATATGTCTGATCCCTATCAGACCCCTATGACACTCAAATATAATCTAAGCTAGCGACTTCAACAATGGATCTGCAATGCTATCTTCGGATGGAACTCTTTCCATTGCTATATCTTTTTGGGTCATGATCGCTCTAACCAGATAGAACCTTCTCAGAACAATTCTGAGGAGACCTGGGTTCTCTTGCTAGAGCTATCGCACTATCTTTGTCGTAATATATGGGAATCAGCTCCATGCTGCTTGGTACGACTCCCATATCTTGCTTAGAACTCTTCCAACTTACTGCTCTTCCATGTAGGGTGAAGCCGTGTAGTATCAGGCTAGAGGCTACCTCCTCCATATACCAGTAAAAGATCCTTAGTCCTTCTCAAGTACTTAAGGATACACTTTACTACCTTTCAATGTTTTAAACCTGGATCTGCCTGATACCTACTCGTGACACATAGAGCATGTGCTATATCACGCCTGGTACATAGCATAGCATACATGATAGATCCTATCACTGAAGCATAAAGTATTTTATCCATGTTTGTCCTTTCTTCAGAAGTCTTTGGAGATATACTCCTAGAAAGTGATATTTCATGTCTTATCAGTATAAGACCTCTCTTGGAATTCTCCATGCCAAACCTTTTGATAATAGAGTCTATGTACCTAGACTGGGACAAGCCAAGCATCCTCGTAGATCTATCTCTATAGATCCGAGATCCCCAAAATATAGGATGCTTCCCCTAAGTCTTTTATGGAGAAGTTTCTGGATAGCCAATGGGCCTAATCACTCACAATAGGATCTATGTATGCATTGGCGCATCTCCATGCCCTGTGATTGTTGATCTCGTCATCATCAGTTCCATCGGATCATTGTATCACCATGTGTCGTGATCTCCCGCCATAGCATCATGGGTCCTGTTATAACCTCCACACTCCCACTATGCCTCTCCATATAATTACAAATAATCACAAGCACGCAGACCCAACAATAAACGAGAAAAACGTAGGGTCGCAGGCCCCAATAATAATAATAACCATAATTACATATATCACAACACATGGCTCATGATCATCCATCCACATTATACATCACATATACATCACATCATATGTAGGATTACTAGATATATATAATTAATTAATTAAACTATTTAATTAATTATTTTTTAAAAAATTAGGATATGCTCGAAATTTCTAAAATTGTCAAGGGTATTTTTATAATTATGGATGAGAGGACAGTCTTTGAAATTTTTAGAAGTATCAAGGGTATTTTTATAATTCTAGATGCGAGGACAGTCCTTGAAATTTCCTTGAAATTTCTAGAATTATCAAGGGTATTTTTGTAACTATGGACCTATCTATCCATAGTTACTATATATCTATAATTCCTCATCCAAATAATATCCCGGAGATCGCATATTGGATATGGTACTATCAAGTCACATACGGAATCAGTTTTTCTTACTCAATTCGGATTCTACCAGAGAACTCATCTCTCAATCCGAATGACCCTGGCCAGGGATTTGTCTGAGCAAGCACATATGGAATATTTCTCTCGTGATACTGAGAGTGGATAATCCTCTAAAGGTTGGCTACCTATCTCGATATTCAGCTGTACCAAATCTGGAACTTTCCAAACCTATAAGTTTGGTGTCAAAGAAAAGAGTACTCATACAAAGCATCCTTTGTGTCTCAAGTCTAAGGACAAGATACACAATTGGGACTATAGAAACGCTATCTGATGTTAGGTATCATTAACCATACAGCATTCCATAAGCAGATCAATCAGTGAACTCATTCTCTAATGAGCACCTGCACTATATCCTTAGTGTCTCCATATAAGTGGATGGGTATATAGTCCACCGATCTATCCACTTATATCAATGTCCCTCTTGAGTAACCTATGACTGAGATTATTTAGGATTTGTGTTTCAAGGTGAATCAATCTCATCATCGTGATCTCATCACGATCTGATTCTCATTACACAGAACCAAAGACATCACAATATATATATAAGAAATAATATAATGTGAGAATATGTCAATATTAATCATAAGCAAAAAAGATTACACAATATTCACACGTGCCATCACTCACGTGATTGGCTTGCAGGGCACCTATAATAAAAAATCTCCCATTTGACCAAAAGTCAATCACTTGTGTGTCTGATCCTCATCAAACCCCTGTGATGCTCAGATACAATCTAAGCCAATGGCTTTGTCAGTGAATCTGCAATGTTATCTTCAGATGGAACTCTTTCCATTGCTATATCTTTTCAGGTCATAATCACTCTAATCAGATGGAACCTTCTCAGAATAATTCTGATGAGACCTGGATTCCCTTGCTAGAGTTATCGCCCTGTCGCTATCACAATATATGGGAGTCAGCTCCATGCTGCTTGGTATGACTCTCAAATCCTTGATGAACTTCTTCATCTGCACCCCTTCCTTTGCTGCTTCTACTGCAGCAAGGTATTCCGCCTTTGTGGTCGAGTCAGTAGTAGTATTTTGCTTGGAACTCTTCTAACTTACTACTCCTTCATTCATGGTAAAAATATACCCTGAATTTGATTTGCTATCATCAATGTCAGATAGAAAACTTAAGTCTGTGTAGCCCTCAACCTGGAGGCTACCTCCTCCATATACTAGTAAAAGATCCTTAGTCCTTCTCAAGTACTTAAGGATACACTTTACTGTCTTCCAGTATTCTAAACTTAGATCTGCTTGATACCTGCTCGTGACACTTAGAGCATGTGCTATATCAGGCCTAGTACATAGCATCACATACATGATAGACCCTATCGCTGAGGCATAAGATATCTTATCCATGTCTGTCCTTTCTTCAGAAGTCTTTGGGGACATACTCCTAGAAATGATATTCCATGTCTCATTGGTATGAGACATCTCTTAGAATTTTTCATGCCAAACCTTTTGATAATGGAGTCTACGTACCTAGACTGGGACAAGCCAAGCATCCTTTTGGATCTATCTCTATAGATCCAAATCCCAAAATTATAGGATACTTCCCCTAAGTCTTTCATGGAGAAGTTTCTAGATAGCCAAGCCTTTATTATGGAGAGCATTCCTACATCATTCCTAATGATTACGATGTCATCCCCTTATAGCACCAAGAAGGTGATAGCGCTTCCACTTATTTTCCTGTACACACAAGACTCATCTTCATTCTTAACGAAGTCATAAGATCTGATCACCTCATCGAATCTTATGTTCCAACTTTGGGAAGCTTGCTTCAATCCATAAATGGATCTAAGCAACCTGCACACTTTGTCTAGACTCTCTTTGGATACGAATCCCTCTAGTTGTATCATATACACCTCTTCCTCAAGGTTGTCATTAAGGAATGTTGTTTTGACATCCATCTACCAGATCTCATAGTCATAGTATGCTGCAATGGCCAAAATAATTCTAATGGACGTAAGCATGACTACAGGTGAAAAGGTTTCGTCATAGTCAACTCCTTGTCTTTAACGATATCCTTTAGCTACCAGCCTTGCTCTACCTTTCCATCCACTCCGACCTTCTTCTTGAAGATCCATTTGCAACTGATGGGTACAATACCCTCAGGTGCATCCATTAGGTTTCAAACCTTGTTAGAGTACATGGAATCCATCTCAGAATTCATGGCTTCTTGCCACTTCCCAGAGTCTATACTCATAATAGCCTCCCTGTAGGTCTGAGGATCAACATCCTAAGAGTCATCTCCACTGATATGTCCCACATATCTTTTAGGAGGGTGAGATACTCTATTAGACTTATGTAAAGTTGGAACTTGTGTGTTAGGTACCTGAACAGACTCGGGCTCTAGAATGGTGCTTGAGCTAGATTCTCCAACCTCACTCAATTCTATCTCACTCACACTATTTCCACCAAGAATATATTACTTCTCAAGGAACACAACAATCTTAGCAACAAAGACCTTTGGGTCCTCGAGATGATAGAAATAATACCCACAAGTTTCCTTTGGGTATCCCACAAATATACACCATTCTGTCCTTGATTCCAACTTATTAGGGTTGTGTCTTCTAACATGGGCAGGACAACCCCAAATCTTAACAATCTTAAGATCGGGCTTCTTTCCTTTCCATATCTCATATAGTGTAGACACTACTGACTTTGATGGAACTATGTTCAGAAGGTAGGCTGCAGTCTCTAGGGCATACCCTCAGAATGAAACGGGTAGGTCAGCTAAACTCATCATGGACTGCACCATGTCTAACAGTGTACGATTCTTCCTTTCTGATACACCATTGAGCTAAGGTGTATAAGAAGATGTCCATTGGGATAGAATCACATTGTCCCTGAGGAAATGGGTGAACTCTGTACTCAAGTACTCTCCTCCTTAATCTGATCAAAGAGTCTTAATACTCTTTCCAATTTGGTTCTCTACCTCATTTTTATATTCTCTGAATTTATCGAAGGCCTCAGATTTGTACTTCATTAAGTACACATGTCCATACCTAGAGAAATCATCAGTGAATGTAATGAAGTATGAGTAACCACCTATAGCCTGAGTCGACATGACACCACATACATCACTATATATGAGTTCCAATAACTCATTGGCTGTCTCTCCAGTTCTACTAAAAAGAGAGTTGGTCATCTTCCCACGAAGGCAAGGTTCACAAGTTGCATATATCTCATAGTCAAATGGATCTAAGTATCCATCTTTCAGCAACTTTTAAATCTTTCCCTCATGTATATGACCTAGCCTATAATGTCATAGGTTTGAATTATTCTCCTTATCTTTTTTCCTCTTAGACATATTTATATTCATGATCTGTGGAGAAGTGTCTAACATATATAAGCCATTTATAACGGTCCCTCTAGTGATGATCTCATCATCCATTATTATTGAACAACTATTGTTCTCAAAAACTAATTTATATCCACTAATTTCAAATAAGAGATGGATATAATATTTTTAATAATAGAGAGAACAAAATAGCATGCATCTAATGTAATGATAGCTCCACAAGGCAGATGTAGGGTGACCTCCCCAATGACAACTGTAGCAACTCTTGCTCCATTGCCCATCTTGAGGTCCATCTTGCCTCTAGCCAGTCTCCTAGGTCTTGCAAGAACTTGCAACGAATTGCAGATATGACAAACACTCTCGGTATCCAATGCCCAATGTGTTATCATAAAAATCTGACAAGTGAAGACTAATCATAAATATACCTAAAGCTTCTCTAAGCTTCTGCTTCGCCTTATCTACAAGGTAGTCCTTACAATTCCTCTTCCAATGCCCATCTTGGTGGCAGTGGAAGCACTATCTTTTATCCTTTGTTGAGTCTCTCTTGGCAACCTTTGCCTTACATGATCTTTCTTTGTCATTGCCCTTCTTAAGGATCTTACTAGCCTTCCTTTTCTTTTTGGTCTCACCAATATAGAGAACTGGCTTCTCCTTCTTGATGACACTCTCAGCTTCCCTCAACATATTGAGGAGCTCAGGGAGAGTCATCTCAAACTTGTTCATATTAAAGTTAATAATGAATTATGAAAATAAATCTGGTAGGGAATGAAGTATAAGATCAATACACAGGTTATCCTCTAGGACTATCTATATACTTCACAAAGCGAGTGATCTTATCCTCTCTTATCCTTTCCTCCAGCGTGGGCACAATCATGTTAAGGACATATACAATTTTATCTTTCATGAGAATAATTCTCAAAATGCTGAGCTTTTGGACTAATGAGGCGATTGGCATCAAGTATGCCACGTAGGGGTTTTGCAAGCGATAAATAAAATTTAGCGTAAATAAATAACATACAGATTTTATAAAAAATACTAATTAAGATATGGACTTCTATCTTAATATACTCTCACTATTTTCTTAGCGAATCACGTGACACCCTTGACACGTGAGATGGAAGTCTCCGGCAGACTCCTAATGGGGATTAGGATCCAATTGGCATCTTGGTGTAACCTCGAGGGACTCGACCAACTACTCTAAGCCCAAAAGGTAGGCAACTCTTGTCAATTACAACTTCTTGTGATTCCCGTCACGTTCGACCTCCGAATCATCATTGTCTCGATCGACTCGACCAACCATGATATTTAGTTAAGTCATCATCATCGTTACAAGATGAGTCTGATTTGATGATATGCCCTCGAGGGACTTGACCAAGTATACTATATCCTCAGGTCACTGGTGACATCTCTATGTCATAGGCAAGAACTCGATCATGTAGATAGGTGAGCCTCGAGGGACTCGACCCACTCAACCTATATCGTGATTCAATTTCTTCCTATAACAATGGAAGGCCACATGGGTCAATCTTATTACCTTATGCTTACCGACTTAATATTATCGTAGGTGGGGTTTTTGTTTCGTATCGGTCTCCTAATATGTCGTGTCACACATATACATATTTAATATATATCTACATCATATTAAAAAATATATATACATATATCTAGTAGGTGTATAACACATCACATATGCAAGCCACACCAGATGATCATAAGTTGTCACCTAATATGATTAAGCCCGAGCCAATGGGCCTAATCACTCACAATAGGATCTATGTATGCATTGGTGCATCTCCATGCCCTGTGATTTTTGATCTCATCATCATCGATTCCATCGGATCGTTACATCACCATGCGTCATAATCTCCCGCCACGGTATTGTGTATCCCGTTGTAACCTCCACGGTCCCGCTGCACCTCTCTATATAATTACAAATAATTACAGGCATGCAGGCCCAACAATAAATGAGAAAAATGTAGGCTCGCAAGCCCCAATAATAATAATAATCACAATTACACACATCACAACACATGGCTCATGATCATCCATCCACATTATACATCACATGTACATCACATCATATGTAGGATTACTAGATATATATAATAATTAATTAAATTATTTAATTAATTAATTTTTTGAAAATCAGGACATGCTCAAAATTTCCAGAATTGTTAAGGGCATTTTCATAATTTTGGATGCGAGGACAATCTTCAAAATTTTCAGAATTGTCAAGGGTATTTTTTTAATTCTGGATGAAAGGACAGTCCTTAGAATTTCTAGAATTATTAAGGGTATTTTCAAAATTTTGTACACGAGGACAATCCTCGAAATTTTCTGAATTCATAGGGGCAAGATCATCTTTTTACTAAAGGATGCCCTAACCCCATATTCCCCTTCACGCCACAGACTGCGAGGCGTGCTGTTTGCACGACACCGCCGCCGGGCGTCGTTCAGGCGCCTCATGGGCGCCGCCTCGCCTCATCGAGGGCAAGCCATGGCGCTTGTCACGGACAACAATGTAAACAAGGTGTTCGATGAAATGCTTGTGTTAGTCCGTGTCCTTCGGTTTATGTACATATCTTGTACAACAAGAAGCGGGCTTGCAGTAGGCTTGGAAGCCCTAGTTTGATTTGCTTTATGGCCAAGTTTGGCTTGTAAATACAAGTGTGTCTTATAAGCACTTGTGGGGACTTCGGTCTGTAGTGGACCATTATCCTTTGTGTGCAACCTCTCTGAGCTTGTAATGTCCATGGGTGTAATTTGTATTTTGGCTTTATAAAGTGTTTTTCTTGAGCAGTTGCTTGTGGATCCCGTGGGAGTTGCTTCTTCTGGCCCGTTTTCTTTTTGTAAGTCTGTGGGATTTTAGGAGATCTCGGGGAGGGCTGACCTTTGCGGACGGACACGCATGGGTGCCGCACGGCTTAGGCAAAATCAGCTAAGCCCGTGACAATGTGGTATCAGAGCGGGACAAGCACACGCAGAAACACTTGCCATACAAATGTGGGGGACCTAGCTAGGCTGTGTGGAGGACAGCTAGCACGTGCAACCGTTTAGGGGAAACGGACATTGAGATGTAGGGAAAGGAGTCGCTCAGAGGAGCGGGCATCCTGGTTTGGCATTCAAGGAATAGCCAACCCCTCGAGAGGCACCACGAGGACAAACAAGCGAAGAAGAATGCGTAGCACACAAAGACTGGATGGTTGAGTTTGAGCTATAGCTTGGCAACTAAACTTGACGGTGCTTAAGCAAAAAGCGGTGCTTGGTGAAAGATGAGACCGTGCAAGGTGGGAGGTGTTGTGTAACGATCGAAAGAGTTATGCAAAGCTCACAGGTGAGGGAATTGCTAACTCGAAGGATTCGGAACTCATGCAAGGGCTTGTACACGGATGACAGTGTTCATGGCCATCCCAAGGCGCGATTAGAACTCGACGCCATGGAGCATCGAACTTTCTCTTCAACATGGAAAGGATATGTCCGTAGGTGGCTGAAATGTGCAATAAATTCAGCATGTTGCTAGACCTTGAAGGGTGCAGTGGAGACTGTATTGGAGAAAGGGTCGCAATCTAGCAAGTACATTTGTGGGGGCAGAACAAAGCACAAGTTCAGTAAGACGGAGTAGTCCAAAGGGGATGATGGTCTCCGAAACTTCCAGTGGGAAGTATATAAAGAGAAAAGTTGCTCCAGCAGGACAGATATCCAGGAGGGATAAGTCCTAGTTCTCTAGTGGGAGAATCATGTGCAACGGACTGCACATATTGAGGAAGAGTTTCTCAGGGTTATATCTTCATAAAGCTCAACGGACCGAGTGAGCGAAAGAGTTGTCGCATGATCTCGAAGGAGGTAATGCATTGGGGGATGCATTTCGAGATCAAGTGGGGGAGCAATCCAAGGCAACATCATATGAAGGCACACTTAGAGTCGAGGCAGAAATCGAACTCAACAGAGGGCTGACCCGTGGAATGGTGGACGTGAGGGCCACTATCAACTCAGTGCAAATCGAGGAGCAGAGTGACTTGGGTGGAACTCGGTGAAGTATCCAAGCCGTATGAAGGAGTCGACATAGAAGATGGAACATGGAGCGGAGGCACGAGCTTTCCTTACAGAGGTCAGGTCAAGGGCATGAACTCTTGCAGAGGCAAGAGTGGGATCATGTCGTTCCATGGGTTCTTCATTCTGATGGGACAGACTTATTTTTGTATAGTGCCAAAGATGAAGGGAGCTTCAAGGCACATGCAAGCTACCTCAGAGATGCATTTGATGGAGTAACTAAGGTGATTCAACTTGCAGAGGCAAAGTTAGGATCATGAGACCTTAGTACGGGGCATGAGGACGCAGAGGCGGGTACTCTTGAAGAATATGCCACAGTGTTGCCGTTCAAGTTGTCAGGAACAAGAGGTGCATAGCAAGATTGTGCTGGTAGGGGATAGAGGCCTAAGATCCAGACAATGGTGCACCCACTCTAGAAGTCGGGGACTTGGAGCTACTAGGCGACTGTCCTAGAGCTATGCTTCGTGAGTAACCCAGAGTGAGGGGACGAAGGGAATTGCTAAGGAGCGAACTAAAAGTCGGAGATGGCGAGGCCCTACGATGTGTTGGCGAGGCCACACGTGGAGAAGTCGTAGTCCGAGTTCATCACACGAGAATCAGATGCAATGGAGATGTCACCGGGAGGCGACATGGTGCGGATCGTGGTGGAATAGTTCGTGGCAATGCAATACAATCTTGTCCCGTGAGGGACAAAATCATGCGGAGGTATGATAAGGAGTTACTAGGAGCTCCACTTTGGTGTATGACACAACAAGAAGAAGGGCTATGGATTCAAGGAGTGAATATCGTAGTACCGCAGAGGCGGATCTTCGTGTGTGCATCAAAGCTTGCATTGGATGAAAGCCTTGGTCATGATATGGGATACCACCGAGGAAGAAGTCCAAGTGCACGTGTGAGTCCCATGGAGGGGACATGATCATGTGAATGATCGAGCTGGGAGCTCCACTTGTGAACAATGCAACGGAAGAAGGGTGGATTCAAGGAGTGAATGCCACATCGCAGAGGCGGTCTTCCGTGTATATACATCAAGCTTGCATCGATGAAAGCCTTGGTCACAGATATGGGGGGTACCACCGAGGGAGTAGTCGATTGCAAGTACCGGAGTCCCATGGAGGGACTTGATTAACCGAGCAGCTTGGAGAGTTGGAGCTGGTGCTCACATTCGCAAGGGAGCCCAAGTCGAGGACAAGGCCGAGTAAACGTTGCTACCAAGGAAGCTAAGGAGAATCGGCGTGAGCCTGCAACAAGATGGCGGAGGCCATGCATGAGAGTTGCGTCTGTCTCTCCATCGACCAAGGAGAATCGCTAGGAGGACACGGTGGTGTCGGCGTGGTCGAAAGGCGAGGAAGCGACGAGTCCAACGGGCTCGGCTACCCAAAAGAAAAGCGTCGGTTAGAGAGGAGGTGGACTGAGGAGCTCCACAAGACACAGGCATCTACCGATCGCGAAGGAAGGGATGAAGATGCAAGGTAGCGGATAGTAGTGCTATGGGCTTGGCGCCATGGTACAGATGGGACTTCCGTGAAGTCATCGATCCCTTGCTCTCATGAAGGGACAACATTGGTCGTAAAAGGGGGCCAAGGAGGTGGAGAGTGCAGAGGCAAACTCCAAGTACTAAGACGAGGCAGAAGGGCAGAGTCCAAGAAACTTCATAAGACCGATGTCAATGTGCTTCTCATCCAGATAGCCGAAATTAAGGGACTTCGGGTTGATGCAGGAGTGCTCGACCAAGGAACGAAGTAGGCAGTACATGGTACTGTACCTTTCTACTCAGGAGGAGTAGGCGACAAAGGTGATGGAGAACACAGTACAACCCCAAAGGCGACCAGATCTATCACAGACTTACTCCAAGTTGGGGGACTCCAAGTTGGAGTAAACCTTTTGCTCTTTTCGGGCAAAACTTCTTGCATTCCAGAAGTTCAATGGCGTGGAAGGCGAATCACAGTAGCTAACCCAACGCAAGGAGTGCAACCACTTCAAGTGCTTCAGAAGTGTGAGCAAAGAGCAGGCGAATGTTAGTAACCAGCTCAATGCATGAAGTACAAACTCGAGGAGGCAGGAGAAATCAAGTAACCTTTGCCGCGAAATTGAGTAACCTTTGCCTTCTCAACTCGAGAGAATGGGCAAAAGTACCCAGTTCTCTTAACTCGAGGAAGTGAGCCAAGCAAACTTTTTACACTTTTCGGGCAAAACTTCTTGCATTCCAGAAGTTCAATGGCAGTGGGAAGGTGAATCACCGTAGCTATCCCAACGCAAGGAGTGCAACCACTTCAAGTGCTTCAGAAGTGTGAGCAAAGAGCAGGCGAATGTTAGTACCCAGCTTAATGCATGAAGTACAAACTCGAGGAGGCAAGCGAAATCAAGTAACCTTTGCCAGGCGAAATTGAGTAACCTTTGCCTTCTCAACTGGAGAGAATGGGCGAAACCGAGTACCCCAGTTCTCTTAACTCGAGGAGGTGAGAGAAGCCACCTTACCTCCTCAACTATGAAGAGAATGGGTGAAGTCGAGTATCCCAGTTCTCTTACTTATCCAAGCAGGGGAGCTCTGCACAAGTTCAGTGACCCTTCAAAGAAAGCTTATGGAAGACAATGGTTGTCAAATCCTCACCGTTGGTGATCGATTACTATTGAGTAGTTTTTCCACTTCATTTCCCAATTGACTAAGAGGGAGTGATGCGAACATACTTGGAAGTGACAACTAACAGCGGAAGAAGGTTCAATGGGCAAATATTATGGAGAAAGGACCTTAAAAACTTCAAAGTCTGTGAGGCGATGCTCGTTAAAGCTCCAACAAGCATCTACCCAGTTCAAGCAATATGAGTATACTGCGATACTGGCACATCATAAGGTAGGTCTTTTCCTTCATCAGAGGGATCCGCGAGAACCAACAAGGATCAGCACAACTCAGCCAACCCCACACCAGATTCAGTCATTGGTGAGTTGAAGCAGCATGGCGGATTGGAGTTCGACTACTCAATAACAGCGGTGGAGAGCGGCTAGGAGCCAAAGGGGCGTGTTGCAGCCAAAGAAGAAGATTAAAGATTCAGCAGAATGTGAGGAGATGCAGCGTCTACAGTGGCTTCGACGAGGACGTCGAAGGAATAAGTGGGGGAGAATGTCACGGACAACAATGTAAACAAGGTGTTCGATGAAATGCTTGTGTTAGTCCGTGTCCTTCGGTTTATGTACATATCTTGTACAACAAGAAGCGGGCTTGATGGCTTGGAAGCCCTAGTTTGATTTGCTTTATGGCCAAGTTTGGCTTGTAAATACAAGTGTGTCTTATAAGCACTTGTGGGGACTTGATCTAGTGGACCATTATCCTTTGTGTGCAACCTCTCGAGCTTGTAATGTCCATGGGTGTAATTTGTATTTTGGCTTTATAAAGTGTTTTTCTGAGCTTGCTTGTGGATCCCGTGGGAGTTGCTTCTTGGCCCGTTTTCTCTTTTGTAAGTCTGGGATTTTAGGAGATCTCGGGAGGGCTGACCTTCGGACGGACACGCATGGGTGCCGCAGCTTAGTCAGCTAAGCCCGTGACACGCGGGTGCTGTTCGCCAGCGGCCTTCTGTTGGCGCGCCGCCACCGCTTGCGGGCTACTTCACGAGTGGCCGCCTTGTAGGGGCTGCGCGGCGGCCGTGGGTAGCCAGCCCTACATAGGGCCTGGCCGTGGCTAGCCGGCCCTCTATGGGGGGTTGGCCATGGCTGGCCGCCCCTCCTTGCTGCCTTCGCTGCAAAAATATAGCATGAATGCGTAGAACGATTCTATGTGATTCAGTCTCATCACGCATAGTTTAAAACCAATCTTTCATACGAAAACCGTGGCACTGATACCACTGTTGGGAAATCTCAGTGGGTGCATCATATGCACTATGGAAATCAAAACAAAAACTGGTTTCTCACATAGATCAAATCGTCGAGCAAAAGATAGGGGTCGCAAGTATAATACAAAAACCGATAAAACCACAATGTGTGAGAGATTGATTTTACCTAGGGAGCTCATATATCCCTGTATTCCAAATCAGGATAGAGAAGATGAAGGAGATCAAGCATCCTCCTCTGTAGCGGTATCCACACGATGAATCTCTACAGCGAAACTCCTCCAATCTGATCTTGTAACTCTTGCTCAGAGGGAGGGAGGAGATAGGAGGTGGTGGCTAAAGCTGCAGCCTATCAACCATGAGTCTCCCCTCCTATTTATAGAGAGCCACCAAAAACCCTAGGGCTCCTGCCTTAGTGGGTGTTGGATCTCTATCCAATAAGCCACTAACCTTGCATTATTGGATCTCCATCCAATAATCTCCTTAGGCCTCTAATTGGGCCTTAAGTAAGGAGTGCATCAGCATAGAGTCTCATCTATTGAGAATAGGGGCTAATTGGATCTTCATCCAATCCTCTATTCGCTGAAGCATCCACTATATGTGTGTGGCCCTCTAGGCCCGATACCGAGCTGGCCGTGAGTAACTCTCATTAGAACTCCTTCTGATATAGTGAATTATTATCCTCATAATAATTCACTCAGCTCATCGACTATGGACGTACTAGGCCACTACGTTGTCCCTAGATGGTATAGGAGGATTGAATTCGTCAAACCTGTCTATCTACAGTTACCATGTATCTATAATCTCTCATCCAAATAATATCTCAAAGACCATATATTGGATATGGTACTATCAGGTTATATACGAAATCAGTTTATCTTGCTTTATTCGGATTTTACCGGAGAACTCCTCTCTCAATCCGAATGACTCTAGCTAGGGATTTGTTTGAGCAAGCACATATGAGATATTTCTCTTATGATACCGAGAGTGGATGATCTTCTATTGACACTCAATTGCCTTCGTAAGGTTGGCTACCAATCCCGATAATCAGTTGTACCAGATCTGAAACTTTCCAAACCTGTAAGTCTGGCGTTAAAGAAAGGAGTACTCATACAAGGCATCCTTGGTGTCTCAAGTCTAAGGACCAGATACACAATTGGAACTATGGAATCGCTATCTGACATTAGGTATTATTAACCATACAACATTCCATAAACAGATCAATTAGTGAACTCATTCTCTATTATATACCTGTACTGTATCCTTAGTGTCTCCACACAAGTGGCAATGAGACCAGCTGCCTCCATCATATGGATGGGTATATAGTACACCGATCTATCCTGTTATCTCAATGTCCCTCTTGAGTAACCTATAACCGAGATTATTTAGGATCTGTGTTTAAAGGTGAATCGATCACATTATCATTGATCTCATCACGATCTGATTCCCATTGCACAGAACCAACAACATCATAATATATATGTAACAAATAATATAATGTGAGAACCAGCACTAGCTATATCATATACACCTCCTCCTCGAGGTTGCCAATGAGGAATGTCATTTTAACATCCATCTGCTAGATCTCATAATAATAGTGTGTTGCAATGGCCAAAAGAATTCAAATAGACTTAATCATGACTACAAGTGAAAAGGTTTCATCATAATCAACTCCTTGTCTTTGACGATATCCTTTAGCTACTAGCCTTGCCTTATATGTCTCTACCTTTCCATCTACTCCGATCTTCTTTTTGAAGATCCACTTGTAGCCGATGGGAACGATACCCTCAGGTGCATCCACAAGGTTCTAAACCTTGTTAGAGTATATGAAATCCATCTCAGAATTCATGACTTCTTACCACTTCCCAGAGTCTATACTCATAATAGCCTCCTCGTAGGTCTAAGGATCAACATCTTGAGAGTCCTCTCCACTTATATGTCCCATATATCTTTCAGGAGGGTGAGATACTCTACTAGACCTATACAAAATTAGAATTTGTGTGTTAGATACCTGAATAGACTCGGGCTCTGGAATGGTGCTTGAGCTAGGTTCTCCAACCTCGCTCAATTCTATCTCACTCCCACTGTTTCCACCAAAAATATGTTTATTCTCAAGGAACAAAGCTCTCTTGGCAATAAAGACTTTTCGATCCTCGAGATGATAGAAATAATATCCCAAAGTCTCCTTAGGATATCTCACAAATATGCATTGTTCCATTCTTATTTCTAACCTATTGGGGTTGTGTCTTCTAACATGGGTAAAATAACCCCAAATCTTAACCACCTTAAGATCGGGCTTTTTCCTTTTCATATCTCATATAGTGTAGACACTACTGACTTTGATGGAACTTTGTTCAGAAGGTAAGTTACGGTCTCTAGGGCGTATCCCCAGGACGACATGAGTAGGTCAGCAAAACTCATTATAGACCACACCATGTCTAACAGTATGTGATTCCTCCTTTCTAATACACCATTAAGCTGAGGTGTATAAGGAAGCATCCACTAGGATAAAATCCTATTATCTCCGAGGAAATGGGTGAACTTCGTACTCAAGTACTCTCCTTCTTGATTTGATCGAAGAGTCTTAATACTCTTTCCAATCTGGTTCTCAACTTCATTCTTATATTCCCTAAATTTCTCAAAGGCCTCAGATTTGTACTTCATCATGTACATGTGTCCATACCTAGAGAAATCATCAGTGAATGTAATGAAATATAAGTAACTACCTATAGCATGAGTTAACATAGAACCACATACATTACTATATATGAGTTCCAATAACTCAGTGGCTCTCTCTCTCCAGTTCCACTAAAAGAAGAGTTGGTCATCTTCCCACGAAGGCAAGGTTCATAAGTTGCATATGACTCATATTCAAATGGATCTAAGAATCTACCTTTCATTAACTTTTGAATCCTTCCCTCATGTATATGATCTAACCTACAATGTCATAGGTATTCATTGTTCATCTCATCTTTTTTTCTCTTAGACATTTATATTTATGATATGAGGAGAAGTATCTAACACATATAAGTCATTTATCAATGTCCCTCCAGTGATAATCTCATTATCCGTAATTATTTAATAATAATTATTCTCAAAAACTAATTTATATCCACTAATTATCAAATAAGAGATGGATATAATATTTTTTAATAATAGAAGGAACAAAATAGCATGCATCTAATGCAATGATACTCCACCAAGCAGATGCAGGGTGACCTCCCCAATAGTAACTGTAGTAACTCTTGCTCTATCGCCCATCTTGAGGTCCATCTCACCTCTGGCCAATCTCCTAGGTCGTACCAGAAACTGAAACGAATTACAGATATGATAAGTACTTTCGGTATCTAATACCCATGTGTTATCATGAAAATCTAACAAGTGGAGACTGATCATAAATAAATCTGAAGCTTCTCCAAGCTTCTATTTAGCCTTATCTGCAAGGTAGTCCTTACAGTTCCTCTTCTAATGCCCATCTTAGCCATAGTGGAAGCATTGTCCTTTGTCCTTTGTTGAGTATTTCTTAGCAACATTTGCCTTACTCGATCTTTCTTTGTCCTTGCCCTTCTTAAGGGTCATATTAGCATTCTTTTTCCTATTTTAAGAACTAGCTTCTCCTTCTTGATGGCACTCTCAACTTCCCTCAATGTATTGAGAAGCTCAAGTAGAGTCATCTCAAACTTGCTCATGTTAAAATTTATGATAAAGTGAGAAAAGGAATCTGGTAGGGACTGAAGTATAAGATCAACACATGGGTTATCCTCTAGGACTATTCCTAGACTTGTGAGTTTCTCGATCAACTCTATCATTTTTAGGACATGGTTCTCAACCGATGTCCCTTCTATCATCCTGGCTTAGAAGAGTCTCTTGGATATCTCATATATTTTAGTTCTTTCCTGTTTCTCAAATAGCTGGTGGAGATGAAGAAAGATAGAATTTGCATCCATGCTCTCATGTTGCCTCTATAACTCAGGAGTCATGGAGGCCAACATATAACATTTTACTAATGTGAAATCATCTATATACTTCACATAGTAAGCGATCTCATCCTCGCTTGCCCCTTCTTCTGGCGTATGCATAATTATATTAAGGATGTATACGATTTTCTCCACAGTGAGAATAATTCTTAAATTACGAAGCCAATCTGTGTAGTTTGGACCAGTGAGGCGATTAGCATCAAGTATGCCATGTAGGGGATCTGCGAGCGATATATTTCTGACAAAATAAGATATAACATCAATAAATAACATATAGATTTTACAAAAAATACTAATTAAGATATGAACTTCTTTCTTAATGTTTTCCTACTATTTTCCTAGCGAATCACACAACACCCTCGACACGTGAGACGAAAATCTCTGATAGACTCCTAGTGGGGATCAGGATCCAATCGACATCTTAGTGTAACCTCAAGGGACTCGACCAATTATACTAAGTCTAAAAGGTAGGCAACTCTTGTCAATTACAACTCCTTGTGATTCTCATCATGTTCGGCCTTTAAATCATTATGGTCTCAACTGCTCGACTAACCATGAAGTTTGGTTAAGTCATCACCATCATTACAAGATAAGTTTGATTCCTCAGGTCATCGGTGACATCTATATGTCGTAGGCAAGAACTTGATCACATAGATAGGTGAGCGTCGAGTGACTCGACCAACTCAACTAATATCGTGATTTAATTTCTTCCTATAACGATGAAAGGCCACATGGGTCAATCTTATTGCCTCACACTTACCAACTTAATATTATCGTAGGAGGGTTTTTGTTTTGTATTGATCTCCTAATATGTCGTGTCACATATATACATATTTAATATATATCTACATCACATGTAAATATATATATACATATATCTAGTAGGTGTATAACAACATATCACATATGCAAGACACAACGGATGATCATAAGCCGTCACCTAATATGATTAAGCCCAAGCCAATGGGCCTAATCACTAACAATAGGATTTATGTGTGGCTCGGCACAGCTCCATGCCCTGTGATTGTTGATCTCGTCATCATCAGTTCTGTCAGATCCTCATTGCATCACCATGCATCGTGATCTCCCACCACGACATCATGGGTCTCGCTGTCACCTCCACGCTCCCACCGTGCCTCTCCATGTAATTACAGATAATCACAAGCACATAAGCCCGAAAATAAACAAGAAAATTGGAAGCTCGCAGGCCTTACTAATAATAATAATAATAATAATAATAATCATCATCATCATCATAATTATACACATCATAACACATGGCTCATGATCATCCATCCGCATCATACATCACATGTACATCACATCATATGTAGGATTACTAGATATATAATAATTGATTAAACTATTTAATTAATTATTTTTTTAGGAAATCAGGACATGCTAAGAATTTCAGAATTATCAAGGGTATTTTTGTAATTCTAGATGATAGGACAATCCTCGAAATTTTCTGAATTCATAGGGGCAGGATCATCCTTTTTATAAAAAGATTGCCCTAACCCCTCTTACCCCCTCTTCGCCGTCATCATCGCCCCTATGTAGGCGACGGCAGCCGCTCCTGCGGCCGACGCCGCTACCCCTACTGGTGGCATCCCTAGCCACTGGGGCCACCCCTTGTGGGCTTGTCGTTTGTGGCTGCCCCTTGCAGGCTGGTGGTTGGCGACTACTCCTTGCGGGCGCCTTGTAATCGACCGCCCTTGTTGGCGCCACGCTATAAGTGGTTATGCCTGTGGGCAGTTGCTGGCCCTGGGAGCATCCATCTGCCCCTTTGTAGGGGGCCTTGGCTGCAGCTGATTGCTCCTTTACTGGTGGCCTTGGCCACAGTCAGTTGCCCCCTTGCAGATAGCGTGTGTTGCCCTGGCTTGGCCGTGACCACCCCCATATGGCCTAGCTATGGTCGGCTGCCCCCTGTCCTCGTTGTGTTTTCTGCAAAAATATAACAAAAATGTGTAGAACGATTATATAAGATTCAATCTCATCATACGTAGTTTAAAATGAATCTTTCGCATAAAAACCTTGGCTTTAATACCACTGTTGGGAAACCTCAACTAGAGCATCACATGCATAGTGGAAATCAAAACAAAAATTTCCCACGCAGATCAAATTATCGTGCAAAATATTGGAGTTGCGAGAAAAACACAAAAACCAAAAAACTGTGATGCGTGAGAGATTGATTTTACCTAGGGAAATCATATATCCTTATTTTTCTAGATCTGAATAGATAGGATGAAGGAGGTCAAGTATTCTCCTCTCTAGCGATATCCACATGATAGATCTATATAGCGAAACTCCTCCAATTTGATCTCACAACTCTTGCATAGAGGGAGGGAGGAGAAAGGAGGGGGAGGCCAAAGCTGTAGCCTATCAACCATGAGTCTCTCCTTCTATTTATGGAGGGCCACCAAAAACCCTAGGGCTCCTATCTTAGTGGGTATTAGATCTCCATCCAATTACCTATTAATCTTGCATTATTGGATCTCTATCCAATAATCTCCTTAGGCCTCCTCAACCAAGGAGCTCATCTACATAGGGTCTCATCTAATGAGAATAGGGGCTAATTGGATCTTCATCCAATCCTTTATTCGCTGAAGCATCCACCATATGTATGTGACTCTCTAGGCCCGATACCGAGCTGGCCATGAGTCACTCCCATCAGAAATCCTTATGATATAGTGAATTATTATCTTCATAATAATTCACTCGACTTATCGACTATGGATGTACTAGGCCACTATGCCATAGTCCCCAGATGATACAAGGGGGATTGAATCCATCGGACCTATCTGTCCATAGTTACCGTGTATCGATAGTCCCTTATCCAACTAATATCCCAGAGACCATATATTGGATATGGTACTGTCAAGTCACATATGAAATCAGTTAGTCTCGCTCTAATCAGATTATACCATAGAACTCTTTCTCTATCAATCCGAATGACCCTGGCTAGGGATTTGTCTGAGCAAGCACATATGAGATATTCCTCTCGTGATACAAAGAGTGGATGATCATCTATTGATACTCAATTGCCTTTGTAAGGTTGGCTACCAATCCTGATAACCAACTATACCAGATCTGGAACTTTCCAAACCTGTAAGTCTGGCATCAAAGAAAGGAGTACTTATACAAGACATTCTTGGTATCTCAAGTCAAAGGACCAGATACGCAACCGGGACTATGGAATCACTGTACGACATTTGATATCATCAACGATATAGCATTTCATAAGTGGATCAATCAGTTAACTCATTCTCCAATGAGCACCTATACTATATCCTTAGTGTCTCTACACAAGCGGCTATAAGACCAGCCACCTTCATCATATCAACAGGTATATAGTACACCGATCTGTCCAGTTATCTCGATATCCCTCTCGAGTAACCTATGATCGGAATTATCTAGGATCTATATTTAAAGTTGAATCGATCTCATTATCGTGATCTCATCATGATCCAATTCCCATTGCATAGAACCAAGGACATCACAATATATATGCTACAGATAATATAATGTGAGAATATACCAATATTAATCATAAGCAAAAAGATCGTGTAGTGTGTCACATATACCATCACTTACGTGATTGGCTTACTGGGCACCTGTAATTAGTAATGCTTTATTAGATTGACATCGCCTTCATAGGCTACTAGCGTCGGGAGGTGCAAATTGAGCGGGATGGGTTTGTCTTTAATTTCCTATACAAAGGGGTATCCTTTGCTTATATGGTCACCTTGGTCCGCTTTGGTTTTGTGCACCTCCTTCTAGATCATCCAATTGATGGTTTGTCTTTCATAGTTAGGCTTATAAGGAGTTTTCCACTAAGTCAAATTGTACTGTATTTGCTTTAGGAAAGACCGAGGTTGTTTGTCTAATGTCACATGTTGACATTGGTCTAGCATCTTCTGGCAGCCTCTCCTCCAGAGGCTCAGTATTTGAGATCGTAGGTGGTGGGCCTATAGGAGAAGTGTTATGCCTTAGTAGAGTAGAGATTAGTTGAGGTACAGGTGAAGGTGTCTAAGGAGGAGTCACTTCTTGGATGAACTAAGCTAAATGGTCTATAATGGTCTACATAATTCCTATCAATGCTTGCAACAGACAGGAAAAGTTAAATAATACTTCTACATGAATCAACATCCACCCTGTGCTAACCTTTGGGGTGGGCATCCAAGGTCATTAAAGTAATACCAATGGCATGCGAAGGTTTGGGTGGAAGTATCCCATCTATCCATGAGGGAACAAATTGTTGGCCTTCAGGGGAGCAAGGAAGGTAAGGAGTGGGCGCCTCCTCAAGTGGGCACTCTCCAAAATCGTTTACTAGTGATCACTCTAGTCTCATTGACCTTCCTTCTAGCACAAAAATGTTTGTATCCTCTCATGTCATGGCTCGTAAGTGCCATGATTTGGTTTGACCTAGATGAGGTAAGAGCGTTCGCATAGCTTTTTGAAGGAGAAAACTTCTTCCAAAGAGGAGGCACTGATCATTGTTGTCACCTCTAAAGGCATCTACAAGCAAATTTTCTTTGAGGGGTTGTCGACTCTTATTCCCTGCATAACAAGCCAATGTCGAAAGGAAAATTTCGACGTGACCCCTTCGAAATTTTAGTCAGTCTTTAGTGGATATCAAATCCGTCCCCTTAGCCTACCTATGCTCGAGGATTATTTTTATACCTATAGTTGTGAGTTTGTTTTCCCTGAGCTCGTTTGGCACCTGTCGATATTTTGGTGGGCAGTTTGCTTGTTTGGAAGTATTTTTCCGTTTTTATCTTTTGTAGGAGGTACATCCTTGATGGATAATGTTTGGTTCTGAACGACATGAGCATATCTTATATCTCTTCGAAACCGAATTACATCCTTCCACAATAAAGTTGCGGTGGTCAAAGATATAATCACTTAAGGGTGCTTTGGGGTACCATCATTTTTTTGTCATAATAGAGTTACCCTACCAGCCAAAGGGTATCAAAATTTACTCTGATGAGTTTGAGAAGAAGTATGAGCGTGGAAGTTGTCCGACATATCTTATTTATTTTTATTATTCAAAAGTATTACCACATCTTAGATATACTTATTTTTTTAGCTACTATCGGTGATGAGGTGCCACCCGTTGGATTTCGTCACAAACTGTGGGAAGATCCGGTTCTATTGCTAGGATACGGCTGGTCAGAAGAAATTTGGTGGTGTTGGTGATGGATCCTAATATTTCATAAAGTTTATTCATTTTAATTTTGATTGTTGTGTTTTTAGTGGATGTAGGAGATGGTTAATTTCTGTGTTGTAACTATTAACAGACCTTGTTACTTAATGTATAAACAAAAGGACGGAGTTCTTATAGTATATCTTCTCATAACCAGCCCACATTTAATGCTGAATTACTTCATAAGAAGTTTATTTAAGCAAATGATTGGAGGCACTTGGCACTAGATACAATGAGTAAATTATTGTACCATATAACTAATTTAGGTATATCAGCTGATCAGAAATCTAATTTGTTGCGAATAGTTCTGTTGCGATTGTGATGCATGACTTCTTTTTTTACTCTGAAAAATCCACTTTGTGCTAACCAGATATGAAACTTATTTTGTAAAACATCATTTTTCCTTCAGCATGTCATTGAATTGTTTCTTGTTAAATGCATCTTAGATGAGCAAAACTGAATTGTTGATGGAAAACTGCAAAAAATAAGACGTGCCACGATTTCGAGAAGAAATAGACAATCGGTAGACACACAAGTTGCTCCATGTCTAGGCCCATACGAGAGATCAAACATTAAGAAGATTACCTTTTCCATAGGGCTTGCTAAGGTATGTAAATATCTAAATGCTACTTTGGATAATCAAGCAGCATTATGTGATTATCTCCTTATACATATCAGATCATAAAGACATTGCATATTAGCCATCGGTTCCTAATCTATTTCGTTATTGAACATAATTGTCAGAAATGCAGGTGGATAAGATAGGATGTATTTTGTTTTAAGACGATCCACAGTATACCAATCTGATATAAAAAGTATATGTGATGCAATGTTATGGGAATTTGACCAGTAAATTACCGCAATGAGATGTTTTTTGGAATTTTAGAATTTGTTGTCCACATTTAAATATTGTGGCAATATGATTTCTGATTCGTCTGTTGTGGCAATATTGCTAACTGGCCTTTTTTATGTTAAAGATTATAATTTGAGGACTACACAAAATATTTTGAACTTCTTTTTTTTACCATTGTGATGTCACATTGCTATCAATGCAATAACTGTTTATGTGAACTTTGATTCCTTTAAAGGTTTATTTTTTCAAGAGAAAATATTTATGAAAAAATAAGTCAAATTGAATATTGATTCTTAAAAGAGTTTATTAAAAGAAAGATTCATTCTTACTGCATAAATGTAATGCATCTTGGGGAACTATATAAACCCCATATGTTGAGTCATAAAAAATATAGAGTTTGTGAAATTATAAAAATATTGAGAGAAATACAGAATATTTAACCTTCTCCTACTCTTCCTTAGTGTGCTAACTCTATTCTTTCTTCCTATCAATTTCAATAATTGGTCTCAGAGCTATGGCTTCATCCTCAATTACCTTCCAACCCCAAATCCCTAGATTGACAAAAGAAACATTGACATATGATACATCCAAATGAAGATTCTTCTAGGCTCCCAAGATGTGTGGGAGTTTGTAGAAGACGGATTTGTTGAACCAAGTCCAACAGAAGAAGGAGCGATGAATGTAAAAGCAAAAGAGCAACTCAAAGATAAAAGAAATAATGAGAAAAAGATCTTGTTCACAATCTACTCGGGGTTTGATGATACGATATTCGAGATCATCGTTTCAACAAATTCAAAAGAGGCTTGGGAAATACTTTAAAAAGCATTTGTTGGTGTTGATAAGGTAAAAAAAACTCCATCTACAAGTTTTACAAGTCGATTTTAAAAAATTATATCAAGGTACCTCTGAAACTATTTTTGATTATTTCATAAAAGTTATTTCTATTGTTCATCAAATGAGAAGAAATGGTGAACAAATAAATGATCAAAGAGTGATAGAAAAGATACTAAGATCACAAGATTCAAAATTTGATTTTATTGTTGTTGCGATTGAAGAATCTAAAGATTTGGAAGAAATGTCTTTATAACAACTTATGAGTTTCCTTCAAGTTCATGAACAAAGAATTACAAAAAAAGCAGAAGAAAAAACTGTAGAACAAACACTACAGACTAAGCTTACTCTTGAATCAAATTTTCAAAGAGGAAGAGGTCGTGAACAAAGAGGAAGAGGTGGCAGAAATCAGACCTATCAAAAATATCCAAATAATGAAGGAGGTAGAGAAAATTCTAGCCAAAGAGGCCGAGGTTATGGTCGAGCACGTGGCCAAGGCCGTGGACGTGGCAGAATTTCTAAAAGGTCTGAAATACAATGCTATATTTACAAAAGGTATGGGCATTACGCCTTTGAATGCTATTATAATCCTAGCAATCAAGGTAATAAGACAAATTTTATTGAAAAAGAAGAGAAGAATGAAAATCAAATTTTATTAATGACTTATGATAATTTGAAGAAAAATCAATCTGTGACATGGTAGCTAGATACAGGAGCTTCAAATCACATGTGTGACATTAAAGAATTATTTTCAGAAATGGATACAAGTTATTTTGAAAATATTACATTTGGTGATCTATCTCAAAGATCAGTAAAAGGCAAAGTAAAATTATTCTTGGACTCCATAATGGCAAAGAGTTATACATTTCATATGTTTATTATGTGCTTGATATGAAAAATAATATTCTTAGTTTGTGACAATTACTTGAAAAATATTATAATATTAAGATGAAAGATACGACTCTTTTAATTTATGATAAGACTAAGACATTAATCTCACATGTGAAAATGATGAAGAATAGAATATTTCCTCTATATTTATGCATTTTTGATCGATCAAATTATTTTAATACTAATATTGAGGACATTTCTACGTTATGGCATCTTAGATATGCACATTTAAATTTTGAGGCTTTAAAACTTCTAGAAAAGTTTAATATGGTGATAGGAATGCCAAGAATTGATCGCCATCAAAATTATGTGAAGTATGTGTTATTGGTAAGCAAGAAAGAAAGCCTTTCAAAATCAGCAAAACAAAAAGAGCATGATATCAACTTGATCTGGTATATTCAGATGTTTGTGGCCCTATTAGCCCTGTATCACTTGGAGAAAGCAGGTATTTTCTTACCTTCATTGATGATCATAGTGGCAAAACTTGGATCTATATTTTAAAGGAAAAGAAAGAAGTGTTAGACAAATTCAAAGAATTTGAAGACTTGGTTGAAAGACAAAGTGGTTGCAAGATTAAATATTTACGAACAGATAGAGGTGGTGAATATACATCAAATGAATTTGGAAGTGTTTGTAGAAATAATGAAATTTTATACCAATTTACCATGCTATACACACCTCAATAAAATGGTGTTTCAGAAAGAAAAAATATGACTATACTTAATATGGTCTGATACATGTTAAAGGAAAGAAAGATTCCTAAAGAATTTTAGGGGGATGTTGTTGCTTGTGTAGTTTATTTGCTTAACAGGTTTCCAACAAGGCGAATTGGTAATTCTACACCAGAAGAAGTATGAAGCTTGCAGAAACCAAGAGTTGATCATTTAAGAATTTTTGGAAGTGTTGTATTTGCCAAGATACCAGAATAAAAGAGAACAAAACTTGAAGATAAAAATAAAAAATATATTTTATTAGATTATAATGAAAATTCCAGTGGATACAAACTCTATAATCCTATTACAAATAAAGTTGTGATGTCAAGAGATATTGAGTTTAATGAACAACTGATTTAGGACTAGAAAAGTAATGAACAACATATGAAAGCTATATCATCAGAAGAGGATGATATAATACAAGCAAGCACAGAAGAAGCTTTACCAGAATCATCACTGAGATCAGCTATACATGATTCAAGAAGTCCAATTATAAGAAGGACAAGACCGATCTAGGAGTTATATGATGTAACTCAAAGAATTGATACTAACAATGATAAACTTTCTTTATTTTATCTTTTTACAAGATATAATCCATTAACTTTTGAAGAAGCTTATAAAGAAGAAAAATGGAGACAAGCTATGAAGGAGGAGATTAATGCAATCAATAAAAATGATACATGGGAGCTTACTACACTTTCAGAAGACCACCAAGCGATCGGTGTTAAGTGGATCTTCAAAACAAAAAAAAATGCACAAGGAGAGGTGGTGAAATATAAAGCACGATTGGTCGCAAAGGGATATAAACAATAATATGGGATTAACTATGAAGAAGTGTTCGCACCAGTTGCTCGATTGGAGACAATAAGATTACTTATCTCCCTAGCAGCTCAAATGAAATGAAAAATTTTACAAATGGATGTCAAATCAGTATTCCTTAATGGAGTTCTTGAAGAAGAAGTATATGTTCAACAACCCCCTGATTTTATTACTTATGAACAAGAAGACAAAGTATACAAGTTAAAGTATACAAGTTTATGGGCTTAAACAAGCCCCACGAGCATGAAATTCTCGGATAGATACTTATTCTATTCAAAATAATTTTTCTAAATATCCACATGAGCATGCTCTCTATACAAAATCTAACATTAATATAGATATCATGTTTGTATGCTTATATGTAGATGATTTAATATTTACAAGCAGTAGTAGCTGTATGATTAAAGATTTTAAATACTCTATGAAAAAGGAGTTTTGGGTTTCTTGGGTCTCTCGAGTCAGTTCGGTTCCACGTGCTAAGGAGTTTCCATTTTGCAGGTGATGGAGAATAGTTTGCATAATTGATTCAAGAATTTTTTTTTCCACCTTTGACATGGATCAAATTTATTAATGAGTCATATCCAGTTATTCGATTTGTCAGTTTGATGATGTCTTAAACTGTGGTCTGTTTGATCCGACAAAACTCCTAAAACATTGTGGAACATAACATTATATATATCTTGATATAAATATATATTGCTAAACATTACTGTTTGAAAGCCACGTCTCTTCTCCATTCATTCAGTGGCTAATGGTAAAGAAAGCCGAGAGCCAACGCAAGTGCATTCGTCATCGATACGCATTCATCAAACCCAAAGTATGATGATTGTTACGGTCGAATTCGAACAAGTCAATGAGATTGAATCATTTCGTTTTCAGGATTGATGCCTCCATGAACAGGACTTGGATTTAAGTAGTGTGGAAATCAAACTTTAGCTTGTGGTTGAAAAATGTTTGACACCTTCTTAAGATCCGTGCTAAAACTTGTGTATGGACGATGAGGCTTTTCATTCATGCCTGTGCTGTGCTGTGATGGAGAGGATTAGTCTTCAGCCTAAACTCCCATGCCATATTAGGAAAGGGAAATTAGATGTTAGACATTGATTCCCACTTCAATCATTATTCCGATTAATTTGAGATTAGATTACCTCAGTAGTTCGCTGTGATGAATTGAACACGGCCGCCGTGGGTTCAACCCCTGTGTCTCCCTAGCTAATGGGCCTCGTCTAAGCCGATGGAGGCCAAGAGAGTAAAGGTTGTTACTGTTGCTGTAGTCGTCAGCCTCCTATTCCTTCTCGCCATCCTGTGGCTTCGCCTCGGCCCTTCCCTCATCTTCTTCATCGTCCTCGGATTGAGTTTTGCCATGATTCTGACGGTCTTGGCATGGGTTTTGGCCATGTATACGGCCCTCGACTGCAGGCAGATGTCCATGGCGCGGTGATTGGTCGTGGAATGGGAGGAGCTCCGTGTCGACTACAGCTTCCTCTGCAAGGTCATGGGCCTCCCCATCAAGTTCCGCCTCGAGGTGCTCGTGGCTGCCATCGACAACTTCTAGGCCTTGCTTGGGAGTGGCTTGTCGGCGTTGATGTTCCGGGGGATCCTCGACGATGGCACATATGTGGCCGTGAAGTGGATCGAGGCGACAGAGCATGGGGACCGCGAGTTCCACACCGAGGTCTCTGCCATCGCAAGCATTCAGCACGTCAACCTCATCCGCGTCCTCGGCTACTGCACTGTGGCCAACAGCCCCGGTTCCTGGTTTATGTTAAACAGATAAGATTAGATGAGATTTAGATTATATAAGATGAAAGTTTAGTTTAGATTAAAATTAGATGTTATTAATATGTTGGAAGAATTTTTATCTTCAAAGTGTATAAATTCATGATGAATCATGGGAATAAAGTAAGCTTTCTTTCTCCATCTTGTTTCATCATGGTATCAAAGCTTCTCTAGGGCTACCGCCCGTCAATTTCTCTTTTGCAAAGCCACAGTAGCCAATCGATCATTCATTAAGCATCAAATATAGAGAAAAGTCCTTTCTCTTCTCGCTGCTACCGTCTTCTCCATCTGCAATAGCCCTTCTTCATCGTCGGCTTACTCCTCCAGGCGACAACATATTTTCCAAGCTACTTGTTGCCACCGCTGTCGATTCTGTCGTTGCTGACCACACCCACAGTCGTCGGTCGACTCCTCCTACAAAGCTATGTTTCTCGACAAAACAGAGCAACAATAGTTGCTTTTAGCTACCCTCGATCAATCGGGAAGTCATCGCTAGAGCTCGTCCCATCCTCACCCGCAACGGGTTGTAGCACCCTCTGGCCTCACAACTGCCAGCCTTGATTTTGGCTTTGTTTTCGGCTTCATGGGCATCAAAGCTTTTGGCTTCCCGTGAGTTTGGCTTCCGGAGATACCCATCGGGAAGTCATCGCTAGAGCTCTTTGCCGACGAGCTCTTTGCCGCAGCTCCCGTGAGTTTAGCCTGCGGCTTCGAAGGAGCAACAACAAGCTTGACATTTGGTTTCGATTTCAACAGATTTCAACAGCGCTTCATCCTCGGATCGGTACATTACTATGTCTTCATCATCTTCATCTGATGCTCCTATTACTTTTGCTACTCTATGCCTCATCTCCGTCAACACCACAAATCTCACCCCTTTCAAGTTATCTAAAAGCAGAAATTATGCGTCTTGGCATACCCAGTTTTCTAATATCCTACTCGGGTATGATCTGTTTGGCTATATCGATGGTTTTTTGTGTGCTCCACCAAAGATGATTAACCCACCTGGTGCATCTAGTCTGGTACCAAATCTGGAGTATAAACTATGGTTCCGCCAAGATCGTTTCATCCTTCAAGCAATACAAGCTTTAATCTCTGCATCCCTCGCACCAATCATCTCCTTGTGTGATATTGCTATTGAAGCATGGAGTAAGTTACAAACAACTTTGGCAAGTCGTTCCCATACACGTAAACTTAGTCTGCTATCTAATCTCATGAACACAAAACAAGAAGGTACTACTATTGTTGATTATCTTCAACATATAAAAATAATCATCGATGATTTAGCTTTGATAGACCATTACCTCCGTGATGAAGAAGTTATTGTTTACACTCTTAATGGTCTTGGAGCTGAGTATAAAGAAATTGCAGCAACGATACGAGCACGTGACTCACCACTATCATTTGAAGAACTCTACGACAAGTTGACTGACTATGAGATATATTTAAAGTGTGAGGATAAGGTACCAAGACCACCTATCACTGCTCAAGTCAATCACAAGTCAAAAAGGAAGTCAAATTAGTATTATAAGTCTATTACCAAGGGTTTGAGTCAGGTGCCGCCAACACCATCCTGGCATCCAGATCTCACAACTCAACAAATAACAGTTTGCCAACTATATGATAAGGTTGGTCACTCTGCCAAAGTCTATCGCTCTCGCCCTCGACCTTCGGCCTCCTCTAACTTACCTCAGGCACATCTCATGACTACTCTGACTACTGATCAAAATAATTAGATTATGGACTCTGATGCCTCCCATCACATCACCTCAGATATTCAAAATTTGCCCTTGCATAACAATTATAATAGTAATAATGACATCATCATTGGTGATGGTAAGCATCTCCCCATTACTTATACTAGTTTCATGATGTTTAATTCGTATAGCTTTAACTTTACACTCGATGGTGTTTTGTGTACTCCTCATAGCTTTAACTTTATGTCTCTCAGTTATGTAAACAAAATAATACCTCCATTGAATTCTTTTCTAACTCCTTTCTTGTCAAAGATTTGAGCACAGGGGCATTGTTACTTCAGGAACAGAGTAAAAGACAATATTTACCAGTGGCCATTGGGCATCCAACCCACTACCTACTCTTCTGTTGTTGCTCTAATGGATGTGTAGTATCATCGTCTTGGTCATCCCTCTTCCTCAATTCAGTAAAAGTTAATCTATCGTTATTCTCTTCCTACTACTAGAACTAGTTGCATTTTTAATCACTGTGATGCTTGTTTTAGTAATAAAAGTCATCAACTTCCCTTTGAAATTTCTTCTGTTTCTTACGCAAAACCCTTTGAAATTCTTTATACTAATGTTTGGGATCCTGCTCCAGTCACTTCCTTTAACAAGTATAGATTTTATGTCATCTTTGTAGATTATTTTACCAAGTATACCTGGTTCTATCCTCTTCATCATAAGTTTGAAGTTTCAGCAATCTTTCTTAACTTCAGAAAGATGGTGGAGAACATTTTTCAGTCTATAATTAAAATAGTTTATTCTAATGGTGAGGGTGAATATCTCACGTCATGTCTTTTAGCCTGTGATATTCAACATCTTAAGTCTCCTCCCTATACTCCCCAATTAGTTGGTTCGGTCGAACAAAAATATCAGCATATAGTTGAAATTGGTCTCACACTTCTCCATCATGCCTCCTTGCCATCTAATTTTTGGTCTGCAGTCTTTTAGATGACAGTCTATCTCATTAATCGCATGCTTACCCCAGTCCTCCACTATCAGTTGCCATTTGAAAAATTATTTCATAAATCCTCAAATCTTCAAAAACTCAAGGTTTTTTGTTGTGTCTATTATCCATGGCTACGTCCTTATGCATCATATAAACTCAACCCACGATCTTAGCCTTGTGTCTTCATCGGATACTCTCTTGAATACAATGCTTACCGATGCTATTATCCTTAGACTTACAAAGTGTTTGTGTCCCATCATGTTGTCTTTGTAGAATCATCTTTTTCATTTCATCATTTTAAATCTCCTATCATACAAGCTACTCCAATAAATATACACTAGTGGAGTACGTCGTCACTCTCGTCTAAAGAGTCTCTACTATAATCACCCACTCCGGATATACACTCTGATATTCCCCTAGTTCAGCATCTTCCTTTTTCACAAGTATTACCTACTACTAACATCCAATCTTTGGAAACTCAGTCATTGTCTTTACTGTCCTCTCAAACCAATAGCACCGATGTTTCTCAATCTGACCCACCCTGTGCCAGTACTTCCCCGTCACCCATTCCACAATCACGAACTCAACCTCTTAGACATCCAATGACAACATGCTCTAAAAGTGGTATTTTCAAACCACGTTAGGTTCTTGATCTATATACTACTGCAACTTCCTCCCTTGAGACCAATGAACCCACTACAGTCACTTAAGCCCAAAAATCCTTTCAATGGTGTAAAACCATGTGTGAAGAATATGATGCCCTTCTTCATAACTCTACTTGGACATTTGTCTCATTTCATCCTATATAAAATGTTATCGGGTGTAAGTGGATTTTTCAAATTAAGAGGAACCCAGATGGGTCCATTGACAAGTATAAAGCACGCCTAGCGACCAAAGGTTTTCACCAATGTCCTGGTGTTGACTTTACAGAAATATTTAATCTAATTGTTAAACTAATAATAATCTGACTTATTTTGAGTTTGGTTATCTCAAAAGGCTGGCATCTATGATAACTTGATGTGAACAATGCCTTTTTATAAGGGACCTTAACTGAAGATGCCTTTATGGAATAACCTCCTAGTTTTCTTCATCCTAAGTATCCGAAGTATGTCTATAAACTCCAAAAAATAATATATGGACTTCGTTAGGCTTCACGTGCCTGGTACACGGAACTTGGGACGTTTTTAAAGTTAGTTGGTTTCATCAATTCCAAGTATGATACCTCCATATTTATCCGTTAACAACCTAGAAGTATAATATATCTTCTAGTCTATGTGGATGATATTATTGTGACGGGTAACAATTCTATGAAGATTACAATGTTTCTCAAACAATTGGCCAATAAATTTTCTCTTAAAGATCTTAGTATCTTGAATTATTTTCTGGGAGTAGAAGCAACATATACTTCTTCAGGATTTTTTCTCTCACAATGGAAGTATATTCAGGACTTACTATCGAAGACAAACATGCATGAAGCAAAAGCTGTTTTAACTCCTCTCTCAACTAGTGAATCACTTAAGTTAAATGATAGAAGCCCTGCTATAGATTCTACTCAATATTGACAAGTAAGTACTTAGCTCTTTACAATACTTAGCTCTCACCCGACCAGATATCTCATTTATAATTCAATGGTTAAGCAGGTCTTACGATATCTTAATGGGACTCTCAACTATGGCATATTTCTTTGGAAACACTCCCCACTTCAACTTCAAACACTCCCCTAGGTCTTGGAGTCAATCCAATTAGTTGGAGTTCTAAGAAACAAAAGACAGTCACTCGATCGACAACTGAAGCTGAATATCGTTCTATTGCTACTGCTACTATAGAACTTAATTGGATCGTGAATCTGCTCAAGGAACTTGACATCTGCTCCACTACTACTCCCACTATATACTATGACAATATTAGGGCTACCTATTTATGTGTCAATCTAGTATTTTACTCTCGATGAAGCATATAGCCATTGACTTTTATTTCGTACGAGATCAAGTTATCAACCAGAAACTACGTGTTTCTCATGTTCAAACGGTAGATCAACTGACAGACTCATTCACGAAGTCGCTCACTCGTACATTATTTTCACTACATATATCCAAGATCGACATCCTTGATAGGAGCTCGCTCTTGTGGGGGCATGTTAAACAGATAAGATTAGATGAGATTTAGATGATATAAGATGAAAGTTTAGTTTAGATAAGATTTAGATGTTGTTAATCTGTTGAAGAATTTTTATCTTCAAAGTGTATAAATTCATGATGAATCATGGGAATAAAGTAAGCTTTCTTCCTTCATCTTGTTTCATCAGTTTATGAGTTTGTCGCCAATGGATCCTTGGATAAGTGGATCTTCCCGTCTCGGCAGGGACCGGGAAGACCAACAGTGCCTGCCGTGGGTGCTGAGGTACCGGGCATCCGTCGATGTGACCAAGGCCCTGAGCTACCACCATCATGACTGCTGCGATCGCGTCCTCCTCCTCAACATGAAGCCGGAGAACATCCTACTCGACGAGAACTTTCGAGCCTGGTGGCGGAGTTCGGCCTATTAAAGCTGATAGGGAAGGATGAGAGTACGATGGTGACCACCATTCGGGGGATGCGCAGCTACCTGGCCCCCGAGTGGATCATTGGGATGGGCATCTCCAATAAGTTTGACATTTACAGCTACGGGATGGTGTTGCTGGAAATGGTCGGCGGGCGATGGAACGTGCAGCTGGTGGGCAGCGGCACGGCCTCCCAGAGGAAGTGGTCCTATTTACCCAGGATCGTGAGTGAGAAAGTAAGGTACGAGAGGATGATGGAGGTGGTCGACGAAAGGCTCAAGAGTGGGGTAGAGCCGTCGGTCGAGAGGGAGGTGCGAACCTTGGTGCATGTGGCACTATGGTGCATCCAGGAGAAGGCCGAGGCCCGGCCAAGCATGGTGGACATGCTCGAGGGGAGGATCATCGTCGACGAAGCACCACTGTAGATGGAGATGATCATTTCCAGAATCTTAGCCTCCGACGAGCCGAACGTTCTCGAGGAGAGGGCCGCCGACAGTAGACGTGCGACGGCTATAGCCGCAATTACAGTTTTAGGGTTGGACAACCAGTTATCAACATCCTATTCATTGGACATGTCATTCTTATCGGGTCGATAGCACTCCTCTCCGGTTGTAAGCACACTTCTATCTTTCTCTCTCTCTTCATTTACTATTATACTTTTATCTCAAGAAGCTAATTCTTAATCTTACCCTTTATTTTTTTCTCATGATTTACAAAGATTTGTAGTCTATATTATATAATTAAGCTTATTTAGAAGATTGGTGTTTCAGTTATAGGGAAAAATATGATACTTTCTAACTCCCTCCAGGACTCAAAAGATAATAAAATTATAGGAATAATTACTCATTAATGATTGTTCGCCCTAGTCTCTTCATCTCTTGATTGTCATCTCAAGTCATACGATTATGATCGATAATATTTTATACTAATAATTGACAATAAGCCTCCCTCATTAACTCCTTTATCGCATAAATACTCTATATCACCATTGCTTCTTGAAGAGACACAACGAGGCTCAAAAGTAGTGCGTAGTAGAATCCACGTCATTTATAATCTTATGAAGCGGCACTAGCCAATGAAGATATAGCCCCACATAGCATGGGATCGGAACAGTAGTTCCAGAATGGACGAACCACCCATTTGAAATATCGGCAGATGCTAATAACGTACTGATTTCATACGAGAAGTATAAAAATTACGCCCTAGGTGAGTAAGAAGGGGGTGAAGCATACAAGAGTCTCTCTACTCTCTACTTTCTACTCTCTACTCTCTCATTTACACAGTTCACACTACTATTGAGTTGGGAAACCCCCCAACATAGACCTATTATACAGGACCACTAGTGGTCAAGAGACAATATCACTACCCAAAGACGGCCCAACAGCCAAGAGAGAACCTTACAACAGAGCAGATCACAGTTCCTCTACCTAGCCTCACTACTCTAAGGCCAGAAACTCTCTTGAACCTCCTATGTTGGTTCTCCACATTAGCACTCCTATATCAACATGGAGGAGACACTACGATGAGCCTACACTTTCGTTAGCGAACCAACCGAGCCAACTTGTCACTGGCTTAGCTGATTTTGCCTAAGCCGTGCGGCACCCATGTATATCCGACTGCAAAGGTCAGCTTTTCTCGAGATCTCCTAGGGTCACTTAGACTTATAAAAGAGAAAATGGGTCAAAAGAAGCAATTCTCATGGGATCCATAAGTAACTGCTCGAGTAAACACTTTATAAAGCCAATACAAATTACACCCATGGACATTACAAACTTAGAAAGGTTGCATACAAAGGATAATGGTCAATTACAAACCAAAGTCCCCCACAAGTGCCTACATGATATATACTCACATTTACAAGCCGAAATCGGCCATAAAAGATAACCAATCTAGGGCTGCTAAGTCTATGCAAGTCCGCTACTTGCTGTATAAAGAATATACAAAAACCAAAGGACACGGACAAACATGAGCATTTCATCAAACACCTTGTTTACATTTTATCTGTGACAGACTGGTGCTGACTCACTAGTCGACGGTACTCAAGCATTATCATTTTGGTGCTAGGAGGGCCGAATGTCGTAGACACATCCTTTTGTACTCCTCCCAACAAATGTTCGAGTATGTTGGCATCACCCCCAATCTAAGCCCCCCTCGGGCTTAAAAGGCACATGTCCCATTTCAATAGAATGACATCTCCACCTCGACCCAGACACCGAGGCCTTGTTGGTGCCTTCTCAATGACCTAGGCCTTCTTCCCCTTTCGAGGGCTAGAGATAAGTCCCTTACTTATCTCATTAGAGGCATTCATGAGCCTCACTCAGCAAGTCCAGACTCTTATCGGCATGATGCAAGCCATCATCCCACTTCTCCTATAGTTGGCTCAATCGGTAACCTTAGCACAATGACTCACCCTCAGATTGTTGATTGCACCTCTTCTTTTTTTAGTCCAATTGAGGAGTCCATGCCTCACTTTCCAAGGATCTCTTCAGCTAAGAGGGACAAGTGACCCCACACCATACCTTCCAATAGTAAAATATAGCATTCCGCCAAGTTGTGTCAAAGCCTTGCTAAGTCTGAGGCCCAGTCTGATGACTCTTAAAAACCCTCGATGAAAGCTCAACTCCAAGTTATGAACCGAAGGTTTGACGAGGTCCAACGGGGACTCCCTGGTATCTCTGCCTCGTCCTTGGCAATGCCCACAATGGCTCCTCGATCCCCTTAGTATGATGCCTCTGCCTCATCCTTGGCAACACCCTATGGGCCTCCGCGAGCCTTTGCTAAACTTTCCCTGCTTATAGGTAAGCCCAACCCAAGCCTTAATAGGCCTACTTCTCTATCTCATCCTCGACAATGCCAAGGATAGACCAAGGACCTAGGTCACAACAGCCTTATGCTTTCGCCTTGTCCTCGGCAACTTCCTCCAAGCCTCATTGAGCCTCTGCTCAGCCTTCATTGTTCATAGTTCACCTACAGTGATCGAATTCAGATGTGTCATGAAAGTTGTACCTCTAATCACCACACGTAAGAAGAACCTGAAGAGGAGCACATCCCCCTAAGTGCATCAAGTCTCAAGGCAGCAATAAGCTTCCCCCCGTAAATAAGCATCACTAGCAATACAAATCTTAAGGGCATGAAGCATCACATCCTAGGTAAAGCACCTTAGCAGTGACAAATGTCACCGGCCATAACATCATCCACCACCACTGGTTAGGTATCATGATAGGTCCATCCTCTCACTTAAGAGTGAGTAGAATACCTGAGGGTTGCACCTAGGTCGAGACTTTGCACTCCCTGTAGCCATGTACTTAGTGTAAAAGGCCTGAGGCTTGAACCTATGTCGAGCTTCTATGCTCCCTTTAGTCGTGCACTCGGTTTAGACTGATGGTTGAACCTAGGTTGAGCCTCCACGCTCCCCCTAGTCATGCACTTAGTGTAGAAGCCTGAGGGTTGCATCTAGGCCAGGCCTCTATGCTTCCCTTAGACATGCACTCGGTGTTAAAGGCCGAGGGATGCACCTAGGTCGAGTCTCTGCAATCCCTCTAACTGTGCACTTGGTGTTAAAGGCCAAGGGATACACCTAGGTTGAGCTCCTGCACTCCCCTTAATTGTACACCCAGTGTTAAGGCCGAGTGATGCACCTACGCCAAGCCTCTGTGCTTCCCCTAGTTGTGCACTCGGTATTAACGGCTGAGGGATGCACCTAGGCATAGCCTCTGCGCTCCCATACCTGTGCACTTGGTATTCAAGGTCGAGAGATGCACCTAGGCCGAGCTTTTGCACTCCTTCTAGCTGTGTACTTAGTGTAAAAAACCTGAGAGTCGCTCCTCGGACAAGTAAGAGCTAAAAGGACTCTCTCCCAAGCTAATCTCCTTAGCGTGGAACTCAAAAGGCTACACCTAGACTGAGCCTCTGTGCTCCCTCTAATTGTATACTGAGTATGAAGACCCTAAGGTTAATGCATTCTAAATACCCCAACCAGAAAATCCCCACTAGAATTGGAACCCGGTAGTGCACCCTCCGGAATATGACCCCGAAGGACACTATTTCGAGAGGGCATAAATGATAGAGATAAATTTGACACTCTCAAGCTCCCTCTTCCAAGTGGCCTAAAAGACAACAAAAGCATGGGAATCAAAACTCATTAATGACCGCATGCCCCACACCTGTCATCTCAAGTGATGCCTTTATGACTGATAGTACTATACATTAATAACTGACAGCAAGCCTCCCATCAACTCTTCCACCATACAAACACTATATATCATCATTTTGCAAACGCATGAAGTGACACTTGCCAGTGATGATACAATCCCGCACAACATGGGATTGAAATAATCACGCATAATGGATGAACCATCGACATGAAATATTGACGGATGCCAAAAGCACACCGACTCTAAACGAGAGGTATAAAAACCATGCCCTAGGTAAGTAAAAAGGGGTCGAAGAGGCAATAGTCTCTCTACTCTCTCATTGATATAGTTCATACTACTATCTTCCTCCCCCTTTGCCTTGCGATGACTTAAGCATTAGAGGGGTCAAGCCGAGAAGTTCCTAGTACAAACTTGTTATGTAGGAACATCGCTGCCCAAAGACAGCCTAATAGCCAAGAGAGGACTTCATAGCTGAGCAGATCCTAGTTACTTTACCTAGCCTCACCGCTCCAAGGACAAATCAATCCCAATGAACTACCTCACTTGCAGACCTCTTATGTCGGTCCATCGCATCACCACTCCCACATCAGTATGGATGAGATACCATAATAAGTCTACACTTATGACAATGAACCAATCAAGCCGATGCTGACTTCTCCAACTCTAAGTCTGATACCTCCTTATTTCTCTATCAATAACCTGGCAATACAATATATCTTCTAGTATATGCAGATGATTCAATTGTGATAGGTAATAACTCTATGAAGGTCATAATGTTTATTAAGAAGTTGGCCGCCTGATTTTCCCTTAAAGATCTCGGCCCCTTGAATTATTTTTCAGGTGTGGAAGCAATATCTACATCTTCGAGGCTCTTCCTCTCTCAACAGAAGTATACTCAGGACTTATTAGTGAAGACAAACATGAAGGATGCAAATGCTATTTTAACTCATTTCACCACTAGTGAATCGTTTCGGTTAAATGATGACAGTCCTACTGCAGATCCTACATAATATCAATAAGTAATTGGCTCTTTATAATATTTAGCTCTCACCCGCCCAGATATCTCCTTTGTAGTTAACAAGTTGTCACAATTCATGTATAGATGTCTACCACTCATTGATCAGCAGTTAAACGAGTATTATGATATCTTAATGGTACTCTTGACTATGGTATATTTTTCTATAAAAACTCTCCACTTCAACTTCATGCTTATGTTGATGCTGATTGGGCTGGGAACTTTGATGATAGAACATCGATATCTGGGTATATCATTTTCCTAGGAGCCAATCCAATCAACTAGAATTCCAAGAATCAAAATATAGTTGCTTGGTCAACTATTGAAGCTGAGTATCATCGCTCTATTGCAATTGCAGCTGCAGAACTTAATTGGGTAATGAATCTACTCAAAGAACTTAACATTCATTCTTCTGTTACTCCTATAATATACTATGATAATGTCGGGGCTACCTACTTATATGTCAATCCAGTATTTCACTCTCGTATGAAATATATAGCAATTGACTTTTACATTGTACGAGATCAAGTGATCAATCATCAATTACGTGTTTATCATATTCATACGACAGATCAATTAGCGGACTTTATTACGAAGCCACTCGCCCGTAAGTTATTTTCACTTCATAGATCCAAGATCGGCATCCTTGATAGGAGTAAGATCTTACGGGGGCATGTTAAGAGATAAAATTATTGTAATAGTATTAGCAAAATGATTAGACTATTGAGGGAAATCATTAACTCTTAATCTATTTAATCTTCTATTTTCTTGTATAAATAGGTATTAGTAAAGGAATAAATGAGTCTTTCCTAATCTCTTATCTTATTTCTATTATATACCATTCAATCAACCACAACCACAAGCATTAAAAACAGAAGAAAAAAAATTATCTTAGACGAGTTCAGTAAAAATTGTCAATCAATTGGATGCCTTCTTTTATATATTAGAACCAAAATAGACAAATGGAAAAATAATTACTAATTCTTCACAACACTGACAAAAATGTCCCTTTAATTCATGACCTGTGTTGAGACTTCAACTTCCTTGAATGGCTTGTAGAGAAAGGTCCTATCTTCCATCTACTATTAGTATAAAATATATAATATACTATATGTAATGCGAAAAAACTTTAATGCCAGAATATGAAATCAAATAAAAATAGATTTAAAATGATTATTATAATGCGTATCTTTTAATGCTACTATTCAGGAAAACTTTCACCTGATCTGCCAGTGCATTATCATCGGATCCAAGATCTACAATATCAATCTACAAGGAGAACTAGACTCGCCTTCTTCTCTCTTCCTATCCTTTCACAAGACCACTATGATTGATAGATTAGGAAAATAATAATATGAGAAAGGAATATGAGAGAGGAATTGTAATCTCTTAATTGACTGATACACATGACAAAGGGAGATAAAGAGAAGATCTGTAATCTCTCAACTATGTCAGGTGTTTTGTGATTCTCATAATCACTTATCATCTTCTCTTTTTCAACCATATTGTATCCCTAGGAGGTCTTCTTTATTTATAGGTGAGAGTAGAGGGTCTAGGATAAGTAATTAGGAGAGTTCCTCCCATCAAGGGCATCTCTTAAGGAATCCTAATTTAATTGGACTTCCTTTCTATTGGCTAATAATCATAATCAGAATCCAATCATATCCATAATATATCTTACTTAATTAAATAGGGCCACATAATCTAATAGTCTCCCACTTGGCCCATTAATTTAGTAAGATACAAAAAGTATTCAAAATCAAAATAAATAAATAATATTATTTAAAAATAAATTTATATAATTAGATTCTTAAAATTTAAAAATTATTTATATGTGTATGAATTTTAAAATAGGCCAATAAGTCTAATAAATATAATAATACTACATTAAGTCTGACTAACAATGCGAGTCATAGCGATTGTATAACATAAATATCATACTTCCTTCTTTGTACCACAACATAATTTGCCTTTCCTAATGCAGTCCAAAATGACCCATGTAATTTGTCTTGTCAAGACAATCCTGTTATCATATTCAACCATAATATATACATACATAACTGTGAACAGGATAGCAGAAACAGATAACTTTAAGTATGTAAACAAAATGTCAATTATAGTGTCCACTCAAACATGCATCACCATATCTTTTATGGGTTGCTCACAAACCTAATTACAAGAACATGTTCTTTTAAAAATACTTCAGGTTGAAAGTCCAAAGTGAATGGATCAGCAATCAATACAGTGGAACTCTGGTAATTAATTGATATTAGATATTTTTGGACTCTTTTTCTCTAACCATCAAGTACTTTATACCATAATGCACAGAGATGCTATAGTACTTGGCATTCTTAGAGAAGAAAATTACTGCGATATGTTATAAAATATCCTCAGCGACCTGGCAATTGAGTTTGACCATACCAAGTTCTAAGATAAGATTTCGCAGTCATAAATTTGATCAGTGTCCTCAAAGCATACCATAAAATCAAAATTTATTATTAATAATAATAAATTACCCCTCTAATTGATATAGGTATAAACCATAAGGTATACTTCCTGTTATTGAGGTAATTTATAAATTCAACACTTGAAAATTACCATACTTTCAAGCTAATATAATTTCATACATGCGAGTAGAGAATTGTCCCTTCCAAATATCTTATTACCTTTCTTTTGTAGTTCTTTAATATTTTTATTTCTGGGTAACTTGAATATCTATCAAATATATTAACTACAAAACTAATATATGTACTGTCATTGGTTGAGCATAGACTTCCAACTGTGCATATATAAAGAATATTTTCTTTATCTGATTCTTTTCAAGTCATTTTAAAGCACTTGTTTTGACTAAAAGTTTTTTTTTTATGATTTGCTGAACAAGGCTGTATATTGAACTTTTCCAAGACTTGGTCAATATATTATTTCTGAGACAGTCTTAATAATCATTAAGATCTATAACTGAATATCTCAATGCTAATAACATAAGATATCTCATTTATATCAACCATCTTAAATTCTTGATGATTTTATGATTTAGTATAATAAATCAATAATATTATTGGTAATGCAAATAATAAACTTGCTCCGACTGATCTTCAGATATAAATACCAATCAAGAGTATTTTTCTTAAATCTGAAGAAATCAATGATATCAAATGAAACTTTATATATCATTTTGAGAAGCTTGTTTAAGGTCATAAATAGATTCTTGAATTTGCATACCAAATTTTATATTTCTTCTATGAATCATTCAGAGTAACTCATATAAAGCTATATCTTTAATCAAAAAACTTATTTTCATATCCTTATGGTGTAACTCATACTCATAATAAGTCATCAATGTCATAACGATTCTTAATGAGTTTATTTAATAACTAAATATCTCATTATAGTCAATACATTCTTTATGAGTAAAACCTTTAACCACAAGTCTGACCATTATATCATTCGACATTGTCCTTAAGTTACATTTATGTAACAATCCTTTATAGTTATTGGACAATTCGATGAATTCATCAGACACCATCCTAGTTATTGATTTTAACTCTTCTTTTATTACATTATATTTTTCTTTTCAGAATCGTTACCTTTCATGACTTGTGAAAATAATAAGGGATGAGGGATTCATTTGATTCCTATATTATAATATAATTCTTGTAGATATACCACATGATAATCATAAATGACAAAATTCCCTTCCCTTTGAGATATTCTCAAAACTGTTAATTATGGATATCAATATAATGTGAGAGTTTAGTAATGTTATTTTGTTGTTCTCCATTATCAAATCATTTAATGATTTGAATAATAATAATTTCTCGAATAATAAAGGAGTATCAAATTATATATCCTCTATATCAAAAATTAAATTTCAAGATTTTCACTCCCACTGATTCGCTATTTTATAAGAATCTTTACATTACCAGATTTAATTATCTACGTACTATGATTAGGACAATAAGAAATGTACCCATTTGAACTTTTTGGATAAACTATAAAATATCCAAAATGTTTATTAATTTTAATTTCTTTTTATGTGAATTGAAGATCCTTATCTCTGCAGGACAATCCCAAAATATCTTAAGTTAGGTTTCTTATCAATCCATAACTTAAAAGAAGTTGATGGAATTTACTTACTAGGAATCCTATTTGAGATATACATAATTGTCCTTAGAGCTTCTTCTCACATTGATTTGGATACAAAGAATAATCCATCATGCTCCTAATTATATCTATAAGTATCTTTCAGCAGTCCTATTCTGCTGTGATACATCTGGTAAATCATACTTAATACATATACCCTATTTTTTCAAACATCTAGTCAAAGAACTAGAATTATAATTGGGTTCATTATAAATACCTTAAAATTTATCACCCCTGTTAGACATGATAATCTTGACTTTTCTATCTAATCAACTCTTGACCACATTTATGTACACTTCAAGAGTGTCAATGGTCTTAGAATTTACATAAATTAGATATATATATAATCATATCTCGATAGGTTATCTTTAAGGTGATAAAATATCTCTCTTTAATAAGATAAAACATAAAATGACTCACAAATATAAACATAATCTCAAGGAGTTTACTCTATTTCATTTTAATATGAGATCATTGTAAACTCAAGATTCATATTAATTCTGTATAAACTATCATACAGAATTTAAAATTTAATTTTTATTGAATCATACTAAGTTTACAATCACCAAAAGAGAAATAATATTCTAACAGTTCTAAGTAAAGAACTCAAATTCCCAGAATTGTAAGTATATCCTCCATATCCATCAAATGAATCATCTCTTGACATATGCGATAAATACAAACTATTATCGCTTTCACTTTAAGATAATTCCCTATAATGATAAATATTTTATTTTCTTTTAGATTTTTTATATATTAAAATAAATTTATATTATTTGGTAATATTTGTGAAGCATCAAAATCAATTAACCAAGTATTAAAAAATGATTTCTATAATATTTGATTTGAACCATACAAAGATTAGACTTACATATTTTCTTTCAAACCAAATCTTATAGTTCTTATTCACATAACTTTCCTTCTTACAGAAGTAGCACTTTATTATGAAGAATTTTTCTTTTATGAGTTTATATAGTATTTATAAACTCAGGTGGCTTATGCCTTAATTTTCTTTTATTATTACCAACTCCTTAAGTACTCAAAATATTATGAGTCTTTTCTATCTTAATTTTTTTTTTGATTCTTCCTGTACACATATACTATCTGACTCATTTAAGTTTTATTTATTTTTAATTAAATTTTAAATGAGTCAAACTAAGAAGAAAATTAAATTATGAGAAATGACTCAATTACAATCATGTTCAATGTTCTTGAGCTTACAGCTTTATCAGCTATATTGAGGACATAATCTTAAATTCCTCAAATACTATCATTTTTAGTCAATTCTTCTATTAAGGTGTCAACTAATGACTTATCATTAAATTTAAATTGATCTATAAATATTCTTATGCACTAGTTTTATAAACTGTATTGAAGTCTAAATGTTATTAGTAATTATCATAATATTAAGTTTTTTAGACCTTTTCCAATCAATTATATCAAATATTTATTCCACAAAGCTTTCAATAATTAAGTTTGTGTTCTTTTTCAATTAATCTGATCAATGTCTAACTCACTCAATACAAATTGCATATGCTCAAGCCATTTATTTCAGATAAGATATAGGGACATTATAAGAATATAATAAAGGAAGTACCATTGTAATAATGTAATGCTTTGAGTTTTTCAATAAATGTTGAACTATTGATATCATCTCTATTTCACCTTTGGGTGAAATATTGATATATCTAGTATTCACACAAAATTATTTATGGAAGATTGATACCATCCTTGTGGAATATGGTTGCTACCTTTGGGTATACAATCCTAAACTTCAAGGATATCCAAAACAGTATCATCCTAACCCCATCACATAATTATTTGAAATAGATTCTCCTTTGGGATTATCTAAATCTTCTAATTATGTGTGCTACTATGAATATTATTTTAGTTATATCATTTAGGACCAATTCTATAATGCATTTTATAAATTATTGGTCTAGGTCACTTTGGTGGCTACAGGATTAATACAATAATATAAAATACCATATAAAATGTACTATAAATGACGACCTTTATTATAATTCATATCTCATAAGTCTATTATCCTAGGCTACTTTGGTAGCTATAAATTATTGGTCTAGGTCACTTTGGTGGCTACAAGATTAATACAAGAATATAAAATACCATATAAAATATACTATAAATGACAAGACCTTTATTATAATTCATATCTCATAAGTCTATCATCCTAGGCTACTTTGGTAGCTATCGGTCAGATAAAACTTAGAGAGTTCAATTATAAATAATATTCAACAAGTTTCGTTATCTAATTTATACTGAAGCAGTTCAATAATAATAACAAAATAATTATTGAACCTTGATTAGCATAAAGAAAACTTATATAATGATATATAAATCATGAAAACCTTTATGTGAAATAAAGATATTATTTCATAATCTCAAATATACATATGTGAATAACCAAATAAATATCCAAGAATAATATTTGGATTTTATTTACCACATGTAATTAATGAATTATATGAGAAAACCATCAATAAACTATTATACCAGTCAATCTTATTTAATTGGGTAAGATCATAATTGAGTTAAGCATCAATCAAATTAACTTATCAATCAAAATTGATTAAAATCAAAATTGATCAAAAATAAAATATAATCATTGAATAATAAAAAATATAATCATAATTAAATTTTATTAGATTATATATTAATCAATTTTATAATTAAAAAATAATCAAAATTTCTTAATTTTATAATGATAGAACTGTAATTCCAGAAAAATAATATGAAAGAATTACAGATTGGTATTCAGTCGAAGGGTAAAACTATAATTTCAGTGAATGACAAAACTGTAATTTGAGTAAAATGGTAAAACCGTAATTTAACATTTAATGGCATAACTGTAATTTTTGATTCAATGGCAAAATTATAATTTTATTAAGAAGAAGAAAAGAAAAACCCTACTCTCTTCTCTTCTTCTATCACAGCCGCCGTCATGCGGTTGCCAACGAGCATTGCATCGCTGCATGATGACCATGGCATATGGTGCATGCGGTCGAAAGGCCACGATCATGCGTCAGGCGATGACCGCCACGGCTACGTGTTGCCATCGGCGTCAGGTCATGGTTTTACAAGACCGCATCATATATGCGATGCAATATTCGTAGCATGAAACAGTGATCAACGCACTCATATAACATTGACAACAAACAATAAATTCATCGATCAAACATAAACATTAGAAATCATTTACAAGTAAATGATATGATAGATTGAATAAAAAATAGATCAATAATACCAATGAATCATTCATGCATTGTAAACAAAAATTGATTAACATCTTTTATCGAACAAAAGATGCTAACAAATATATCTAAAGTATTTGATTTCAAGACCATAGCTCTGATACCAATTGTTAGCATAAAATCTATAATATGTTATCTGTAATGCAGAAAAACTTTAATGTCGAATATGAAATCAAATAAAATGGATCTAAAAGGATTATTATGATGCATACCTTTTAATGCTACTATTCAAGAAAACTTTCACCTGATATGCCAGCGCATTATTATCGGATCCAAGATCTGCAATATCAATCTGTAAGGAGAACTAGACTCGTCTTCTCCTCTCTTCCTATCCTTTCACAAGACCACTATGATTAATATATTAGAAAAACAATAATATAAGAAAGGAATATGAGAGAGGAACTGTAATCTCTCAATTGACTGATACATATGACAAAGGGAGATAAAGAGAAGATCTGTAATCTCTCAACTATGTCAGGTGTTCTGTGATTCTCATAATCACTTATCATCTTTTTTTTTCCCCATATTATATCCCTAGGAGGTCTTGTCTATTTACAGGCAAGAGCAGAGGGTCTAGAATAAGTAATTATGAAAGTTCCTCCCATCAAGGGTATCTCCTAAGTAATCCTAATTTAATTGGACTTCCTTTCTATTGACTAATAACCATAATCAAAATCTAATTATATTTATAATATATCTTACTTAATTAAATAAGATCATATAATATAACAGCTACTTCACAATAATGAAGACACCTGTTCACCACCTAGTATTCATTGCTCAAGTTTGGTAAGCTTAAGATAGATTTCTAATGTTACTCGTGGTAGGGGCATCTTTCATTCATTTGGTGATCACCCTATTGCTTATTTTTGTGCTTGGTCTACAACAAACGGCAGCGTTGGGGTTTGACGAAAGCCTCCTGAAGAATAGCTTGTTAAGAGAAAATTCATGTTTGCTATCCCGTTTCATCTATCAAAATCGAGATTTATAAATGAATTCATGTACCAATAAAAAAAAGTCAATTACAGTCAAGGGAAAAAATATAAATAATTAAAAAATAAATATGTATGAGGTATAGATAGAAAAGAGGAATAAGAATAATCTAAGAGAAATGGATAATATATATTTGGTTCAACTGACAAAACAATATTAAGTTTTTAAGCTTTTGCGATAAATTGAATGTATATTAACAATGATCTTAAGTAACATATATTAGGTTTGACCTATAACTTAATTGATCAGAGATATTCTAATAAAGTTCAAATCAAACTCCAATTCGGCCTAACAAAAGTTTCAATCAAATTTTTAATTTAATCCTGATCAAATTAAGCCAAGATTAAGTCCAATCTCGAGCTCAAAGATCAAATTTAAGTTAATTCGAGGTCTTAAAGGCATCACCACCCTCCAAATCCTTTAGAACCCTCCAAGTCCTAGTATAGCTATGATTCCACCACTCCAAGGCTATATAAAACAAGGGTTGCAGCCCCCTTTGAAGGCATCCAAGTCGTATCACCTCTTGAGTGTTCAATCGGCCTTAAACTGAGAAGAGAGCATGGAAGTAAAGAAAGAGAAGAGAAAAAGGAAAAGAACCTATAGACATAACTTCCAGAGTGGTAGGATAACAACGATGTCTTTCTTCTTTCTATCTAGCCTTTCAACCTATCCAGGATAGTCCTTTCTCCAGTAGTAGTCGAGATTAGTAAGCTAGAAGTATTTTTCTTATAGCTTGTGGTAGAATTTTATAGTAGAGAACCGTCATAGAACAAATGCTTCATCTTCTTCCTTGACAAGAAAATAAAGGATGAATCGATGTCACTTGAGAACTCCTTGCTTTAGCTCTTTATTTTAGACACTTTAAATTCACAATAAGAGGTAGATTAATTTTCCTTTCTAAGTTGTGTTTATTATGACAAAACGTAAACCCTTTGCCAAAACTTCCATATGGGATATAGTATCAGATTAACTAACCATCGAATCCGAACTCTATATGGATTAGGTAATATCATTCCTACAATTTTGTGGATGGAAATCACAAGACAGTGATATGAAGAGTTGGGTGAAGAATTATAAGAGTTGGAGTTCATGTTTTACTCAATCAAAGAAAGAACCATTGATAGGATAGTGGCCAATACCCCGACAGCTTTAGCAGTTCTTACCACCCAAATAATAGTATTAACCCAACATATGAAGATAATAATGAGTTAAATACAAGCCCAAGTCAATTCAATATTGAAGGAGAGAGTGTCGACACACAATTGCGAAGAACATGTTGCAAAGCAAAACATAATGGTAAAAACTCAACCATATCAAGTCAAGGCTCGCATCAATATACCCTTCTATGATGGCTTGATCAACATAGGGTATTTGACTCATATATAGATGAACTTAAAACTTACTTTGATTTATATAATTACAATAATGAAGATAAAGTGATGCTTGCATGACTAAAGTTGACAGGGCACGTGATCACATAGTGGAAAGTCTATCTTTGCATCAATGGTGACAAATACATGTTATGGACATAATTCAGAAAGCTTACATGAGAAATATTCTACCCTATGGGGTAACTTGAAGAAAGATAGATGAGGTGATATTACTTACACCAAGGCAAGGACTAACCTGTGTAAAACTACACCATCGAGATTTCATAACAATTAGTGGCACTTTGAATCTCCCTGAATGATCACTCAACAACGATTAAATACACCTCCAGGCTTCATGGTATATGATACTTCAATCACTAATAACATAGCAATGGTGATCGAGAAAAAGAATCACATCCACAACAAGAAGCCTATGGAAAAAGCCAAAAGGAGACATGTAAAGTTCAAGAGAATTTCGAGATGGTAAAGCTTGTCCTTCCCCCAAACAAAGTGATCTATTTTTTAATAGTATAAAATTACAAGTCACTCTAAAAAAAGTGTTGAAAAGTTTACTCAGTACTCATTCCAAAGAAGTGGTTAAAGAATGATCACAGTCGGTGAATCACTATCGTAATCATGGATAATGGCTCTATTGAACTTTTATCAGTTCCATACATAGATCCGAGTCTATCATTGATGGCTAGACTGAAGATTATAGACTTGATTCTGACTCTTAGTCTAAAGGTTAGAGAATAAATCTTTACTATAAATATCTAAGTAAGAAGTCATTCGTGTGATTTTTGATATACTGCATGCTAAAAAATCTCATCTTGATGAGCTTAGTTAAGAAGCTTAGCTTAGAGACAATATTGCATTCATACCCATATCTTCTTCGTGGTTTTATGATAATATGGAGATGAAGATAGACTAACAATACATGATATGCTTAGCACTCACAAAAGAATTCATCAACAAGGTAACATGTTATGTGGTTCCACTTAATATATATATATATATAGAGAGAGAGAGTCATTATTTGGGGCCACTATTTATGAGATTGAGATGTCATTCACTTTTGTTGAAATCACCAGTATCAACTCCAAAAGGATGGATGAAAGTTTCTCATTACCCATAATCCAATTGGTACTATGGAAGGCTTGACATCCATAGACCAAGCAAAGAGGATGGTAAATACATATTGAACATGGCTATTACTTTGGCATATAAAGAATTAATATCAATCTTTAATATAATAAAAGAGGAGGAGAAACCAAAAGGATAGCATCAGCTTCCAAGCCCGAGAAAAAAAAAAAAAGAGAGACTCTTATGTCGACAGAGATTGACGATAAGGAGACACCAATAAAATGATGCATGTAGATGGCATGATTGGGTACAATTAATGTGAACAACATTCAATTAAAACCTATAACTTATAGATGAAGAGAAACCTCTAACTTATAGATGAAGAGAAAAGCCTTAAAACAAAATTCAATAGGACAATTAAGGGAGCTGTGATTAGGGATGATTAGCAGAATTCAAGTCAGACTCTAATTCGGCCTAACTAGAGTTCCAATATGACTCTAATTCACTTTTAATCAAACCAAACCAAGATAAAGTCTAATCTCAAGCTCAAAGATCAGATTCAAGATAATTTGAAGTCCTAAATATATTAAGACCCACAAAATTCTAAATGCATTAGGACTCTCAAAGTCCTAACGGAGCTAGAACTCCACTCTCCCAAGACGATTGCAACCCCCTTGAAGTCATCTAAGTCGTAACCCCTCTTAAGTGCCCAGTTGACCTTAAGTCGAGAAGAGAGAAGAGAAGTGAAGAAGAAAAGGAACTTATAAACAGAATAGGATGACATCAATGCCCTTTTTTCTTCTATCTAGCTTTCTAGTTAACCTAGGACAACTTCTTGGCCGAAAATGATAGTAGAAGAAGAAGAAGAAGACAACCTCGACAATCCTTCTCAAATAGTAGTCAAGATCAGCAAGCAAGAAGCCCTCTTCTTACAGCCTATGGTAGAATTCTATAATAGAGAATGATAGTAGAATAAATATTTCATCTTGATCCTTGACGTCTAAAGACATAGCAACAACTACGATAAAATCAACCTCTTTTCAAACTCTTATTAGAGGTGTCGTCAGATTGATGAGATGATAACATAAAGGGATAACCGACGGCAAGCATTCGATCACTATCTGTCCATGCTTGTCATATGAGAACTTTCAAGCAACCGTTACTCAATAACTCTTTGCTTTAGTTTTCCTATATTAGGCATTTTAAATTACAACTCAAGGGTAGATTAATTTTATTACAATCAAAGTACAACTCCTCTAAAAAAAGTTTATCTAGTAAGTGGTATCAGATCGATGGATTGTCGAACCCAAAAATCATATAAATAATTAATATGATTAAACTTATTAAAGTTTTGGATCGAATTGGACACATGTACTTATTAAGTTGATATCTTCCGTGCCAGTACATAAAGGGCTACTTACCGCTGGTGTGAGCTCACACCAAAGAGAGCCATTGCAGGCCTTTCATCTCCGCGCATGCAACGTGGATTCCGCCTTTCTCTCAGGGAAACCAATACAAATTGAAGAGATTGAGGAATAGATTCCAAGTCTATCAGAGCAAATCACTTATCAGTACGAGCAGAACCAGTTGAACTTGTGCAAGTTCGTTCATTAGATACCTTCGCTTTCAGAAGGATTCTCCACTACAAGTATTAGGTCAACAAGCTGCAGTTTTTTCAAATGCATATACGGAATCAACATTTTCTTCATTCTTTCTCAAGGAACATTATAGAGAGAGGCAGTGTGTCAACTACTGTTGTTAAATGGGGTCACCATCATTAAATTAATGAAAGAGAAAAGAAAGGTGTGTGTGTTGTATAGTATTGCAATTTGAAAGACGGGAAATTCGTAAACCAAACTGCATCTGTTATTAAGATAATAAATACGGAGTGATATATGTTGATCTAAGTGACAATTTTAGAGTTTGCATGTTTGGATTTCATTAATCTCAAATCTCTATGACCAATTCGATCAAGACTTTAATCAATTAAAAATATATCAACATGAGAGAGAGAGAGAGAGATGTCCATTTTACTAGCTTGTGGCTCAAGTAATCCTATGCCAATCTCCCCTGTTAGTAACATATGTGCCGAGCTTCTACAGCCATGCGGTGAAGACATAGGTTTCATGGCTGGATTGTGTTACATGCAGCTCTTTTGGATTCTTGTGACAACATGCGACGCATCTTGTTCAACCGGAGCCCACAATAACTTGGCATTCCCCCAATCTCTTCCCTGAGACCTTCGGAAATCCAAGTCAGATGTCAGCTGCGTTTAAAATAGGTTTGTCTGAAATATAAAGAAAAAAATTATAGAAATGAATTCCAAAAGCTCGATTTTTAGATGATGTTCTTGGATGACACTCAGAAATCCGTCCCGACATGCATGTGATCGGAAAAGTCTTTCCTGTGCATCAATCAATATGGAGAAGTAAGGAAAAGACTGTGAAGAAAAACTTCTATGACCAACGATTCAGATGATATTTATTTATTTTTTAATGGAATAAATCTTTTTTTAACAAATGACTCGGATCGGTAAATATTTTGGATCCTAGTGACCAAAACGACTATGAATCACAAAAGTGAAATCGTCAAACTACTAAATCAGGTTAAACAAAACAGTGAACCTGAATCTCGAATGGGAGGATGAAAAGAATAAGAAATATGAGAGAAAACATAAGAAATAATCAGAAATTTTTGAATTTGATGGAAATAAAATAGAAAAAAATTTTGTATACAAGCAAATACTAGCAGATCGTCACATACAGTGAAATCAAATATAAATCATAATCAAATGAACACTAAGATTTACATGAAAAATCTTTTCAACTCAAAGGGTAAAAACCACAAGACATCAGCGAAAATCAACTATCAAAATAATGAATATACATATTTCAAAGTTTATTGTCCAAACCCAAGCAACAGCTACAAGAAAATCATAGAGATACAAGGACTATATTACTAAGTATAATATCCAAAACCTTCCCAAGTGATTACAGTAATAATCCACTGAAGACTGATCTAATTTGAGATATAGATGATTGAGAATATTCTTTTTTTGTCCTTGTCTTCTTCCCTTTCTTGGATCTTTTATTTTCTATCATCTACTATTGATCTGTTGCCTTCTTTCTCTCTCCCACGTTTTTAATCGTCGTTGCTCTCTTTTCATAACCCTTGGCTCCCAAAACTAGGGTTTAGGTTACGATAAATGAAGATTAAAGTTGTGGGCTTCACTAAAGCCCATTATGGGCTTAATCTGGGCCATCTACCCATTTGCCCAAAAACCTTCTCCTTCAGCCTAGAAGGGAGGCTGTCTCATGATTCCTCAATGTAAAGTCATGCTAACTAGTTATCAGTACATCTCCTGCCTCTCTTTCGGTAAAATCTTTGTCAACATGTCTACCCTATTATCATCTGTGTGAATTTTTTAAAGCTGTAACTACTTCTCTTCAAGCACACTTCTGATCCAGTGATATCTGACATATATATGCTTTAACTTAGAATGAAATATTGGGTTCTTGCATAAATAAATGACACTCTGGCTATCACAATATACCACATAGTTTTTCTGTTTCAGCCCAATTCTAGTAAGAATCCTTTCATCCATAATATTTTTTTGTAAATCTCTATAGCAGTAATATATTCTGCCTGGTAAAGAGTGCAATATACCTTTATAGTCTAGACTATCATGACACATCTCCCACTACAAAAGTAAGTACAAAACCTGATGTGAACTTCCTTGTGTCAATATCTCTTGTCATATCTGTATCTGTGTAACTTATCAATATAGGTGGTCTACCTCTAAAGCTTAAACAAACTTTAGAACTTCCTCTGAGATATCTAAAAATCTACTTCACTACCGCCCAATGCTCTTTGCTTGGATTTGCAAGAAATCTGCGAGCAACACCCACTGCATATGCGATGTCCGACCTTGTATATACCATCGCGTACATTAAACTTACAACTACTAAAGTATAATGAACTTTTTGCATTTTCTCCTCCTAATCACTTTACGGACTCTACTCTGAGTACAACTTGAAGTGACCTACAAGAGGAGAACCAACTGGCTTTGCATTGCTCATACTAAACCTATTCAGAACCTTCTCAATGTATTTCTCTTATAACAATCAAATCTTCTTATTTCTTTTGTCACGAGAAATCTACATGCCCAGTATTTGCTTTGCTGACCCTATATCTTTCATTGCAAAAGACTCACTCAGTTTCTTCTTTAACCTGTTAATCATAGACATATCTTTCCCAAGTAAGAGAATGATAAAATCCTCATCAAACCATTTGATGTACACACAATGATTTTAAGATGTTCTTTTGTATTTATTTTTAATCATAAATGAATCAAACTTTTTATACCATATTCTTAGAGCTTGCTTCAGCCTATACAAGCTCTTCCTCAACTTGCAGACAAGATTTTCTTTACCTTTGACTTTGAAGTCTTTTGGTCACTCCATATAAATTTTCTCCTTCGAATCACCATGAAGAAAAGTTGTCTTCACATCTAACTATTTAATCTCCAAGTCTAGGTTAACAGCAATACCAAGAGCAACATGGATAGAAGACATTTTAACAACAAGAGAAAAAATCTCCTCAAAGTCAATATCTTTCTTTTGACCAAAGCCTTTCACAATCAATCTAACCTTATACTTTTGTTGAGAATAATATTCTTGAGTCTTCAACCTAAAAACTCACTTGTTTTTCAAGGCCTTACTTCTCTCTAGTAGTTGCACTAAATCATATGTATGGTTCTTCTATAGAGAATTCATATCTTCCTACATAGTAATAAATCACTTCTTTTTCTGCTCACTTTCAACTGCTTTCTAGTAACTCTCTGGTTCACCTGCATCAGTAAGTATTACATACTCATATATAGAGTATCTTCTGGAAGGTTGACATGGTCTAGAAGATCTTCTTAATAGAGGTTCTATGAGAACTTACTCTCTTTCTTCTTCTTGCTCAACATATCCTATAAATAGATCAATATCTGGCTCTGTACCATCTTCCTACACATCTCCTCCATCACCCTGATATACTAGAGAAATAATTAAGTCACAGTCTATAGATCCCTCTATAGAAGTCTTCGCTGGTGCCTCCTTCTTCAAGTCCTCAATGGTTTGATCCTCAAAGAAGATAACATCTCTGCTTTTGAACACCTTCTATTTTTCTAGATCCCAAAGCCTGTAACCAAACTGATCATATGAGTAGCCAAGAAAACTACACTCTTTTGTTTTACCATCTAGCTTGGACCTCTCATTGTTTGGAACATGTGTAAATGCACGACAACCAAATACTCTTAAGTGTCTATAGGAGACATCTTTCCCTAACCATATATGCTCTGTAACATTACCATCTAGAGCTGTACAGGGTGATAAGTTGATCTCATTAACTATAGTCCTCAAAGCTTCATCCAAAAACCTTTTGGGTAGCTTGGTCTGTGAAAACATACATCTGATCTTTTTCATGATGGTGCAGTTCATCCTCTCTGCAATTGCATTATGCTGAGGTGTACTAGGAACCGTCAACTCATGTTGGATGCCATATAATTTGTAATTCAATTGCATTTCAATTGCCTATATACTCACCACTATTATCTGATCTTATTCATTTCAATTGCCTTTTTGTCTCCCTTTCATCTCTGATATAAAACTCCTTAAGGACATTAATAACCTAATCTTTGATCTTCAAAATATAGGGCCCAACCTTTCCTGAAAAATTCATCTATAAAAGTGATAAAATAGAGTGCACCACTAATACTAGGAACATTAATAGATCCACCAGGAGTTTTTGTCCTCAAAAGACCATACACATTTGTATAGACACGATCCAAGATATATATTTTTCTAGATAAAGTAGGACTAACAAAAGAAACTCTATGTTGTTTGCTAGCCAAACAATCAATACAAGGGTTCAAACATATATCTCTAAGGTTTGTCAATATCTCTCTCTTGGACAGAGCTTGTAGCCCCTTCTCGCTCATGTGTCCCAGTCGCCTATGCCGCAATTCTATGCTGAAGTATTTTTCTATAGTATTTGCTCACCATAAGCTTTAGCCTACAATCTATATAATGTATAACATTTTTTCCCATTAGCTACAATAAGATAACCCTTACTAAGCTTCCACTACCCTTTGTAAAATCTGACATCAAAGTCCTCATTATTCAGCCTTCCAACTGAAATTAAATTTAGCCTTAAGTCAACCACATGTCTCACATCCTTAAGCACCAACTTACAGCCAAGATTGGTATTTATATGAATACCACTCATACCAATGATGTCTGCTATGCCATAATTGTTAATCTTGACAACACCAAAATTTTCAGATCTGTAAGTAGCAAAGAACTCTCTCCGTAGTATAGCATAATAAGAAGTGCTTGTGTCAATTATCCACTCGAGATCCTGGCATATACAAGAAAAAATATCATCAAAAGTAGACAAAATCAAATAATCACTACCTTGCACTGTAGCTGTGATATTATCTTTTGACTCTGTATGTTCTACTTCTTTTCCCCTTTTTTTATTCTTCTTAGATTGCTTGCACTGATTCTTATAATATCCTTTCTCACCATAATTGTAGCAAACATTCTTGATCTTGACTTGCTTTTACCCATACATAAATGACTTTTATCCTTTGACTTTAATCTTCCTCTGATCTCTGAGATAAGTGCTTATGAATCAATCTAAGAAGTTACTGAATTCTTGCTCCTGAACTCCTCATTTAACAAACTGCTTGTTACTTGACTTATGGTGATAACACCATCTAGTACAGAATTACCGATGGAAACTACCAGTGCCTCCCAACTTTCTAACAAAGAATTGAGAAGTAACAATGCTTGCAACTCATCATCAAAAGATATTTTCATAGAGGATAACTGGTTAGTAATACTATGCATTTCATTTAAATACTCAGGAATAGAAGTACCCTCTTTATATTTCAAGTTCACAAGTTTTCTGATCAAGAAAGCTTTGTTGATAGACATTTTTCTTTCATAAAAATCTTCTAACTTTTTCCAAAGAGAGTAAGCAGAACTTTCAGTAGAAACATAATGAAAGACACTATCATCAAGCCATTGATGAATAAATCCAACTATTTTTTGATCTAACCTCTTTCACTTATCATCTGTCATAGTTGTGGGCTTTGCACTATCCCCTTGCAAAGGTCCATACAGATCTTTGCAATACAAGATATCTTCCATTCTTGATTTTCATATCATCTAATTATTTTCGTTCAAACTAATCATGCGATAAATATTACCAGTCTCCATGTTCAAATACTAAAATTAGATGCTACCAAAACATGCTCTGATACCAGTTGATGGGAATAAAATATGAAGAAACTTTGTATATGAATAAATACTAGCAGACCGTCACACATAGCGGAATCAAATGGAAATTACAATAAAATGAACACCAAGATTTATGTGGAAAATCCCTTCAACTCGAAGGGTAAAAACCATGGGACAAGCTAGAGAAAATCCACTATCAAAATAATGAATATACAGATCTCAATGTTTCTTGCCCAAACCCAAGCAACAGCTACAAAAGAATCATATGGTTACAAGGACTATATTACGAAGTATAATATCTAAGACTATCTCAAGTTATTATAGTAATAATCTATTGCAAACTAATTTAACCTGAGATATGGATGATTGAGAATAGTCTTTCTCTATCATTGTCTTCTTTCCTTTTCTAGATCTCCTATTTCCTGCCCTCTACTATAAATCTATAGTCTTCTTTCTCTCTCTTATGTTTTCAGCCATCGCTGTCCTCTTTTCACAACCCTTAGCCCCCAAAACTTAGGTTTAGGTTAAGATAAATGAAGATTAAGACTGTGGATTTCATTAAGACCCATTATGGGTTGAATCTGGGTCATATGCCCAACAGAGTTTCCTTGTATAAGCTTAAAACCTAGTAATAACGAGAGTAAATAATGGATCGAAAGAGAGGAGATCGAAAGTCAATCACCAATATAATAGTTCAAAAGCTTTGAAAAATAGAAGACTACTTCATTAATAAAGAAACCCTAATTACGTTGCAACTCATATGTTATTCATTTGATGACTTATAAGGGGAGACCACATCCCTTTTTTTATAGGTTAGACCTTTGACTCTTGAATAGTTCAGGATTTCTACTCCTAAAATAATTTAAAACTTTTAATTAGCTTTAGGACTCATCCTCCTACCTTTGTCTATATTAGGACTCTCAGTTTAACTAGGATTATTAACATTATATTAATACTCTCCTATAATACTAATATTTTTATTTATATATTTGTCCCTTTTAAAATAAAATATTTTCTTATGTGAAAGACTTAGCAGTGATATCCGTAGGTCAACTTTTTCTTCTATTGTAGCATCTTACTTTGAACACACGTGATATATCGAGTTCTTGGGAGTGAAGGTGTAGTCTTGTTGGTAAATTTTTTTTTGTCAGAAACGGTTGCCAAATTGTTGAATGGATCTATTATCACCTCTTATCTGAGAAAATGAATTCATCGTCCTTGATCTCTTTGAATCAGTTTTATATTTTGCTTTCTTCTCCGGAGTAACATGTTCATTAACCTGAGCAAATTTACATTTCTTTTTATGAACTAGGTAAAGTTTGAGAGGATGAAAAATTGCGAGATATGATTCTCCAACTTTAAGTGTGACCCAAAACTAATATTAGATTTCAGTTGAATATTGATTTTGGAAGGATTTCATTTGTTACCATCGATGTTTCCTTGAGCTTCATTATCATATCTATATTATCTCTGGTTGTGATCTACCATTTGCACCACGAGCTCATCCTTGACCATTGAAATTTGGTTTGATTGATTTTTCTACATCAATGTTTTATTTTTTAAAATATTTAATTTATTTTGCATGACATGCTCAATATTAGTATGTTAATTTCTATTCAATCCATCCTCATATGATTGTAATGAACCAAGTAATTCACTATCATGTATGTTACATTGATTTTTTTATTCTTTAATAGTAGCAACTACATAATCATATTTATCTGAGAGGATTCTTGAGAATTTTAAATAAGTTTTACATTTGAAATTAATTCTCCATATCCTCTTATCTGATTGATCATCTCCATAACTCTTGAAAATTAAATTGGACAATTTACCAAAAAAAATCTCATAGTATTAGGCTTTTACTAGAAGGTGTCCTCATAATTAGAAATTGTCTAAGTCGTGAGACACTCAAATGGTAAAGTCACAGACTTAGTTGAAATTGTCTAAACCGTGAAGCACCCTTGTGTCAATGTCTCGGATGTAGCTGTGATTACCTAAGTCATGAAGTACCCTTGTGCTAATGTCTCTGACTTAGTTGGAATTGTCTAAGTCATGAACTACCCTTGTGTTATCCATCTATAATGGGTTAACCTAGTTGCAACCTCGCTCATATATCATAGGACATGTAAAAAGAGTAAGTTGATTAGTTTGAAAGTGAGCAACAGATAAGTCCCGACATCTCGCAAAGAGGATAGCTTTATAAACAATTCAGCAAATACTCAGTGTACAAGGGAGAAAAGAGAGGAAGAATAAAACAAGAATTTAAAAAGTAAAATGAGCAAGTCCATAAAAAACTACTCGCTAGGTGTCGGGCATAATGGCAAGTTCCTATCAAGTTAATGTGCGAACTTGTGAATCCAATATGCACCTAACACTACCACAAAATCCCATCTAGCCCTATGCCACCTGGGGGTTTCTAGGCGTCTGAGATGGCTGATGTTTTATATCGCTTCACAGCATATATAAAACAAGCTATGGCATGTGAAAATGGAGCTATTTTGGCACAGTTTTGTCCGACATAGTAAATGGTAACACTATAGCATTATGAGATATTCTTGCTTATAGTTTTCAAGAAAAACCACACAAAACTAAGATAAAATATATTACCAAACATCTATACTAGCATGCATATGCAATGAATGATTCATTAACGAAGATGTTGTGAGTGCACAATGATCGTTCTTGACATTCTCTACCACTTAAACTATTGATGCCCTCGTTGATGCTTGCTGGTAGGTTTTGATGACTACTTTTTCATGTCATAGGGCATCTCCAGGCACCTAACTAGTTCTGTTCTGGGAAGCTTTTGCCACTTTACGAGGTATTCAGTTTGTTCTACTCTATTGGATAGTTTTATCTTGCGATCCGCTAAAATAGTTTCAATTCGCTTCTCATAGGAAGCTATGATAGAGAGTAGTCGAGTTAGAATACTTCAGAAGCATCTTGCACATCTTAGTGGTAGGCTTTTAAGTTACTTGCATAGAAAATATTATGAATTTTGAGTTATACCGATAGTTACAACTTGTAGGAGACATTGCTTACCCAACTGATAATTAGGAAGGGTCCTTCATGTTAGGAGCGTAATGACACTAAGAGAGGTAGGAGTGAATTAGTGCTATCACAAAAAGAATCTGATTTATTAAAGTTTGATCGATAAATTTGTATCGAAAATACGTTTAACCAAAAGTGTAAGTAAGGATAGTGAGTGAAGTAAATCAGTAAGGAATAACAAGACAAAGCAAGAAAAGAAATACAAACTAATTTATAATGGTTCAGTCATCCCAACCTATGACCACTCCCAATTCCTCTTCCCTCGAGGCCATCGACTTTCACTATCGATCTTCTTTCCAATGGGTGAAGATCAACTACCCTTGTTACAATCCTTCTTTTTTTATCATGCTCAGGAGACAACCTTTATACAAACTATTTTACACAAGACCTTACACCTCTTTAGAATAATGGCTAAACTCAAGGAGGAAGAGACTCAAACACTTTCAAGACTTTATAACACATTTATCCTCAAGAATTCTTTCTTATTCACCTTTGCATCAAGAAAGGATGAGTAGGGTATTTATAGACGCTCAAAGGCTTTAGAAATGAAGCCAAAAATTTAAATCTCGAGTTTTCGAGGTATTAGTGGTATTATCACCGTGCTGGGCGGTAGTACCACTGAATAAAGCTCGAGAATCTAGGCTCTGGTGGTACCACCATCTCTTAAGTAGGACCACCGTTGGCCATAGGCGGTATTACCACCATATGTCCCAAAAAGCATAAAATAGTATTTTTTTGACTATTTGGGTGACACCATTACTTGGATTTGGTGGTATCACCGCCCAAGCCTGCTTCAGGTCATTGAATTGGCCTTTCAACAAAACTAATTTAAGGCTATTTCAGGCCCAATTCGGCCTTGTATTAGGCCCAATGAGCTTCTAATTAATTGATATAGTTTCAACTACCAACTCAATTTTTACTAAACAATCTTGATCAAGACTTAATTATGTAATCACATATCTAGCACAATCATGAAGTAATTAGCATATTATCTAGCATTCCAACATGTCATCTGATTATCCAGTACTTCATTTGAACCTCTGATGCATCATCCTTTCCTTTAGTATATCACCCGATCTATCAACATATTGACTTCCTATAACATCCGATCTTTTGGAGTAATACCCAATCCTTCTGGCTCAATGCCCGAACTTATAGTGCAAAATCTATCCTTGGACATGTCGACCAATCCTCCGACCTAACATCCAATCTTTGATATAATACTTCTTCGGCTTAACGTTTGACTCTCCTACTTCAACAATTAGCCCTATGATGCTTCGTGTCTGTAATCAAAGTTTTTCCTATGTCATTTATCTTAAAAGTATATTAGTCTATAAATTTATCAATTGATTTCATCATTAAAATTCGGGATTCAATAATCTTCTCCTTTTTTATGATGATAACTAATTGATGGTAGAGTTTTAACTAAACTCTCCCTGTCTATATACCATTATGAAATATTATAATAAACTCAAATTTAAAAAAAAAATGATAACCTTTCAACTCTTTGAATTCAAGTCAAGACAAATTTAATTATAAATCATAGCGACTTTCAATAATGATTATTGTAAATTTAATAATGATTATTACAAGAATTATATACATAATTTTAGTTAAATAATCACATCATATCTATAGTTTGAATATCAAAATAGTTATGTGTCTCAAGCAAATATCATAAGTTAATATCAACAAATACAACATGCATATGAATGCTACATAATAAAAGAAAAATTACCATTACTTCTCCCCCTTTGTTATCAACAAAAAGAGGAAAAAAATGTGTAAGCCACTACTCTTCTCTCCCCCTTTATCATTATAAGAAAAAAGAGAAGAATATCATTTTATCATAGTGCTACTTCTATTTGTTTACATCAATGTGTCAATAGTAAAACTATTTTGATATAACATGAAGGATATTAATACAAAAGAGTCATATAACATAAATCTTACATTCTAAACATCAAAAAATCAATTTAATAATCTAATGAGAATCTCCTCTTTAATAAATATCAAAAAGAATTATAAGAGAATAAATACTAAAAGATTTTGAATCATATAAAATAAATATCAAATTATAGATATCGAGAAGTTAAGATTATAATTTGTTTGAATAAATCTTCTTCTTACTCATTAGTGAAATAAAAAAATCATAGAAGATTGAATGCAAAATAAATCTAAAATCATGAATATATCTACTAGTTAAATGAAAGATCATGCTTCATTGGATAAATATCCTCTTTAGTAAATAACAAAAAGAATTATAGAAGAATAAACAGTAAAAGATTTTGATTCAAACATTTGAGTAAGTATTTTTCAAGAGTGAGTTTAAACAACTTTTGATATATCTCAAATAATTAGCTCCTTAGAATGTGCATATATATATACTTCCATTCTTTGGGTAAGGTTTCTTTAGAAGTAGATGTATTCAAGTTGCTATAGAGAGGAGAAATCTCATTCAAATAAAATTTAAAAATCATCATCAAAATCAATTTTCTTATCTTCAAAAAATTCATTAAAAACAACATGGATAGATTCCTATAAAATAAAAATAACTAAAGTTCTTTGGTTCCATTTTGTGATATTACTTTCATACTTGTATGTCCTACCCTCATATGCCAAAATCATATATCATCATTTAAAATAAAGTAAGTTTCATCATGAAAATCATCCTGATCAATAGTATAAATATTATCATATTTTTAAGTACTCATAGAATTATTCTAATTTGATATTTTTTTGATGCAAGCATTAGATTCAAATTTAATATTATATCCCTTTATCATAAAGTTGGCTTACTCTTAATTAGTTATATTTCAAATCATCTACTAAAGGAAAATCTTTAATCAAAAGATTTGATTTATTACCAATATCCAATGCCAATAAATTTTCTTTGTTGTTATCTCCAAAGGTGACATATCCTCTATTTTGGCTAATGAGTTTTAAAAATTATATTGGATCTCCAGTCATGTGTCTTGCGCATCCACTATTAAGATATAATCTTTTACTCCTAGCTCTTATATAAAGACATACATATAAAAAGGAGTTTGCTTTTGATATCCATTTCAACTTTGGGTCTTTCTTGGTTAGATATTTTTTTCTTGACTTTTAGCATCAAATTGTTTATGGTTCTTTTAGGAATCCAAACTAATTTATGAGAGCTAAGCATAATGACCAAATCTTTCACAAAAATTACATTTATCTTTAGCAGGAATATGTAGTATAGATTATTTTATATTTTTTTTAGCATTTGTTGAGTGTTACTATTTAAGAAGGCGATTCTTTTCTTTCTATATACACAACCTTAGTTAGCAAAAATTATGTTTAATAATTTTTTAAATTTTAAACTTTTCTAATGTTTATTGTAATAATATTTTTTTTTATGAGTGAGTCTAACTCTTCACATTTAGAGCAAGGAGTACAAGATGTTGATATTTCATGAACAATTCATAATATATCAAATTACCTAATAAGTATTGAATGATCCATTTTTAGTGAATTATATTTCTTAACAATCTTTTTGAATTCATTATACAATTACAAAAGAATTTAAATCATTCATCATAAGATAAAGATGTTTCAGAAGAGTCACATACCTTATCGTTGAAAGCAATCAACGGATAGTTTACCACTTTATCTTTGTTGATTTACTCTTTGTCTTCTGATGCACTTGATTTATCCCAAGTTTTCTTAAATGTTTTCTTCTTCTTTAAATTTGACAACTTCTTCTTCAATTGTATATACTCATTTTTGAAGTACCTCGACCTTTTGCATTCATAACATATTTTATTTTATCTATTTTATATTCACTTTTATTCTTATATTCTTGTCTTACATAATTAGTTTTATTCATTTTCATAAACTTATTAAGTCTTTCTATAAGAAGTTTTATGTCATCATCATCATCACTTGAGCTTTCGCTCGAGTACCTTCTTTGATTCTAAATGCAATATCCTTTTTGTTCTTTAAAAAAATTTTCTCTTGTTCATCATATGCTTTGCAGGTCATTTCATTGGTCATTAAAGATCCTATGAGTTCTTCAAGAGAAAAAGTTGTTTAAGTCATTTGCTCTTGGAGAGTCGTTACATTTGGATGCCAACTTTTTGAAGGAGACCTTAAAATCTTATTTACTAATTTAAGGTTAGTATAGCATTTAACAAGAGCTTTTAAACTATTGATAATATCTATAAAATGGGTGTAGATATCACCAATAGTTTCGCTTGGCTTCATATTATAGTTTATAGTTATGTACCAAAAGATTAGTTTTAAATTCTTTTACTCTTCTTGTGCCTTTTTGAGTAACTTCAAGTGCACATTAAATATTATGTGTAGTATCACAAGTAAAAACATAATTAAACTCATTTTTATCTAAAAGCACAAAATAAAGCATTCATATCTTTAGCATTTAAGGAAGATATTTTCTTCTCAAGATAATTTAATTCATTCATTGGTTTAGAATATTTTTGAAAACCACATTCAATGATGTTCCACAAATCAAAATCCATAGAAATCAAGAAAATCCTCATTCGTATTTTTCAATAAGTATAGTTCGTCCCATTGAACATAAGATGATGAGTGGTAGAGTGACCCTCTACCAAAAAAAGTTATTAAATCTCTCTTGGGTGTTAATCTAATTGAGAGAACCAAGCTCTAATAACAACTATTAGGATCATAATAGCATTAAGAGGGAGAGGCGTAAATTAGTACTATCATAAAAAAGAATCTAATTTATTAAAGTTTGATTAATGAATCCTTATCGAAAATACGTTTAACCAAAAGTACAAGTAAGGATAGTGAGTGAAGTAAATCAATAAGTAATAACAAGGCAAAGCAAGTAAACAAATGCAAACCGATTTATAGTGGTGCGATCATCTCGACCTATGTCCACTCCGGATTCCTCTTCCCTCAAGACTATTGGCTTCCACTACCAATCTTCTTTCCAATGAGTGGAAATCATATAATAACTCACTCAACTCATTGACTTTGGACATACTATGTCACTACGCTGGCATATTATCAAATCATACTTATAATGATAGTGCTGACTTAACTAAATATCATGGTTAGTCGAGTCCCTCGAGCCTATGATGGTTCAGAGACCAAACAGGATGAGAATTACAAGGAGTTGTAATTGACAAGAGTTGCCTATCTTTTTGGGCTTAGTGTAATTGATTGAGTTTCTTGAGGTTACACTAAGACATCGATTGGATCCCGATCCTCACTAGAAGTCATATCGGAGACTTCTATTTCACATACCGAGGGTGTCGCATGATTTTCTAAAAAAATAGTACGAGTATATTAAGAAAGAAGTATGTATCTTAATTATTATTTTTTTATAAAATCTGTATATTATTCATATATGCTAAATTTTGTTTATCAAAAACATGTCATTTAAAAACTCCTTACTTGGCATACTTGATGTCAACCACCTCACTAGTCTAAACTATACGGATTGACTCCGTAATTTGAGAAGTATTCTCACCATGGAGAAAATCGCATATGTCCTTGACATAATTTTGCCCAAGCCTGAGGAAGGGGCAAGCGAGGATGAGATTGCTTGCTAAGTATATAGACAATTCCACTTTGGCTAAGTGCTATATATTGGCCTCTATGAATCCTGAGCTACAGAGGTAACATAAGAGTTTGGATGTCAATTCTATCATTCTTCATCTTCGTCAGTTGTTTGAGTAATAGGGAAGAACTCAAAGATATAAGATATTCAAGAGTCTCTTTTGAGGTAGGATGATGGAGAGGACATTGATTTAGAACGGTATACTAAGGATAATAAAATGGATTGAGAAACTCACAAGTCAAGGAATAGTCCTAGAAGTTAACCTATGTGTTGATCTTATACTTTAACCCCTACCTATTTTCTTTTCTCAGTTCATTATAAACTTTAATATGAACAAGTATGAGGTGACTCTCTATGAGCTCTATAATATATTAAGAGAAACTGAGAGTACAATAAAAAAAGAGAAATCAATTCTCTATATTGATGAGACTAAGAAGAAAATGAAAGCTGATAAGTCCCTTAAGAAAGGCAAGGGCAAGGGTAGACTATGTAAGGCAAAGGTTGCCAAGAAAGTTGAGTCTATAAACTTTCTTGCTTGGAATAGCAAGAATTAAGATCATAAACTTGAGGTTTATGGTGAGAAAACCCTATTAAAAAGTTGAATTCCCTTCTCCAAAAGCTTTGAGGTTATTCTAAGGGAGAGTGTGAGGGAATACTTATAAAGAATTGTAAAGGTTCTCTCCTGAGCCTAAGAAAAGAATAAAAAGTTGTAAGGGATCATTGATCTTCGTACTTTCGGAAAAGATCAATAGTGGAAGTCGATAGCCTCGAGTGAAGAGTATTCGAGAGTGGAGTAGATCACGTGGATCGAACCTCTATAAATCTAGTGTGCCTTCTCTTTTTTGCTATTTAATTACTTTGCAAATTGATTTACTTGCTCATTACAATCCTACGAATGTTTTTAAGTTTAAACGCTTTTCCAGTATAAGCTTTATTGAACGAATCTTCAAATCAATGAAAGTTTTCTCAAAAAGCACTAATTTACATTCCCTTAATTCAACATTTGGTATTACAACTCAAGTTAAGCCATGGCATCTTCCTCAAGCACTTTCCAACTCCAAATCCCTAGATTTATTAAAGAAAAATTATGATATATGGTGCATCCAAATGAAGGTTTTTCTATGCTCCTAAGATATATAGGAGTTTGTAGAATATAGATTTCTTAAACCAAGCCCAATAGAACGAGTAATGAATGTAAAAGTAATAAAATAACTCAAAGATTAAAGGAAGTAGGAGAAAAAATTTCATTCATATTTTACCAAAAGCTTGATGATACAATGTTTGAGATCATGGCTCTAGCAAAAACTTCAAAAGAGACTTAGAAAATGCTCTAGAAAACATTCGTTGGTGTGAACAAGGTAAAAAAGCTTCATCTATAAGTTTTACGAGCTGAGTTTGAAAAGTTATAACACTGTACTTCTAATCTAATTCTGGTTATATCTCAACAATCATTTCTATTATTCATTAAATGAGAAGAAACAATGAATAAATAAGTGATCAAAAAATAATAAAAAATAATAAGATCTCTAGATTCAAAGTTTGATTTTATTACTATAGCAATTTAAGAGTTTAAAGACTTAGAATAAATATCTTTGGAACTAATGAGTTCTCTTTTAGTTCATGAAGAAAGAGTTACAAAAAGAGGATAAGAAAAATATATTATGTAAGCACTATAAATCAAGCTTATTCTTGGGAACAATAGTGAATTGAAATCTCAAAGAGGAAGAGGTCGTGAATAAAAAAGAAAATATGGCAAAAATTAGATCAATCAAGAATCTCAAAACAATGAAGGTGATAGAGAAACTTATAGCCAAAGAGGCTTAGATTATAGTCGATGATATGGTCGAGGTCATGGATGAGACAGAAATCCTAAAAGGTCCGAAATATAATGTTATGTTTGTAAAAGTTATGGATACTTCTATTTTGAATATTATTATAACACTATCAATTAGAATGATAAGGCAAATTTTGTTAAGAACGAAGATAAGAAAGAAAACACTATTTTGCCAATGACGTATGATAACTTGAAAGAAGTTAAATCTATGATATGGTATTGAAATACAGGAGCTTTAAATCATATGTGTGGCATCAAAGAACTATTTTTCAAAATAGATATAAGTTATTCTGGCAACATTATATTCGATAATCTATCTCAAAAATGCAAAGCTAAATTTTTTTTCTTGGACCTAATAATGATAAAAAATTATACATTTTAGATGTTTATTATGTTCTTGCTATGAAAAATAATATTGTAAGTTTGGGGCAATTTTTTGAAAAAGATTATGATATTGAGATGAAAGATATGGCTCTATCAATTTATAATAAAATTAAAATATTAACCTTACATGTAAAAATGATGAATACAATGCTTATTCTATAATTATATATTTTTATTAGTCAAATTATTTTAAAACTAATATTAAGGATAATTCTAAATTATGATATCTTAGATATGCTCTTTTAAATTTTAATGCTTTAAAACTTTTAAAGAAATATGATATGGTAATAGGATTATCAATAATTAATCGTCCATTAAAGTTATGTGACTTATATGTCATGGGCAAGCAAGAAAGAAAATCTTTCAAATTAAAAAGAATAAAAAGTGTATGACATTCACTTGATTTAGTATACTCAGATGTTTGTGGCCCTATCAGTCTAGTATTATTTAGAGGAAGTAAGTATTTATTATCTTCATCGATAATATAGTAGTAAAACTTAGGTATACATGTTAAAGAAAAATAAAAAAGTTTTTAATAAATTTAAATAATTTAAGAGTTTGGTTGAAATACAAAATAGTAAACACATTAAATTTTAAAGAACAAATCAGGGTCATGAAATTAAATGTTGATTTAAGTACATATTAAATGAATTTAAAAGTTCTTTATAGAAATAATAAAATTTTATATTAATTTACTATGTCATACACGTCTCAACAAAGTGGTGACTCAGAAAGAAAAAAATAACATTATACTTTAGATGGTCTTATGCATGTTAAAGGAAAGAAGATCCCTAAATATTTCTGGGAAGATACTATTGCTTATGTAATTTACTTGCTTAATAGATTTTCAAAAAGATGAATTAGTAATATTACACCAGAAGAAGTATAAAACCTATAGAAATCAAGAGGCGATCATTTGAGATTTTTTTAAATTGTTGTGTTTGCTAAGTTACTAAAAGAAAAGAGAATAAAACTTGAGGATAAAAATTAGAAATACATCTTATTAGATTATACTAAGAATCTCAATGGTTACAAACTCTACAATCTTATCACAAACAAAATTATGATGTGAAGAGATCTTGAGTTTAATAAACAATAGATTTGAAATTAGAAAAATGATGAGCAGAATAAGAAAACTATAATTTTAGGAAAAAATGATATAACATAAGCAAGTACCGAAGAGTTTTTGCTTAAATAATCATCTAGATCGACTAGATCACATGTTTCAATTCAAAAAGTTCAATTATAAGAAGAAAAAATATATTAAATATCTATAGAATAATAAATTAAATTGATTATTTGTTGAGTTTGTTGGAGAAGAGAGATTAATATTAAATGTAAAGAATGAAATACATTCATGCTAACTATATATATTAAATGTAATGAATGAAATATATTCATGAGAACTATATACATTGGGTTATGAAAGATATAAAGTTGTTATAGTAAATTTCTTTTGAGTAAAATAAATAATACTTTGTCTCGTCCGTCCTCTTCTGTATGATAGCTCTTTCTTTTCCCTATCTAATTCAATTCTTTAGACCTAGCTAGCAGTTCTTTCACATTCTTTCCATAATAATCAGTGTGCATGTTTGATATATATGGTGCTGTTGCTGTCTGCTTCCACCTTTTATCTTAATTTAAGACTGCCAGCTGATCACATGCTTTATTAGTCGTTCACTATTTCAGATGCAGAAACGAAGTATTTGGCCCAGGTGATTCTCTACATGGGAGATTATGCTTTTGGTATTCTCAGAAAAGAATAATAGACAAAGAAAGGTTGTGCTCAGAAGAATGGTAGCATCATCCATCATTTTGTAGTTATTTGATAGAGTCGATGGAGGTTGCAAACATACGCATGACCAACTTTTAAGAAGTTTATTTTGTTGACGATGATGATGACGATGTATCTGATTCTTACAAGATCAGATGGAAATATTTGTTGGAATTAAACTTGTTCAAGTATCTTTATATCAAAAGAGGTTCATTGCATCAAGAGAGAGATTTATTACATCAAGAAGAAAAAATGGATTAAAAGACTATAGAAGGATAAGTCAAATTGGTTATTGGTTCTTGAAAGAGTTTCTTGAAAGAGAATGATTCATCTTGAATACAATTAATATAATGTATCTTTGGGGACTATATAAACCCCATATGTTGGGTCATGAGTGTAAGAGAGTTTCTGAAATTTGTAAAGAGTTTTTTCTTGAGAGAAATATAGAACATTGAACCTTGTCCTACTCTTCCTCTGTTTCATATCTCTATTCCCTCTTCCTATCAACATCAACATCTGGTATCAGAGCATAGGTTAAGCTATGACCTCTTCCTCAAGTGCCATCCAACTTCAGATCCCCAGATTAACAAAAGAAAATTATGACATATGGTGCATCCAAATGAAGGTTCTTCTAGGCTCCCAAGATGTATGGGAGTTTGTAGAAGATGGATTCGCTGAACCAACTCCAGCAGAAGAAGGAGCAATGAATGCAGAAGGAAGAAAGCAACTCAAAGAAAGAAGGAAGAAGGAGAAAAAGGCTTTGTTCACAATCTACCAAGGGCTTGATGATACAATGTTCGAGATCATCGCTCCAGCAAATACTTCAAAGGAGGCTTGGGAAATACTTCAAAAAGCATTCGGTGGTGTTGATAAGGTAAAGAAACTTCGTCTACAAGTTTTACGAGCCGAGTTTGAAAAACTACAACAAGGTACTTCTGAAACTATTTCTGATTACTTCTCAAAAATCATTTCTATTGTTCATCAAATGAGACGAAATGATGAACAAGTAAATGATCATAGAGTAATAGAAAAAATATTAAGATCTCTAGACCCGAAACTTGATTTTATTGCTGTTGCAATTGAAGAATCTAAAGATTTGGAAAAAATGTCTTTAGAAGAACTTATGGGTTCCCTTCAAGTTCATGAACAAAGAATTATAAAAAGAGGAGAAGACAAAACTATGAAGCAAGCACTACAAGCTAAGTTTGCTCTTGAAAATAAAGGAGAATCAAATTCTCAAAGAGGAAGAGGATGAGGACAAAGCGAAAGAGGAGGCAGAATCAGACCAATCAAGAATCTCCATATAATGAAGAGGCTAGAGAAAATTCTAGCCAAAGAGGCCGAGGTTATGGTCGAGGACGTGGCCGAGGCCGTAGACGTGGCAGAAACTCTAAAAGGTCTGAAATACAGTGTTATGTTTGCAAAAGGTATGGATATTACTCTTATGAATGTTATTATAATCCTAACAATCAAAGTGATGAGGCAAATTTTGTTGAGGAAGAAAAGAAGGAAAATCAAGTTTTGCTAATGAGTTATGAAAATTTGAAAAATGATCAATCTATGACATGATATCTAGATACAGGAGCCTCAAATCACATGTGTGGTATCAAAGAGCTATTTTCAAAAATGAATACAAGTTATTCCGGGAACATTACATTTGGTGATTTGTCTCAAAGACCAGTAAGAGGCAAAGGTAAAATTCTCCTTGAACTTAATAATGGCAAGGAATTATGCATTTCAGATATTTATTATGTTCCTGATATAAAAAATAATATTTTAAGCATGGGACAATTACTTGAAAAAGGTTATGAAGTTGAGATGAAAGATATGGCTCTCTCAATTCGTGATAAGAATAAAACATTGATATCACATATGAAAATGGCAAGAAATAGAATGTTTCCTCTACATTTGAGTATTTTTGATCAATCAAATTGTTTTAAAGTTGATATTGAGGATATTTCTACACTTTGGCATCTTAGATATGCTCACTTAAATTTTGAGGCTTTGAAACTTCTAGAGAAGTATAATATGGTGACAGGAATACCAAAAATTGATCACCCAGCAAAATTATGTGAAGTATGTGTCATGGGTAAACAAGAAATAAAACCTTTCAAAGTGAGAAGAACAAAAAGAGCATGGCATCGACTCGATCTGGCGCACTCGGATGTTTGTGGCCCTATCAATCCAGTATCACTTGGAGGAAGCAGGTATTTTCTTACATTTACTGATGATCATAGTGGCAAAACTTGGGTTTACATGTTAAAAGAAAAGAAAGAAGTTTTAAGCAAATTCAAAGAATTTAAGGATTTGGTTGAAAGACAAAGTTGTTGTAAGATTAACTATTTAAGAACAGATAGAGGTGGTGAATATATATCAAATGAATTTCAAAGTTTTTATAGAAATAATGGAATTCTACATCAATTCACCATGCCATACACACCTCAACAAAATGGTGTCTCGGAAAGAAAAAACAGGATTATCCTTAATATGGTCTGATGCATGTTAAAAGAAAGAAAAATTCCGAAAGAATTTTGGGGTGATGCTGTTGCTTGTGCTTTATTTGTATGAGTTTCCGACAAAGCGAATTGGTAATATTACACCAGAAGAAGCATGGAGCTTACAAAAACCACGAGTTGATCATTTGAGGATTTTTGGAAGTGTTGCATTTGCCAAGATACCAGAAGAAAAGAGAACGAAATTGGAGGATAAAAGCCAAAAATGCATTTTGATAAGTTATCCAGAGAATTCCAATGGTTACAAACTCTATAATCCTATCACAAATAAAGTTGTGATGTCAAGAGATGTTGAGTTTGATGAACAACAGATTTGAAACTGGAAAAGTGATGAGCAGCATAAGAAAGCTGTAGCTTCAGAAGAAGATGATATAATACAAGCAAACACTGAAGTGACTTTGCCAAAATCATCACCTAGATCAGCTAGGTCACATGATTCAAGAAGTCTAATTATAATAAGGACAAGACCGATTCAGGACCTATATGATGTGACTCGAAGGATTGATACTAATAATGATGAACTTTCTTTATTTTATCTTTTTGCAGGATATGATCCATTAATCTTCGAAGAAGCTTATAGAGATGAAAAATGGCGACAAGCTATAAATGAAGAGATTGATGCCATTAATAAAAATAATACATGGGAGCTTACTACACTTCCAGAAGACCACCAAGCTATCGGTGTTAAGTGGATCTTCAAAACAAAAAGAAATGCAAAAGGAGAGGTGGAGAAATACAAGGCTAGATTAGTTGCAAAGGGATATAAACAACAATATGGAATTGACTATGAAGAAGTATTTGCGCTAGTTGCTCGATTGGAGACAGTAAGATTACTTATCTCTCTAGCAGCTCAAATGAAATGGAAGATTTTACAAATGGATGTGAAATCAGCATTTCTTAATAGAGTTCTTGAAGAAGAGGTATATATTCAACAACCCCCTGGTTTTATTATTCAAGAACAAGAAGACAAAGTATACAAGTTAAAGAGAGCTCTTTATGGGCTTAAACAAGCCCCACGAGTATGGAATTCTTGAATAGATATTTATTTTATTCAAAATGGTTTTTCTAAATGTCCACATGAACATGCTCTCTATACAAAATCTAACTCTAATGGAGATATCTTATTTGTATGCTTGTACGTAGATGATTTAATATTTACAGGCAATAGTAGCTCCATGATTAAAGATTTTAAGCACTCTATGAAAAAGAAGTTTGAGATGACCGACTTGGGCTTAATGACTTATTTCCTTGGTATCGAAGTTATACAAGATAATGAAGGAATTTTTATCTCACAAGAAAATTATGCAAAGGAGGTTTTAAAGAAGTTTTCAATGGAAGATTGTCATCCTACAGATACACCTATTGAATATGGCACCAAGTTGACCAAGGAAGGTGAAGGTAAATACATTAATCCAACTTATTATAAAAGTCTAGTTGGATGTTTAAGGTATTTGACATGCACTCGACCTGATATACTATTTGGAGTTGGTTTAATAAGTAGATTTATGGAAGTTTCAAAGACATCTCATTTAAATGTCGCTAAAAAAATTTTGCGATATATTAAAGGAACAATTGAGTATGGAATGTTCTATTCTTCATCTAAAAAGTTGGAGCTCATTTGATATAGTGACAGTGATTGGGCCAGAAGCTACGATGATCGGAAGAGTACAACTGGATTTGTATTTTATTTTGGTGAAGCTACATTCACTTGGTTTTCAAAAAAGCAACGGATCATTGCTCTATCAAGTTATGAAGCAGAATATATAGCAGCTTCTTGTAGTGTTTGTCATGCAATCTGACTAAGAAGATTACTCCAAGAACTTCATATGCCACAGGAGAAGTCAACCAAGATTTATGTTGATAACAAATCAGCTATTGCCTTAGCCAAGAATCCAGTCTATCATGAAAGATCGAAGCATATCGATACAAGATTTCATTTCATAAGAGATCACATCAAAAATAAAGAACTGGAGCTACATCATGTCAAGACAAGTGAATGAGTGGCTGATATACTTACAAAACCTCTCAAATTTGAAATATTTCAACAACTTCGAAAGAAACTTGGCATGCTAGATGGAATAAGTTTAAGGGGGAAAAATATTGGAATTAAACTTGTTCAAGTATCATAAAGAGGTTCATTGCATCAAGAGAGAGATTTATTACATCAAGAAGAAAAAATGGATTAAAAGACTATAGAAGGATAAGTCAAATTGGTTATTGGTTCTTGAAAGAGTTTCTTGAAAGAGAATGATTCATCTTGAATACAATTAATATAATGTATCTTTGGGGACTATATAAACCCCATATGTTGGGTCATGAGTGTAAGAGAGTTTCTGAAATTTGTAAAGAGTTTTTTCTTGAGAGAAATATAGAACATTGAACCTTGTCCTACTCTTCCTCTGTTTCATATCTCTATTCCCTCTTCCTATCAACATCAACAATATTCACATGTGCAATCAAAACAAGGATGACTAGAGATTATTTAAACGTTATAAAAGATTGAAAGAGTCGATGGACATAAACTGAATTTCACTTGCAACTTAAGATTTTTTTGAGCCGGAACAATAGTCTTCCTATGAAACTTCTACTTGTCTTGTGGTATCAGCCCCTGGAAGCCCTTTCTCTGCCAAACCTAGGTGTAAAACATGTTCCGATCGCTTATTACTTTCATCTCTCACCTTTATCTTGCCATTGCAGATAAAGTGGATATGCCGTACTGCTCCTACCCGACCTGTGGCTATTTTTGGTGGACTTCCCTGCACAGCATGTCATCCTCCATTTGCTTGCTTAAGTATAAAGATTGCAACTTCACTCCTGATCTCTTCTGAAACAAGAGATTTACTCCATTTTTTACTTGAACATTCACTAGTTTTCTAACCTCTTATAAGTTGTTTTTAACCAGGTTCGACATTGGGGCGCCTTCAGAAGATTCTGATGATGCCGATGGATTGGATGCTTCAGCAGCTCATATCGCAAATCTTCTGCCATCTGAGCCAGCTGCTGGTACAGTTTTCGATGTTGCTGTGTAGTATACATTTGGATGAACAGATGCTAATCTTGTCCCTATTAACCATTTAAAGAACTCCAGTAGAAAAAAGGTGATAAAAGATATGATTTAGTTAGGATTTAGATATGATTTCCCCAACTGAATGAGGAAATCTCGTATGTTAGTTGAGGGAAATCCTCCTTTTCATTATATATAAATAAACAATGAATCAATGAATCAATTGGGCATTTTTATTACTTCTTATTTTCAACATGGTATCAGAGCCCCTCTCTTTATAAGAGAGATTACCTTTCTTTTTTTTATTCACTGTCAAACAATAGCTTTTATGTTCGTGGACAACTCCGCTGCGAAACCACAGATACTCAGGGGTCATCCACCGCCACCATCTCAGATATCCTTTGGTTCCTTTGCTCAAGGTAACTTTCTCCTCATCGGTGCAGATCTATCTCTTCTTACTGTCAAACGGTAGTCTCTCGTCGATGTCGAAGCTTGAGATTTCTAGTGCATCGGCTTTCTCTTCCTCCGTTGGACCTTGTTGGCTTTCTCAATTCCTCTACCGAAGCACTCTTCTGCATGAGGTCATCTTCCTTGTGCACCACCGCCGCATCAGCTCCAACAAGCGGCACCTTGCCTACCCTATATGCAGAGACGATGGCTTCTACACCGCCGTCGGCGCTATCCCTCCTGCACCTCTGTTGCTATGTTCTCTTTCGAGAGTACACGGGCCGCTTATCGTCTCGGTGCTCTACAGAGAGGGCACAACAAGTTCTTTCTCGCTGTCAAACGATAGTAAATTTACGATCGTAGCGCTTCTCTCGCTGCCACTACTGCTGCCACGCAGCCGTGTTTGCCGTCCTTTGCTACAACCCTTGCTCTTTGCCGCTGACATCACTGTCAAAGTCAACTATCGTTAACGTCAACCACCGTCAGGTCTTCACCGCGGTTGACAACACAACACCTTCCTTCCTTCAGTTTCATTGACATTGATTCAAGATCGACATCCTTAGTTCAAGATCGGCGTCCTTACAGGAGCTCGATCTTGCGGGGGCATGATAAAAGATATGATTTAGTTAGGATTTAGATATGATTTCCCCAACTGAATGAGGAAATCTCGTGGAAATCCTCCTTTTCATTATGTATAAATAAACAATGAATCAATGAATCAATTGGGTATTTTTATTACTTCTTCTTATTTTCAACAAAAGGAACATATAAAGATAAAGTACATTGCAGCCAGACATCCAAGTTAGAATCAGTAACATGTCTGTCATATACGCGAAATTATCTCTGATTAAACACTGTTCTTTGCTGTGTTACTTGTTAAGTATATGATCAAAACACCTCCCATTGTCACAGTAAAACTCGGTATCAGTGGGTTCAATATGGGTGCTTCAACTGCATTGTATTCTGCCACTTGCTCCACACATGGAAGATGCGGAAATTGAAGTCGACACCCCACTAACCTCAACGCAGTTATTGCTCTCACCGGCTGGCTTCCATGTTCCAGGTCTGCTCCATCTTAGTTCATCGTATCTCTCGGTGGTTCTTCCATATTTGCTTGGGTGTAAGATACAGTACATAACATTTGACTCTTCTTCTTCATCTAGAGCTTGAAGATTAAAGTGAAAAGCTCACAAGATGCTGTAATGCGAGCTGACTCCTCACCACTTTCGCTCTGCCACGGAAGAGGTATCGTTAGTCGTGCACTTGGTACATGTTGGAATTAAACTTGTGTAATTATCATGAATAGATTACTTTAAACAAAAGAAAATTTTATTTCTTCAAGAGAAAATATTTATGGAATGACAAGTAAAATTGGTTATTGATTCTTGAAAGAGTTTATTGAAAGAAAGATTCATTCTTACTGCATAAATCTGCATAAATGTAATGTATCTTGGGGAACTATATAAATCTCATATGTTGAGTCATGAAAAATATAGAGTTTGTGAAATTATAAAAATATTGAAAGAAATACAGAAGATTTAGCCTTCTCCTACTCTTCCTTAGTATGCTGACTCTATCCTTTCTTCCTATCAACTTCAACTATACAATCTTCAACGAAGTGTCGGATCAAAACTCGAATCACGCAAATAACTTGTTATGCTTCTTTATGCGGGGGATGGAGTGGTTCCCTACAAACGGGGAAAGATCCTAAGGGGTTTTAATGATGTCTGGGTTTCGAAAGCTCACGTTCAAAGCCTACAATGGGTATGCTTCTGTAGCTGCAGCAACTTCGTCTTCCCAACTTGTGCACACTAGTCTCTCTTAAAACATAAAAACAAGGAATTAATGCAAACTAGCAATTGAAACTGGCAGACTTGAACACCACAAAGTTCGGGAAGAGATGGTTGCAGTCTGCAAGTGGCTTACTGCGAGGCTGCATCTCGATGGGTCGCTCTCTTAATCGAGCAGTCGTTACTCTTCCAAAAGTACATCCAACCAGACTCTATACATGACAGCGTGCGACTCTATCTGGAACTGCTGATACTTCTGTTTTATGTGTTTTTATAGTAGTAGGAACATTCGTATGATTACGATCAAGTACCTATGTTCCACGAAGGTAAAACTGGAATGTGTTGCTATCGGCCACCACATCAGACATATAACAAGAATGGTATTAATGCATTTGATTAGAAAACATCAAATACATGATAAACTTATTATCTTTTGAAAGAACATGACATAAATAACTGATTAAAACGCCCAATTTCTTCTCTTCTTATGTGTGCCTGTGCGTGTCATCATGTAGCTGAGCAGTTTTGACAACATCAACAAGTTACATCTGGAACAACTTTATAATGACTATCCATCAATTTAACTTGCTGCAGTAACAGCGGATAACCATGAGCTACGGCCACACTGCAGCTAGCTCAATGCTTCAAAGAGACTAGAGAAGGAATTGACATCGCAATCCACCAACATGATCCAGCACCCATCCTTAACCAACAGTAGCAGCAGCAGCTCACCATCGTCCAACAACGAAGTGAACCGAGATGAGATTGAGTGTTTCAGCTACAAAACAAATAACTAGCATCATCATCCTTGGTTCTGTTGAGAAGCTGTATCCACCTCACTGGATCTGCTATCATCATTAGCTCCACCATCATGGGTCTCTCTGCTAGTGGACCTTGAATTGCCTATGGCTTCTCCCAATGAGATCACCCCACTTCCCCTTCGGCTACCCGATGAATCCCCTGAAGAGGGTCTTGTGATGTAAAATTGTGGCTGAGATGATTGATCAGTATCATCTCCTCCTGCTTGACGCACATGCACAATCAAAACCATGGCAGCGACTGAAGGAAACAAAAGCATGCTGCGGCTGTCCTCTTCGTCATCCTCATCGATACTGACTTCCGCCTGGCCTTCGGTAACAGCTGAATGGAACATCTTGAAAAGATCTCCAAGGTCCCGCTGTTGCTCCATCCTCCTCCAGTCTTGTTGCCACTCAGGATCAGCCTCTGATGGTTGTGTAGATGGATGCTCTTTCCTTGCATGTTTTCTTAGCTCCCCATAAGTACCACTAAACACACATTATTCTGTAGCAGCTCCGAGATTCAGCATTCATATACCTGCGAGCAGGCTCTATCACTGTCCAATCGCTGACAAGTCCACGACAGAGAGGGCATAATAGATTGGTTGGTTGCTGCATGCCATCAACATCCTGTGGTGGCTTGGATCCAGATAAGGCCTTGCAGTACTGATCCTGACAGTTAGAGTGACGGTAGCTAGTGTCACACATGAATGGACGGCAACCCTTGTCGTGTGAGGAGCATAGAAGGAGAACAGCATTGTGGGGTGCTCCAGGCACACACGGCAAAGTACCTCCTCCCATTCTTTAACATCTTTGGCTGATTCCACGCAGCCAAGCGACTTCTGTGAAGAAGAACTAGCTGAGAAAGGAAATGCATGAGATCGCCATTCAAAGGACAGAGACTGCACCCTCCTTTCCTTCGGCATTCCAACTAGTTCGAGATAAATAGAACCACTAGATCTTCTTGGTACAATACTGTCCCTAGAGAAGTGGGCGGAAAAAGTGCAATCAATGAACAATGAGCGGAAGTTACAGAACTTTAAATAAGAATGCGACAAATTTTCATCACATATGATCATCTTTTCCTGGTGCATAAAAAGAAACCAGAGACTGCAATAATGTGAAATAGGCTCAACGTAGTCCAGCACCAAGAGTGTGTCATAGTGCTGTGCTTCACCGACATGGTTCGTGGACCAACTAGAACATTCAGTAAAAACAGAAGCAGAGAGAACAAGCAAACCAGAGATAAGGTGGATAGTTCTCATACCAATTTCATCAAGCAAAACCTACAAGCTCGTGCTATGCGTGACTATGCCACATAGATTGCCGAATTCACTGCGAATAAGTGCAACTTCTGTTTGTCAAAATCATCTATCAGTATAATAACAAACTATGCTTCTTAATCAGATAGAATTTGGTGTAGGATCTTCTTAAAAGAAAGATTTTTCCTACATCGACACCAATAGGCAAAGATATCACCTTTGGTGACGTCTCGCACCCAGAAAAAGAACAAAAGACTGTTTCTTTTTTATTAAGGATTAGTGTCGGAAGGAAAAAAGAATCTGCAGTACAATTCGACAAATATCAACATCGTCAAACAGATGGTGCATGTTTGGGTGGGCGGTCAAAACCATCCAGCCAGCAACGAGCTACCCAATTAAAAGGGAAAAAGAAATAATCGAAAGAATAAGTAATGAAAAGAAAATACATCAAAGCATAAAACATAAGAAAATAATAGACTAAATGTTGGAATTAAACTTGTTCAAGTATCATAATGAGGTTCATTTCATCAAAAGAGGTTCATTGCATCAAGAGAGAGATTTATTACATCAAGAAGAAAAAATGGATTAAAAGACTATAGAAGGATAAGTCAAATTGATTATTGGTTCTTGAAAGGGTTTCTTGAAAAAGAATGGTTCAACTTGAATACAATTAATATAATGTATCTTTGGGGACTATATAAACCCCATATGTTGAGTCATGAGAGAAGCAAGAGAGTTTCTGAAATTTGTAAAGAGTTTTTTCTTGAGAGAAATATAGAAGATTGAACCTTGTCCTACTCTTCCTCTGTTTCATATCTCTATTCCCTCTTCCTATCGACATCAACATCTGGTATCAGAGCATAGGTTAAGCTATGACCTCTTCCTCAAGTGCCATCCAACTTCAGATCCCCAGATTAACAAAAGAAAATTATGACATATGGTGCATCCAAATGAAGGTTCTTCTAGGCTCCCAAGATGTATGGGAGTTTGTAGAAGATGGATTCGCTGAACCAACTCCAGCAGAAGAAGGAGCAATGAATGCAGAAGGAAGAAAGCAACTCAAAGAAAGAAGGAAGAAGGAGAAAAAGGCTTTGTTCACAATCTACCAAGGGCTTGATGATACAATGTTAGATCATCGCTCCAAAGAAATACTTCAAAGGAGGCTTGGGAAATACTTCAAAAGCATTCGGTGGTGTTGATAAGGTAAAGAAACTTCGTCTACAAGTTTTACGAGCCGAGTTTGAAAAACTACAACAAGGTACTTCGAAACTATTTCGATTACTTCTCAAAATCATTTCTATTGTTCATCAAATGAGACGAAATGGTGAACAAGTAAATGATCAGAGAGTAATAGAAAAAATATTGAGATCCCTAGACCCGAAATTTGATTTTATTGCTATTGCGATTGAAGAATCTAAAGATTTGGAAAAAATGTCTTTAGAAGAACTTATGGGTTCCCTTCAAGTTCATGAACAAAGAATTACAAAAAGAGGAGAAGACAAAACTATGGAGCAAGCACTACAAGCTAAGTTTGCTCTTGAAAATAAAGGAGAATCAAATTCTCAAAGAGGAAGAGGACGAGGACAAAGAGGAAGAGGAGGCAGAAATCAGACCAATCAAGAATCTCCATATAATGAAGAGGCTAGAAAAAATTCTAGCCAAAGAGGCCGTGGTTATGGTCGAGGACGTAGCCGAGGCCGTGGACGTGGCAGAAACTCTAAAAGGTCTGAAATACAATGTTATGTTTGCAAAAGGTACGGACATTACTCTTATGAATGTTATTATAATCCTAACAATCAAAGTGGTGAGGCAAATTTTGTTGAGGAAGAAAAGAAGGAAAATCAAGTTTTGCTAATGAGTTATGAAAATTTGAAAAATGATCAATCTATGACATGGTATCTAGATACAGGAGCCTCAAATCACATGTGTGGCATCAAAGAGCTATTTTCAGAAATGGATACAAGTTATTCCGGGAACATTACATTTGGTGATTTGTCTCAAAGACCAGTAAGAGGCAAAGGTAAAATTCTCCTTGAACTTAATAATGGCAAGAAATTATGCATTTCAGATATTTATTATGTTCCTGATATGAAAAATAATATTTTAAGCATTGGACAATTACTTGAAAAGGTTATGAAGTTGAGATGAAAGATATGGCTCTCTCAATTCGTGATAAGAATAAAACATTGATATCACATGTGAAAATGGCAAGGAATAGAATGTTTCCTCTACATTTGAGTATTTTGATCAATCAAATTGTTTTAAAGCTGTTATTGAGGATATTTCTACACTTTGGCATCTTAGATATGCTCACTTAAATTTTGAGGCTTTGAAACTTCTAGAGAAGTATAATATGGTGACAGAATGTCAAAATTGATCACCCAACAAAATTATGTGAAGTATGTGTCATGGGTAAACAAGAAAGAAAACCTTTCAAAGTGAGAAGAACAAAAAGAGCATGGCATCGACTCGATCTGGTGCACTCGGATGTTTGTGGCCCTATCAATCCAGTATCACTTGGAGGAAGCAGGTATTTTCTTACATTCACTGATGATCATAGTGGCAAAACTTGGGTTTACATGTTAAAAGAAAAGAAAGAAGTTTTAAGCAAATTCAAAGAATTTAAGGATTTGGTTGAAAGACAAAGTTGTTGTAAGATTAAATGTCTAAGAACAGATAGAGGTGGTGAATATATATCAAATGAATTTGAAAGTTTTTATAGAAATAATGGAATTCTACATCAATTCACCATGCCATACACACCTCAACAAAATGGTGTCTCGGAAAGAAAAAATAGGACTATCCTTAATATGGTCCGATGCATGTTAAAGGAAAGAAAAATTCCGAAAGAATTTTGGGGTGATGCTGTTGCTTGTGCAGTTTATTTGCTTAAGTTTAAAAGCGAATTGGTAATATTACACCGAAGAAGCATGGAGCTTACAAAACCAAGAGTTGATCATTTGAGGATTTTTGGAAGTGTTGCATTTGCCAAGAAACCAAGAAAAGAGAACGAAATTGGAGGATAAAAGCCAAAATGTATTTTGCTAGGTTATCCAGAGAATTCAGTGATTACAAACTCTACAATCCTATCACAAATAAAATTGTGATGTCAAGAGATGTTGAGTTTGATGAACAATTTGGAACTAGAAAAGTGATGAGCGAATAAGAAAGTTGTAGGTAAGAAGATGATATAATACAAGCAAACATCAAGTGACTTTGCGAATCATCACCTAGATCAGCTAGGTCACATGATTCAAGAAGTCCAATTATAAGAAGGACAAGATGATTCGGGACCTATGATGTGACTCGAAGGATTGATACTAACAATGATGATCTTTCTTTATTTTGTCTTTTTGCAGGATATGATCCATTAATCTTCGAAGAAGCTTATAGAGATGAAAAATGGTGACAAGCTATGAATGAAGTGATTCATGCCATTAACAAAATAATACATGGGAGCTTATTACACTTCCAGAAGACCACCAAGCTATCGGTGTTAAGTGGATCTTCAAAACAAAAAAAATGCAAAAGGAGAGATGGAGAAATACAAGGCTAGATTAGTTGCAAAGGGATATAAACAATAATATGGAATTGACTATGAAGAAGTATTTGCGCTTGCTCGATTGGAGACAAGATTACTTATCTCTAGCAGCTCAAATGAAATGGAAGTTTTACAAATGGATGTGAAATCAGCATTTCTTAATGGAGTTCTTGAAGAAGAGGTATATATTCAACAACTTCGAAAGAAACTTGGCATGCTAGATGGAACAAGTTTAAGGGGGAAAAATATTAGAATTAAACTTGTTCAAGTATCATAATGAGGTTCATTTCATCAAAAGAGGTTCATTGCATCAAGAGAGAGATTTATTACATCAAGAAGAAAAAATGGATTAAAAGACTATAGAAGGATAAGTCAAATTGATTATTGGTTCTTGACAGGGTTTCTTGAAAAAAAATGGTTCATCTTGAATACAATTAATATAATGTATCTTTGGGGACTATATAAACCCCATATGTTGAGTCATGAGAGAAGCAAGAGAGATTCTGAAATTTGTAAAGAGTTTTTTCTTGAGAGAAATATAGAAGATTGAACCTTGTCCTACTCTTCCTCTGTTTCATATCTCTATTCCCTCTTCCTATCGACATCAACACTAAACAGACAGATCTCCTGCGCACTGTAGCTGATGCTTCCAGTCCAAGGCATAGCCACCACAAAGAATCAAAAACGATCTTTTTCCGGGGAGAAATAGGTGGAGACGGAGGAAGAGGCTATTGCTGGAGATCAGAGCACAGGGGGGCATATGGAAATGATCCGGCGAAAGGGATGTTACCGTGAAAGAACAGAGGAAGATCTGAGCTGCGAGAGACCAAACGCCTAATTCTCAGCTACTGTGGATTGCAATGATCCATCGATACATGTGTGCTACGAGTAGAAGAAGAAGAAGCTCTTTGTTGTACTCTGTTTGGCGGTGAGACCGCGCGCAAGACCAAAAAGAGGGGAAAATGATCCCTAAATTCCCGAGAACACAAGACTCGAAGAAGGAACAATATAAACGTGAGGCCGGAGTATATAAAACATAGCAAAACCATTTCACCTATTCATTCTTAACCCCAACCCCGACCACACACCCCCTCCCGCGCCACAGCCCCCCCAAATACCCGTCTTTCTATCTTGGAGCCGACATCTTGACCCAATTGCCAGAGTGGTAAAATAGGGTATCGAAGTCAGGGAAAGGGCCAAGTGGAGGTCAATGATGTGGAAGGCTAGGGTTCTCTTTCTTTTGAATCGGCGGTGGAAGTGGTCGCGTGAAATGTACGTATACGTAGACGATTTTGGTCATTGTTTTCGTTTAATTTTGTTCAGCGAAATCCAAAAGAATCTTGTGTTCGTTGTGGGACCGCCCTAATTGAATGGCCAGGAAAAATCAGTTAATATTGTTGCACGTAAATAAATTTATTTTTAATATATTGATTCTCAGATTTACGAGAAGATTATTATGAGTATAAACTTCGAAAAGTAGCAAAAAAAACAATGAATTATAAAATTAATTTTATATATTCAATAAAGTTTGAAATCTTGTGGATGCACATGAGGGTATCGTACCTATCGACTACAAATAGATCTTCAAGAAGAAGATTAGAGTGAATGAAAGGTGGAGATTTATAAGGCAAGATTGATGGCAAAAGGATATCGTTAAAGGCAATGAGTTGACTATGACGAAACCTTCTCACCTATAGTCATGCTAAAGTTCATCAGAATTCTTTTGACTATTGCAGCATATTATGATTTTGAGATTCAACAAATGAATACAAAAACTTCATTCCTCAATGGCAACCTCGAGGAAGAGTTGTATATAATACATCGAGAGAGATTTATATCTAGAGAGAGTCAAAATAAAGTGTGCATGTTACTCAGATCCATTTATAGACTGAAGCAAGTTTTTCGAAGTTGGAATATAAGATTTGATAATGAGATCATATTTTATGACTTCGTTAAGAATGAAAATGAGACTTGTGTGTACAAGAAGGTAAGTGGGAGCGCTATCACTTTCTTGGTGTTGTATATAGATGACATCATATTCATTGGGAATGATATAAGAATACTCTCTATAGTGAAGGCTTGGCTATCTAGAAATTTCTTTATGAAGGACTTTGGGGAAGCATCTTATTTTTTGGGGATGCGTACCTATAAAGATATATTCAAGATGATGCTTTGTTTATCCTAGTCCAATTATATATACTCCATTTTAAAAAAGTTTGATATCGAGAATTCCAAGAGAGGTCTTATACTGGTGAGATATAGAATATCACTTTCTAATAGTACGTCCTCAAAAACTCTTAAAGAAAGGGCAGACATAGATAAGATATCCTATGTACCAGGCTTGATATAGCTCAGTATCATGAGCAGGTATCGGGCAGATCCATGTTTGGAACACTGGAAGGTAGTAAAGTGTATCCTTAAGTACTTAAAAAAGACTAATGATCTTTTACTGGTATATGAAGAAGGCAGCCTCTAAGTTGAGGGCTACGCAGACTCCAGTTTCTAGTCCAACATTGATGATAGCAAATTGAACTCAGGATATATTTTCACCATAAATAGAGAAGTAGTAAGCTAGAAGAGCTCCAAGCAAGACACTACTATTGATTCAACTACAGAGGCGAAATACAATACTACAGTAGAGGCAGTAAAGGAAGAGGTGTAGATGAAGATGTTTATCAAGGATTTAGGAGTTGTACCGAGTAGCGTGGAGTCGATTCCCATATACTGCAATAATAACGAGGCGATGCTCAAGCAAAGAAACCCATGTCTCATTAGAAGTCTAAGCACGTTTTGATAAGGTTCCAATTAATTAAAGATATCATAATCCAAAAAGATATATCGATGAAAAAAGTTTCATCAAAAGATAATATTACAAATCCATTGATAAAGCCGTTAACTCAGACTGTCTTTGAGCGTCACAAGGGTCTGATAAGGATCAAACACATAGGTGATTAGCTTTAGGTCAAGTGAGAGATCGCTAGTTATAGGTGCCCTATAAGCCAATCACATGAGTGATGACATATGTGACATAGTGTATAATCTTTTTGCATTATAATTATTAGCATATTCTCACATTATATTATCTATTGAATATATATATTATGATATTCTTGGTTCCATGCAATGGAATCAGATCATGATGAGACCACAATAATGAGACTGATTTGCCTTTAAATATAGATGCTAAATAATCTCGATCATAAACTGCTCAAGAGGGACATCAAGATAATCGGACAGACCAACGTACTGTATACCCATCCATTTGATGGAGGCGACTGGTCTTATAGCCACTTGGGTAGAGATAATAAGGATACAATGCAGGTGCTCACTAGAGAATGAGTTCACTAATTAATCCACTTACAAAATGCTAGATGATTAATGATATCTATTGTCAAACAGCGATTATGTAGACTCAATTGTGTGTCTGGTCCTTAGACCTGAGACATCAAGGATGCCTTGTTTGACACTATACTTATAAGTTTGAAAAGTTTGAAATCTGGTACAGCTAGTTATCAGGATTGGTAGCCAACCTTACGAAGGTAATTGAGTGTCAACAGAGGATCATCCACTATCGGTATCACGAGAGGAATATCCTATATGTTATCACTTGAATAAATCCTTAGTTAGGATCATTCGGATTGAGATAAGAGTTCTCCGAGAGAATCCAATTATAGTGATACTTAAGCGGATTTCGTATGTAGCTTGAAAGTACCATATTGTCACGGAAAAAATATAACAAGGTGTTCGATGAAATGCTTATGTTTGTCCGTGTCCTTCAGTTTGTGTACATACCTTGTACAGTAAGTAGCGGGTTTGTAGTAAGCTTGGCAGCCCTAGTTTGGTTTGCTTTGTGGCCGATTTTAGCTTATAAATACGAGTATGTCTTGTAAGCACTTATGGGGACTTCGATCTGTAATGGACCATTATCCTTTATATGCAACCTTTCTGAGTTTATAATGTCCATGAGTGTAATTTGTATTAGCTTTATAAAGTGTTTGTTTGAGCAGTTACTTGTGGATCCCATTGGAATTGCTTCTTTTGGTTCGTTTTCTCTCTTATAAGTCCTAAGGGATCCTAGGAGATCTCAGGGAAGGCTGACTTTTGCAGATGGACACGCATGGGTGCCAAAAGGCTTAGGCAAAATCAGCTAAGTCCATAACATTGTGGTATCATAGCAGGACAAGCACACATAGAAACACTCGCCATACAAACGTGGGAGACCTAGCTACGCTGTGTGGAGGACAACCAGTACGCACAACCGTTTAGGGAAACAAACATTGAGATGTGAGGAAAGGATTCGCTCAAATAAGTGGGCATCCAAGTTTGGGCATTTAGAGGAATAACCAACCCTTTGTGCAAGAGGCACCACGAGGACAAGCAAGCGAAGAAGAATGTGTAACGTGCAAAGATTCGGATGGTCGAGTTCCAACTACGGCTAGACGTTGGCAACTAAACTTGACGGTGCTTAAGACAAGCGGGGCGCTTGGTGAAAGATGAGACCGTGTAAAGTGGGAGGTGTTGCGCAATGACCGAAAGAGTTATATAAAGCTTACAGAGGTGAGAGGAATTACTAACTCAAAGGATTCGATACTCATGTAAGGGCTTGTATACGGATGACAGAGTGTTCATGGTCATCCTAAGGTGCGATCGAAACTCGGCGGCATAGAGCATCAGAACTTTCTCTTCGGCATGAAAATGATATGTCCGTAGGTGGCTAAAGTGTGCAATAAGTTCAGCACGTTGCTAGACCTTGAAGGGTGTAGTGAGAACTCTATTGGCGAAGGGTCGTAATCTAGAAAGTGCATTTGTGGGGCCAGAACAAGGCATAAGTTCAGTAAGACAGAGTAGTCCAAAGGGGATGGTGGTCTCCGAAACTTCTAGTAGGAAGAATACAAAGAGAAAAGTTGCTCCAACGGGATAAATATCCAGGAGGGATAAGTCCTAATTCTCCAGAGGAAGAATTATATGTAATGGATCGCACATATTGAGGAAGAGTTTCTCAAGGCAATATCTCCACAAAGCTCAATGGACCGAGCAAGTGACGAGGAGTCATCGCATACTCTCGAATGAGGTAATGCATTGGTGGATGCATTTTGAGATCAAGTGGGGGAGCAATTTAAGGAAATATTATATGTAGGCATACTTATAGTCGATGTGGAAATCAAACTCAATAGAGGGCTGACCCGTGGAATCGTGGACATGAGGGCCACTATCAACTCAATGCAAATCGAGGAGTGGAGCGACTTGGGTGGAACTTGGTGAAGTTTTCAAACCGTATGAAGGGAGTTGACATAGAAGATGAAATATAGAGCGGAGGCACAGAGCTTTCCTTAGACAGAGGTCAAGGGCATAAACTCTTGTAGAGGCAAGAGTGGGATCATGTTGTTCTATGGGTTCTTCATTTTGATAGGGTAGACTTATCTTGCATGGTGCCAAAGATGAAAGGAGCTTCGAGGCACATGCATCTTACCTCATAGATGCATTTGACAGAGTAACTTAAGGTGATTCAACTTGCAGAGGCGAAATTGGGATTAGGAGACCTTAGCACGGGGCAAGAGGATGCAAAGGTAGGTACTCTTGAAGAATATACCATAGTGTTGCCGTTTGAGTTATCAGGAACAAGTGTTGCATAGCAGAGATTATACTGGTAGGGGATAGAGGCCCAGGATCCAAACAATAATGCACCAATTCTAGTGAAGTCAGGGGACTTTAGGAGCTACTAGGCGACGGACTGTCCTAGAGCTATGCTTCATCCAAGTGTGACCCAAGAGTGGGTGGACGAAGGTGAATTACCAAGGGAGCGAACCAAAAATTGGAGATGACGGAGGCTCTACAATGTGTTGGTAGAGGCCACACATGGAGAAGTCATAGTTGAAGTTCATCACACGAGAATCTGTATGTAATGGAGATATCACTAGGAGGTGACATGGTGCAGTGGATCGTGGTGGAATAGTTTGTGGCAATGCAACATATGCGAACATGTCCCATGATAGACATGATCATGCGGAGGTATGCTCAGGAGCTTCTGGGAGCTCTATTTTGGTATACAACACAATAAGAAGAAGGGCTATGGATTCAAGGAGTGAATACTATGGTACCATAGAGGCGGGTCTTGCATCAGAGCTTGCATTGGATGAAAGCCTTAGTCATCAGCATATGGGAGTTGTATACCACCGAGGAAGAAATCCAAATGCAAGTACCAATGAGTCCCATGGAGGGGGACATGATCATGTGAATGATCAGGAGCTGCTGGAAGCTCAACTTCGATGAACAATACAATGACAAGAAGGACTATGGATTCAAGGAGTAAATGCCATGGTACCACAAAGATGGGTCTTCCGTGTGTGCGCATCAAAGCTTGCATTAGATGAAAGCTTTCATCATCAGCATATGGGGGTTGTGTACCACCAAGGGAAAAGTCAGATTACAAGTACTAGTGAGTCCTATAGAGGGGACTTGATCATACAAAGGTATGATCAGAGTGGTTGGAGAGTTGGACTGCTTTAGTGCTCATATTTGTTTAAGTGAGTCCGACAAGTCAGAGTAAGCGAACGTTATTACCAAGGAAGCTAAGGAGAACAGAATCGGCATGAGCCCTGCAATAAGATGGCAGAGGCCATGCATGAGAGTTACAATCTATCTTTCTATCGACCAAGGAGAACTACTAGGAGGACACAATAGTGAAGCAGGTGGTTAAAAGGAGCGAGGAAGTGACGACGAGTCCAAAGGGGCTTAGCTACCCAAAAGCATTAGTGTTAGTTAGAAAGGAGGTGGACTCGGAGGAGCACCATAGTACCATAGAGGTGGATTTGTCGATCCCAAAGGAAGGGATACAAATGCAAGGCAATAGATAGTAGGGCCATGGGCTTGGCAGCGCCATGGTACTATAGAGGCGGGACTTCCGTGGAGGCATCGGTCCCTTGCTCTCATAAAGGAAAAGTATTGGTCATAAAAGGGGCCGAGGAGATGGAAAATGCAAAGGCAAACTCCAAGTACCAAGACAGGGCGGAAGGACATAGACCAAGGAACTTTATAACACTGATGTCAACATGCTTCTCATCAAGATAGCCAAAAGAGAGAGACTTTAGGTTGATACAGGAGTGCTCGACTAAGGAATGAAGTAGGCAATATGTGATACTGTATCTTTTCTACTCAAAGGAGTAGGCAACAAAGATGATGGAGAAGACAGTAAACTTTTTGAACAAAACTTCTTGCATTCCAGAAGTTCAATGGCAGTGGGAAGGCAAATCACAGTAGCTAACTAAATGCAAGGAGTGCAAACCCAAGTGCTTCAGAAGTGTTAGCAAAGAGCGGGCAAATGTTAGCAACTAACTCAATATATAAAGTACAAACTCGAGGAGGCAAGCAAAATCGAGTAACCTTTGCCTTCTCGACTCAAGAGAATGGGTGAAACTGAGTACCCTAATTCTCTTAACTCGAGGAGGTGAGCGAAGACAAGCAACCTTGCCTTCTCAACTACTAAGTGAATAGGTGAAGTTGAGTATCCTATTTCTCTTACTTATCTAGCAGAGGAGCTCTGCATAAGTTCAGCGACCCTTCGAAGAAAGCTTATGAAAGATAATAGCTGTCAAATCCTCACCATTGGTGATCAGTACTACTGAGAGTGGATTGTCCATTTTATTTTCCAATTAAATGCCAATCGTAACCGAGAGTGATGTGAACCTACTTAGAAGTGACAACTAAAAGTGGAAGAAGGATTAATGGGCAAATATTATGGAGGAAGGACCTTAATAACTTTAAAGTCTGCGAGGCGATGCTCTTTAAAGTTCCAATAAGCATCTATCTGATTCAAGCAATATGAGTATACTACGATACTGGTGCATAATAAGGCAGGTCTTTTCCTTCATCAGAATGATCTGCGAGAGTCAACAAGAATCAGCACAACTCAGCCAACCCCACACCAGAGTTAGTCATTGGTGAGTTGTAGCAGCATGGCGGATCAGAGTTCGACTAGTCAGCAACATCGGCAGAGAGCGGCTGGGAGATAAAGGGGTATATTACAGCCAAAGTAGAAGATTGAAGATTCAGTAAAATATGAGAAGATGCAGCATCTACAGTGGCTTCGACGAGGATGTCGAAGGAATAAGTGGGGGAGTATGTCATGGACAAAAATATAAACAAGGTGTTCGATAAAATGCTCATGTTTGTCCATGTCCTTCAATTTGTATACATATCTTGTACAGTAAGTAGCAGGTTTATAATAATCTTGGCAGCCATAGTTTGGTTTATTTTATGGCCGATTTTAGCTTATAAATACGAGTGTGTCTTGTAAGCACTTATGGGGACTTCGGTCTGTAATGGATCATTATCCTTTATGTGCAACATTTCTGAGTTTGTAATATCCATGAGTGTAATTTATATTGGCTTTATAAAGTATTTGCTTGAGCAATTGCTTATCGATCCTATAGGAATTACTTCTTTTGGCTCATTTTCTCTCTTGTAAGTTCTAAGGGACTCTAGGAGATCTCGGGGAAGGCTGACCTTTGTGGATGGACACTCACGGGTGTCACACGGCTTAGGCAAAATCAGCTAAGTCTGTAACAATATGTGGCCTGAAAGTACCATGCCTAATATACGATCTCTAGGATATTAAATGAATGAGGGTGTCGAATCTCATATTTTGATGATGAAATCAATTGATGGATTTTATTATCTAACCTATGTTAGAAAAAGTGATGTAAGATTAACTACGATGGTGAAAAGACAATACAATCTAATGTTGGGCTGGAGCCAAGTTCGGGCATCGGGCCAAGATTTATATGATACAATATGAGCTTATCGGGAGTTTGTTAGGAGTTCACTGAAGGTGATCAAGAAGCTCGTTGGGAGCATACCGGGAGTTCATCTTAAGATGACCGAGAGACTCGCTGAAAGTTTGCCGAAGGATGCCGAGAAGATCGCTAGAAGCTAGGAAGGTCATTTGATATGCTAGACACAAATGGTTGTGAGTAGTGAGTCATAGTTAGCATTGTAAATTATCTTAATTGAGTTAGATTTGAAGAATTCTAAATTAACTCAATGTGAGGTAACCAGGTCTACTTTGGGTTGGATTTGAGCTTAGATTGAGCTAATTTCGTTGACCTGGAAAGGGGTCAACATGAGGTAAAAGTTGAGAACAAAAAAAGTATTAAAATTACCTTTTGTAGGATTCTCGATAGTAGTACCATCGGTGGGGCAGTAGTACTATCCAGGTGGCGATGGTACTGCCCATGCGGTAGTAATACCGTCACCGCCTCTATTTCCGAGGCACTTTCAATGGTAGTATCGCTCGTACCTCAGTTTTGCAGAAATGATTAAATTTTGGCTTTAATTTTTAAAGCCAATTGGGTTTATAAACACCCTACGTATTCTTCCATTGGAGAGCAAGAAAGTACATAAAAAAGAGGTGAAAATTATGTGAAAATGTTATAAAATTTGAGAGCTTCTCTTGAGTGCTTAAAGTGTTAAGTGAGTCTAAGGGAAGAGATAAAATCTTGTAAAAGGTTCCTCTCCTAAACTTATGAAAAGGTGAGAAGTGTAAGGAGTTTGATCTTCACTCATGGAAGAAGATCTTTAGTGGACTCTGGTGGACCTCGATGAAGGAAGACTCCAAAAAGTAGACGTAGGTCAAGTTTTGGTTGGACCACTATAAATTGTGAGTCTTCTCTCTTTGTTTTAGTTTAGCATTTATTGGCTAAATAGAAATTTTCTGATCTTAAGTTTGAATTGCTCATGTATTCAAATTCTAAAAGAAATGCTTCCAATTTCACTTTTTTCTTGAGCAAAGTTTTTCTAAATCAAGTTCAAATTAACCCTTGCACCAATTCGTACCCCCCCCTCTAAAGTGCCAACTTGATCATAACATTTGGTATCAGATCTGATTACACTCGATTAGATTAACACCTAAGCAAGTTAATAGCTTATTTTTGCATAAATAAGGGATACTCTATCACATGTCCTCCCATGTTTAATTGGACGGATTACACTTATTGGAAAACTAGAATACGTATCTTTTTGATTTCGATGGATTTTGAACTATAGAATATTATCAAAAATAGTTTTCAAAAGTCATCCAATCCAATAAATGATTTAAATGATCATGAAAAATGAATGTTTTCATTAAATGCTAAAGCTTCTTGTACATAACTATGAATTATGTAAAATGAGACCAAGTGAGATTATTGGTGATATATATACTTGCTTTACGGATGTCATCAATAGTTTAAAATCTCTGGGTAAAGTTTATTCTAATCTTGAACTTATTAATAAAATATTGAGATCTTTACCTAAAAGTTGGGACCCAAAAGTAACTGCTATACAAGAGACCAAAGACTTGAACAATTTGCCTCTTGAAGAACTAATTAGGTCTCTGATGACTTGTGAAATGAGCTGCAAAGCTCATGATGAACTTGAAGAACACCTTCCAAGAATAGCACAGACATTGCCTTGAGAACTAAAAAACACATTTCAAAGAACAGGAAGGACTTGGCACTAAGAATAGTATATGACTCCTTAAGTAAAATCTCGAGTGATGAGGATAATGATATTGCACTACTAATAAGAAAACTATAAAAATCATGAAAAGAACAAAAATTATAAAAATAAAAAGAAACCCAAAAAGGATAATATAATGTGTTTTGAATGCAAGAAGTCAGACATTTTAAAAGTGAATGCCCATAGTTGAAGAAAAACGTGCTAAACAAGAAGAAGGCCTTCTCAGCAACATGGGGTGATTCAAGCTTGTTAGACGAAGAAGACAACATAAAAGAAGAAATTGCTAACTATACTCTCATGGCCATTTATGATGAGGTAAGTGGATCTTCTGATGTCTCATTTACGTTTGATGAATTATTAAATAGATTTCATGAACTTTTTGATGAATTTAAAAAAATTAGCAAAACCTTAAAATGCTTAAGAAGGAACATGCATCACTAGTTAGTAAACTTGAAAAAATTCATGAAGCATCAACATCATATAATTCTTGCACTAAATATGAAACACTAGAACTTAGAAAGGAAAACACCATATTACAATAAAATTTAGAAAAATTAAAAATAAGGAATCAATCTTTAAACATGATCCTTGTAAATAAGGGTCATGTTCATAGGAAAGAAGGTATTGGCTTTGTGGACAACTCTCAACAAAAGCCAACTATCTTTGTTAGAGGACCTATATTAAACTCTTCACCTAAATCTCAATGTAATTTTTATAGTAGACTAGGATATTTTGCTTATAAGTGTTCATTTATAGTCCACATAAATTGATTTGGGTTCCTAAATGAATCATAAATAATACAATGCCCTTAGTTAAATTAGATAGAGCTTTTCATAAGAGATCTAAAGTCATATGGATACCTAAATCAAAATCATCTTTCTTGTAGGTTTATCTCTAAACAAAAGCTAGGAGCACAAAATGATACATTGGTAGTGGATACTCAAGGCACATGACCGGAGATCCAACTTAATTTTCTAAGTTCACTAGTCTAAATGAAAGAGTTGTTATCTTCAAAGATAATAAGGGAAAAATCATCAGGAAATGAACCATATGTAACAAATCAAACCTTTTGATCGAAGATGTGCTATTAGTTGATAGTTTGAAACATAATCTAGTAAGCATTAGTTAATTGTATGATAAATGATATTTTTAAATTTAAATCTAATACTTGTATAATTGAAATACTATACAAAAATAAATCTTTGATTCCTTAAGAAATAATAATGTGTATGCTATTGACATTAAAATTTTTTGTGATAAAATATACTTTTTGGCTTTAAATGATGATGCTTGGATTTGGCATAGGAGACTAGGTCATGTTAGCATGAAACTATGAAATAAAATATTGACTAAAGATTTAGTAAGAGGATTACCTATCATTAAGTTTGTCAAAGATAAATTTTGGGATGCTTGCCAAATAAGAAATCAAATAAAAAGTAGTTTTAAGTCAAAAAATTAAATAATCACTTCTGGGCCACTATAATTAATCCATATGGATTTATTTGGATCAATTAATACTACAAGCTTAGGAGGTAGTAAATACACGTTTGTCATTGTAGACGATTATAGTAGATATACTTGGACTTACTTCTTGGCACCCAAAAGTGATTCTTTTAAATATTTTTTAAAATTATGTAAACTTGTTCAAAACAAAAAAGGCTTTATGATTTCATTAATACGTAGTGATCATGGTGATGAGTTTCAAAAGTAATGATTTTCAAACTTTTTGTAAGTTAAATGGGTTCAACCATAATTTCTATACTCCTAGAAATCCACAACAAAATGAAGTAGTAAAAAGAAAAAAATAAGAACTTACAAGAATTGGCTAGAACCATGTTAAATGAACATAAGCTACGTAAATATTTTTGGGCCGAAGCTGTTAACATCATATGCTATATTATGAATATGGTTCTTGTAAGACCATTACTTTCTAAAACTCCTTAATTGTGGAATAGGAAAAAACCTAATATTTTATATTTTTAGGTTTTAGTTGTAAATGGCTTATTTTAAATAAAAAAGATATGTTAGAAAAATTTGATACAAAATTTGATGAAGGTACTTTTCTTGGTTATTCTTATACTTCAAAAGCTTATTTTATTTTTAAGAAAAGAGTGTTAGTCATTGAAGAATCTATTCATGTCATTTTTAATTATATTTTTGAATATAAGAAAAATAATTTTGGTGATGATTTTGATTTTGACACTTTAATTGAATGACAATTATCCTAAAAGCAACTTGGATGAATCTACTTTCAAATCCTTACCTAAGGAATGAAAGTATCCAAATGCTCATCCTAAGGAGCTTATAATAGGAGATACATCAAAATGTGTTCAAAATTATTTTTCTTTTAAAATTTTTTTGTGCTAATACCATATTTTTATCTCAAATTGAACCAAAAAGCATTGATGAAGCTATTAAATATGATTATTGGGTGATTGCAATGCATGAAGAGTTGAATCAATTTGAGAGAAACGAGGTGTGAGAGCTTGTTCCTAGACCTAGTGGTCGTTTAGTGTTTGGTACTAAATAAGTATTTATAAACAAGCAAGATGAAAATGGTATTGCAGTTAGAAACAAGGCTATATTAGTGGCTAAGGGCTTCAACTAAGAAGAATGAATTGACTATGAAGAAACCTTCACTCTTGCGGCTAGACTAGAAGTTATAATGATGCTCCTTGCCTTTGCTTCTTTTAAAAATTTTAAATTATTTCAAATGGATGTCAAAAGTGATTTTCATAATATTTTTATTTTCAAAGAAGTTTATGTTGAACAACCCTTGGTTTTAAAAATGATATTTTTTTGAATCATATTTTTAAATTATCCAAGGCTATTTATGGTTTTAAACAAGACCCTAAAGCTTGGTATGAAAGACTTAACTCTTTCCTTATTTCAAATAATTTTTTAAAAGACAAGGTTGATACCATATTATTTATTAAGTATTTTGAAAATAATTTTTTTATTATTCAAATTTTTGTGGATGATATTATTTTTGGTTCTATAAATAGATCTTTATGTGATTTTTTTATCGAGAATATTAACCAGGAGTTTAAAATAAGTCTAATGGGTGAACTAACTTTTTCCTTAAATGATGATATTTTTATAAGTCAAACTAAGTATACCTTATATTTATTAAAACATTTTGGTATAGATAATAAAGGTGAATTTTTTGATCAAAAATTATATAGAGAAATGATAAGTAGTTTGTTGTATTTAACTACTATTAGACTAGACATAATGTTTAGTGTTGGATTGTGTGTAAGGTTTCAATCCAATCCTAGACATTCCCATTTTAAGATAGTTAAACAAATATTTAGATATTTAAAAGGAACTTCTAATTTAGGATTATAGTATCCTAAGTCAAAACACTTTATTTACATATGTGGATGTCGATTTTGGTGGTTATAGAATAGATAGGAAGAGTACAATCAGAACATGCCAATTCTTAGGACATGCTCTTATGTCTTGGTCTTTCAAGAAATCAAATTTGGTTGTATTATCTACAACTGAAGCTGAGTATATAACTGTCGGTGCATGTTGTGCACAAGTCATTTGGATGAAAAATACCCTAGAAGATTATGAAATTCACTTGAAAAATATTCTTATTAAATACGATAATAGTAGTGCAATATGTTTAACTAAAAATCTCATTCAATACTCAAGAACTAAATATATTGATATTAGGCAACACTTTATTAGAGATCATGTGAATAATCATGATATATCTTTGTAATTTATTAATACAAAGCATCAATTATATGATATTTTCACAAAGCCATTAAATGAAGATCAATTTGACTTTATTAGAAGAGAGTTAGGAATATTAAACCATCCAAATGCATGATTTGCTATTTTTTGGATTTCTTGATTTGTTATTTTTGCTTGAAATTTACATAAGATAAATTTAAATGCATGAGTAGCTCTTAACTCTTTTTGGATTTCTTGGTTTTTTGAGCTCTCTTCTAAATGATTCTCTTTGAAATTGATATTACAAGAATGAGATTCAAAGTTCTTTTGTGATGAGATATTTTTATCCTTTCTCAACGATTATTTTGATTCATGAATCTTGATGACTATTTTCAAATGTATCTTCCCTATTTGACATTCGATTTATTTTTATACTAAAGGGGAGAAAGTAATCTCTTTATATGATTAATGGTTAACAATGTTAAAATATAAGCTGAGTATTTCTCCCTTTTTGTTGATGACAAAGGGGAATAAATAACATAATTGATGACATAAGTCAGAAATATTTTGAGATTATTGAGATGTTTGAAATTGATGTTGTATCAAGATGAATGTATGATGAATGCAAATTTTTGTGATGAAAGTTGTATGCTTTAAAAATTTTGTCATTGAAACAAATTCAATATTGATAAAATACTTGAATTCAAAAGTGATGGGTTATTTTGAATTCAAGTGTGTTATATTTGTTCTTTGACATATACATAGTGGGAGTTAAGGTTAACTCTTGTATCAATTGGTTGTCATCATAAAAAAGGGGGAGATTGTTGAATCTTAGATTATAATGATAAAATCAATTGATGGGTTTTATTATCTAACCTGTGTTAGAAAGAGTGATGCATGATTAACTATGATGATGAAAAGATAATACAATCTAATGTTGGGCCGGAGTCAAGTTTGAGCATCAGGCCGAGGTTTGGACGATGCAATGGGAGCTCACTGGAAGTTCACAAGGAGTTCATCGAAGGTGATCGGGAAGCTCGCTGGGAGTATACCAGAAGTTCGTCAGAAGATGATCGAGAGACTCACTGGAAGTTTACCGAAGGATGCCGGGAAGATCGCTAGGAGTTAGGAAGGTCATTTGATATGTCAATCATAAATGATTGTAATTAAGTTGTGAGCTATAGTTAGCATCATAATTGAGTTTTAATTAAGTTAGATTTGGAGAAATCCAAATTAACTCAATGTGAGGCAACCGGGTCCACTTTAGGTTAGATTTGATCTTAGGTTGAGCTTATTTCGTTGACCTAGAAAGGGGTCAACATGAGGTACAAGTCGGGTATGCAAAAGATACTGAAAGTATCTTTTGTAGAATTACCGATGGTGGTCCTCACCCTTGTTTCCAGGGCACTTTCAGTAGTAGTACCGTCAGTGCCGATGGTAGTACTGCCCGTACCCCAGTTTTATGAAAACAGTTTGAATTTTACCTCTAATTTTTGAAGCCAGTTGATGTTATAAATACTCAAAGTATTCTTGCATTGAGGAGTAAGAAAGTGCACAAAAAAGAGGTGAAATTCTATGAAAAGATTGTAAAATTTGAGAGCTTCCCTTGATTACTTCAAGTGTTAAGTGAATTTAAGGGAAGAGATAAAATCTTGTAAAAAGTTCCTCTCCTAAACCTGTGAAAAGAAGAGAAGTGTAAGGGGTTTGGTCTTCACTAATGGAAGAAGACCTTTAGTGGACTTCGGTGGGCCTCGACGAAGGAGGACTTTGAAAAGTGGACGTAGGTTATGTTTTGGTCGAACCATTATAAATTATGAGTCTTCACTCCTTGTTTTATTCCAGCATTTTATTAGCTAAATATAAATTTTTTGATCTTAAGTTGAATCACTCACATATTCAAATTCCAAGAAAAGCACTTCTGATTTCGCTTTTTTCTTGAGCAAAGTTTTTCTAAATTAAGTTTAAGTTAACCTTTTTACTAATTCGCCCCCTCTTCTCTTAGTACCAATTTGATCCTAATAGAAGAACTATATATACATGACTGAGGATAGACAGCTCCAATGGATAAGATCTCCTATACTATATAGGGACTATGGCGTAGTGGCGTAATACGTCTATAGTCAATGAGTCAAGTGAATTATTATGAGATAACAATTCATAGGGTTCGAAGGAGTTCTGATAGGAAGGATTCATGGCCAGCATGGTATTGGGCCTAGAGGTCACACACATATGGTGGATGCTTTAGCAAGTAGATGTTTGGATATTAGTTATCCAATTAGCCCTTGTTCTCTTTGGATGAGATCTAACATTGATGGGCTCCCTAGATGAGGCCCAATTAGAGGTCAATTGAGATTATTCGATAGAGATCCAATAATACAAGATTAGTGGGTAATTGGATGGAGATCAAATACCTACTAAGGTAAGATCCCTAGAGTTTTTGGTTGCTCTTTATAAATATGAGGTAGGGGCGGCACATTGTTGATAAGCTGCATCTTTGGCTATCGTCTCCTATTCTCCTCCTCTCCCTCACATTCTCAGCTGACCAACCCCTCTCTGGTGTGAGAGGGCAGTGAAGAAGATGAGGATCTTCTTCCATATTCGTTACGAGAAGCTATACAAGAGTTATGATTTGTGACTGCGATTGAAGGAGTATCGCTACAGTGATCCATCATGTGGATATTAAGATCAATTGACACTAAGAAAGGGGAGGGGGGGGAGGGGGTGAATTAGTGCAAAGGTTAATTTGAACTTGATTTAGAAAAACTTTGCTAAAAAAAAAGTGAAATTGGAAGCATTTCTCTTGAAATTTGAATACGTGAGTGATTCAAACTTAAGATCAAAAAATTTATATTTAGCTAATAAAATACTAAAATAAAACAAGGAGTGAAGAATCACAATTTATAGTGGTTCGACCAAAACATGACCTACATCCACTTTTCAAAGTCCTCCTTTGTCGAGGCCCATCGAAGTCTACTAAAGATCTTCTTCTATTAGTGAAGACCAAACCCGTTACACTTCTCTTCTTTTCACAGGTTTAGGAGAGGAACCTTTTACAAGATTTTATCTCTTCCTTTAGATTCACTTAACACTTGAAGTACTTAAGGGAAGCTCTTAAATTTTACAACCTTTTCATAGAATTTCACCTCTTTTTTGTGCACTTTCTTGCTCTTCAATACAAGAATACTTGAAGTATTTATAACATCAACTGGCTTTAAAAATTAGAGGCAAAATTTAAACCGTTTCTATAAAACTAGGGTACGGGCAGTACTACCATCGACACCGACGATACTACTATCGAAAGTGCCTTGGAAACAAGGGCGACGATGGTACTACAACCACCTGGGCAGTACTACCGTCGGTAATCCTATAAAAGATACTTTCAATACCTTTTGCATACCCGACTTGTACCTCATGTTGATCCCTTTCTAGGTCAATAAAATAAGCTCAACCGGAGATCAAATCCAATCCAAAGTGGACCCGATTGCCTCACATTGAATTAATTTAGATTTCTCCAAATCTAACTCAATTAGAACTCAATTTATAATACTAACTTAAATCCTTTTCAATAAACCAAAGTATGAAAATGAAAGCTTTTAGTCTTTAGTAAAAATGAATGTGTGTTTGAATGAAAGTTGATAAGTTGATAAGTAAACCCGAAAGATAAGCAACATGAAAATTTTAATTTCAAAGAGTGAGTTAAATCGAAAACGTCAATACAAGAAAATGTAAGCAATTTAAAGCAAAGAAACAACTCACGATTTTATAGTGGTTCGGCGCCAAATGCCTACATCCACTTGCAAGTCCTCCTTCTTGAGGCGCACCGGCATCCACTACCAATCTTCTTTGGTTGAAGGTCAAACCCTTACACTTACTTACAAGGGAGACTTAAGAAGTTACTATCTCTTAGGTCTTTCCCTTCCCTTTTCTTTTTCTTATAAATCACACATAATTTCTCTTTTATAGAGCTTAATTGCCCAAAAGAGTTGTTGTGAATGCAAGAATACTTGGGGTATTTATAGACCCCAAGTGGCCTCAAAAATCTGGAGCCAAAAATCAAATATACCCGAAAAAACTGAGTACGGGCGGTTTACTCGCCGTTAGCCATTGGCCGCCACTTGCATTCTATGGTTCAAGCGGTTTAACCGCCACCTGGGTGGTTTCCCATTGAAAGTTGCTAGCCACCGCCTGGATTCTGTGGTACGGATGGTCCAACCGTCGCTCACCAATGGTTTACCCACTGGAATTTTCATAAAAGTGTTTCCCTCCACTTTTCGAATTCCGACTTGACTTTTATGTTGGCAAGCTCTTTAGTCAACTGATTGAGCTCAACCAAACCCAGTAGTGAACCCGGTTACCTTATTAAGTTGATTTGGATTCTTTCCAAATCCAACTCAATTAGGACTCAACTTATAACTAAGACTCAATGATTACAACAGTTAATGACCAATTAAGGTTAACTAAGACCTAACTTTCACATAATCAGGCAACCTTCGGTAGTATTATGGTAAGTCCTCTGGTCTTCTTCTCAAAAATTTCCCTTCGCATTCCTAGCGAGCTTCTTGATTCCTTCGGTGAATCTCCTAGTGAACTTCCGGTGAGATCCCACTGCATTGTCCGAACTTGGCCCGATTCCTAAGCTTTATCTTGGCCCATCATTTGGTTGTAACTTCATTGATCATGTCATAGTTAGACCTGTAATATTTCTTCTAACACACATGTTAGATCAACACATATCAATTGATCTCATCATCAAAATATGAGATTCAACAATTTCTCCCTTTTTAATGATGGCAATCAATTGATGACGGGAGTTAATCCTAACTCCCCCTTAATTTATGCCATCATATAGAAGACTTAAATTCAAGAGAGTCACATCCTCTTGAATTCAAGTAAATCAAAGCAATAAGCATTTCAAGAAAATAACCTTTCAAGTATGACAAAGATTTGCTTTTAAAACTTTTCAACTTATCAAGAATTTTCAAGCATTGTCATGAAGTTGAAAATATTTGAAACTTTTTCTTCAAATCACCAAGCATAGAAAATTTTCAAATCAATAAGCATAGAAAATTTTCTTTTAAGTCATCAACCATACATTTTTTTAATAAATTTCATAAATTTAAAATATTTAAAAAATAATCCCTAGTCATCAACCATACGTTTCTCCCCCTTTGTCATCAACAAAAAGTGAGGGGTGGGGTTAATCTTTTAAAGCAAAAGAGTTTTTACTCTCCCCTTTATAAAATACAACAAGAATCATAATGAATTTTTTTTCTTATAAATCAAGAAGGAAAAAAAATAGATGAGGAGTTTTAAAACATCGTCAAATGTAGCTCTCAATGTAAAATGGATTTTTAGAAGATTCAAAAATCCGAGAGATATAAAAAAAAATTAGGAGCTACTCATCCATTTAAAAAATCATGTAATTCTTTTTGTAAGTAAGCATCACTTGAATTAATCACAAAGATAAATAGCTTAATTTCATGACTTCAAGTAATTTATATAGTATCATGATTTAGCATTCCAAGTTCTCTTCTTAGAAAATCATATTGCTCTTAATTTAGGTTTTGTAAAGATATCTGCTAATTGATGCTTAGAGTCAATGAATTATAATGAGATAAATTTGTAATATTAATCATTAGAAAACACTTTTAAGTAGCAAAGTTTTATGAATAAGTAGGTTCATACTGCAAGGAAGTGCAAATAAAAAAGTAGTACATCATGTGTGATTTGTACAAAATATCAAGTTCTACTTAATACAATCACTCAGATGGTGGTAATCCAAAATGGCTAGATAAGTCGTAGAGCTATCTCTAAATCTGCTCCACCTTAGTCATTAGTTTATCTTGGCGTTGCTCAATTTGTTCCATCTGATTCATAATAGTCTCAACTGGAAATGAAGATTCTGGCTGCATCATAGGTGGTGCCTTAAGAGGACTGGTAGAAGGAGATAGGCTTCTCCTAAGGATAGGTGTCTCAGGTTCAGGTTCAGCTTCAGGTGGGGGAGACTCAGTCCTTTTAGGTAATCTAATCCAAATACCATTTCTTTCAATACACCTAAATCTTCTTACACATTATTTTCTTGATACATGCAATGATGCAATACTTGTGATTTTCTAAATTTAAAGTTTATTTTGAAATGTCATATTGATAGGGGGAGTTTGGTTAAACTTCACCATCAATTGGTTGTCATCACAAAAAAAGGAGAGATTGTTGAATCTCATATTTTGATGATGAAACCAATTGATAAAGTTATGATTTAATTAGTGTTTGAGTGATGCAGGACTAGCTTCGATCAAAGAGAGGCAAATTGATTCAAGCAAGAAGAATCAATTATTAGGTCAGACTGGAGCATGTCAGGAAATTGGTCAACGTGTCAGCAGAAGGCTTCGTGCCATGACTTCGGGCATCGGGCCAGAAGGATCGAACATTGCACTAAGAAGATCAGATGTTACAGAGGTCAACATGCCAATTAGGCAATACGCCGTAAGAGAGAATGATGTGCCAAAGGGTCGGTCGAAGTGCCGAATGACCTAATTATTGGGAAACTAAGCGGTAGCATCACACGCTTAGTGAAAGATTAAAATAAAATCAATTTCCCATGTAGATCAGATCATCACACAAAGATTGATGCATAGAAAATCACCAAACCAAAAACTACAATATGTGAGAGATTGTTTACCAAGGGAGGTTTTATACCCCTAAAATTTTAGATTTAGATAGAGAGGATGAAGGAGGTCAAACATCTTCCTCCCTAGTGGTATCCACTGTTGAATATCAAATTTTGATGATGAGATCAATTAATATGTGTTGATCTAACATGTGTATTAGAAGAAATATTGCAGGTCTAAATATGGCAGGATCAATGAAGTTACAACCAAATGATGGGCCAAGATAAAGTTTAGGCATCGGGCCAGGTTGAGACGATGCAGTGGGATCTCGTCGAAAGTTCGCTAGCAAATTTGCTGAAGAAATTGAGAAGCTCGCTGGGAACGTGAAGGGAGATTATTGGGAAGAAGACTGGAGGGCTTGCCATAAGATTGTTGGAGGTTGCTGGATTATGCGGAAGTTAGGTCTTATTTAAGCTTAATTGATCATTAAGTATTGTAATCATTGAGTCTTAGTTAGAAGTTGAGTCCTAATTGAATTAGATTTGGAAGGAATCCAAATCAACTAAATAAGGCAACCAGATCCACTATTGGGTTTGGTTGAGCTTAGGTTGAGCTCAATCAGTTGACCAAAGAGCTAGTCAACGTAAAAGTCAAGCCGAAATTCGAAAAGTGGAGGGAACTACTTTTGCGAAAATTCCAATGGGTAAATCGTCGGTGAGCGATAGTTGGATCACCCATACCACAGAATCTGGGCGAAGGCCAGTAGCTTTTGGCGGGTAAACCGCCCGTACCACGAATGCGAGCGATGGCCAACGGCTGACGGTGGGTAAACCACCTAAGTCGACGGGTAAACCGCCCGTACCTGATTTTTCTGAGTATGTTTGATTTTTGGCTCCAAATTTCTAAAGCCACTTGGGGTTTATAAATACTCTAAGTATTCTTGCATTCACAACAACTCTTTTGGGCAATTAAACTATGTGAAACCAAAAGAATCAAAAATAAATATTCTAGTTCATAATTATGAGTTGTTTTGAATGAAACTAAGTGAGTCTATTAGAGACATGTACACCCATTTCACAGATGTCATCAATGGACTTAATGTTGGGAAACCTCAATGGGTGCATCACATGCGCAGTGGGAATCAAAATAAAAATCAGTTTCCCACGCAGATCAAATCATCATGCAAAATATTGGGGTCGCGAGAAAAATTACAAAAATCGAAAAACCATGATGTGTCTAGGGAGATCATATATCCCTGTATTCCAGATCCGGATGGAGAAGATGAAGGAGGTCAAGCATCCTCCTCTCTAGCGGTATCCACATGATGGATCTCTACAGTGAAACTCCTGTAATTTGATCTCGCAACTCTTGTGGTGGTGGCTGAAGTTACAACCTATCAACCATGAGTCTCCCCTCCTATTTATAGAGAGCCACCAAAACCCTAGGGCTCCTTCCTTAGTGGGTATTGGATCACCATCCAATAACCTACTAATCTTGCATTATTGGATCTCTATCCAATAATCTCCTTAAGCCTATAATTGGGCCTTAATCAAGGAGCCCATCAATATAGGGTCTCATCTAATGAGAATAGGGGCTAATTGGATCTTCATCCAATCCTCTATTTGCTGAAGCATCCACTATATATATGTGACCCTCTAGGCCCAATACCGAGCTAGCCGTGAGTCACTCCCATCAGAACTCCTTCTTATATAGTGAATTATTATCTCCATAATAATTCACTCGACTCATCAACTATGGAAGTACTAGGCCACTACGCCATAGTCCCAAACGGTACAGGGGGGATCAAATCCATCAGACCTGTCTATCCATAGTTACCATATATTTATAATCCCTCATCCGAATAATATTAGAGAGACTATATATTAGACATGGTAATGTCAGGTCACATACGAAATCGATTTGTCTTGCTCTATTCAGATTCTATTGGAAAACTCCTTCTCTCTCAATCCGAATGCCCCTGGCCAGGGATTTGTCTGAACAAGCACATATGCGATATTCTTCTTATGATACTGAGAGTGGATGATCCTCTATTGATACTTAATTGCCTTCATAAGGTTGGCTACCAATCCCGATAACCAACTGTACCAGATCTGGAACTTTTCAAACCTATAAGTCTGGCGCCAAAGAAAGGAGTACTCATACAAAGTATCCTTGGTGTCTCAAGTCTAAGGATCAGATACACAACTGGGACTATGGAATTGCTGTCTAACATTAAGTATCATTAACCATACATCATTCCATAAGCGGATCAATCAGTAAACTCATTCTCTAATGAGCACTTGTACTATATCCTTAGTGTCTCCAAACAACTGACTATGAGATCAGCTGCCTCCATCATATGGATGGGTATATAGTACACTAATCTATCCGGTTACCTCAATGTCCCTCTTGAGTAACCTATGACCAGGATTATTTAGGATCTGTGTTTAAAGGTGAATCGATCTCATTATCGTGATTTCATCACGATCTGATTCCCATTGCACAGAACCAAGGACATCACAATATATATGTAACAAATAATATAATGTGAGAATATGTTAATATTAATCATAAGTAAAAAGATCACACAGCATGTCACACGTGTCATCACTCACGTGATTGGCTTGTGGGGCACCTGTAACTAACACTTAAAGCACTTGGAAAATATTTTTTGAATTTTGAACTTGTGAGTAAGATTTTACGATCTTTACCTAAAAATTGGGATCCTAAAGTAACCCTATTCAAGAGGCCAAAGATTTAAATAACTTACCTCTTGAAGAATTGATTGACTCTCTTATGACTTATAAACTAAACTATAAAGCTCATGATAAGCTTGATGAACCCCTTCCAAAGAATTGGAAGGATGTAGCACTTCAAACAATGAATGAATTTTCAAGTGAAACCTCGAATGATGAGGACCATGACATTGCACTTCTATCAAGAAAATTTAAAAAAATTATAAAAAGGAACAAAAACTATAAAAATAAAAAGGAACCAAAGAAAGACAACATCATTTGCTATGAATGCAAAAAACTGAGACACTTCAAAAGTGAATGTCCTCAACTGAAGAAGAAACCAGCACTAAAAAAGAAGGCACTCTTGGCCACTTGGGATGATTCAAGTTCCTCCAAGGATGAAGACCAATCCAAAGAATAGATGGCTAACTATGACTTAATGGCATTTGAAGATGAGGTTAGTGAGTCTTTAGATATTTCATTTTCAGAATTATCAAGCATGTTTAATGATGTATTTAATGAGTTTAGAAAACTTAGCAAATCTTTTAAACTGCTTAAAGTTGATCATGATTTGATAGTTAAAAGACTTGATGAAATGCATGACTCCTTAGCTTCACCTAAACTATATTTAAAATGTGATATGCTAGATAATGTTAAAGTAGAGAATTGTATGCTTAAAACTGCATTAAAGAAATTTGAGATAGGGAATAAATCCCTAAATATGATCCTTGCCAATAAGGGTCATATCAATAATAGACATGACATAGGCTTTATTAGAAATATCCAACAAAAGCCAACCATATTTTTAAGAGGACCTACATTGAATGTGTCACCGAGAGTTAAGTGTAATTTTTATGGTAAATTAGGACATAAGGCAAACAAATACCTTTTTAGAAAATGTACTCCACATCATCTTATATGGGTTCCAAAGAAAACTCTATACAATAAAAATTGGTTAGAAAAGAAAGATAAACATCTTTGTGAATGACCCAATATAAAATAGGTACCTAAACCAAATATATTTTTCCTATAGGATTATTTCAAAATTAAAGTTAGGAGCACCGAATAATGTTTTGGATCTCAAAATATATAACTTATGATCTAACATTCTTTCAAGCTCACTAGCCTAATTAACCAACAAAATTAACGACTAAATTAAATTTTATTCTTGATAATACATGAACCTTGCACGATTTAATTTGAACAAAGAAATGTTTTTAAATGTCATATGTATGAAAGGAAAATCTTGACATGTGTTGATAATGTGTGAAACTAAAATCAATATGAAATCATCTTTAAAAGAAAAATTTCTTGAATCAACCATCATTTTTGTTTAAAAATATATATATTGTAATGACTTCATAAGTCTCTTTTTAACTTGGTATAATAACCTTGATTGATAATCCTATAAAAACTTATTAAAATTTTAGAGGAACAAAGTCAAGTTAAATGCATTGATTTGAGCTATTGATTGCACATGTATACTATCTCGATTAAAAATTAAAAACAAAAGGGGGAGGCAAACTATGAACCAGTGGTTTAACCACCGGTTCAATAGGTGAACCACCAGAACATGCATGCTGAACTGCTAAGTCTGCGGTTCAACCGACTGAGACTTAGTTTATATGAAGTCACTTAGGGCCGGCGGTGAAACCAACCCTAAGCACACTTAGCCCTCTCTAAAACCTCCACTCCTTCCTTCTCCTCTAGAACATCAAAGGAGACTATCTACTCTTTAAAACCAAGGATTTTTGCCTATCTCTAGGAGATCTAACTAAAGTTAACTCTCCAAATCTTCTCTCAAGTTATTAAGATTGTTCTTACCATTCCTCTTGCAATATCTATGTAGAATGGCCCCTAGAAGATCTTCAAGGGACAAGGGAAAGATGAGATTAGAAGAAACCTATGACACCAATATTTTTGATTCAAATGAACATGCTATGAAATTTTCATTTCTTGAATTTAGAAGTGTTCATAAGGGAAAATATGTTGATCTAGATGACCTAGGAAACATAGAACCAATACAATGGTTTGTAAATCTAGAAGCCCTACCCATTCTTCAAATAAATGAACCTATCTACCCAAGATTAGTTAGATTGTTCTATAACAATATGCATGTAGACGAAAATAAAATAGCCTCTACATATCTTTTGGGATATCACCTTGATATTACTGATAATCTAATTTGTAACCTAATAGGCATCCCTAAAAAAAGAAACGATTGTCATTTTAGGGGACAATGAGATATGGATTCTATAGGTGTAACATATTCTAAAGCTTTAGGAACTATTTTTGGAAATCCTAATCTAGCTATTATACCAAAAAATTGTGAACATTTGCTGCCTTTTAATACAAAAGTGATTCATCATATAATTATGAGTATCTTACTTCTAAAACAATTCCATCATGATGAACTGAATCAAATAGAACTAAGTACCATGTACTGGATAATGAAGGAACAAGAAAATTACTTTGGATATCTCATAAAGCAATATATGATTGATCCTGCTAACAAGGATTTGATGCTACCTTAGGGTGGATTAATCACTAGACTGTTACATGCTCATAACATAGTTATTCCTCTAGATGAAGAAATCATTAAAACTAATAGGTATAATATAATAAATAGAAATCTTTTATTGTACCATGCATGATTCAAATTTCAAGTTATTATCATAACTTCTCTCCCTTAAAGTATATCATATTATGCATGACTAAATCATTATCATAATTTCTGCTCCTCTGTCGTCAACAAAAAGGAGAAAAGTATATTATGCAAATTATTGAAACATGCAAGCTAGCAATTTTTATTTCTTCTTGGAATGTGTAAGCTAGCAAATTTTGTCTCCTCTTTTGGAATGTGTAACGTTATAAGACTTTCTCCTTGCAATGTGTAAATTAGCAAGTTTTTCTTCCCTTTGTTGTTGTCAAAAAGAAGGGAAATAACCAATGGCATAAAATCTTTTAGATCAATTTTTCAATCATCATATGAAAGATATCAAAGATAATTTTGATTACATGATGGGTTACATATGTTATAACCATAAAGTAGTTATAAAAATCATGTCATAAAAGATATTAATATCAAAGATCATGAAAGATCAAGTTATGGATACCAAAAGATATGATTCATTTTGACAAATCTCTTTTTTAGTAAATAACAAAAATAAATCTTCGGAGCTAAAATAGTAAGCGATCCTCAAAAGAAATCTTAAGTCATAAATTTTGAGAGATCAATAGAAAAATCATGATTCATTTGGATAAATCTCCTTAATGAAAGAATCATACGATAATAAAAGTTCTTGATTCATGTATAAGAATTCTCAAGTTATCAAGTTCATGATTTAGATATATAAGTTTACTTCTTTAGTAAATGGTAAAAAGAAGAAATCGTAAAAGATAAAAAAATATTTTGATTCTATAAACGGAAACATTAAGTCAAGAAATCAAGAGAAATTTCATGATTTGGTTGAAAGATTTCATTCAAATTCAACTTGTCATATCATCAAAATCACTTTAAGAGATTCCAAATAATAGATTCAACAATGACTAAGGAACTCTTATTGAAAAATCAAAAATTTTTTAGAGATAGAGAAATTTTTTAATAAAAATCCATTTCCTTTTTAGTTGTGATTGATTTCATACAATCATGCCCAAGTCTTTTAAAAACATGCATCATTTTTTAAAACTAAAAAACAAGCTTTATCATGAAAATCTAAACCATTTAGGCATAAACCATCTTTAATTAAAAGATTTAATAAAACAAAAAAATCATCAAGTTTTAATGATATTTTTATTATATATTTTTTAAAATTTAAAATTCTCACTACCCTTTTTCATTAACAATTTATGAAAATTATCAAGTAATTCATTGTAATATAAAGAAGATTTACTTGAGTTACTAACCTTGTTGTTGTGAGCCTCATCTTCACTTATTTGCTTCTCATCTTTGGATGCACTTGATTTGTCCGTGGTCGTCTTGAATGCTTTCTTCTTCTTCAATTTGGGACATTCACTTCTGAAGTGCCCCAACCAATTACATTTATAGCAAGTTATTGTATTCATTTTTAGTTCATTGTTATTCTTGTGTACATGTTTTATTAATTTTTTAGAACTTTTTGTGAAGAGTTTAAGGTCATCCTCAACACTTGAGCGTTCACTCGACTGGTCTTCCTTTGTTCTAAGTGTCAAGTCCTTTTAATTCTTTGGAAGATTATTTGTATATCCATCATGTGCTATACATATCATTTCATAGGTGATAAAAGACCCGATAAGTTCTTCAAGTGGAAAATTATTTAGGTCATTTGCTTCTTGTATTATCGTTACTTTAGGATCCCAACTTTTTATAAGGGATCTTAATATTTTATTAATAAGTTCAAAATTAGAAAAACTTTTTCAAGTGCTTTTAAACCATTGATGACATCCGTAAATCAAATATACATGTCTATAATGGTTTTACTTGGTTTCATTCAAAACAAGTTAAAACTATACATCAAAAGATTAATTTTAGAATCTTTTAACTCTATGCCTTCATGTGTGATTTTAAGAGTGTGTCAAATCTCATATGTAGTTTTACAAGTCAAAATACGATTAAATTCATTTTTGTCCAAAGTACAAAATAAAGCATTCATAGCTTTAGCATTCAAAGAGAACTTTTGTCTTTCCTAAATCATTCCAATCATTCATTGGACTGAAAAATTTTTAAAAGTCATTTTCAACAATGTTCCACAAATTAAAATCCATAGAAAACAAGAAAACTCTCATTGAAGTTTTTTAATATGTGAAGTTCGTCCCACTAAACATAGGAGGACGAGTGATAGAATAACCTTCTTGATTGTCGACAAAAGATATTTAATCTCTTTTGGGTGTTAAATCAACTGAGAAATATTTGGCTCTGATACCGAAGGAGGGAGTTAGTGCTTTCATAAAATTATTAATTTGTAAAACTTTGTTTGATGAAAATTGATATCGAAAGTCAACTTAACTTAGAGTAAGTATAAAATGAAGTGAACACCTAAGTTCGCATCAGAAGTAAACAGCGAAGAAGAGAAGGCACACTAAGTTTATATTGGTTCGGTCCACGTGACCTACTCCACTCCCGATTCATCTTCACTCGAGGCCACCAACTTTCATTACTGATCTTTTTCAATGGGCGAAGAACAACCACCCCTTACAACTCTTTTCTCCTTTTCACAAGCTCAGGAGAGAACTTTTACAACATTTTACAAGTATTCGCTCACACTCTCTCTTAGAACTATCTCTAAGCTTCTAGAGAAGGGAATTTAACTCTCCAACAAGATTTTCTCAAAAAATTTTGATCTCAATTCTTGCTCTTTTCTTGCTATTTTAAGTAAGAATACATGAGGTATTTATAGATAAAAAATGACTTTAAATCATGGAGTCAAAATTTAAATCATCAATATTTCGGGGTACTAGTGGTACCACTATTGGCACCAAGCGATACCACCGTCGGCACCAAGCCGTACCACTATTGAATAGAGCCTGTGATTCTGGACTTGGGCAGTACCACCTCTCAGAATAGGCAGTATGTTAGGATCCTAGCTGGGTCAGGTCCTAGGTTCACTGAGTCATGATGTCAATAAAATCCTGAGACATGTAATAAACCTAAATTAGCCACCACCCACCTTGTTTGAAGATGCCAGCTAGGGTTATGGACGAGTCTTCATGGTGTAGGAGCCTCCTAGCCACTGCCCCCACCTATTAGGAGGCCGATTAGGGTTAGAGAGGGAGAGTTCCATTTAGTTAGGACTCTCTCTAGGATTGATTAGGAGTTACATTAGGAGTTGGAGTCTTGGTTTAGTTAAAGTAGGAGTCCTATTAGGATTAAGGTTTTGAGACCCTATATAAACACTTGTAGCCATAACTTTTTTTATCATGAATAGATCAATATTTCTTTAACTATTGTAACTAAATACCTTAGAAGAGGGAACCCCTATAGTGTTCCAGGAGGGCTGATCTCTTATAGAGATCAACCCCAAGCTTAGAATCTATGAGGGTTTTAACACTTAGTATCAGAGCAGCATTCCTTGGTGCTTCGCTACCATAGCCACCCATCATCTTCATCTAGTTGCCTAAGCAATTCTCACGATTGCTAAGATTGTCGCCAACTCCACCGTCATTACCATTATCGCAGGTCACCCCTGCAGTACCCACAAGAATTACATTAGGTTCTGGTAATCTGCCTTACTGTTGCTATAATTTAGTTATCATAAATCTAAAACCCAAGAAAAGTGTTACCCTATTATGATGCACAAACTTGTCATTGCAAATTTACCATCTTTATGAGGAAAGTTACACTGCAAATTTTAGCCACATACTATTACCCTATCTTTGATTTTGCTGCCACTATTTTATTGCCATATCTTCTATGTATTTTTTATAATGGATTTGGCGTTTCTCGTCAGTAGATTTCCCTTAGTTTTTGTATAAAAATTCTTGATACAAACCATTAAAACTTTTATATCAAAACTGCTGAACTTTATATGTAAAAATCTACCACAGCACCTTCTTGTACTCCCTGATCTTTCTAAATTTATTGCTGTCATATGCTCCTACAAATTTTATGATAGCATTAGCTTTTCTTACCAGCAGATCTCCATGGAGTTCTACTTTAAATTTCTGATATAAACCACTAAAAACTTTACATCCAAGTTGCTAAAATTTTTGATGAAAAATTATGTCGCTATACCTTTTGCCGTTCTTTTCCATGTAACCCATCAGATCCTACCGAATTTGCTACTACCAACCACATCATCTTTAAGGCACCCCTCTAACCTTAAGACACAACTATTGTAGCCTAATTCTAAAATTTATAGCTAACCCAAATAGCAGCATAAATCGCAGCCCAAACAACGGTCTACTACAGCCGCAATCCTCCACCACCGATCTTTCTACCAATATTTTGCTGTCAAATTCTTCTCCATATTTTACAATGGCTTGGCTTTGTTTATTAGTGGTTTTTCATCAAATTCTCCATTAAATCTTTGACATAACTGCTGAAAACTTTTTGTCATAAAACTATTAACTTTTCGATGAGAATTCTATTGACAAAATTGTTGGTGTTTCTTGCTGCATATCTAACCCATCTTTGACGACTTTATAACCATTGACTTGTTATTATCCTTATCTATTCCTTGCTATCAAAATGATCCTAAAACCCTTGGCATACTGTTAGAATTCTTTCGTCATAAAACTATTGTTCCTTAATGAAGAATCCTACAACATCACCCTTTCAACCACCAATCCCTACCAAACCAGTTGCTGCTATCAACATCAACCCTAAGTCATCCCTCTAACCCTAAACCTCTATCACTAAACCTCCCTTACAGCCCCTACAATGGCTCTGAACTGAAAATAGTAACCTATCAACACCAAACCGTAGCCATCTACCCTTGATCCACTACCTTTTTCCGCCACCAATCCACCTAGTTGGTTTATACCATTGACCCAACAAAAAGGGAATGGTCTTGACACCACAGGTCTAGGGTCTTACACCGTAGCATCGGTAGATCTGATTGGTGCTAAGTTAGAGGCCTTCAAGATGCATATAGAGGATAAACTATGCGCTCTTTTTCAGAATTCAGATTGGGACGATCATTGAGCCCGATGAGATCATAACAAGGTGAGATTCTAGATTGAAAGGAGAACCCTCCAGAGAAAGAAGAACATGCAATGGAACCAGCATCTACACACATGTGAGTGGACTTTCCTTAATGGGAAGATGGAGACCCGACGGGATGGCTTTCGCGCGTGGAACACTACTTCCATTATCACTGAACCCCGGAGGCTTCCATGGTCGATATCGCTGCCATCCACCTTGAAAGAGATGCCATACAATGGTTCAATTGGTACAAGTACACCCACAAAGTCCCCACATGAAGGTACTTCAAGAGCAGGCTGGTGATCCTCTTTAGACTAATGGAGTACAAGAACACGAATAGCCAAATTGTGAAGATTTATCAAACTTCAACCGTGCAAGAATATCAAACTAGGTTTGAGCATCTTTCAAATCAAACTCAAGATTGGTCTAAAAAGTAATTATTAGGGATGTTTATCATAAGGTTGAAGCCAAAAATTCGAGAAGAAGTCAAAGCGCGTTGACCCTACACGACGACGATAGCTATCTCCTTCACATGACTACAAGAAGAAAGGTTGAACCAAGATGCTCGGAGGACTAAAGCCACCACCCAACTAGTAGCATAGAGACCCTCGGTCCTATCTACCACTAGCCAACCACCTCAGCCAAAGAAGATAATGAGAGAAGAACTTCAAGACAGATCTGCGAAGGGCTTATATTGGCATTACAACAAACTTTGGAGTCGTAACCATCGCTGTAAAAAGGGGAAGCTTTTCATGATATAACCTTTTGAAGTACCTAAATGTGAAGAGGAGGACCTCGAACCTGAGGAGGAGAACATAAAGGAGGACCCACAGCTGACTGATTGCATGACTCATGCTCTATTCGACTATGCGAATCCGCAAATAATGAAAGTTGAAGTATTCCTTAAGCAGTAGCCCGTCACCATCCTCATCGAAACTAGGAGCACTGACAACTTTATGAATAACAAGGTTGCTACCTGATTGATGCTCCAAAATGAAGATTGTAGTAGGTTTGATGTCAAGGTAGCTGATGGCCAAATCCTAAAGTGCAACCAAAATTGCTCGCGGGTGAAATTATTTCTACAGGGCCAAAAGATCATTGCTAATTTTTTCCTCTTCCCTCTCGATGATTATGAAGTGATGCTCAGCATTGAATGGTTATCCATGATAGGATATATTTCCTAGAACTTTTGAAAGCTAACTATGAAAATTTTCAACATAGGGAAACATGTGATCCTACATGGGGAAACGAGAGAGTAAAGCAAATATGGTTGCAACACAGCGCTTGGAGAAGGTACTACAAAAAGAGTCAAGCGGCTTCTCAATTCAAATTAAAGAACTTTAGGAGATGAAGCCGAAGGAGATTGAACACATGAACCCTCTCCCATAGCTTGCTGAAATTTTAGGCGCCTTCACCAAACCAAGCCTACTATCTCCTATCAGGCTGTCCGACCCCCCTACGTTGAACTAGTTGAAGGGACCACCTGTTGAATCTCAGATTTTGATGATAAAATTAATTGATAGATTATTGATCTAACATGGGTTATTAGAAGTTGATTGATGCAGGATTAACTATGATAGAGAGAATATGACAATTAGAATTAGCCAAAGTCAAGTCTATGCATCGGGTTGAGGTTCGAACGATGCGATTGAAACTCGCCAAGAGTGCGTCGGAAGTTCATCGAGGGTATCGGGAGCTTTCTAGGATGGTGCAAGGGAGTTCGCCAGAAGAAGATTGAGACTCACTGGAAGATTATTGGGGGTAATCAAAATGCTTGCTAGGAGTTGGGAAGGTCATGACGTGGATGTGTTGGTCATAATAATTATAATAATTAAGTCATAGTTAGTATCATGCAGATTTAACCATAATGGGAGAAGGAATTACAAATCATACATGGACCCAGGATCAAGCTTAGGTATTGGGCCAAGGATTGGACGATGCGGTGGGAGCTCGTCGAAAGTTCATTAGGAGATTCACTGAAGGGATTGGGAAGCTCGCTAGGAACACGCTGAGAGATCGTTGGAGGAAGACCATAAGACTCATTACTGTAGAATTTGGAGGTTGTTGGATTGTGGGAGTGAGGTCGTAAGCTTGATGGTCATGTTTTGATTGTAATTTGAAGTCATAGGTTAAGACCAAGTCTAATTTGAGTGTGATTTAGAAATCAACTAAAAGAGGCAATCAAGTCTAATATTGGGGTTTGATTGAGCTCAAATTGAGCTCAATTAGTTGACTAAGGGAGTGATCAACTGATGGTTCAAGAAATAATTCAAAAAGTGGAGGGAACCACTTTCCCAAAGATTTTGGTGGGTAAACCGTTAGTGACAGATAGTTCAACCAGCATCGCTAAGGATTTTGAGCGGTTGTCAGTGGCTGAACCACCCATACCTAGGAATCTGAGCACTTTCGATAGTTGACCTACCCAGGTTGGCGGGTGAACCGCCCGTACTCGGATTTTTCTAGTGAGTTTGATTTTTGGCCCTAAATTCTGAAGTCATTTGGGGTCTATAAATACCCTAAATTTTCTTATATTTCATACAATATTTTGAGGAAAAATTCTATGAAAAACTTGTATGGATTGTAAGAAAAAAGAAAGAGGTAAGGGAGTAATCAAAGAGTTGTAAATCTTGTCTCCCATATAAGCTCAAGTGTAAGGTTTGGTCTTCACCCAAATACAATCGCTAGTGGACGTCGATGCACCTCAAGAAGGAGGACTAGGGAGTGGACGTAGACTGGTTGAGGCCGAACCACTATAGATTATGAGTGCTCTTTTCTTGCCTTATTTACTTCTTTCTATTGCTCTTAATTAGTTCAAGTACATTACAAGAATCATTCTCACAATTTCTCTCACATCCATTTTAAATTAGTTTTAACGAAATACCAAAAGAAGCTTCCATTGTTAACTCTTTACTTTACGAAAGAAAGGTTTTAAACGAATACTATTACACTTGCACTAATTCACCCCCGTTCCCCCCCCCCTCTCTTAGTGCCAATTGATCCTAACAATTGGTATCAAAGCAAGGTACTTACTCTTTAAATTAACACCCACTTGAGTAAATGACTTATTTTGGTATGAATGAGGACATTCCATCTCACGTCCTCTCATGTTCAATGGGACAGATTACATGTATTGAAAGATATGGATGCATATTTTTCTTATCTCTTTTGACCTTGATCTATGAAGTATTGTTAAAAATGGATTTGAAAAATCTTCCAAGCTAATGAATGAGCTAAATGATTTGGAAAGGAAGAATTTTTCTTTAAATACAAAGGCTATGAATGCCTTGTTTTGCGCCTTAGATAAAAATGAATTTGATCGGGTTTATTATTGTGATTTGATTTTTGAAATTTGACTTACATTGGAATTAACACATAACAACATACTTAATTTAAATGACTCATTCAATAAAATATCACACAAAAATGAACATGAAGAACACCTCCCAAAGAACAGGAAGGATTGTGAACTAAGAATGACATATGACTCCTCGAGTGAAATCTCGAGTAATGAGAACATTGGACATGAACTTTTGACAAATGAATTGAAAAATTAATGAACTTGAACCATAAAAATGTTCTTAAGATGAACAAAATATCTTGCTATGAACACAAGAAACCAAGGAGCTCCAAGGATGCAGAAGACCAATATAAAGAAGAGGTTGCAAACTATGCTCTTATGGCCATCGACAACAAAGTTAGTGATTCATTAAGTATTTTATTTTCAGAATTATTAAATATATTCTATGATTTGTTTGATGAGTTTAGAAAACTTAAAAAATCTTTTAAGTTAATTAAGAATTATCATGAATTGTTATTTAGGAGACTTGACAAAATGCATGAATTATTAGTATCACACAATGCTTGTTCTAAATGTGATATGCTAGATAATATTAAAAAAGAAAACATCATGCTTAAGTCAACATTAGAAAATTTTAAAATAGGGAATAAATCTCTTAATATGATCCTTGCCAATAAGGGTCATATTAATAGAAGAAATGAAATAGGCTTTATGGGCAACACCCAACAAAAGCCAATTATTTTTATTAAAGAACCAACCTTAAATATGCCACTAAGAATCAAGTGTAATTTTTATGGAAGATTATGAGATATAGCTTACAAATGTCCATTAAAAAATTATAGTTCACATAAGTTAGTTTGGGTTCCTAAAGGAACCATAAACAATCTTATGTCATTAGAGAAAATGAGAAGAACATATCATGAATGACCTAATATAAAATGAGTACCTAAATCTTTTTCATAGGTTTGTCTCATAACAAGGCTAGAAGCACTAAAAATGTTTTGAAAGTGGATGCTCAACGCACATGACTTGAGATCTAACAATCTTTCAAACTTACTAGCCTAAGCAAATAACAAGAAAAAATATTGAAAATAAAATTATTGGTAATGAATATTAAGGATGATTTGTTGTTATAATTAATCTTGATTACTTTCAATGATGCATAATCTTTGCATAGCTAGAGCATGCGAGAATTAGAAAGAAGAAAGTTTAGCTATTTTAAATAAAAGGTCATATATATGAAAGAAAGATTTTGATAATGATTAATGTTTTGATTTGTATGCTTGAATTTATGTATATTGTCTTGAGATTAAATGACCAAACATTAAATTTAAACTTAAAGGTCATATACAAAATCATTTTTTTAAAAGGAAAAACTTCTTGATAACATGATAGAATTTTTCAACATATAAAGATCATTGGATTTAAAATGAATTGAAGCTTTTGTTTGAAAATATTTTATTACAATGATCTTGATGAAATTTTATTTTTTTGGACTTTAAATGACATTACATTCTAGAAATAAATTTCAAAAGAAAGACAATTATTCATGAAAGAATTTTTTTATCCTATGAATCCTTCAATAAGATAAAATGATACATTTATTATTGAATCACTTTAACTACAAAAACGAATTTGAAAACTTTAGCTATTTTCTTTTGGAAAACAATCTATGTTGACTTTATTGAAATTTTCTAAAAAAGTGATTTTTGATGATGATTTTGAATGATCAAAGAATGGATATGTTTAAATCTATGCAACCTTATTAATATTTTGATTTTGATTGAAGAAATTTTATGTTCAATAAAACCATGCTTAATGATTTAATGATGTATAGTGAGTATATTTAATGAGTTTATATTTCAAAATTTATGCATGATGACTTTTGTGATTTGTAGCTTATTGATCTTTGTTATAATGAAAGTTCTTTTTCGGTTTTAAAAGAAAATGCATGTTTTATTTGGCTGTAAAAAAATAAAGGCATGCTTAAATGAAATAAAAATTATTAAATCATGTCTTTTAGATTTAAATTTTTATTTTTAATGACATGATATCTCTTATATTTTTGGGCATAAATTGAACATGGATGAAAGAAAATTATGCAATCATATTTCTTTCTTGAAATAGCAAAATGTGGGAGATAAAATTATCAATATGATAAGAAGCAAATTGGATATGATAACATTGAATGAGAATCAGTTTGCTTAGAAGAAAATTTAGAATATTAAATTTTCTAAATACATGCGAAATGTGTAACTCAAAATTTAAGCTTGATTTACTATTTTTCTTTGGATTTCTTGGCCTTTATAAATTGGACTTCTTATCAAAATTTGCATGCAAAATCAATGATTTGTTTGATTTGCTACATTGCTTGAAATTTGCATAAGACAAATTAAATTCCATGGGTAGCTCTTGATTTTTTGGATTTCGGAAGAAAATTTACATCTATAAAATTGAGCATTTTTATGATATGATGTTTTTCACTTTTCTTCCTTGTTTCTACCTTCTTGTTTACAAAAAGGGAAGAAAATATAAATGAAAGATCTCAAAAACACATGATTTGCTGTTTGTGTTAGAAAATCACATAATCTAAATGTATATATGGCTCTTAATTCCTCTTGGATTTCATAGATTTTTTAGATCACTTTCGAAATCACTCTAGTTAAAATAAACATAAGAAGGGGATTTAAATTTTTGTGATGAAATAGTTTTAAAGATTATTCTTGTTTCATAAATCTTGATGAATGTTTACAAAAGGAAATATATAACATAAACTTCTATGATACTTGATATGAGTCATTGACATTTAATCTTTGATGAATTACTTGATGTATTACTCTTGATTGAAATCAATTAAATCGCAAGAGTATATATTAATTCTTGAATTTTAAAATTTACATCTAAAAAATTGAGCCCTATTTTTGTGATACAATGTCTCTTACCCCCTTCTTTATTATTCAAAGAAATGAAAGAAATTTTTTAATAAGAAAATTATGTTTGTATCCTATTAAGGGGGAGCAAAACTTATTAGCCTGAACAATGCAAAGGAAACAAAAATTTACTAGCTTGCACTACTCAAAAGAGAAGAAAGAACTTACTAGCTTTATTTACTAGGTTTTCTTGAAATTTATATAAGATGGATTTGTTGAGCTCATATTCGAAATATTCATTTTATGTCTATAAGATTGAGATTGAGAGTTAAGAATACTAAATCATGAAAATATATAAATTGGCAATCTAGATTTCATGAGATTAAGCTTTTGGTGATAATATTTTTGAAAACCTTCTCTATATTTTTACCTTATTGTTTCAAAAAAGGGGGAGAAAAATTGTATGAAGATGTACTAAGTTTAAAATTTACAAGAGATAATTTTTAATATCAAGAGATGACTTTTGCTACATTTAAAATACATAAGTAGTCTTTAAATCTCTTGGACTTTTGATCTCATCTTAGTATTGATTTTAAAATTTATTAGGAGCTCTTCTCAATCATGAAATGATTTAACAACACCTCCCTTGTTTCTCTCCTTATTAATCATAAAGGGAAAGAAAATTTTATAATGCATATACTAAGAGGGAGTAATGTCATCATGTACTTTGAAATTATTAGCTATACATTTCACCTTATTGTTGATGACAAAGGGGGAGAAATGGACATTGATGACATATGATATTGTTGAAATACATTGATATCTTGAATATGGATATGAGTGCATAATTCTTTTTATTCATGATTTGATAACTTAATGCAAATTTATATTGTAATTTACGTTGAATGTTGATTGCTTGAATTTAAGAGTATGTATTTCTCTTAAACTTAAGTGGCATAGATTTAGGGGGAGTTATGATTAACTCCTGCCATCAATTAATTATCATCATAAAAAAGGGGGAGATTGTTGAATCTTAAATTTTATTGATGAAATTAATTGATAGTTTATTGATCTAATATGGGTTGTTAGAAGTTGATTGATGCAGGATTAACTACTACAAAGAGAATATGACAATCAGGATTAGCCAAAGTTAAGTCCATGAATCGGGTTGGGGTTCAGACGATGCGATTGGGAACTCGCCGAGAGTGTGTCGGAAGCTCGCCGAGGGTATCAGGAGCTTGCTACGAAGGCACAAGGGAGTTCGCCGGAAAAAGATCGAGAGTCACTGAAAGATTGTCGAGGGTAACCGAAACGCTTGCCAAGAGTTAGGACGTGGATGTGTTAGCCATTATGATTGTAATTAATTAAGTTATACTTAACATCGTGCAGGTTTAACTATCATGAGAGAAGGAATTACAGATCAAACATGGACCCAAGATCAAGTTTAGGCATTGGGCCAAGGATTGGACGATGCAGTGGGAGCTCGTCGGGAGTTTGCTAAGAGATTCATCGAAGGGATCGGGAAGCTCTCTAGGGACACATCGGGTGATCACCAGAGGAAGAACATAAGACTCACCGCTATAGAATCCGGAGGTTGCCGGATTGCTGAAGTGAGGTCGTAAGCTTAGTGGTCATGTTTTGATTGTAATTTTAAGTGTCGGTTAAGAGTGAGTCTGATTTAAGTGTGATTTAGAAATTAACTCAAAGAGGCAACCGGGTCCACTATTGGGGTTTAATTGAGCTCAGGTTGAGCTCAATTAGTTGACTGAGGGAGTTGGAACTGATGGTTCAAGCCGAAATTTGAAAAGTAGAGGGAACTACTTTTTTAGAGATTCCAACGTTGAGATTCCATCTGAATGGACAAGTCTAAGGTGCAAGCTGTGGCAGATTAGCGAACACCAAAGAAGGTGTTAGAGTTGAGATCCTTCCTTGGGTTCATCAACTATTATCGGCACTTCATAGCTAGATATTCGAAGCGTGCAGCTTCGCTGATGGAGTTACTAAAAAAGGAGTAGCCTTGGAGATGGTTGAACAAATGTAAGGCACCATTTCAAGGCCTAAAGACTACTATGTTGGAGGAACCTATACTTAGATTACCAGATTATGAGAAGTCTTTTGAAGTCCATACAGATGCTTTTGACTTTGCTATTGGGGGAGTTCTTATGCAAGAGGGTTATCTAGTGGCTTATGAGAGTTGTAAGCTCAACGAGACCGAGCAACGATCTCCTGTGCATGAGAAGGAGATGACAGCGGTGGTCCACTATCTATGAGTGAGGTGACACTACCTTCTGGGAGCACCATTTGTGCTAAGGACAGACAATATCGCATTGAGTTAATTCCAAACTCAAAAGAAACTCTCCCCAAAGCAAGCATGATGGCAGGACTTCTTGGCTGAGTTTGACATGGTAATGGAGTATAAGCCCATAAAAGCAAACGTCATGGCCAATACATTGAGCCAAAAAGTGGAACTAGTGAATATTATATAGTTAGAGAGTGGAGGCCAAGCAAGTTAATTGTACTCTAACTTCCTTTCTAGGATTAGGGATGGACTGTACCATGATCCTCAAGTAGTAACCCTGATGCAACCCATTAAAGAGGACAAGGCATGACGATTTTGGGTCCAGGAGGGACTTATCTACACCAAAGGGAATAGAGTTTATGTTCCCGAGTGCATAATTTGAGGTGTGAACTCTTGAAAAAGTATCACGATTTCCTTTAGGCTAAACATCCGGATATCCACTAAATAATGGCTCTCATGGAGAGGGCCTTCTATTGGCCAAAGATAGGGACAGATGTGGAGGAATATGTTTAAATATGTCTTACTTATCAACAAGACAAGGTAGAGTAGCAGAAGCCAGTGGGCCTCTTGGAGTCACTGCTTGTACTAGAAAGGCCATGGGAGAGCATTTCCTTGGACTTCATATCAAGCTTACCCATAGTAGCGGGACTTGGATCGATACTTATGGTAGTTAATCGATTTTCGAAGTATGCAACATTTATTGTTACACCCTTATATTGCTCAGCAGAGGAGGCAACCAAGTTGATGATGAAGAATGTGATGAAGTATTTGGGAGTCCCACACAATATTATTAGTGATCGGGATTCTCGGTTCTTGGGATGATTATGGACCGAGTTGTTCAAGTTGTTGGGATATAAATTATACTTCTCTACAAGCCTCCACCCTCAGACGGATGGCCAGACTGAAAGAATCAATTCGCTCTTGGAGCAATATCTCTAGCACTATGTGAGTGCCAACCAATGAGATTGGGTGAAGCTATTAGATATAGCCCAATTCTCCTACAACTTGTAATGAAGCTCTGTATCCAACAAGAGCCTCTTCGAGATTATTATGAGACAACAACCATCGACTCATTACACCTTGGTTATCGGTTATATAGGGAGTAGCCTATCAGCATATTACTTCACAAAGGAATGACATCGCAATACCTATATTGCATGAGCTTACTTAGAGAAGGTGGCCAAAAAGATGAAGAAGTGGGCCGACTTGGGGAGGCGATCACAAGAGTTCAAAGTTGGTGAAACTCCAACCAGCATTACTCCAGTTCTTTAGGCACAAAGTGCACAAAGGATTGGTACGCAAGTATCAAGGGCCCTTCCCAATCATCAGTAGGGTAGACAATATCTCATACAAGTTGTAACTTGAAAGCCTACCACTCAGATCCACAAGATGATTCTCGAAATATTCCAACTCGACTACCCCCCACTAAAGTCTCCTACGAGAAGCGAGTTGAAACTATTCTGGCGGATTGCAAGACAAAGCTACCTAATGAAGCAGAGGAAATCGAGTACTTAGTGAAGTGGCAAAAGCTTACTTAAATAGAAGCCAGTTGGGAGCCAGAAGATACCCTACGACATGAAGAAGCCCGCATCAAAGCCTACCAATAAGTGTCGATAACGGTGTCAATGGTTTAAGTGGGGAAGAATGTCACGAACGATCATCACTCAACCGCAACATCTTTGCCCAACGAATTGTTCATTGCTTTTTCTTATTTATACAGATGTTTGGTAGCTTGTTTTGCCTTGATTTTATGTGTTTTGGTATATGAAATAAGAGCGAAAATAGTCTAGAATGCTGTAAAATGACTGCTCACTGTGTGGAGCCAAAACTTGACCAAAATAACTCCATTTTGGGACTTTTTTACGTATAGTGATCACTCTGAGCGGTGCAAAATGTCAGTCATCTCAGCACCCTGGAACCCCCCAGGTGGTACTAGGCTGGATGGGGCTTTAGGTATATGTCGGACATAGGCTTTCATCAATAATTGAACTTGTCTTACTTCCGATACCTTGGGAACCATCGTTTGTGTACTTGCGATCATTCTTACAACCCTCTAAAGTCATGTTTTGCTCTCTTTCTCTCTTTTCTCTATTGCACTCAAGGTGTTCGATGAATTGCTTGTACAACTTCCCTCTTTGCAAGACATTGGGACTTGTCTATTGCTCATTTCTAAGCTAATCAACTTTTTCTTTGCAGGTCCTACGAGACTCACACAAGGTTGCAAGTGGGCTAGCCCTTTACGGACAAATAACGCTTTAGGCATTTCATGACTTAGGCAATCCCAGCTAAGTCTAGAACAGTGGGAAATGTTGCTTCACGACTTAGGCAATTTTAGGTAAGTCTTCGAGAGTGTCGCTAGGGTGTCGCATAGTTTAGGCAAATTTAGCTAAGTCCGTGATAGGCTGAATCGCCCGTACTAAGGAATCTGGGCATTTTCGATGGTTGACTCACCCAGGTTGGTGGGTGAACTGCCTGTACTCGGATTTTTCAAGTGAGTTTGATTTTTGGCTCTAAATTCTGAAACCATTTGGGATCTATAAATATCCCAAGTATTCTTATATTCCATATAATATTTTAGGAGAAAAATTATGTGAAAAACATGTGTAGATTATAAGAAAAAGGAAAGAGGTAAAGAAGTGATCAAAGAGTTAGAAAATTCTCAAGTCTTCTTGGTAAAGCAAAGTGTAAGGGTTTGGTCTTCACCCAAAGAAGATCAGTAGTGGATGCCGGTGTGCCTCAAGAAGGAGGACTCGGGAGTAGACGTAGGCCATTGGTGCCGAACCACTATAAAAACTTGTGAGTTCTTTCCTTGCTTTCATTACTTATGAATTTTATATTAACACTTTCGATTGAATTCACTCTTTTAAAGTAAAGTTTTCACATCAAGCACTTCCCTTTAACATTACTAATCTTTTAGGTTTGCTTATTAACTTAGCAATTTCTCACTTGTTTTACTTGAGCAAAAAGCTTTGGATTTTCTATCTTGCTTTAAGTGAAAAGCTTTTATTTAAAATAAAAAACTTACACTTGCAATAATTCAACCCCCTACCCTCTTAGTGCCAGTTGATCCTAACACCATCAATTGGTGCCCGACCAAATTGTTGCCCACACTCTTAGAAGACCGAAGCTAAGCTAAGAGGATTGCCCAGAGCATAACAGAGATAAGATTATTCGACCATGCTTTTCCCCGTTATGACACTTCATCCCTACATCTTTGTCTCCTGGGATAAGCATTTTCTGAAGTGCTACATCCCGCCGAACCCGTCATGGTTTCTGATGTAGCACTCCTAGACCTCGGGTGACTTCCACGACTTCCCCCAGGAGCAGATAATGATGCTCGAAGTCTTTTTTGATGATGACCTCCGATCCATGGCCCATGATCACAAGAAGATCGAGTCCCTCCAGTGGCAGGATCAGAGTAAGAGAGGGATCATTTGTAGGAATCCATGAAACATGAACATCACCCCTCCCACTGTGAAGAAAGATGCCCCCTTGGTCGAGTGGAGCCATAGCCCTCACGATCACGATGCCATCTACACCAACAATAACATTTCTAGATTGTGGCCAGATGTTCATGATTGGAGCATACATATCAAGAGTTCGGATCAGCATCACCCTCATGCAAGAAGATCGACCCCTAGTCCGCACCGAGGCTTTCCCCATACTTCACACGAGGCTTCTAATCTATAAGGGGATAATAATTGCTACTAAATTTAAAGTTTGGCTCGATACAGGTCCACAACATGAAAGAAAAGTAAGCCAATAAAATTACAATCCCTGCTCAAGCCAAAATGGGCTCTCATCATTATGGACCATACCAGAGGACAACCACAATTTCTAAAGAAAGATTGGCTACTATTAAAAATCAACCACATGACAACCAATGCAAAGAAGAAATAACCTCCTGACAAACTTCGGAGCGAAAATTTTTTTGAAGATTGAGTTTCCTACACTTCCAGCCCTACCAACAGGAAATTGAATCTCAAGGAAGTGGTCTCCCCATTACTTTGGACATTATAAAATTGGGGATCACATTGGAACCGTGACCTATGGATTAGATCTGTGCACCAATTCAAAATTACAATTGATCCTCCAAGAATCTCATCGTAAATAGAAATTTAGAGAGGTTGACTCAACCCAGATCCATCCACCCAACACCCAAGTCGATAAGGAGGCCTAGTTCCAACTAGAGATTGCATGGCATTGTAGGATCACGACGCATCACTATGCATACACTACTATCAATGAAGAGATACAAGACAAAGCAATAAGAAAGCTTCATGACAAGCTATAGACTCAGACCTGAAAATCATGGAGCCTCAACCTCGAGGACAAGGCTGATTCGAAGAGGGAGGGTCTATTTGGGTTGGGTCCTAGGTTCATTGAGTCATAATGTCAACAAAACCCTGAGGCATGTAATAAACCCTAAATTAGCTACCATCCACCTTATTTGAAGAGGTCGGCTAGGGTCAGGGAGGAGTCTTCATGGAGTAGGAGTCTCCTAGCTGTTGCCCCCACCTATTAGAAGGCCGACTAGGGTTAGAGAGGGAGAGTTTCATTTAGTTAAGACTTTCTCTAGGGTTGATTATAAGTTAAATTAGGAGTTAGAGTCTTAGTTTAGTTAAAGTAGGAGTCCTATTAGGATTAGGGTTTTGAGACCCTATGTAAACACTTATAATCGTAACCTTTTTTATCATGAATAGATCAATCTTTCTTCAGCTCTTGTAGCCTAAGACCTTAGAGGAGGGAACTCCTATAGTATTCCAAGAGGGCCGATCCCCTATAGAAATCAACTCCAAGCTTAGAATCCTCGAGGATTCTAACACGGTATTATTGCCAGCAGTCGATGATACCATTGTTCAGGAATCTCAAAAAGTATATTTCAAAACATTTCGTACCCTTAGGTGTATCATCTTTTGACCAGGCTATACCTCCTCCTAGGTTAACAAAATGAGCCTCCTAATGGGCTCAAATGAGCCTTAATTAAGGCTTAATCAAGGCCTAATGGGCCTTTAATTGAGTTAGCATGGTTATGACCAAAACTAACTCAATTAAGTCCTAAACTACTTCTATCAAGACAAATTATTTTAAAGCATGAATCACATATTGTCTGACATATCATTGGTTTATCCGATGCTTCGTCCGACCCTTTGGCCTATCGTCCTCTCTTGTGACGTATTACCCAATCAACATGTTGACCTCCGCAACATCCGATCTGCTTAGTGCAATGTTAGATCCTTCTTGTCTGATACTCAAAGCCTCACGTCACTCAAACACTGATTAGATCATAATTTTGTCAAATGATTTTATCATCAAAAATGCAAGATTCAACATTACCATCGATCTTAGCAGTACCATTGCCTTTGGGCTATACCACTATCAGCCGGTGGTGGTACCATTGTTGGAACACCCGAAAAAGCATAAATAATACTTTCTAATAGTCTAAGTGGTACCACTGCCTAGACATAGTGGTACCACCGGTCAAGTCATTTCTAGGTCATTGATTTGGCCTTTTATCAGGCCTAATTCAGTCCTAGTTCAGGCCCAATGGGCTCCAAATCAAGTTGGCATGATTTTGGCCCAATACCAACTTAATTTGACTCTAAACAACCACGATCAAGACCTAATCACTTTAATTTCAATCACGAAACATGTTGTCTAGTATTCTGATATGTCATCTCATCATCTGGTACTTTGTCCAAACCTCCGACGCTTCTTCGGACCTAATGCCCGAACTCATGGTAAAAATCTATCCTACCGCACATCGACCAATCCTTCGACTCGACGTCCAATATTTGATATGACACTTTTCAGACCAACATCTACTTCAATAGATTGCCCTCTGATGGTCCAAGTCTATGATTGAAGTTTTTCTTACATTATTTATTTTAAAAATATATTATTCCATAAATTCATCAATTGATTTCATCATCAAAATTTGAGATTCAATAATCTCCCCCTTTTTGATGATGACAAACCAAATGATGATGAAGTTTAACTAAATGACCCTTATCTATATGCCATAATGAACTTAAATTTTCAAAGAAAAATGATAACTTTCAACTCTTTAAATTCAAGTCAAAATGATTTTAATCATAAATCATAACGACTTTCAATAGTGATTATTGCAAGAATCATCTGCATAGTTTCACATCATATCTATAGTTTAAAATAATTACACATCTGAAACAAATATCATAAGTTAATATTATCAAATATAACATGTATATAAGTGCTATGTCATCAACAAATTATTATTGTTTCTCCCCCTTTGTTATCAACTAAAAGAGGAAAAAGAAATGTGTAAGTTATTACTTTTCTCTCCCCCTTTGTCATTAAAAAGAAGAGAAGGATATCATTTTATCATACTGCTATTTCTCTTTGTTTACATCAATGTGCCAATAGTAAAGCTACTTTTAATATCACGTGAAGGATATTAATACAAAAGACTCATATGACATAAATTTCACATCATAAACATCAAAACAATGATCCAATGAGATGAATATCCTCTTTATTAAAAAAAACTATATGAGAACAAATAGTAAAAGATCTTGATTCATATAAAATAAATCTCAAGGTATAAATATCGAAAAGTCATGATTACGATTTGTTTGAATAAATCTCCTTCTTAATAAATACCAAAAGGAGTCATAGGAAAATAATTAGTAAAATATCATGATTCATATGAGATAGATCTTTAGTTATGAATATCAAAATGTCAAGTAAAAGATCATGATTCTTTAAAAAAAAGCTAAGCAATAATCATCTAAATAATTTTTCTTACCTTCAAAAAATTTATTGACAACAATATGAATAGAAAATAAGTAAACTTCTTTAGTTTCAATTTGTGAGATTAATTTCATACTTATATGTCTTAATCTCTTATGTCAAAGCCATGCATCATAATTTAAAATCAAAAATAAATTTTATTATGAAAATTATTAAGATTAATAATATAAATATTATTACTCCTTAAAACAATCATAGATTTATTTTTATGTGGTATGTATATGATGCAAATATTAGACTCAAATTTAATGTTATATCCTTTATCACACAATTTATTAATACTTAATGAGTTATGTTTCAAATCATCTACTAAAGGAGCATCTTTAATCAAAAGATTTGATTTGTTATTAATTTTTTAAATATCAATAATCTTTACTTTTTATTGTCTTCGAAGGTGACATATCCTCCATTTTGGCTAGTGAGTTTTGAAAATTATGTTGGATCTCTAGTTGTATGTCTTGAGCATCCACTATCAAATTACCATCTTTTACTCCTAACTCTTGATATAGACATGCCTACGAGAAAGAGAGATTTACTTTAGGTACCCATTTAACTTTGGGTCCTTTATGGTTAGATCTACCTCTTTTGACTTTTGACATTAAATCATTGATTATTCTTTTATGAACCCAAACTAATTCATGAGAGCTATATTTTTTGAAAGAGCAAGTATAAGCATAATGACCAAATCTTTCACAAAAAATATATTTATCTTTAGGAGGAATATGTAGTGTAGATCATTTTACAAATCTAGTTAGCTTTTGATATGTACCATTACTTATGAATCCAATACCTTCCTTTCTAAATCCACTACCTTGTTTATTATTATAATAATATATTTTTAGTAATTTATTATAATAATATGTTTTTTAGTAGTTTATTGTAATAATATATTTTTTCACTTATGATTTGTTTCTAATTTTAATTTTTTAAAGTTTATTATAATAATATATTTTTATTTTTAATTGAATCTAACTCTTCACATTTAGTGCAAGATGTTAACATACAATTGTCATGCTTATTTTTAAAATTATAAAATTCATTAGAGAGATATATGATCATTTTTTAGTAATTTATATTTCTTCTAACTTTTTTAAGCTCATCAAATAAATCATGAAATGTATTAAGTAATTCATCATAAGAAAATAATGTTTTGGGTGAGTCACATACCTTATCATTGAAGGCCATCAATGTATAATTCACCATATCATCTTCATATATTTGCTCTTCATCTTCAGATGCACTTGATTCATCCCATATTGTCTTGAATGCTTTCTTCTTCTTTTAGGTTAGTAATTTTTTTTAAGTTGTGAATACTCATTTTTGAAGTACTCGGGTTTCTTGCATTCATAACATATTATAGTATACTTTTTAGGTTCATCTTTGTTCTTATGAGTTTTGTTCCTTTTCACGAACTTTCTAAGTCTTTTTCTAAGGAGTTTGATGTCATCATCATCATCACTTGAGCTTTCACTCGGGGAATCTTCTTTGGTTCTCAATGCAATATCCTTACTGTTCTTTAAAAGGTTTTCCTCTTGTTCATTATATGCTTTACAAGTCATTTTATAGGTCATTAAAGATCCTATGAATTCTTCAATAGGAAATTGTTCAAGTCCTTTGCTTCTTGGATAGTCATTAATTTTGGATTCAAACATTTTAGAAGAGATCATAAAATTTTATTTATAAATTTAAGGTTAGTATAGCATTTATCAAGAGCTTTTAAACCATTGACAACATCCATAAAACAAATGTATATATTATTGGGAAATCATCATAGCATCACATGCGCAGCGAAAAAAATAAAATAAAAATATAGCTTTTCACATGCGTCAAGTCATCGTGTAAAGATTGGTGCATGAAAAATCATAAAATCAAAAATTATAATGTGTGAGAGATTGATTACCTAGGGAGATAGTATATCCTTGAAATTTTAGATCCAGATAGAGAGGATGAAGGAGGTCAAATGTCCTCCTCTCTAATGGTATCCACTCGATGGATCATTGCAGTGCTGCTCCTCCAATCGCAGCCGAAAACTCACAACTCTTACATACCTTCTCACAACACCCATGGAAGAAGATCACTTATCTTCTTCGTTGCCCTCTTGCAGTAGGGGAGGGCTAGTCAGTTGAGAAGATGGGGGAGGGAGGAGGATAGGAGAATCGGCCAAGGGTGCAGCTTATCACTATTGTGTCACCCCTGCCTCCTATTTATAGAGAGCCACCCAAAAAACTTAATGGATCCTGCCTTAGTGGGTATTAGATCCCTATCTAAATACCTACTCCTTTTGGATTATTGGATCTCTATCCAATAGTCATAATTGGCCTCTAACTAGGCCTCATACAATGAGCACATATGTGTTGGGTCTCATCTAATGAGAACAAAGGCTAACTGTATAACTCATATCCAATCCTTTACTCACTAAAACATCTGCCTTATGTGTATGATCCTCTAGGTCGAACATTGGACTAGTCGTGAGTCCTCTCTGTTAGAACTTCTTCTCACTCAGTGAATTATTCTCTCATAATAATTCACTCAACTCATCGACTATGGACGTATTAAGCCACTGCGTTATAGTCCTTAGATGATAAAGGGAATCTAATATATTGGACCTATTTGTCATCAGTTATCATGTATTTATAATCTCTCATCTATCTAATATCACAAAGACCGTATATTGGGTATGGTACCATCATGCCACCTATGAAATCCTTTCGAGTCTAGCTCTACTCAGAGTCTCCTAGAGAACTCCTTCTCTCTCAATCCGAATGACCCTAACTAGGGATTTGTCCAAGCAAGAACACACGGGATATGCCTCTTGTGATACCGAGAGTGGACGATCCTCTATTGACAATCAATTACCTTCGTAAGGTTAGCTACCAATCCCGATAACCAGTTGTGCCAAATTTAAAAATTTTCTAACCTATAAGTCCGACGTCAAAGAAAGGAGTGCTTAAATAAGGCATCCTTAGTATCTCAAGTCTAAGGACTAGATACATAAGTAGACTATGAAATAATTATCTAATATTAGGTATTATTAATCATACAATATTCCATAAGTGAACCAATTAGTGAACTCATTCTTCAATGAGCACATGTAATGTATCCTTAGTGTCCCCACACAAGTATATATAAGACTAACTACCTCCATCATATGGATAGGTATATATTATACTAGTTTGTCTGGTTATCTCGATCTCCCTCTCGAGTAACCTATGATTGAGATTCTTTGAGATTTGTGTTTAAGGTGAATCAGTCTTATTATCATGATCGCATCATGATCTGATTCCCATTGCACAAAATGAAGGACATCATAATATATATGTAATATTTAATAAAATGTAAGAATATGCCAATAATAATCATAAGCAAAAAGATCGCACAGCTTGTAACATGTATCATCAATCACATGATTAGCTTGTAGGGCACTTGTAACTAGCAATCTCCCACTTGACCTAAAGTCAATCAATCACTTATATGGCTGATCCCCATCAGACCCCTATGATGCTGAAAGATAAAATTAGCTAGTGGCTTTGTTAGTGAATATGCAATGTTATATTCGGATGAAACTATTTTTATTGCTATATCTTTACGTGCTATGATCTTTCTAATAAGCTGAAACCTTCTTAGAATAATTCTAATGAGACCTGGATTCCTTTGCTAGAGCTATCATCCTGTTGGTGTCGTCGCTATATATTGGAATGAGCTCCTTACTGATCGGTATGACTCCTAAATCCTTAATGAATATTTTCATCCACACCCCTTCCTTTGCTGCTTTTACTGTAATAATATATTCCGCCTCTATGGTTGAGTCAGCAGTGGTATCTTGTTTGAAACTCTTCCAGCTTATTGCTCCTCAATTTAGAGTGAAGACATACCCTGAGTTTGACTTGTTATCATCGATGTTGGTCTGAAAATTCAAGTATGTGTAGCCCTCAACCTAGAGGCTACCTCCTTTATATACCAATAAAAGATTTTTAGTCCTTCTCAAGTACTTAAGGATATACTTTATTGCTTTCCAGTATTCCAAACTTAGATCCGCCTGATACTTGCTCGTGACACTCAGAGCATATGCTATATCAGGCCTGATATATAGTATAGCATACATGATAGACCCTATTGTTGAGGATAGGGCATCTTATCTATGTTTGCCCTTTCTACAGGAGTCTTTAGGGATATAATCCTAGAAAGTGATATTCCTCGTCTTATCGATATGAGACATCTCTTCAAATTTTTTATATCAAACCTTTTGACAATAGAGTCTATGTACTTGGATTGGACAATCCAAGCATCCTCTTGGATTTATCTCTATAGATCTGAATCCCCAAAATGTAGGATGCTTCCCGTAAGTCCTTCATGGAGAACTTTCTGGATAGCCAAGACTTAATTATGGAGAACATTTCTACATCATTCCCAATGGTTATGATGTCATCCACAGACAACACCAAGAAGGTGTTATGCTCTCTCTTACCTTTCTGTACATACAAGGCTCATCTTCATTCTTAATAAAGTCATACGATTTAATCGCCTTATCAAATCTTATCTTCCAACTTTATGAAGTTTACTTCAGTCTATAGATAGACATTAGCAATCTACATATCGTATTTCAACTCTCTCTGGATACAAATCCCTATGGATGTATCATATATATCTCCTTCTCGAGGTTATCATTGAGGAATGTGGTTCTCACATCCATCTGTCGGATCTCATAGTCATAGTATGCTACAATAGTTAAAAGAATTCTGATGGATTTTAGCATAACTATAAGTGAGAAGGTCTCGTCATAGTCAACTCCTTGCTTTTGATGATATCCTTTGGTCACCAGTATTGTCTTGTAGGTCTCCACCTTTCTATCTACTCTGATCTTCGTCTTAAAGATAACTTGTAGCCAATGGGTATAATACCCTCAGGTGCATCCACAAGGTTCCAAACCTTGTTGGAGTACATGGAATCCATCTCAGAGTTCATGGCTTCTTGTCACTTCATGGAGTCTATACTCATAATAGCCTCCTCATAAGTCTGAGGATTAACATCTTGAGTGTCCTCTCTATTAATATGCCCCATATATCTTTCAGGAGGGCGAGATACTCTGCTAGACCTGTGCAAAGTTGGAACACGTGTGCCAGGGACCTGAACAAACTCGACTCTGGAATGGTGCTTGAGCTAGGTTCTTCAACCGTACTCAACTCTTTGTCACTCTCACCGTTTCCACCAAGAACGTGCTCCTTCTTAAGGAACACAACTTTCTTGGCAACAAAACCTTTTTTGACTCTCGGGATGATAGAAATAGTACCCACAAGTTTTATTGGGGTATCCCACAAACTTGCAGTATTCTGTCCTTAATTCTAACTTGTAGGGTTGTATCTCTTAACATGGGTAGGGCAACCCTAAATCTTAACAACCTTAAGATCGAGCTTCTTTCTTTTCTATATCTTATATGGTGTAGACACTACTGACCTAGATGAAACTTTATTCAGAAGGTAACCTGCAGTCTCTAGGGCGTATCCCCGAAATAAGATGGGTAGATCAACAGAACTTATAATGGAACATGCTATATCAAATAGTATGTGATTCCTCCTTTCTGATACACCATTGAGCTGAAGTGTATAAGGAGATGTCTGTTGGGATATAATCCCATGGTCCCTGAGGAAATGGGTGAACTCCGTACTCAAGTACTCTCCTCCTCGATCTAATCGAAGAATCTTAATACTCTTTCCAATCTGGTTCTCTACTTCATTCTTATATTTCCTGAATTTCTCGAAGGCTTCGGACTTGTACTTCAATAAGTATATATATCCAAACCTAGAGAAATCATCAGCTAATGCAATGAAATACGAGGAACCACCTATAGCCTGAGTCGACATATGACTATATACATTACTATGTATGAGTTCTAATAACTCAGTGACTCTCTCTAGTTCTACTAAAATGAGAGTTTGTCAACTTTCCATGAAGGCAAGGTTCAAGTTGCATATGACTCATAGTAAATGGATCTAAGTATCCATATTTTTAATAATTTTTGAATCATTACTTCATGGATATAACGTAGCCTACAGTGTCATAAATATACCCTGTTCACCTCATCTCATTTCCTCTTAGACATACTTATATTCATGATATGTTAGAGAAATATCTAACATACATAAGCCATTAATCAAGGTCTCTCTTGTGATCATCTCATTATAAAAAATTATTGAACAACTATTGTTCTAAAAAACTAATTTATATCCATTAATTATCATACAAGAAATGAAAATAATATTTTTGATAATAGAGGGAACATAATAGCATGCATCCAATGCAATAATAGCTCCACTAGGTAGATGTAGGGTGACCTAACCAATAACAATTGTAGCAACTCTTATTCCATTACCCATCTTGAGGTCTATCTCACCTCTGTCCAGTCTCCTAGACCTTGCTAGAGCTTGCAACAAATTGCAGATATAATAAGCACTCCTACTATCTAAGACCCATGTGTTATCTTGAAAACCTGATAAATGGAGACTGATCATAAATGTTTCTGAATCTTCCCTAAGCTTTTGGTTTGCCTTTTCTGCACATAATCATTTTAGTTCCTATTCTAGTGCCTATCTTTGCCTTAGTGGAAGCATTAGCCTTTGTTATTTATCGGGTCCTTTATTAGCAACTTTTGTCTTATGTAGTTTGTCTTTGCCCTTCTTAAGGGACTTATCAGCCTTCCTTTTACTTTTCATATCACTAATATAGAGAACTAGCTTCTTTTTCTTAGGTAGAATTATATCTAGGACTTACGCAATTTTCTTTGCCATGAGAATAATTCTCAAATAGTGAAGCCAATTCATGCAATTTAGACTAGTGAGGTGATTGACATTAAGTATGCCGATTAAAGAGTTTGCAAGCGATATATTTCTAACAACAATATGTAGCATAATACAGATTTTACATAAAATTAATAATTAAGATATAGACTTCTATCTTAATCTACTCATACTATTTTTCTAGCGAATCACGTGACATCCTCGGCACATAAAATAAAAGTTTCTGACAAACTTCTGGTGGGGATCAGGATCATGTTAATTTTAACAAGAATCATTTCAAAAGTGAGCTAAAAAATATGAGAAACCTAAGAAGAATTAGAAGCTACTCATGCATTTATCTTATGTAATCTTCAATAGCAAATCAAAATAACAAATCAACTTTTTCTTTTTGAAGATCATCTTCATGTAAATTTGCTTTTCTTTTTGTAAACTAAGAAAGCATAAATAAAGAAGGGAAGTGAAAAACATCATATCACAAAAATACTCAATTTTATAGATGTAAATTCTGAAATTTAAGAAAAATCAAGAGCTTCCCATGCAATTTAATTCATCTTATGTAAATTTCAAGCAAGGTAACAAATCAAGCAAATTATGTATTTTGCATGCAAATTTTAATAAGAAGTACAATTTATAAAGTTCAAAAAATCCAAGAAAAATATGATAGTAAATCAAGATTAAGCATTTCGTATGTGTTTAGAAAATTTAAAATTCTAAATTTTGTTCTAAAAAAATTATTTTTCATTCAATGTTATCATATCCAATTTGCATCTAATCATATTGATAATTTTATCTCCCACTTTTTTCATTGTTAAGAAAGAAATACGATTGCATAATTTCTTCTTAACATCCAACTTCAAATCATGCCCATAAGTACAAAGAGATTATGTTATTAAATATAAAATCAAATCTTTAAGTACCAAAAGACATTATTTTTTAAAAAATAAATCTTTCCCCTTTTTCTTTGTAAATAATGAAAATGAGTCTTAGGGATTAGATACTCTTGATTTATTCAAGATAAATCCTAAAATACCCAATTCATTTAGATAAGTCTTTTTAATAAAGTAGAAGAAAGATATTGATAAAATTCTCAATTATAATTGTTAGGATCATAAATCTTTCTTTTATTAAAAAGAGAAAATCATAGAGATTAAACATGATTCCATAAAGGATAAGCAAGTCATGAAATTAAGAAAATATTTATGATAAAACTAATCTCAGTTAATTTTAACTTATCATAAATTTAAGAAATATTAATAAGTTGTATCATTCATGAGTTCTAATATAAATCATGTGAAAAAAGATATTAATATCAAAAGACATTCATGAATACCGAAAGACTTTATTTAATTTAATAGATCTCCCCTTAGATGATAAAATGGAATCTTAAGAGATCAAAGAAGAGTCCTTATTTATAAAAATATGAAATTATATATAACAAGATCATGAGTTAATTTCAAGGAAGAAAAAATAGAAGATCTTGATTTATATATATATATATACATATATATATATATATATATATATATATATATATATATATATATATATATGAAACTTCTTGATTTATATAAGGATTTCAAGTTTTGATTTCTTAAGATGTCAAAATCATGATTTAAGTTTTGAAATCATTAAGATATCAAAAAGGTTGAGTAGATTCATCAATCTTTTTTAAAAACAAAATCATTTGAAAACATATCCAAAATCATCATCAAAAATTACTTTTTGGAAGATTTAAATAAAGGCAACATATATTGTTTTCCAAAAGGAAATAACTAATGTTCTCTAATTCATTTTGTTATAGATTCAATAATAATAGTATCATTTTATCTCTTGTTGAAGATTGATAGGATAAAAATCTTTTCAAAAATAATTATCCTCCTTTTTAGTTGTTTTAACTTATGAAATTTATTTCAAGAATGCAATGTCATTTAATGTCAAAAACTAAGTTTCATCAAGATCACTGCAATAAAACATTTTCAAACAAGAGTTTTGATTTATTTTAATTTCAATAATTTTTAAACTTAATGAAATGAGTTACCATGCTCATTTCATTCTCATTAAATATATTATTAATTTTTCAAAAATACTAAACAATGAAGTATGATTTTTCTCTCTCTTTTCTATATTGTTCTATGCTCAAATTCTATCATTCAATAATAATCATTTAATCATACAACCCATACACTATCATAGCATTTAAATCACGTAACATTTAGATTAATCATTCAATAATGATATTTAACATAGCCAAAAAATCATAATATTTGCATTTAAATCAATAAATATTCAAGTCAATGACTTTGAACCTATCATTCAATTATAATCATCATCAAAATCTTTCTTTCATAAATTTGAATTTAGATAAAATCTCTAATTCATCTTTGTACTAGCATACCAAAGTTAGGGCAATCAAGATTAATTATAACAATGAGTTATCCAAAGATTCATTACCAATGATTTTATTTAAATAATTTTTTATTATTACTTAGGCTAGTGATCTTTGAAGGAGTATTAGATCTCAAGTTATTTGCCTTGAGTATCTACTTTTAAAATATTATTTAGTGCTCCTAGCCTTATTAGGAGGTAACTTTATATTATGGGAGGTTTTGATTTAGGTACCCATTTGAGTTGGGGTCCCTCATGAAATATTGTTCTCATTTTCTCTAATTGTTTTAGGTTGTTATTATTCCTTTAGGAACTAAAACTAATTTGTGAGGACTATAATTTTTAAATAAATATTTATTAGATTTATGTCCTAATTTTTCATAAACATTATATTTAACTTTTGATGGTAAATTTAAGGTTGGCCCTTTAACAAAAATGGTTGGCTTTTGTTGAGTGTTACGAACAAAGCCTATACTATTTCTTCTATTAACATGACCCTTATTAGCAATGATCATATTAAGAGATTTATTTCCTATTTCAAAATTTTCTGATATTTGTTTAAACATGATATTTTCCTCTTTTACATCATCTAGCATTTCACTTAGAACAAGAATTTTGAGATACTAAATAATAATGTATTTCATCAAGTCTACTAACTAACAAATCATCAGTGAATGTAATAAAGTAAGAGTAAACACCTATAACCTGAGTAGACATGGGACCACATACATCACTATGTACGAATTTCAATAACTTAGTGGCTCTCTCTCCTATTCCACTAAAAGGAAAGCTAGTCATCTTCCCACAAAGGCAAGGTTCACAAGTTGCATATGACTCATAGTCAAATGGATCTAAGTATCCATCTTTCAGTAATTTTTGAATCCTTCCCTCATGAATATGACCTAGCCTATAACATCATAAGTATGCATTATTCACCTTATCTCTTTTACTCTTAGACATATTTATATTCATGATATATGGAGAAATGTCTAACACATATAAACCATTTATCAGGGTCCCTCTAGTGATTATCTCATCATCCATAATTATTTAACAACTATTGTTCTCAAAAACTAATTTATATCAACTAATTATCAAACAAGAGATGAAAATAATATTTTTAATAATAGAGGAAACAGAATTGCATGTATCTAATATAATAATAGCTCCACCAAGCAAATGTAGGGTGACCTTCTCAATAGCAACTGTAGCAGTTCTTGCTCCATTGCTCATCTTGAGGTCCATCTCACCTCTGGCCAATCTCCTAAGTCTTGTCATAACCTGCAACGAATTACAGATATGATAAGCACTCCTAGTATCCAATACCATATGTTATCATGAAAATCTTACAAGTGGAGACTGATCATGAATATACTTGAAGCTTCTCTAAGCTTCTGTTTCGCCTTATCTGCAAGGTAGTCCTTATAGTTCCTCTTCTAATGCTCGTCTTGACCACAGTGGAAGCACTGTCCTTTGTCCTTTTTTGGGTCTTTCTTGGCAACTTTTGCCTTACCTATTTGTTCTTTGCCCTTGCCTTCTTAAGGGTCTTACTAGGCTTCCTTTTCTTCTTGGTTTCATCAATATAGAGAATTGGCTTCTCTTTCTTGATGACACTCTCAGGTTCCCTCAACATATTGAGGAGCTCAGGGAGAGTCATCTCAAACTTGCTCATGTTAAAATTCATAATGAAGTGAGAAAAGAAACCTGGTAAGGACTGAAGTATAAGACCAACATACAAGTTATCCTCTAGGACTCTTCCTAAACCTATGAGTTTCTTAATCTACTCTAGCATCTTTAGGACATGGTTCTCAACCGATGTCCCTTCTGTCATCCTAGCTTGGAAGAGTCTCTAGGATATCTCATATCTTTGAGTTCTTTCCTACTTCTCAAATAGTTGGCAGAGATGAAGAAGGATATAATCTGTATCCTACGTGTTGCTGCCAGTCACCTCTGCCCATGGCCGACCATCCTCACGGGTGGGCGCTACTGATCCAACGGGCTGGTGCTACTGATCTCCTCACAATCTGATTCCTATGAGACCCGCGGGTTGCTGCCCGGGCCGCAGGTGTCCGCTACCTTTGCGCTTGACCACTTCGCCTGCAAGCGACCGCCCCTACAAGTGAGCATCGATCTGCCCACAGGTGCCGCCTCCACTGTTGCCCTTAGTCGCAAACGACCTACCTGCAAGGTTGTGCCCACAAGCGCCCTTGGTCGCAAACGGCCTGCCCGCGGGGCTGTGCCTGCAAGCGGACCCTACCGCAAATGGTCACCCTTGTAGGGGGCTCGGTAGTGGGTGGTCACCGCAGCGACACCTGCGGTGGTCACCCGCAAGCGACACGCCAACAGTGGCCACCCCACCTGGCGGTTTGCGTGGGTGTGTTCGTTGCATGTACATGTAGAACAGTTCTATGTGATTCAATCTTATCACATGCAGTTTAAAAGTCAATCTTTTACATGAGCAACTTGGCTCTGATACTACTATTGGGAGACCTAGTGGGAAGAAACAAAACAAAAATCAGTTTCTCATGTGCATCAAGTTGTCATGAAAGTTTGGTGCATGAAAAATTATAATATTGAAAATTCCGATGCTTGAGAAATTGATTACCTAGGGAGATCGTATATCCCTGAAATTCCATATCTAGAAGGAGAGAATGAAGGAGATCAAATATCTCCTCTGTAGCGGTATCCACACGATGGATCATTGTAATGATGCTCGACCAATCGCAGCAGAAAAACTCACAACTATTCTGCACCTTGTAATACTCATGGAAGAAGATCACTGTTAAAACCCTTACGGATTCTAAGCTTGGGGTGATCTCTATAGGGGATCGGCCTCCTTGGAACTCTATAGAGGTTCCTCCCTCCTTGGTACTCAAGCCATTGGCTAAAGAAATATTGATTTATTCATGATAAAAAGTGGATGATTATAAGGCCATTTATAGGCCTTTAATCCCTAATTCCTAAGAGGACTCATACTTCAAGATTCATACCTTGAAGCAACTCCTAATGCACCTTTAATTCTAACTTATAACCGGCATAACTAGGGGTGGTTGGTTGCTTATTGTTTTCCTAACCCTTTTCTAATTTAATTCCCTTCTTAACTAACCCCTCTTTAACTAGGATAAGGGGTGGTTAATTAAGGTAACTTGTATCTTACTCTCCCCTCAAATATCTTCCTCAACTAATCCTAACCTAGCCAGCCTCCTTATGCTCCTTAATAGGGGTCAACTAGATAGGATTTATATAAATACCCCTTAGATTTTACATGATTATCCTCTTCCATGAAACTAAATTAGGACTCCCCTAGCTAGAGTCCTAACAGACCTGTCCTCTTCAAATCAGCCTTGTCCTCAAGGCTGAGTAAACTTTGGGTCTTGATCTACAATTCTCCTTAAAGCTTCCATGTGGTATCCACGGTAGGTGCACTGTTCTACGATGGTCCAGCATTATCTTTTATCTCTCCATCAGGGGTAATAGTATTTTGATGATGTTGCATCATGATCCTACGATCCCATGTGATTATCAACTAAACTTGAACCTCCTCATCAGTTGGGATGTCAGGTGGATAGATCTAAGTTGAGTCATCCTTTCTAAACTTCCATTTGCAGTGAAATGCTTGGAAGATTAATTATATTTTTAAATTGATATACTGATCTGATCCATAAGTCACGACTCCATTATGATCCCCAATTTTGCAAGGGCTAAAGTAGCAAGGGGACCACTTTTTGAGGCTCGAATTTTGTGCTAGTAGGGTTGGAGATGAAGGGAAACTCGATATTCAATAGTAAACTTTCTTCTACTTTGGTATTTATCGGGTGGCTATTTCTTTCTTGCATGGGCTACTACTTGGTTGTTCTTTAATAGTAATTGAGCCTTCTTTGGGAATAATTACTGCCCTTTGATAAGGTCCCTAGTGGTGTGAGCCCATTCTAAGTTTGAGGAGGTTAGGAGCTATAATTTTACCAAGCCTATTTTCACCTCTCTTTTGTGCTGTTGACCCGTATTATGTCAGACTTCAAATTTGGTAGTAATTAGTATCCCTTTATAGATTAGAAGCATCGTGTGAAATGTAGGGAGAGCCTTAGAGCGGATTAGGTGTTGGCCATCTTGCAAGAGGGTGGTACCAATCTCAACTCCTGTTTTGTCTACTCCAATTTCGAATACCTCATTTTGATCTGGTAATGCTAAGACCAATATAGATGGCATTGTGGCTGTGAAGGCCCCATAGATGGTGGACGTGTGGATGCCTTCCTCCTGTTCCTTTAGAATTTTGATCTCCATCCAATCATAGATTCCATGCTAGTACTATTGCTGGAGGGACTTGATCTTCTTACAATCATCAATAGGGAAGACTTTGAATAGCATAGTCCGCTCCCGGGAGAGGTAGTGGAAGTAGCCCGAGATCTAGGAGTGCTGCATCAAAAGCCATAGCTGGTTCAGTTAGATGTGGCACTTCAGGAAGAGCTTATCCCTACAAATAAAGAGGCAAAGCTTTTAGAGATAAAGTGTCATTGCAAAGGAAGGTCATGGCCGAATGATCTGTGTCTCCTAGATAATCCTTTTAGCTTCGGTCCTCTAAGGATATGGACATCAATAGAACCAAATATATACTAGTGGTTCCTCCTGTAAGATCAACATACGGAGGTCGTGTAGTTTGCTCCCACATTTCTCGTGTAAGATCACATGCTTTACTTTGTCATTCATAAGGTTATTGGGGCTCCTAGTCTTAATGAGGATGGTGACCGACTGCTGCTTAAGAGATTCTTCAACTTTTATTGCTTGTGGGTTTATATGGCCAGCTATAGTGTGAGTCATGCAATCGGCCGGCTGCAAGTCATCCTTCGTGTTCTCATCCTCAAGTTCAAGATCATCTTCTTTATTTTCTTCTATAGGTTCTATCATGGAAAGCTTCCCTTTTTTGCAGTGATGATTGCAACTCCAAAGTTCATTATAATGCCAATAAAGGCCCTTCGTCGATCTATCGCGAAGTTCTTCTGTCATCAATTTTTTGGCAACAAAGCACAATTAGGAGCAGGGGGTACTAAAGGTTTATATGTTGCTGATCTAGGAGTAGTTCTCATCCTTCGAGCATCTTGGTTCAGTCGTTCCTCTTGGATTCAGGCGAAAGAGATTGTAGCATTCACGGTGGGGGGCTGTCACGCTTTAACCTCTCCTTTAATTTCTGGCTTGAGTCCTTCGATAAACATCCCTAATAATTATCTATCAAACCAATCACGAGTAAAGTAAGATAATTCCTCAAACCCGGTCTGGTATTCTTGGACCGTGGAGGCTTGTCGGATCTTGGCAACTTGTCCGTTTATATTCTCGTACTTGGTTGGCCCAAAGCAGTTCAGTAGTGCATACTTGAATTGTATCCACGTTGCAGTCCCATAGTTGTATTCAAGCCAATTGTACTATCATATAGCATCTCCTTTAAGGTGGATGACAGCGGTGTCCATCTTGGAATCATCCGGTGTTGTGTGATGGCGGAAGTAACATTCGGCGCGTGAAAGCCATCCCGTCGGGTCTCCTTCTTCCCATCGAGGGAAGTCTAGCCTCATATGTGGATGCATCATATTAGTGGCTCATACTTCTTTTTTTTTAGGCCTCTCTGAACTTGCACTTTGCTGGAATTTTGTTGAGCTCAATATGAATTCGGCGAATAAGACGCGCAATATGTCCTCCACGCATGATTCAAACGCCTTCAACTTGGCATCGATTGAATCTTGAGATACCATTGTGTGTGCCTCCAGATCTGAGATATCAATATCCTTCTCCTTTTATTAGGTCAGTGATATGAAATGGTTTGATGGATTGATGGCCGAAAGAGGTGGTGGATCAAAGGTAGATGACTGTGGTTTTGGGCTGAAAAGTTATTATTTTTGGTTGCTACTGGGGCTATGATTTAGGGCTACTGTAGGGGTCATATAGAGGGTATAACGGCTAAGGTTTAAGGTTAAAGGAATGGGTTAGAGTTGTTGTTGATGACAACAACAGATTTGGTAGGAATTGGGTGTGGATATGGCAAGTAGTACCGAAGGTAGTGTAGCAAAAGTTTTCGGTAAAGAGGGTGTTGTTGATGCTACTGTTTGGGGCTGTTGCAGAGGTTGTAAGGGGGGGTTTGATAATAGAGGTTTAGGGTTAGAATGGTGGCTTAGGTTTTCTATTGATGGCAGCAATCGGTTTGGCAAGGTTTGGTGGCTGTGAAAGATACGGATCGGTGGAAGGTTCGGTGGTTGTGGAAGACCATTGTTTGGGCTATGGTTTGGGTTAGCTATAGAAATCAAAAAAGAGCTATGATGGCTGCATCTTAAAGCTAGAGGGGTGCTCTAAAGATGATGTGGGTGGCAGCAATAATTTTGATAAGGATAAAATATGGGTGTAGCAAAAAACATTGAAAGGTAGTGCTGCAGAATTCTGCGTCGATAGGCTGCAATAGGTCACTATTTTGGGCTACAGTTTTGGGTGTTGTTAGGGCAAGAAAAATAGGTTATTAGGGTCAAGTATTAAGGCTAAAGGGATGCCCTAAAGATATCTTGGGTGATGGCAGCAAGTTAGTTGGGGTTCGGTGGGTTAAGGAGAAGAAGAAAGACAAAGGTGCAGCAGTAGATTTTTCTGTCAAAAAAATTTCAGCAGTAAAAACATAATTTTCTCTAGTAATTCATAATAAATAATCAAGTGAAACTCATGGGAAATCTACTACTAAGGGATAGATAATGTCATCACAAAATTTCATGGAAAGAAATGACAACAAAAGTTTTGGCAAAATCAAAGATCGCAAGGTGTTGCAGCAGAATTTTTTAGCGAAAGATTTTAGCAATATAATCAAAATTTTTTGCAGTAGTTCAAAATAAGAATCAAGTAAAACTTAATGGAAATCTACTGGCAAGGGAAAGCTAATACTGTCAAAAAATTTATGGTAGAAATCGGCAACAAAAGTTTTAGCAAGATCAAGGAAAACGAGAAGGTACTGCAGCAGAATTTTTTCATCAAAAGATTTCAGCAATACATATGTGATTTTTTTCTAGTAGTTCAAAATAAGGATTTGAGTAAAACTTAAGGAGAATCTGCTTGTAAAGAAAAGATAATGCTGACAAAAAATTCATGGAAGAAAATGGCATCAAAAGGTTTAGCAAAATTGAAGATCACAGAAAGGTACTACAACAAATTTTTATGTCTAAACTGCAGTAGCTTGGTTATAAAAGATGAATAGGTTATCTTAAAGATTTTTTGACGAAACCAACGGGAGATATAAGGATAGGAAGCTATAAACCTGTGGTAGAAATTTCGGAGCAATTCGATTAATAAAAACAAAGTAGTAAATCAAACAGTAAGGGGTGTGCGATTGGAATTCTGCGGTGTAACTTTTGTCGTAAAGATGAACACTTTGGGACGAAAAGTTTATGCAGCAATATGGGAACAATTTCTTTTTTTGGGTTTTTGGATTAAGGATAACTAAATTACAGCAGCAGTAAGGTAGAAAACTAGAACTTATTGCAATTCATGGGGAGATTAAAGGATGATCTGCAATAGTGGTGATGACGGTGAAATTCGGTGATGAACTTCAAGCAATTGTGGGAATTACTTTGGATAGTTATGGTGGGCTGATGGATGACTGTGGGAGGGTAGCGAGACGTCAATAATGTTACTATGATACCAAGTATTATAACTCTTGCGGATTGTAAGCTTGGGGTGATCTCCATAGGGGATCGACCTCCTTGGAACTCTATAGGGGTTCCTCCCTCCTTGGTACTCAAGTCATTGGCTAAAGAAATATTGATCTATTCATGATAAAAAGTGGATGATTACAAGGCTATTTATAGGCGTTTAATTCCTAATTCCTAAGAGAACTCCTACTTCAAGACTCCTACTTTTAAGCAACTCCTAATGCACCTCTAATTCTAACTTCCAACCGACCTAATTGTTTTCGTAACCCTTTCCTAACTTAATCCCCTTCTTAACCAACCCCTCTTTAACTAGGATAATGGGTGGTTAATTAAGGTAACTTGTATCTTACTCTCCCCTAAAATATCTTCCTCTGCTAATCCTAACTTAGTCGACCTCCTTACTTTCCTTAATAGGGGTTGGCTAGATATAATTTACATAAATACCCCTTAGATTTTACATGATTGTCCTCTTCCATGAAACTAAATTAGGACTCCCCTAGTTAGAGTCCTAACAATCACTTATCTTTTTCGTTGCCCTCTTGCGTAGGGAAGGGTTGGTCGACTTAGAAGATGAGGGAGAGAGAAGAATAGGAGGTGGTGGCCAAAAGTGCCGCTTATAACTATTGTGCCACCCTTGCCTCCTATTTATAGAGAGCTACCCAAAAATCATATTGGATTTTGCCATGGTAGGTATTGGATCTCCATCCAATTATTCACTCCTCTTGCATTATTGGATTTCTATCAAATAGTCACAATTATCCTCTAGCTAGGCCTCATGCAAGGAGCCCATCAATGTTGGGTCTCATCCAATGAGAACATGGCTTATTGGATAACTCATATCCAATCTTTTACTTGCTGAAACATTCACTTTATGTATGTGACCCTCTAGGTCTAACACCGAATTGGCCGTGAGTCTTTCCTATAAGAACTTCTTCTGACTCAATGAATTATTATCCCATAACAATTCACTCGACTTATCAACTATAGACATATTAGGACATTATGCCATAGTCCCCAAATAATGCAAGAGATCTAATTCATTAGATCTATATAACCTTAGCTACTATGTATTTGGAGTCTCTCATCCATCTAATATCTTAAAAATCATATATTAGGCATTATACTGTCAGGCCATATACGAAATCCGTCCCAGTCTCGCTCTAATTAGATTCTCTCAGAGAACTCTCTAAATCCAAACAACCCTGGCCAGAGATTTATCGAAGCAAGGACACATAAAATATTCCTCTTGCGATACCGAGGGTGAATGATCTTGTATTGACATTTGATTACCTCATAAAGTTGGCTACTAATCCCGATAAATGGGTGTACCAGATCTAGAACTTTCCAAAGTAAAGTAGTGAATAAAGTAAATCAGTAAGTGATAATAATGAAAAGCAAGGAAGGAAATAAAAATCGATTTATAGTGGTTTGGTCGTCCCGACCTACGTCCACTCTTGATTCCTCTTCTTTTGAGGCTACCAACTTTCGCTACCGATCTTCTGTTTAATTGGTGAAGATCAACTATCCTTGTTACAACCCTTCTTTTAACAGGGCTCATGAGAGAACCTTTACGGACTCTTTCACACAAGACCTTACACCTACTTAGAATAACCGCTAAACTTAAGGAGGAAGAGAGTCAAATACTTTCAAGAGTTTATAATACTTTAACCTCAAGGATTCTTTCACTTTTATAATAATCACTAAGTGAGAATGTGTAGGGTATTTATAGACCTCAATGGCTTTAGAATTGGAGCCAAAATTTTAAATTCTCGATTTTTCGGGGTACTGGCAGTACCACTATCGACACTATATAATATTACCATCGAATAGAGCCCGAGAATCTGGGCTCTAGCAGTGTTACCATCGGTATAGCGGTACACTATCGAAGTGCTTGGAAAAGTATAAATAGGTTCAGGCTCAATGGGCTCCAAATCAAGTTGGTATGCTTTCAGCATAATACCAACTTAATTTGACTCTAAACGACCAAGATCAAGACCTAACCACTTTAATTACAATCACAAAGCACGTTATCTAGCATTTTGGAATGTCATCTGATCATCCGACACTTCATCCGAACCTCCAATGCATCTTTCTACTCAATGCCTGAACTTATGGTACGAAGTTCATCCTATCGCACATCGATCAACCTCCAACCCGACATCCAATATTTGATATAATGCTTTTTGGCCTAACGTCTACTTCGATAAATTGGCCTATGATGGTTCAAGTCCATGATCAATGTTTTTCTTACATTACTTATCTTAAAAGTATATTAGTCCATAAATTTATCAATTAATTTCATCATCAAAATTTAGGATTCAATAATTGGATATCCAATAAAATAGAAGCTCTATGGATATCTTATATATGAACCTCTATCCGTCACAATATCTACTGTATGTGTATGACCTTTTAGGCCCAATACTAAGCTAATCGTGAGTTGCACTTGTTAGAACTTATTCTAACTCAATGAATTGTTATCCCATAAAAATTCACTCGACTCATCGACTATGGACATACTAGGCTACTATGTCATAGTCCCTAGACAGTATAAGGGGTTATAATCCATTGGATCTTTTTATTCATAATTACTATATAACTATAGTCCCTTATCCATCTAATATCTTAGAGACCAAATATAGGGCATGGTACTGTTAGGCCTCACACGAAATTCATCCAAGTCTCGCTCTAATCAGATTCTCTCATAGAATACTTCTCTCAATCTAAACGACCCTGGCCAAGGATTTACATGAGCGAGAGCACACGAGATATTCTTCTCGTGATATCGAGAGTGGATGGTCCTCTATTGATATTCAATTACCTTTTTAAGGTTAGTTGCGAATCCCAATAACCGGTTATACCATATCTGAAACTTCTAAGCCTATAAGTCCGACGTCAAATAAAAGAGTACTCAAATAATGCATCCTGGTTGTCTCAAGTCTAAGGACCAGACATATAATTAAGACTATGAAATCGCTATATAATGTTAGTTATCATTAACCATCTAACATTTCATAAGCAGATCAATTAGTGAACTCATTCTCCATTTAGCACCTGTATTGTACCCATAGTGTCCCCACAAGAGTGGCTATGAGACCAACTGCCTCTATCATATGGATGGTTATATAGTATATTAGTCTGTTCAGTTATCCCGATGTCCCTTTCGAGTAATTTATGACTAGGATTATTTAAGGTCTATGTTCAAAAGTAAATCAGTCTCATTATCATGATATCATCACAATCCGATTCCTATTGTATAGATCCAAGGACATCACAATATATATAACAAGCAACATAAAGCGAGAATGTCAATAATAAGAAAATATCAAAAAGATCTCATAGCGTGTTACACGTGTCATCACTCATATGATTGGTTTAGAGGATATCTATAACCAGTAATCTCCCACTTGACTTAAAGCTAATCACCAATGGATCTGATCCTCATCCAACCCCTATGATGTTTAAAGAGAATTTGAGATAATGACTTTGTCAATGATTCTACAATGTTATCTTCAGATGAAACTCTTTCTATTGCTACATCTCCATAGGTCATAGTCTCTCTAATTAGTTGAAACCTCCTCACAACACTTCTAAGAGACCTGATAATAATTATAATACAAAAAGACTATGCAGCATGTCACATGTGACATCACTCACGTGATTGGCTTGTAGGGCACTTATAACCAACAATCTCACATTTAATCTAAAGCTAATCACCTATGTGTATGATCCCTATCAGACCCCTGTGATGCTTAAAAACAATATGAGCTAGCGGCTTTATCGGTAGATTTGTAATATTATCGTCGAATGGAACTCTTTTTATTGTTATATCTTTATAGACTATGATCTCTCTAATCAGGTGGAACCTCCTAAGAATAATTCTACTGAGACCTTGGTTCCCTTGCTGGAGTTATCGCCCTATTGGTATCACTATATATAGGAATCAACTCCTCGTTGCTTGGTATGACTCCTAAATCTGCGATGAATTTTTTCATCCAAACCCCTTTCCTTACTGCTTCTGTTGTAGTAATGTACTCTACTTCTGCGATCGAGTCAGTAGTAGTATCTTGCTTAGAACTCTTCAACTTATTGCTCCTCGATTTAGGGTGAACATATACCCCGAGTTCAACTTGCTATCATCGATATCAAACTAGTAACACGAGTTTGTGTAGCCCTCAACCTATAAGCTACCTCATCCATATACCAGTAAAAGATCCTTAGTCCTTCCTAAATACTTAAAGATACACTTTACTGCCTTCTAGTATTCCAAACCTGGATTTGCCTGATATTTGCTTGTGATACTTAGATTATGCACTATATCAGACTTGGTACACAGCATAGCATACAAGATTGACCCTCTCGCTGAAGCATAGGGTATCATATCCATGTCTGCCCTTTCTACAAGAGTCTTTATGGACATACTCCTAGAAAGTGATATTCCATGTCTCAATAGTATAAGACCTCTCCTAGAATTTTTGACGCTAAATCTTTTGAAAATGGAGTCTATGTATCTGGACTGGGAAAAGCCAAGCATCCTCTTAGATCTATCTCTATAGATTCGAATCACCAAAATATATGATGCTTCTCCTAAGTCCTTCATGGAGAAGTTTCTAGATAGCCAAGCCTTAACTTTGAAGAGCATTCCTACATCACTCTCAATGATTAAGATGTCATCCATATACAGCACCAAGAATGTGATAGCGCTTCTACTTACCTTATTGTACACACAAGGCTCATCTTCATTCTTAACGAAGTTATAAGATCTGATCACCTCATCAAATCTTATGTTCAAACTTTGAGAAAGCTTACTTCAGTCCATAGATGGAAATGAGCAACCTGCACACTTTATATGGATTCTCTCTAGAAACAAATCCCTCTAGCTATATTATATACATCTCCTTGTCGAGGTTATCGTTGAGGAATGTAGTTTTCACATCCATCTGCCAGATTTTATAGTTATAGTATGCTGCAATGGCCAAAAGAATTCTGATTGATATTAAGATGGCTACAGGTAAGAAGGTCTCGTCATAGTTAATTCATCGCCTTTGACGATATCTTTTAGTGACCAGCTTTGCCTTGTAGGACTCCACCTTTTCATCTACTCCAATCATTTTATTGAAAATCCATTTGTAGCTGATGGGTACGATACTCTTAAGTGCATCAATATGGTTCCAAACCTTATTGGAGTACATAGAATCCATCTCATAATTCATGGCTTCTTGCCACTTCCCAAAGTCTATATTCATAATAGCCTCCTCGTAGGTCTAAGAATTAATATCCTGAGTGTCCTCTCCACTGATATGTCTTATATATCTTTTAGGAGGGTGCAATACTATGTTATACCTATACAAAGTTAGAACTTATGTGCTAGGTACCTGAATAGACTTAGACTCTGGAATGGTGCTTGAGCTAGGTTCTAACCTCACTTAACTCTATCTCACTCCCACTATTTCCACTAAGAACGTATTCCTTCTCAAGGAACATAGCCCTCTTAGCAACAAAGGTCTTCTAGTCCTTGTGATAATTAAAATAATACCCACAAGTTTCCTTGGGGTATCCCATGAACTTGCAGATTTCCGTCCTCGATTCCAACTTGTCGAGGTTGTATCTTCTAATATGGATAGGGCAACCCCAAATCTTAATAACCTTAAGATTGAGCTTCTTCGCTTTATATATCTTATATAGTATAGACACTATCAATCTAGATGAAATTCTATTTAGAAGGTAAGCTGCAGTGTCGAAAATGTATCCCTAGAATGAGACAAGTGGGTCAGTGAAACTTATCATAGACTGTACCATGTCTAACAATGTATGATTCCTCCTTTTTGATACATCATTGAGCTAAAATGTATAAGGAGGTGTCCACTAGGATAAAATCCCATGGTCCCTGAGGAAATGTGTGAACTCTATACTCAAGTACTCTCCTCCTCGATTTGATCAAAGAGTCTTAATAATCTTTCCAATCTGGTTCTCTACTTCATTCTTATATTTAAATTTCTTAAAGGCCTTGAATTTGTACTTCATCTAATACAAGTATTCATATATAGAGAAATAATCAATTAATGTAATGAAAATAGGAGTAATCATATATAGCATGAGTCGACATCCCTATGTGTGAGTTTTAATAATTCAGTGGCTCTCTCTCCAGTTCTACTAAAAGGAGAGTTGGTCAACTTTTCACGAAGCCAAGGTCTGAAAGTTGCATACGACTCATAATTGAATGGATCTAAGTATCCATCTTTTTAGAAATTTTTGAATCCTTCCCTCATGGATATGACCTAGCCTATAGTGTCATAGGTATGCCTCGTTCACCTCATCTCGTTTCCTCTTGAATGTATTACATTCATGATATGTTGGAGAAGTGTTTAACATATATAAGCCATTAATTAATATCCCTCTAGTGATGATCTCATCATCCAAAATTAATGAACAACTATTATTCTAAAAAACTAATTTATATCCACTAACTGTCAAAAATAAAATAAAAATAATATTTTTGATAATAGAGGGAACATAATAGCATGCATCTAATGCAATGGTAGTCCCACTAAGTAGATGTAGGGTGACCTCACCAATAATAACTACAGGAACTCTTGCTCCATTGCCTATCTTAAGGTTCATCTTGCCTTCTCCCAGTCTCCTAAAGCTTACCAGAACCTGCAATAAATTACATATATTATAAGCAATCCCGATATCCAATACCGATGTGTTATCATGAAAATCTAACAAATGGAGATTGATCATGAATATATCAGAAGCTTCTCCAAGCTTCTATTTTGCTTTCTCTGCAAGGTAATCCTTGTAGTTCCTCTTCTAGTGCTTGTCTTTGTCATAGTAGAAGCACTAGCCTTTATCCTTGGTCGGGTCTTTCTTGGAAACCTCTGTCTTACCCGTTCTACCCTTGCCCTTGCCCTTCTTAAGGGTCTCATCAGCCTTCCTTTTCTTCTTGGTCTCACCAATATAGAGAACTAGCTTCTTTTTCTTAATTGTGCACTTAACTTTCCTCAATATATTGAGGAGCTTAGGGATAGTCATCTCAAACTTGTTCATATTATAGTTCATTATGAACAGTGAAAAGGAACTTGACAGAGCTTGAAGTATAAGATCAACACACATGTTATCCTCTATAACCATTTCTAGACCTGAGTTTCTCAATCCACTCTATCATTCTTAGAATATGATTCTGAACTGATGTCCCCTCTGTCATCCTGGCTCAAAAGAGACTCTTAGATATCCCATATCTTTGAGTTCTTCCCTGTTCCTCAAACAACTAGCCAAGATGGAGAAGGATATAATTTTCATCTATGCTCTCATGTTGCTTTTATAACTCAAGAATCATGGAGACCAATATATAGCACTTTACCAAAGTGGAATCGTTTGTATACTTCATGTAACGAGCGATCTCATCCTCTTTTGCCCCTTCCTCTAGTGTGAGAAAAATTGTGTCAAGGACATGTGATTTTCTCCACTGTGAGAACAGTTCTCAAATTGCGGAGTCATTCTGTATAGTTTGGACCAGTGATGCAGTTGGCTTCAAGTATGCTACGAGGGGGGGGGGGGGGGGTTGTAAGTGATATGCTTCTGACAAATGTAGCACACATGAAAAACATGCAGATTTCGCAAGAAAACTAATTAAGATACAGATTCTATCTTAATCAACTCTCACTGTTTTTCTAGAAAATCACACAACATCCTCGACATATGAAACAGAAGTCTTCGGTAGACTTCTAGTGGGGATCGGGATCCAATCGGTGTCTTAGTGTAATCTCGAGGGACTCAACCAATCACACTAAGTCCAAAAGATAAGCAACTCTTGCAAATCACAACTCCTTATAATTCTTGTCTTGTTTGGCCTCTGAACCATCATGGTCTTGAGGAACTCGAGCAACTATGATGTTAAGTTATCACCATTGTTATAAGATGAGTTTGATTTGATGATATGCCATCGAGGGACTCGACCAAGCTTACCACGTCCTCAAGTCACTGGTGACATTACTATGTCGTAGGCAAGATCTCAAATCATGAAGATAGGTGAGCCTCGAGAGACTTGACCAACTCAACCTATGACATCACTATATCGTAGGTAAGATCTCGAATCATGAAGATAGGTGAGCCTCGAGGGACTTGACCAACTCAACCTATGTTGGGATTCAATTTCTTTCTATAATGTTGGAAGACCATGTGGATCAATCTTATTTCCTCATGATTTTTGACTTAATATTACTATAGGAGGGGGTTTTTGTTTTAGTCTCCTAATATGTTTTGTCACATACAAACATATTTAATATATATCTAAATTACATGCAAAATATATATATATACATACATATATATATATATATATATGATATATATATTTGTATATATATATAGTATGTGGATCATTATATATCACATATGCATACCATACCAGATGATTATGAACCGTCATATAATGTAATCAGGCCCAAGCTAGTGGGTCCAATCACTCACAATAGGATCTATGTGTGTATCGATGCATCTCCATGCCCTGTGATCATCCATCTCGACATCATCGGTTCCGTCGGATCCTTGACGCATCACCATGCACCGTTATCTCCCATCATGGCATTATGAGTCCCATTGGCACCTCTACGGTCTCATCGCATATTTTTATGTAATTACATCATAATCACAAGCATGTAAGCCCAACAATAAATAATAAATATGGAGGCTCGCAGGCTATAATAATAATAATAACAATCACATATATAAACATCGCAACACTTTGTTCATGATCATCCATCCACATCATACATCACATGTACACATCATCATGAAGGACTACTAGATAAATAATAATTAATTCAACTATTTAATTAATTATTCCTAGAACTTATGGGATACCCTACCATAGGGTGTCTGATAGAATCCTAGTAAGGTTGGGTCCTAATCACCCTCTAATTAGTTAATCAAAAACTTTATGAGATTTATAATCAAACCCTACCTAGTCACTTCTATCCTATAAAGAGATGTGGCTAGGGTTTATTTTGGGGCCTTAGGGCTTACTGGTCGTCGCCTCCTTTATTGGGCTGGTCAACTAGGGTTTCTAGTATGTATAGGCGGCCATGGAGTCATCTCAGCTGTCGCCCATCCCTATTAAGGCAGTGCAGGTATAGGAGGGGCAAGAGGATAATTTTACTTAGGTAGCACCCCTCTAGGGTTAGGGTTTTGAGTCATATATAAGCTTGTAGCCTCCTCCTCTTTTAAATCAAGTAAGACATCTTTAATTTTCAGCCTTGTTGGCCGACCCTAGGAGGGAGGAACCCCTATAGTATTCCAAGGTTGATCCCCTCAAAGTTCAAATCCTATAGAGCTTCTTTTGGGGTTCTATCATCTAGTATTAGAGTTGTATTCCTACTGCCATCCAAGCAATTCCCATAGTTGCTTTAAGACGTTGCATCTATCTTCCACCCTAAGTCGTAGATTAATCAGTCTGCTGCTACCCCCTCGTAAAATTCTACCACTCACACCTTGTTACTATTGCAAGTCCTCTTCTTTACATACCGAAGAAGCTTTTCCATCTTGTCCTCATTACAAATTTCTACTGTCGCAAATGTGATCATCGTTGCGAAGGGGAAACACTGCAAAAAATTTTTAACCGCATAGAGGCTTCTTGAAACTGGTTTATTGCTCATATATTATGGATGAAATCTTTACATAATCTCATAGATCAACTTAGATTTCATCTATTAATCTCTCAAAAAAAATTTATCTGAAACCGATCCTATTGTGCTGCAATTCATCATCGCGTATTGCTAGAATTTTTATGATGAAGAATCTACCTTCTATCATTACATTAATTTTCCTACCGTTACGCTGCCAAAATTTTATCGATTTGAATTGTTGCTATTACTCACATCTAAACCGAGGTTTTGCCATCAAAATTTTACATATTTTTCTTAGATTTTCTATAGAATTTACATCAAGAATTCATTGCTTCTTCGATGCAAATTCTGTTCAGTAGGATAACATGTACGCAGCATAATTTTCATTGAATTTCATCATATTTCGCTATTGTCTTTTCCTAGTTTTTGGACTCTCTCCTTCTCATCTTTAATCCTTACTATCACAACCCAAAAACTCTACCAAACTGCTCCCACAAACTAATACAAATCAGCCCCAAAAACAACCCTAACCGTAGCATACTACCTCACCGATCCTTCTACCCTTTCGGCCACCCTTCCTCTGAAACCTCTCATGCCCTTAATTTGATAATAGAAGGAAGACCTCAACATCACAAATCTAGAGGCCTATATCATGGCATCATAGGAGACCCTTAATGCCAAGTTTAAAGCCTTTGAGACCCATATGGAGGAGAAAATTAGGATTATCTTCGCCGAACTCAGCATGGGCTGACCACCGAGCACAAGGAAATCATATCAAGGGGAAACTTTAGATCGGAGAGAAGAATTCCAAGAGAGAGGAGGCACTATAACCAATCCATATAATCCATGTATAATGGTAGACTTCCCTAGATGGGAAGAAGGAGACCCAATCAGTTGGATCTCACGCGTGGAATGCTACTTATAGTTCCACCACAACACCGATGCTTCTATGGTGGAGATTGCGGCCATCCATCTTGAATGGGATATGATTTAATGGTTTAATTGGTTTGAGCATACCCATAAAGGACCTTCCTGGTGATAATTCAAGGAGGGATTATTGAATTACGTTAGACCAACCGAATTCGAGAACATCGTTGGACAATTGGTGAAGATTTGATAAACCACCACTATACTAGAGTACCAAACAAGGTTTGAGTGATTATCTAACCAAACTTATGACTGGTCTGAAAAGCAACTTTTAGGAGCTTTCATTGAGGGCTTAAAGCCGGAGATATGAGGAGAAGTGAAGGCGCGACATCCTTACACCCTTATGGTAGCTATTTCCTTGTGCGGCTACAAGAAGAATGATTGAACCACGAAGCCCGAAGGACTAGGGTCACTCCCCAACCAGCAATGCTGAAGCCTCCACCCCCCTCTACTGCTATCTGAGCACTTGCACCTAAAAAATTGACAAGAGATGAGCTTTGGGAGCGATCTGCCAAGGGGTTGTGTTGGCACTATGATGAACCATGAAGCCATTGACATCGCTGTAAAAAGGGGCAGCTTCTTATGATAGAACTAGTAGAGGATGAGGACATCAAACCATACGAAGAAATCCTCGAACCCGAAGATGAAGCCATGGAGGAAGAGCCCTAATCAGTCGATTTTATAATGCACGCGCTAACCGGCTACGCCAATTCGTAGACGATGAAAGTGGGAGGACGTCTCAAGCAACAACCCATCACTATTCTCACAGATAGGAGTAGCACAAATAACTTTCTCAATAGCAAGGTTGCTACTTGTATGACGCTTTAAATTGAAGGTTGCAACAAATTTGACGTAAAGGTCACCGATGCCGGATCCTTAAGTGCAACTAATAGTGCCGGCGAGTAAAATTGCTTCTACAAGACCAAGAGATTATAGCTGACTTCTTCCTCCTACACATTGATGAGTATGAAGCCATGCTTAAAATCGAATGGCTAATAATGTTAGGTGACATCTCTTGGAATTTCTCTAAGTTGATTATGAAGTTTTATTGTAAAGGCAAATAGGTCATCTTACGAGGCTATCACGGGAGCCATATCTCCATCATTTTGACATAGCAAATGGAGAAAGTTTTACACAAGATATATAGTGGTTTTTTTATGCATATCCAATAGCCATCAGAGGAGAAGAACATGCAAATTGTATATCCTAAGCTTGCCCAATTGCTGGATAAATTTGTCGATGTTTTCGTCGAGCTACATGGACTTCCCCCTACCGGGCAGCATGATCATCGCATCCATATACTTCGGGCAAACCTCTAGCAAAATCAAGGTCGTACTGCTATCCTTACAAGAAGAGATTGAGAACATCGTTAAGGAGATGCTCGACACTAGAGTAATTCGACCAAGCTATAGCCCCTACTCCTCGTCGGTATTGCTAGTACGCAAGAAGGATGGTATGTAGTGGATGTGTGTTGACTATCAGGCTTTGAATGCCATCACTGTCAAAGATAAATATCTCATACCAGTAGTAAATGAGCTCTTGGATGAACTAAAGAGAGCCCGAGTCTTCACTAAATTGGATCTCTATTTCGGGTACCATCAGATTTGGGTATGCTTTGAAAATGTTACGAAAATAGCATTCCTTACACATAACGGCCACTACAAATTTTTGGTAATGCCCTTTAGAATTATGAATGCTTCTTCTATGTTCCAAAGCTTGATGAACGACATTTTCTGGGGTTTTTATGTAGATTTATGCTAGTATTCTTTGATGAAATTCTCATTTACAGTCCTACACTTGACATATATTTTCAGTACTTATGAATTGTTCTAACTATTCTTCGAGAAAATACCCTTTATATTAAACAATCAAAGTGTAGCTTTTTATAATAAAAAGTGGAGTACCTTGGGCATATTATATCATAAAATGGAGTGACAGTAGACCCGATAAGAATTGAAGTGATGCAATGTTGGTCGAGACATACAAATATGAAATCGCTATACGATTTTCTCGGATTTACGGGCTACTATCGGAGGTTTGTGAAAGACTATTATAGGACTCCAGTAGGGTTGAGTCCTAATCTCCCTAGAAGTAGTTAATAAAACCTTGTAAGATTGTAATAAAACCCCACCTAGCCACTTCTATCTTATAAAGAAGTGTGGTTAGGGTTTAGATTGAGACCTTAGGGTTTAGTAGCCACCGCCCCCTTTACTGGGCTAGTCGGCCTAGGTTTCTCCCTGCTTAGGTCGACTATAGAGCCAACCTAATCGCCACCTATTCCGTCTAAGGCAGGTAGGCTATAAAAGGGGAAAAAGAGTAATTTTAGTTAGGCAAGCACCCCCTAGGGCTAGGGTTTGGAGCCCTATATAAGCATGTAGCCTCCACCTCTTTTTATCAAGTAATCATCTATTTTATTTCAGCCTTGTGCCGAGTCTAGGAGGGAGGAACCCCTACATCGTTCCAAGGGTTGATCCCCTTCAAGGGTCAAAATCTATAGAGCTCCTTCTGGGGTTCTATCATCTGGTATCAGAGCTGCATTTCTGCTACTCTATAGCCATCATCCATGCCTCCATCTTTCAAGCAATTCCCACAATTGCTTTTAACGTTGCCTCCATCCACCGTCGCCCACCAAGTCGCAGATCCATCTATCTATTGTGCCCCCCTGCGAGATCTGCAAATCTAATATTTTTTTATCATCCACACTTCTTGAATTATATAAGATTCCTTACTTTATATGTTGAAGATTTTTTTCAAATTTTATCCTTTGTAAATTTCGTTTGTCATAAATTTTATCATTGTTGTGAAGGCGAAACACTATAGAAACTTTTAGCCATATTTTTACCTCTTGAAACTAGTTTATTTCTTTTTCTTTCTGGCCAAAATTTTTGCACAATTCTAAAAATATATTTGGCTTTTATCTGGGATTGATTTATAGAAAAAACCCTTTCTAGAACCAGTTTTCTTGTGCAATGTTTCACCATTATGTAGTGCTGGAATTTTTACGATGAAGAATTTGCCCTCCGCTTATTGGCATCTTAAAACTGAACTTTTGTTCATCCTTTTTGGCCAAAATTTTTACATAAATTCATAGATTATCTTAGCTTTCATCTAAGACTGGTCTATGGAGAAAACTCCTTCTAGATCTAGACTTATAGTGATGTAATCCTTCATCACATAGTGTTGAAATTTTATGATAAGAATTCTATGATCGTGGTTGCAACAATTTTTCTACCATTATGCTGCCGAAATTTTCTTGATCCATATTACTACTACTATCATCATCTGAATCGAGATCCTGATATTGAAATTCTCCATAAATTTCTCAAAACTTTGCTGGAATTAACGTCGAGAAACTGCTGCTTCTTCGACGAGAATTCTGTTCGGTAGTACAACATATACCGTAACGATCTTTCATTGAAATTTTATCGGATCTCACTGCCATCTTTTCTAGATTTAAAACTCCCCCTCTCATCTTCAATTCCTACTACTACTCGCCAAAAAATCCTAACAAAACCATAGCCAAATAGCCATCCCAATCAGCCCTAATCATAGCCTACTTCCTTATCAATACACTTACCTTTTTAGCCAACTTTCCTTACCGATACCTCTACCTGTGCTGCCATCTATCAGATCTAAAATCTATTTCTCTAACCTTCATCTACTACTATAATAACCCTAAAACTATACCAATTTGTAGCCTAAACTTCATAAAATCATAGCCCCAAGTTATACCCAAAATAGCCACAAACCGTACCTAAAAACTTCAGCCTTCGGTCCACCATCCTTTCAGCCGCCCAATTTCCCTTATCCCTTCAACCATAGCACACGTCTTTTATTGCCTAATGCTGCCAACAGTGACCTCTTGCTACCATCCTCCTTGATCATAGCCAGCAGCGATCCTTGTCGCAAAAAGCTACCAGCAGCGATCTTTCGCTATAGTTTATTTATATCGTAGCCCGCAATAATCGTTCATTGCCAACTATCTTGATCGTGGCCTCCAATAAATTGAATACAATAGCAGCCGTCTCTCACTCCATATCATTGTTGCCCTCCTCCACAATAACCATGTACATCGCTAACCCGTCTTCCTCCTATTGTAGTCGCACCCTTGCTGCAACCGTCGTCACCTGCAGCCACGAAGTCGCACCGCAACTGTAGCCAACGTTGATGCTGCCCTCTTCTTCCTCCGCCATTGTTGCTGCCTTTTGACTCAGATCTCTTGGCTGCCATCTTCCAACAAATATCAGCCACCTAAAAACTCGTAGCCTCAATGACATTGCAACGTCAACATTCAAGCATTACCGAAGGACCACAACCAATGTTATTGTTGCTAATTTCTTCCTCCACCCTTACTGCTACCCTTGGCTGCCATCCTCCACTTGGAGACTTCACCACCACAGCCTCAACATCGCTGCCATTGCTACCTTCAACCTGACGATTGCAACTACACTCTTTAATTGGTTTGATTTGACAGGTTGGAGATCCTTTCATCATGACATTGGTGGGCTTATTCAAAGCCAAATTGGAAGCTTTTGAGATACATATAGATGTTAAATTATGCACTCTCTTTGAGGAGTTTAGATTGGGCCGATCACCAAGCCCAATAAGATCACAACGCGATGCAAATTTGGATTATAAAAAGAACCTTAGCGAAGAACTAACGATGATCCATCAACCCTCCACCATCCAATAGTATCAAACTTGATTTGAAAGGTTATATAATCAAACTTATAATTGGTCTGAAAAATAGATATTGAGAACTTTTATTGAGGGCTTGAAATCGGAGATTTAGGAAGAAATTAAAGTGCGATAGCCGTACACACTTAAGACAGCCATCTCCTTTGCGTGACATCAAGAGGAGCGATTGAACTATGAAGCTCGGAAGACTAGAGTTGCTCCCCGACCAGTGACACCAAAGCTTTCACCTCCTCCTATTTGTGATTACGTAGCTAAATATGATGTGATCAAATAACAAAAAGAATCTTGTTTCATATAGATAATTTTCTTAATAAAACGAAAGAGTCCTAGTGAACGATCTTGATTTATATAAAGATCCCAAATTATGATTTTCAATATGTCAATATCATTTTCTATGGTAAGTTCATTAGGAGAAAAGATAAAAGATTTTGATTCATATATAGGAAATTTTAAGTTATCAAGATCATAGTTCTTAATAAAAATATCAAGTTATAAGATCATAATCTCCTCTTCGGTAAAAAGAAAATTATAAAAGCAAAAAAATTGATTCACATAAAAGATGCCTCAAGTCAAAAAATCATGAGAAAGTTCATGATTTAGTTGGAAAAAAAATCTAATTCAAAGTTTAATTATTAAAATTATTTTTATAGTTCAATAGATTCAACAATAATGGTATCACTTTATCTCTTATTAAAAACTGGATTAAGAAATTTTGAAAGAAAAAAATTTCCTCTTTTTAGTTGTTTTAACTTGTTTCATATAAAAATTTCTTCAACTTTTATGTCAAATTCATGCATTGATTGTCATTTAAAACCCAATTTCATTTAAAAAAGAAACCATAAAGATTACTATAATAAAATATTTTTAGAGAAGTAAAACATCTTCATCTTTTTAAAACTTAAAACTAAGTATCATTTCTAAAAGAAAACATAAAATACTTTCAAGCAAAATTTTGATTTATTTTAATTCTAATAATTTTTCTTTCTTAAGTGAGTCTAACTCCTTAGACTTATCGAAATGAGTTATCATGAAATTTTTATTTTAATTTAAAAAATATTTTAAATTTTTCATAAAAATACTAGAAAATAAAGCATGATTTTTCTCTCTTTTTTACTTTATTTCAATCTCAAATTCAAGAATAATCTAAAATTCAATAACAAACAACCTATTTCAACAAACAACCATCACAATATTAAAATCAATCATCATTCAACCTTTACAAGTCGATCATTCAACAGTAACATTTACATTTAAATCAACCAATATAATATCATCAAGGTTCCTTTTCCGAAAAATTTTAACATAGATAATTTCCATTAAAAATAACTAAGGTTCTTTATTGTAGTTCATTTTTGTAATAGTATGCTCTAATTATGCATAAGCCATACGTCATCGAAAAACAATCATGAACTATAAAAATATTTACTACTAATAATTTTAATTTCAATAATTTTTCTTATTTTTGTTATTTAGGCTAGTGAGCTTGAAAAGTTTTTAGATCTCAAGTCATGACCCTTGAGCATCCACTATCAAGACACCATTAAGTGCTCCTAGCCTTTGTTAGGAGACAAACCTACAAGAGAGAGAATTTTGGTTTAGGTACCAATTTGACTTTGGGTCCCCCATGAAAAGCTCTATCTAATTTAACTAAAAATGTTTGGTTGTTAATGGTTTCTTTAGGAACCCAAATTGACTTATGTGAACTATACTTTCTAAATAAACACTTATAAGCAAAATGTCCTAATCTACCACAAAAATTACATTTGAGTTTAGAAGAAGAGTGTAATATAGGTCCACTAACAAAGATAGTTGACTAGAACATAACCCTTATTAGCAAAATCAATACCTTCCTTATGAACATAACCCTTATTAGCAAGGACCATGTTTAGAGACTTGTTGCCTATCTTGAACTTTTCTAAGATTTGTTTTAATATCATTTTAATTTTTAATTTCATGTAGTATTTCACATTTCTAACAAAAAGTACATGGTGTTGATGCATCATTTATGTTTTTAAATTTACTAGAAAGTAATGCATGATCCTTTTTGAGTAATTTATAAGTGTTGCTAAGCTTTTTAAACTCATTGAATAATTTATGAAAGGTATTTAATAACTCATCAAAAGTTAAGGAAGCTTCAGGTGAGTTATTTATCTTATCGTGGCTGGCCATGAGCGTGAGATTCTCCACTTCTTCTAAGTTGTGTTATTCATCTTCTAAGTGTCTCGACTTATTGTGTTCATAGCAAGAGATTTTACCTAATTTAAGTTTATTTTTATGTTTTTTATTTATTTTTATTAATTTATTTGGTTCTTTTATCATAGGTTCAAATTTATAATTCTCATCACTCGAGGAGTCATCTATTGTTCTCAGTTCAATTTTCTTCTTGTACTGTGTAAGGTGTTATTATTATGTTCTTAGTTCAGAATCCTTCCTATTTTTTTGAATGCATTCTTCTTGTTCATCTTTATAAGTCATTTTTAATTATTTTTAATTCTTTTTTTTCACTTGTGCTTTCATGTGTGATTTCTAATATGTGTCATATATCAAAAGCTTAAACACAAGTAGAAACCCGATTAAATTCAGTTTTATCTAAAGCGCAAAACAAATCATTCATAGCATTTAAGGAAAACAGTTATTTTTCATAGTCATTCGAATCATTTATCAGATTGGATGACTTTTGAAAATTATTTTCGATAATATGCTATAAATCAAAATCCATAGATAGTAGGAAAATTCTCATTCGAGTTTTTCAATATGTATAATCTGTTCTATTAAACATGAGAGGATGTGTAATAGAGTGTCCCTGATTTATGCCAAAATAAGTCATTTACTCACTTGGGTGTTAATCTAATTGAGTAAAACCTGCTATGATAACAACTGTTAGGATCAAGTTGGCACTAAGAGAGGAGGGGGGAGGTTTTAGTGAATTAGTGCCAAGTGAAAAACTTCAGTTTGAAAAACTTTTCGTTCGAAGAATCTCGATATTGAAAGTGCTTTAACTTAAAACTAGTTAATAAGCAATTAAATCCAAGAGCAATAGTAATAAAAGGTAAGAAAGAGATACACACCATATTTTTATAGTGGTTCGGTTCCCTTAACCCACGTCCACTCCTGATTCCTCTTCACTCGAGGCCACCGACTTCCACTCCTGATCTTTTTTAATGGGCAAAGATCAAACACCCCTCTTACAGCTCTATTCTTTTTTTATATATTCAGGAGATAATCTTTACAATTCTCTCAGCTCTCCCTTAAATAAAAACTACACAATAAGAAATGAGGGGGAGCTCTCAAGGAATTACAACAGCGTTTTTATAAGTTTTTCACTCTTGATTCTTGTATCTTCAAGCAAAAATGAGTAGGGTATTTATAGGCCCCAAATGGCTTCAAAAATGTAGCCAAAATTCTCAAAAATTGTCTCTAGGAGATTGTGTCTTCTTGGATATTACATTTTAGGAGATTGTGTTGTCTCAGAGGTTATCTTTTCGGAGACTAAATCTTTGAATATTGAGCCTTACATAACCTTAGGTTACTGAAATAGCTTTTCTAGTAAGTCTAAATCAGCCCGAATTAAGGCCTAATGACCTTCTAATTGAGTTAGTAAAATTAACTCTCATTATAATACTAAATATGACACTTAACACATTCTTCGTTGTCCTACCATCAATGGATCTCTCGATGAACTCCCGATGAACTCCTGGCATCCTTTCGGTGAACCCCCGGTGAGCACTTGGTTCCCTTCGACGAACTCCCGACGAACACCCAACATCCTTCCGGCAAACTTTCGACAAGCTCCCAATAACCTATCGATGAACTCCTGATGAACTTCCCAACAAACCTCTAGTAAGCTCTCAGCGAGCTCCCGACAACATCATCCGAACTTTAGTCAACCTTCAACGAACTCTCGGCGAGCTCCCACTACGTCGTCCAAACCTTAGCCCGATGCCCGAACTTGACTCCAACCCAACATCTGATTGTAATGCCTTTTTAACATCATAGTTAATGTTGTATCACTTTTTCTAATATATAAATTAGATCATAAAACCCATCAATTGATTTTATTATCGAAATATGAGATTCCACTATCTCCCCCTTTTTTATGATGACAATAAATTGATGACGGGAGTTAAACTTAACTCCCCCTATATATATGTCATAGGATAAATAAAATAAATTTGATTTCAAAAGCACTATCACTTTTGAATTTAAGAACTTTGATAATTTTTCATAATTTAACCATACATGATACCATATATGATAAAATTTTCAACCTCTGCCCTTCTGCCTTGTCTTGGTACTTGGATTTTGCCCCTGCATTCTCCACCTCCTTGGCCCCTTTTACGATCAATGCTCTCCCTCCATGAGAGCAAGGGATCGATGACTTCACGGAAGTCCCGCATCTGCGATACCATGGCGCTGCCAAGTCCATTGCACTACTATCCGTTATCTTGCATCTTTATCCCTCCCTTCGCGATCGGTAGATCTGTCTCTGCGGCACTGTGGAGCTCCTCCGAGTCTACCTCCTTTCTAACTGACGCTTTTCTTTTGGGTAGTTGAGCCCCGCTGGACTCGTCGTCGCTTGCTCGCCCCTTTTGACCACCTGCTTCAACACCACTGTGTCCTCCTAACAGTTCTCCTTGGTCGATGGAGAGACAGACTGCAACTCTCATGCATGGCCTCCGCCATCTTGTTGTAGGGCTCACGTCGATTCTGTTCTCCTTAGCTTCCTTAGTAGCAACGTTCGCTTACTCGGCCTTGTCCTCTGACTTGCCAGGCTCCCTTAAGCGAATGTGAGCACTGAAGCAGTCCAACTCTCTAGCTGCTCCGATTAATCAAGTCCCCTCCATGGGACTCACTGGTACTTGCAATCTGACTACTCCCTCGGTGGTACACAGCCCCCATATGCTGACGAACAAGACTTTCATCTGATGCAAGCTTTAATGCATATACACAGAAGCCCCGCCTCTGCGATACTATAACATTCACTCCTTGAATCCACAGCCCTTCTTGTCGTTGCATTGTTCACCGAAGTGGAGCTCCCAGCAGCTCCTGATCATTCACATGATCACGTCCCCCTCCATGGGACTCACTGGTACTTGCACTTGGACTTCTTCCTCGGTGGTATACAGCCCCCATATGCTGATGACTAAGGCTTTCATCCAATGCAAGCTTCGATGCATACACGAAGACCCATCTCTGTGGTACTACAGAATTCACTCCTTGAATCCATAACCCTTCTTCTTGTTGTGTCGTACACCAAAGTGGAGCTCCCAGTAACTCCTGATCATACCTCCGTATGATCTTTATCCCTCACGGGACAAGATTGCCTGTATTGCATTGCCACAAACTATTCCACCACGATCCGCTGCACCATGTCGCCTCCTGGTGATATCTCCATTGCATACAGATTCTCGTATGATGAACTCAAACTACGACTTCTCCATGTGTGGCCTCTGCCAACACATCGTAGGGCCTCCGCCATCTCTGATTTTTAGTTCGCTCCCTTGGTAATTCCCCTTCGTTCGCCCACTCTTGGGTTACACCTGGACGAAGCATAGCTCTAGGATAGTCTGTCACCTAGTAGCTCCTGAAGTCCCCTGACTTCGCTAGAGTTGGTGCACCATTGTCTGGATCTTGGGCCTCTATCCCCTACCAACACAATCTTGCTATGCACCTCTTGTTCCTAACAACTCGAAAGGCAACACTGTGGCATATTCTTCAAGAGTACCCGCCTCTGCCTCCTCTTGCCCCTTACTAAGGTCTCATGATCCCAACTTTGCCTCCGCAAGTTGAATCACCTTAGTTACTCCATCAAATGCATCTTTGAGGTAGCTTGCATGTGCCTTGAAGCTCCCTTCATCTTTGGCACCATACAAAATAAGTCTGTCCCATCAGAATGAAGAACCCATGGAACGACATGATCCCACTCTTGCCTCTACAAGAGTTCATGCCCTTGACCCCTGTCCAAGGAAAGCTCCGTGCCTCCGCTCCATGTTCCATCTTCTATGTCGACTCCCTTCATGCGGCTTGGATACTTCATCGAGTTCCACCCAAGTCGCTTTGCATTGAGTGTATAGTGGCCCTCACGTCCACCAATCCACGGGTCAACCCTCTGTTGAGTTCGATTTCTGTATCGACTCTAAGTGTGACTTCATATGATATTGCCTTAGATTGCTCCCCCACTTGATCTCGAAATGCATCCACCAATGCATTACCTCCTTCGAGATCATGCGACAACTCTTCGTCGCTCACTCGGTCTGTTGAGCTTTGTGGAGATATAGCCTTGAGGAACCCTTTGGACTACTTCGTCTTGCTGAACTTGTGCTTTATTCTGTCCCTGCAAATGTACTTGCTAGATTGCGACCCTTCTCTAATACAGTCTCTATTGCACCCTTCAAGGTCTAGCAACATGCTGAACTTGTTGCACATTTCAATCGCCTACAGACATATCTTTCCCATATCGAAGTGAAAGTTCTGATGCTCCATGGCGCAGAGTTCTAATTGCACCTTGGGATGGCCATGAACACTCTGTCATCCATGTATAAGCCCTTGCATGAGTTCTGAATCCTTCGAGTTAGCAATTCCCCTCACCTCTGTGAGCTTTGCACAACTCTTTCGGTCGTTACACAATACCTCCCACCTTGCAAAGTCTCATCTTTCACCAAACGCCCTACTTTGCCTTAAGCACCATCAAGTTTGGTTGCCAACGTTGAGCTATAGCTCGAACTCAACCATCCCAATCTTTGTATGCTACGCATTCTTCTTCGCTTGCTTATCCTCATGGTGCCTCTCACGCAAAGGGGTTGGCTATTCCTTGAATGTCAAACCAGCATGCTCGCTCCTTTGAGCGACTCCTTTCCCTACATCTCAATGTTCGTTTCCCCCAAACGGTTGCGTGTGCTCGCTGTCCTCCACACAACCTAGCTAGGTCCCCCATGTTTGTATGGCAAGTGTTTCTATGTGTGCTTGTCCCCCTCTGATACTACATTATCACAGGCTTAGCTGATTTTGCCTAAGCCATGCGGCACCCATGCGTGTCCGTCCGTAATGGTCAGCCCTCCCCGAGATCTCCTAAAGTCCCATAGACTTACAAAAAGAGAAAACGGGCCAGAAGAAGCAATTCCCATGGGATCCACAAGCAATTGCCTAAGAAAATACTTTATAAAGCCAAAATACAAATTACACCCATGGACATTACAAACTCAGAGAGGTTGCACACAAAGGGTAATGGTCCATTACAGACCAAAGTCCCCACAAGTGCTTATAAGACACACTTGTATTTACAAGCCAAACTTGGCCATAAAGCAAATTAAACTAGGGCTGCTAAGCCTACTGCAAGCCCGCTTCTTGTTGTACAAGATATGTACCTAAACCGAAGGACACGGACAAATACGAGCATTTCATCAAACACCTTATTTACATTATTGTCCGTGACACTACCTCCTATTTGTAAAGACACCAAAAACTCAAGTGTATCCTGCCTTAGTATGTATTGAATCTCTATCCAATTGTCCACTAACATTGGATTATTGGATCTCCATCCAATAATCTTCTTTGGCCTCTAATTGGACTCATGCAAGTAGTCCATTAGTATAGGGTCTAATCTAATGAGAATGGTGTTGGGAAATCTCAGCGGGAGCATCACATGCACATTGGAGATTAAAACAAAAATCGATTTCCCACGTAGATTAATTTGTCATACAAAAGATTAGGATGGCGAGAAAGCCACAAAAATCGATAAAATTGTATCATGTAATATATTGATTACCTAGAAAAATCGTATATCCTTATATTTCTAGATCTGGATGGTGATGATGAAAGAGGTCAAGTGTCCTCCTCTCTAGTGGTATCCACACAATGGATCTTCACAGTGAAACTCATCCAATCTGATCTCGTAAATCTTGCACAGAAGGAGTAAAGAGAATAGGAGGGGGAGGCCAAAGTTGCAGCCTATCAAACATGAGTCTCCCCTCCTATTTATAGAGATCCACCAAAAACCCTAGGGCTCCTGCCTTAGTGGGTATTGGATCTTCATCCAATTACCCACTAACTTTGTATTATTGGATCTCTATCCAATAATCATCTTAGGCCTCTAATTGGGCCTTAAGCAAGGAGCCTATTAGCATAGGGTCTCATCTAATGAGAAAAAGGGCTAATTGGATCTCCATCCAATTCTCTATTCGCTGAAGCATCCACCATATATGTGTGATCCTCTAGACCCGATATCAAGCTGGCTGTGAGTCACTCCCATCAGAACTCCTTCTGATTTAGTGAATTATTATCTCCATAATAATTCACTCGACTCATCGATTATGGATGTACTAGGCCACTACGCCATAGTCCCAAGATAGTACAGGGGGATCAAATCCATCGGACCTATCTATTCATAATTATCATATATCTATAATCTCTTATCCAACTAATATCCTTATATATTAGATATGGTACTATTAGGTCATATATGGAATCAATTTATCTTACTTTAATCGGATTCTACCGGAGAACTCTTTCTCTCTTAATCTGAATGACCCTGGCCAGGGTTTTGTCTGAGTAAGCACATATGAGATATTTCTCTCATGATACCGAGAGTGGATGATCCTCTATTGACACTCAATTGCCTTCGTAAGGTTGGTTACCAATCCCGATAACCAACTGTACCAGATCTAGAACTTTCTAAACATGTAAGTCTGGCATCAAAGAAAGGAGTACTCATACAAGACATCCTTGGTGTCTCAAGTCAAAGGACCAAATACACAACTGGGACTATGGAATTGCTATCTGACATTAGGTATCATCAACCATACAACATTTCATAAGCGGATCAATCAGTGAACTCATTCTCCAATGAGCACTTATATTATATCCTTAATATCTCCACACAAGTGGCTATGAGACCAACCGCCTCCATCACATAGACGGGTATATAGTATACCGGTCTGTCCGGTTATCTCGATGTCCCTCTCGAGTAACCTATGACTGGGATTATTTAGGATCTATATTTCAAGGTGAATCAATCTTATTATCATGATCTCATCACGATCCGATTCCCATTGCACAGAACCAAGGACATCACAATATATATGCTACAGACAATATAATGTGAGAATATGCCAATATTAATCATAAGCAAAAAGATCGCATAGCGTGTCACATGTGTCATCACTTACATGATTGGCTTGCAGGGCACATGTAACCAACAAATAGGGGCTAATTGGATCTTTATCCAATCTTCTGTTCGCTGAAGCATCCACCATATATGTGTGACTCTCTAGGCCCGATATTGAGCTGGTCATGAGTCGCTCCCATCAGAAGTCCTTCTGGTATAATGAATTATTATCCCCATAATAATTTACTCAACTCATCAACCATGAACGTACTAGGCCACTACGCCATAGTTCTTAGACGGTATAGGAAGATCGAATCCATCGGACTTGTCTATCCACAGTTAGCTTGTATATATAGTCCCTTATCCAACTAATATCCTAGAGACTGTATACTGGATATTATATTGTCTGGTCACATATGTCATCCATCTGAGTCTCGATCTAATCGGATTCTCCCGGAGAACTCCTCTTTCAATCCCAATAATCCTAGCTAGGGATTTGTCTAAGCAAGCACACATGGGATATTCCTCTTACGATACCGAGAGTGGATGATCCTCTATTGATACTCAGTTGCCTTCGTGAGGTTAGCTACCAATCTCGATGATCGGTTGTACCATATTTAGAACTTTCCAAACATGTAAGTCTGACATCAAAGAAAGGAGTACTCATATAAGGCATCTTTAGTGTCTCAAGTCTAAAGAGCAGATACACAACTTGGACTATGGAATCACTATCGATATTAGGTATCATTAACGATACAACAATTCGTAAGTGAATCAATCAATGAACTCATTCTCCAGTGAATACATGTACTGTATCCTTAGTGTCTCCACACAAGTGGCTATGAGACCACATAATTGATTATCTCAAGTCCCTCTCAAGTAACTTATGATTGGGATTATTTAGGATTTGTGTTTAAAGGTGAATTGGTCTCATTATCATGATATCATCACGATTTGATTCTCATTGCACAGAGCCAAGGACATCACTATATATATATAATAGATATGTAATGTGAGAATATGCCAATAATAATTATAAGGAAAAAGATCACGTAACATGTCACATGTGTCATCACTTGTGTGATTGGCTTGCAGGGCACCTATAAGTAGTAATCTCCCACTTGACCTAAAGCCAATCACCTTTATGTCTAATCCCCATCAGACCTTTATGACACTCAAATACAATATGATCCAGTGGCTTCATTAGTAGATCTGCAATGTTAACTTCGGATGGAACTCTTCCATTGCTATATCTTCACGGGCTATGATCTCTCTAATCAGATGGAACCTCCTCAAAACATGCTTAGACTTCTAATGAGACTTGGGTTCCTTTGATTGAGCGATCGCCCTGTTGTTGTCATAATATATAGGAATCGACTCCACGATGCTCGATAGGACTACTAAATTTCTAGTAAACTTCTTCATTTACACCACTTCCTTTGCTGCTTCTGCTACAGTAATGTATTCTGCCTCTGTGGTCGAGTTAGCAATAGTATCTTGCTTAGAACTATTTCAACTTACTTCTCCTCCATTCAGGGTAAAAATATATCCTAAGTTTGACTTACTATCATTAATATCGAATTGGTAACTCAAGTACGTGTAGCTCTCAACCTGGAGGCCACCTCCTCCATATACCAATAAAAATCCTTAGTCCTTCTCAAGTAATTAAGGATACACTTTACTACCTTCCAGTGTTTCAAACTTGGATCCGCTTGATACCTGCTCGTGACACTCAAAGTATGCACTATATCAGGTCTAGTACATAACAGAACATATATGATAGACCCTATCGCTGAGACATAGGATATAAGGAGGTGCCCACTGGGATAGAATCTCATTGTCCTTGAGGAAATGGGTGAACTCCTTAGTCAAGTATTCTCCTCCTCGATCTGATCGAAAAGTCTTAATACTCTTTCCAATAAGGTTTTCTACCTCATTCTTATATTTCCTAAATTTCTTAAAGGCCTCAGACTTATACTTCATCAAGTACACGTGTCCATGCCTAGAAAAATCATCACTGAATGTAAGAAAGTATATGTAACCACCTATAGCCTTAGTCGACATGAGATCACATACATCACTATGTACGAGTTCCAATAACTCAGTGACTCTCTCTTCAGTTCCACTAAAAGAAAGTTGGTCATTTTCCCATGAAGGCAAGGTTCACAAGTTACATATGACTCATAGTCAAATGGATCTAAGTATCTATCTTTCAGCAACTTTTGAATCCTTCTCTCATGTATATGACCTAGCCTACAATGTCATATGTATGTATTATTTATGTCATCTCTTTTCCTCTTAGACGTATTTATATTCATGATGTGTGAAGAAGTGTGTAACACATATAAGCCATTTATCGGGGTCCCTCTAGTGATAATGTCATCATCCATAATTATTGAATAACTATTATTTACAAAAACTAATTTATATCTACTAATTGTCAAATAAGAGATGGAAATAATATTTTTGATAATAGAGAAAATAAAATAACATGCATCTAATGCAATGATAGCTCCACCAGACAAATGTATGGTGACCTCCCCAATGGTAACTATAGCAACTCTTGCTCTATTGCTTATCTTGAGGTCCATCTCTCCTATGGCCAATCTCCTAGGTCTTGTCAGAACCTGCAACGAATTGCAGATATGATAAGCACTCTTAGTATCCAATATCCATTTGTTATCATAAAAATCTAACAAGTGGAGACTGATCATGAATATACTTGAAGCTTCTCCAAGCTTCTGTTTTGTCTTGTCTACAAGATAATCCTTATAGTTCCTCTTCAAGTGCCAATCTTTACAACAATGGAAGCATTGGCCTTTGTCCTTAGCCGGGTGTCTATTGGCAACCTTTCCCCTACCCGATTTACCCTTGTCCTTTGCCCTTCTTAAGGGTCTTATTAATTTTTCATTTCTTATTAGTCTCACCAACATAGAAAACTAGTTTCTCTTACCTGAGCTTCAGTTTTCTATGTTGGTAAGATGAAAGTCTCCGTTAGACTCCTAGTGATGATCGGAATCCAATTAGCATCTTAATGCAACCTTGAGTGACTCGTCCAATTACACTAAGCCCGGAAGGTAGACAACTTTGTCAGTCACAACTCCTTATCGTTCCCGTCATGTTTGGCCTTCGAATCATCATGATCTCGACTGCTCGACCAACCATGAAGTTTAGTTAAGTCATCACCATCGTTACAGGATGAGTCTAATTCAGTGATATACTCTTGAGTAACTCGACCAAGCATACCATGTCCTCAGGTTACCAATGACATCTCTATGTCGTAGGTAAGATCTCGATCACATAGATAAATAAGCTTCGAGTGACTCGACCAACTCAACTTATGTTGTGTTTCAATTTCTTCCTATAAGATGGAAGGCTACGTGGGTCAATCTTATTGCCTCATACTCACCGACTTAATATTATCGTAGGAGGGGTTTTTATTTTGTATCGATCTCCTAATATGGTGTCATACACATACATATTTAATATATATATATATATATATATATATATATATATATATATAGTAGGTGTATAACACATATCATATATGAAAGCCATACCGGATGATCATGAGCTATCACCTAATATAATTAAGTCCAGGCCAATGGGCCTAATCATTCACAATAAGATCTACATGTGTATCGACGCATCTTCATGCTTTGTGATCATTGATCTCGTTATCATCGGTTACATCAGATCCTCGCCGTATCATTATGCGTCGTGATCTCCCGCCATGATATTGTGGGTCCTGCTGTCACCTCCATGCTCCCATCGTGCCTCCCCATATAATTACAAAATAATAATAAGCATGTAGGCCGGATAATAAACAAGAAAAATAAAGGCTCATAGGCCCCAACAATAATAATCACATGTACACACATCACAACACATGGCTCATGATTATCCGTCGTCATCATACATCACATGTACATATCACATCGCATGTAGGATTGCTATATATATAATAATAATTAATTAAACTCTTTAATTAATTAAATTTAAAATTTCTAGGATATCCTACCATAGAGTTCCTAAAATAGTAGCTTGGGACTCCTTGTGTAGCTAGGAAACCTTAGCCGCTAGGACTCCTCTTGCGGCTAGGAAACCTTAGCGATAAGGAAACCTTGGGAGGTTAGGAAATCTTAGCCCCCAAGGATCTCTCTTGTAGCCCTCTCTATGGCTGCTATCTGCCATGGGCGGCCAGCACATCTTGGCCATCCAAAACTCCCTATATGGCTAGGAATCCCTAGCCGTAGGGTTACCTCTAGCAGCCAGGAAAGCCTGGTCGCCAGGGTTTCCTATGCAGCCAGGACTCTTGGCTATATGGGAGGCTATTGCCATGGTCGAGAGCCTGCTGCTCTCGACCTTGCAGCCTTTGGCCAGGCCGAGAGCAGCATCCTTCTCCATGCCAAGGCTGCAAGTAGTGTTTAGACATGTTGTAGGGCAATAATAATTACTGCCTCTTCCCCTTCCTTTCTGCCAATAATTTTAACATCAAAGAACTTTAAAACACCTCTCTACAACACCTTTTTGCAGTAAGAAAAAATGATGTCTAGATCTGATTAACCATGAAAAATCATAGCAAGGTACGTAGAAAATAATTTACGTGTATCAATCTCATCACACGTAGTTTAAAACTAATCTTTCACATGGACAACCTTAGCTCTGATACCACTATTAGAAAACCAAGTAGGAGCATCACATGTATAATATAAAATAAAAATAAAATAAGTTTTCCATGTAGATTAAATCATAGTACAAAAGATTAGATCATAAGAAAAAGTCACAAAACTGAAAACTATATTATGTGAGATATTATTTACCTAGGGAGATCGCATATCCCTATTTTTTCATATCCAAATGGAGAGGATGAAGAAGGTCAAGTGTCCTTCTCTCTAGTGGTATCCACATGATGGATCGCTACAACGATACTCCTCGAGTTGCAGCCCCAAGTCTTGTAACTCTTGCGCAGCTTCTCGCCACGAACTTGGAAGAAGATCCTTTATTTTCTTTGTTGCTCTCTCATGCATGAGAGGGGCTACTCAACTAAGAAGGTGAGGGAGAGGAAGAGAATAGGAGGGGGTGACCAAAGATATAGCCTTTCATCTATGTGCCGCCTCTTCCTCCTATATATAGAGAGCCACCAAAAACCCTAGTGCATCCTACCTTAGTGGGTATTGGATCTCCGTCCAATTACCCACTAAACTTGGATTATTGGATATTTATCCAATAATCTCCTTTGGCCTCTAATTGTGCCTCATGCAAGGAGTCTATCAGTGTAGTGTCTCATCTAATAAGAATAGGAGCTAATTGGATCTTTATCCAATCCTCTATTTATTGAAGCATCCACTATATGTGTGTGACCCTCTAGGCCCAAAACTAAGCTGGTTGTGAGTTGCTCCTATCAAAACTTCTTCTGATGTAGTGAATTATTATCCCCATAATAATTTATTCGACTCATCGACTACGGATGTACTAGGCCAAGATGCCAAAGTCCCTAGATGGTACAGGAGAATCGAATACATCGAACCTGTTTATCCATAGTTATCATGTATTTATATTCCCTCATCTAACTAATATCCCAAATATTGTATATTGGACATGGTATTATCAAGCTGCATATGGAATCCATCCGAGTCTCGCTCTAATTGTATTCTCCCGAAGAACTCCTCTCTTAATCCGAATGACCTTGGTCAGGGATTTGTCTGAGCAAGCACACATGGGATATTCCTCTTATGATACTGAGAGTGGATAATCCTCTATTGATACTCAATTGCCTTCGTGAGGTTGGCTACAAATCTCGATAATCAGTTGTACCATATTTGAAACTTTTTAAATTTATAAGTTCGGCGTTAAAGAAATGAGTACTCATACAAGGCATCATTGGTGTCTCAAGTCTAAGAACCAGATACATAACTGGGACTATGGAATCACTGTCTGACATTATGTATCATTAACTATACAACATTCCATAAGCGGATCAATTAGTAAACTCATTCTCCAATGAGTACATGTATTGTATCCTTAGTGTCTCCACATAAGTGGCTATAAGGCCAGCCACCTCCATCATACGGAGGGGTATACAGTACTGGTCTTTCTGGTTATCTCGATGTTCCTCTTGAGTAACCTATAACTGAGATTATTTATGATTTATATTTAATGACGAATCAATCTTATTATCGTGATCTATCTATGCAAGGACATCATAATATATATATATATATATATATATATATATATATATATATATATATATATATATATATATATATATATATATATATATATATATATATAACTGATAATATAATATAAGAATATACTAATAATAATCATAATAAAAAATATCATGCAACGTGTCATACGCGTCATCGCTCACGTGATTGGCTTGTAGGGCACCTGTAACCAGCAAGTGATATTATATGTCTCATTAGTATAAGACCTCTCCTGAAATTTTTTATGTCAAACCTTTTAATGATGGAGTCTATGTACTTGGACTGGAACAAGCTAAACATCATCTTGGATTTATCTCTATAGATTTAAATCCCTAAAATATAAGATGATTCCCCTAAGTCCTTTATGGATAAGTTTTTAGATAGCCAAGCTTTCACTGTGGAGAGCATTCTTATATCATTTTCAATGATTAGGATGTTATCCACATATAGCACCAAGAAGGTGATAGCACTCCCACTTACTTTATTATACACACAAGGCTCATCTTTATTCTTAACAAAGTTATAAGATCTGATCACCTCATTAAATCTTATATTCTAACTTTGAGAAGCTTACTTCAGTCCATAGATGAATCTAAGCAACCTACACACTTTATTTGGATTCTCTCTAGATATGGATCCCTTTGGTTGTATCATAGACACCTCCTCCTCGAGGTTGCCATTGAGGAATATGATTTTCACATCCATCTGTCAGATCTCATAGTCATAGTGTGTTGCAATGGCCAAAAGAATTATGATGGATATTAGCATGGCTACAGGTTAGAAGGTCTCATCATAGTTAACTCTTTGCCTTTGACGATAGTCTTTAGCCACCAGCCTTGCCTTGTAGGTCTTCATCTTTTCGTCTACTCCGATCTTCATCTTGAAGATCCATCTACAGCCAATGAGTACGATATCCTTAAGTGGATCAACAAGATTTCAATCCTTATTGGAGTACATAGAATCCATCTCAAAATTCATGGCTTCTTGCCACTTTCCAAAGTCTATACTTATAATAGTCTCCTCGTAGGTCTAACGATCAACATCCTGAGTGTCCTCTCTATTGATACACCCCATATAACTTTCAGGATGGTGAGATACTCTGCTATACCTACACAAATTTGGAACTTATGTACTGGGTACCTGAACAAACTCAGACTCTAGAATGGTGCTTGAGCTAAGTTCTAACCTCACTCAACTCTATCTTGTTAGGATTAATTTACACTAAGAAAGTGGAGGGGGTGAATTAATGCAAGTATAAAATTCTCATTTTATATAAGAAACTTTTTATTTAAAGTAAAATCATAGATTGGAAGAGTCACTTGATAATTTATAGGCAACATTTAAAATCCTGATTAAAATTGTAAGGAAGAAGATCGTATTTCTAAATCAACTAATTTGGAACACTATTAAGAAGTAAACAATACAAGTAAATGGAACATTTATAACTTATAGTTGTTCGGTACCAATCGACCTACATCCACTCTCGAGTCCTCCTTCTTGAGGCACACCGCCATTCACTATCAATCTTCTTTAGGTAAAAACTAAACTCTTACACTTGAGCTTACAAGGAGACTAGAACTTTACAACTAAGGCTCACTCAATTCCCCTTTTCTTTTTCTTACAAATTACATAAGTTTTTCATAAAGATTTAATCCTCAAAATTATTGTTTTGAATACAAGAAAATATTAGGTATTTATAGGCCTCAAATGACTTCATAATTTGGAGCCAAAAATCAAACTTACCCAAAAAAATTGGGTATGGGTAGTTTGCCCACCGACCTGGGTGGTTTACCCATCGTCAACCGCCCGGAAACTAGGAACGGGCAGTTTACCCACTAGTCCTGGGTGGTTTAGCTGCCCGGTTTCTAGGGTACTAACGGTTTACACACCAACCCTAAGTGATTTACCCATTGTTAGCCACCCAAAAGCTTGAGCGATAGTGGTACACCTATCGCTCACCGACAGTTTACCCGTCGGAATCTCCCGAAAAGTGGTTCCCTCTATTTTTTGAATTTTAGCTTGAACCTGATGTTGACTAATTCATTGGTCAACTAATTGAGCTCAAATTGAGCTTAATCAAACCCCATAGTGAACCCGATTGCCTCATTGAGTTGATTTGGATTCCTTCTAAATTCAACTCAATTAGGACTCACTCCCTAACTATAACTTAATGATTATGACACTTAATGACCAACAAGCTAAACCAAGACCTAACTCCCACTAATCCGACAGTCTTTGGCATTCTTACGGTGAGTCTTTCGGTCTTCTTCTGCTGATCTCCCAACATGTTCTCGATGAGCTTCCCGATCCCGTCGGTGAATCTCCTAGCGAACTCCCGACGAGGTCCCACTGCATCATCAGAACCCGGTCCGATGCCCAAGCTTGATCTTGGCCTATTATCTGATTGTAACTCCATTGCTCCTATCATAGTTAGACCTGTAATTCTTCCTCTAACACACATGTTAGATTTAAACACTCATCAATTGATCTCATCATCAAAATCTGAGATTCAACAATCTTTCCCTTTTTGATGATGACAATCAATTGATGATGAGAGTTAATCCTGACTCTCCCTAAATTTATGCTATAATAAAGAAGACTTAATTCAAGAGAATCATACACACTTGAATTCAAGTAAATCAAGATATTCAATATTTCAAGCAAATCATATTTCAAGGATACTCATATATCAACAAAAATTTACTTTTAAATTTATTAAGTCATCAACTCATCAAGGATATTCATGAACTTCAAAACATTTGCAAATTTTCTCTTAAGTCATAAACTTCAAAACATTTGAAAATTTTCTCTTAAGTTATTACATAAGTCATCAACATCCATTTAATTACATAAGTCATCAACATCCATTTAATTAAATAAGTCATCAATATCCATTTCTCCCCCTTTGTCATCAACAAAAATGGTGAAATGTGGGGCTAAAGATTTTAAGGCATATGAGTTTTTGCTTTCCCTTTTTAAAATACGATATGAGTCATAAAGAATTTTTTTTCTCTTGAGAATAAGAAGGAAAAAAATAAGGGAGGTGTTATAAAATATCATTAAACATAGCTCTCAATTTTGTAAAGGCGAATTTCGAAGATAAAATCAAAACTCCAAGACATTCAAAGAGATTCAAAAGTTTAAGAGCTACTCATGCATTTAAAATCGTCTTAAGTAATTTCTAGCAAATAGGTTCGTAAAACATCATGTAAATTTTATCCCTTTTTATAAATAATAAGATAATCATCTCATAGGAATAATAAGATAATTTTAAAAACATTATCACAAAGGAAAATAACTTGATTTCATAAAATCAAATAATTTATATATTTTCATAATTTAGCATTCCAAGTTCTTTTCTAAGAAAGTCAAATTATTCTTCATTTAAGGGTTTTATAAAAATATCCGCTAATTGATGCTTAGTGTCAATAAATTCCAAAGAGATATCTTGACAATTTATATTATCCCTTATAAAATGATGTCTAATATTAATATATTTGGTTCTTGAATGTTGAATAGGATTTTTGGTTAAACATATAATACTTATATTATCACACTTTATAGGAATATTTTTTTAATTTTATTCTATAATCTTTTAGTATGTTTTTAATCCAAATCACTTAGGCACAATATGCACTAGATGCAATGTATTTTACTTTTACAGTAGATAAAGCTACTAATTTTATTTCTTAGAAGTCTAAGAAACAAGTGCATGTCCTAAAAATTGACATGTTCTAGTAGTACTTTTTCTATATATTCTACATCTACCAAAATCGGTGTCAGAATAGGCAATCAAGTCAAAGTTCTTTAATCCTAGTTTTGAGATTCCTTTTAGTATCTAAAAATTTGTTTACCTACTTTCAAATGAGATAGTTTTGGGTTAGATTGATACCTTGCACATAATCCAATACTAAACATGATATCTGGTCTAGTAGTAGTTAAGTATAACAAACTTCCTATCACACCTCTATAAGTTTTTTTATCAAAGTTTTCTCCTTCATTATCTAAGTCTAACTTTGTAGATGTTCTTATGGGAGTGTTTAATGCTTTAGCATTTTCCATCCTAAATCATTTTATCAAGTTCAAAGTATACTTAGTTTGACTAATAAAAATGTCATCATCAAGTTTTTTTATTTGTAATCCTAAAAAGAATGTTAACTCACCCATTAGACTTATTTTAAATTCTTATCTCATTGCTTTAGAAAAAGACTCACATAAAGATTCATTTGTAGATCAAAAAATGATATCATCAATATAAATTTGAACAACAAGAAGATCATTTTCAAAATACTTCAAAAATAATGTGGTATCAACCTTGCCTTTTAAAAATTTATTTGAAATAAGAAAAAAACTAAGTCTTTTATACTAAGCTCGAGGGGCTTATTTTAATCCATAAAGAGCTTTCGTAATTTTGAAAACATGATGCAGAAGAAGATTATTTTCAAAACCAGGGGGTTGTTCAACATATACTTCTTTAGAAATAAAACCATTTAGAAAAGCACTTTTAATATCTATTTGAAACGACTTAAAATTTTAAAAAAAAACAAAGGCAAGGACATCATTATAGCTTCAAGTCTAGCCACGGGAGCGAAAGTTTCATCATTATAGCTTAAGATTTTGCATCAAATTCTCCTTGAAGGTTTCTTGTGGTATCTACGGTAGGTGCATTGTGGTTCGACGATCCAACATTATCTTATATCTCTTCATCAGGGGTAGTAGTATTTGGACGATGGTGCATTATGATCCTATGATCCCATGCAATCATCAGCTGAACTTGAACTTCCTCATCAGTTGGGATGTTAGGTGGATGAATATGGGCTGAGTCATCCTTTCTAAACTTTCATTTGTGGTGAGATACTTGAAAGATGAGTTATAATTTTGAATTAGTGCACAAGTTCAATCCATAATTTACGGCTCCAATGTGATCCCCAATTTTATAGGTCCAAAGAAACTAGGAGACAACTTCTATAAGGCTCGAGTCTTCATAAATTCCTGCTAGTATGGATAAATATAGATAAAGACTCGATATTTAATAATAAACTTCCTTCTACTCTGGCAATTATCGGGCGATTGTTTCTTTCTTGTGCGGGCTGGCGTGTGTATTAATAGTCAGGTCGTCCTCTGTGATGGTAGTTGCCTTCTAGTAAAGTCCATAGTAAGGTGAGCTTGATATAACTTTAGAAGGAGTAGAAGCTATAATTTTTTGAGACTTACTTTCATCTCATCTTCATGTTATTATCCTATATCATACCAAGTAACAAATTCAGCAAATATTAGCATTCTCTCATCATTGATTGGTAGCCTCCGGTGATTTGGAGTGAGGGCTTTGCTGATGTAGACTAGGAGTCGGCCATCTTGCATGTGGATAACATAATTTCTAGCTCCCGATGAATTAATAATAAACACTTTGTTGTAGTCAGGTAAAGCTAGTACCGACGAAGAGTAGGGGCTGCAGCTTGGCTGTATGACCCCTGTTTCAAGCATCTCATCTTCAGTCCTCACTATTTCAGCTTTCTGGAGGTGAGGATAATGATATGGCCAAGAGTTTGCTGCTGGCTTGCCTGGGAGAATCGGAATTTAGTGGTCATGCTGGTGGTTAGAAAATAGGCGGTTCGACAAAAATATCTAAAAATTTAGCAAACAATTGAAGTATATTTGGGTCTTCACATTTCGTTGGCTCCCTCATAAAGTGTTGCCGAAGTTGCATTAGGGAACTGTTGTTTTCTTTGTTCAAAACTTTCTTCGTTAGCTACGTGCAAGTCATCATTACGTTGCTCCCTTGTTTCCCGCATAGGATCTCCTGTCATAATAAATTTAAAAAAATTCTATGAAATATCACCTAGTGTAACCAACCATTTGATGTTGAGCATGGCCTCATAATCATCAAGAGGAAGGCGGAATATATTAATAAGTATTTCTTAGTCCTGTCGCAATAATTTCACCCATGGGCATCTTTTGTCGCACTTCAAAATTCGATCATCAGTGACCTTAACATCTAACATATTGCAAACTTCATTTTGGAGCATTAATTGGGTAGCAACCTTACCATTTAAAAAATTATTGGTGCTCGTGGTGTCAATAAGAATGGTGATCAGTTGTTGCTTCAGAAGTCCTCCCACTTTCATTGTTTACAGGTTCGTATAGCCAGCAAGAGTATGCATCATAAAATCAACCGGTTGCTATTCTTCATCTGCAACCTCTTCCTCATTCTTCTGGATCTCCTCCTCTATGTCTTCAAGAGGTTCAATCAGTAGGAGGTGGCCTTTTCTACAGCAATGATCGTGGGTCCAAAGTTCATTGCAATTCCAACAAAGACCCTTTGTCGATCGATCATGTAGTTCTTCTCTTATCAATTTTTTTGGCAACAAAGGATTGCTAGAAGCAGAAGGGGGTTCATATGCTATGGGTCTGTAAGTGGTTCTCATCCTCCGAGCATCTTGGTTGAGCCATTCCTGTTGTACTTAGGCAAAAGAAATTATAGCCGATATGGTTCGGGGTTACTATGCCTTAACCCCTCTTTTAATCTCTGACTTGAGTCCCTCGATGAATGTCCCTAATAATTATCGATCAATCCAATCACAAGCAAGGTAAGATAATTCCTCAAACCTGGTCTAGTATTCTTAGATTGTGGAGGTTTGTCGAATCTTGGTAAGTTGTTTGTTGATATTCTCGTTCTTAGTCGACCCAAAGTGATTAGCAGTGCATACTTGGATTGTTTCTATGTCGGAGCCCCATGGTTATATTCAAGCCAATTGTACCATCGTATAACATCTCCTTCAAAGTGAAAGATAGCGGTGTCCACTATGGAATCCTCTAGTGTTTAGTGATGACGGAAGTAACGTTCGGCACACGAAATTCATCCCGTCGGGTCTCCTTCCCATCGAGGGAAGTCCACCCTCATGCATGGCTGCCTCATATTAGTAGCTTGTACTTTCTTTTTAAGAGGCCTTTCTAAACTTGGACTTTGCTAGAATTTTGTTGGGCTTGGAAATCTGTCCAATCTGAATTCAGTGAATAAGACGTGCAATCTATCCTCCACGCATGATTCAAATGCCTCCAACTTGGCATCGATTGAATCTTGAGATGCCATTGTGTGTGCCTCTAGATCTGAGATATCAATATCCTTCTCTTATTGTTAGGTCAATGATATGAAACGGTTGGGTGGATTGATGGTCGAAAGAGGTGGTGGATCAAGGGTAGATGACTGTGATTTGGGGCTAAAAGGTTATTGTATTTGGTTGCTACTAGGGCCATGATTTAGGGCTACTGTAGGGGTCGTATATGGGGTATAGAGTTTAAGGTTAAAGGAATGGGTTAGGGTTACCATTGATGACAATAATGAATTTGGTAGGAATTGTGTGTGGATGCAGCAAGTAGTACTGAAGGTAGTGTAGCAAAATCTTTCGACAAAGAGGGTGTTGTTGATGCTGCTATTTGGGGCTGTTGCAGAGGTTATAAGGGGGGGTTCGATCATAGAGGTTTGGGGTTAGAAGGGTGGCTTAGGGTTGCTATTGATGGTAGCAACCGGTTTGGCAAGGTTTGCTGGCTGTAGAAGATAAGGATCGGTGAAATGTTCGATGTTTGTGGAAGACTATTATTTGGGCTACGTTTTGGGTTGACTATGGAAATAAAAAAAAGGCTACAATGACTATGTCTTAAGGCTATAGGGGTGCCCTAAAGATGACATGGGTGGCAACAATAATTTTGGTAAGGATTAGATATGGGCGTAGCAAAAACACCGGAAGGTAGTGCTGTAGAATTCAGCATCGATAGGCTGCGATAGTCGCTATTTTGTGCTACAGTTATGGGTGTTGTTAGGGTAAGAAAAATAGGTTATTAGGGTTGCATCTTAAGGCTAAAGGGATGCTGTAAAGATGTCTTGGGTGGTGGCAGCAAGTTAGTTGGGTTTCGGTGTGTTAAGGAGAAGAAGAAAGACAAAGGTGCAGCAGCAGATTTTTCATCGAAAAAATTCTAGCGGTGAAGACATAATTTTTTTCAGAAATTCTCAATAAAAATTCAGATGAAACTAAAAAGGAATCTATTGGCAAGAAAGAGATAATATCATCAAAAATTTATGGAAAGAAATGACTACAAAAGGTTCGGCAAAATCAAATATTACAAGGTGTTGCTGCAGAATTTTTTTAGTGAAAGATTTCAGCAATATAGTCAAAAAAATTTTATAGTAGTGCATAACAAGGAATCAAGTAAAACTTAATGGAAATCCACTGATAAGGGAAAGGTAATGCTGTCAAAAAATTTGTGAAAGAAATCGATAGCAAAAGTTTTGGCAAGATCAAGAAATACGAGAAGGTACTATGAAAGAATGTTTTCATCGAAAGATTTCAGTAGTATAGACGAGATTTTTTTTTCAGTAGTTCAAAACATGGATTCGAGTAAAACTTAAAAAGAATTTACTGGTAAGGGAAAGATAATATTAACAGAAAAATCATGGAAGAAAACAACAGCAAAAGGTTTGACAAAATTGAATATCATGGGAAGGTACTACAGATTTTTATGTCTAAACTATAGCAGTTTGGACATAAAAGATGAGCAGGTTATCTTGATGATTTTTCGATGAAACTAAAGGGAGATCTGAGGATAAGAAGTTATCAAGCTATGATAGAAATTTTGTAGAAATTTGATTAGTAAAAATATAGCAGCAAATCAAACAATAAAGTGTGTGCGGCTGGAATTCCGCGAGCTAACTTTCGTCATAAAGATAGAAACTTTACGACGAAAAGTTTGTGCAGCAAATAGCAATGATTTTTTTGTATATTTTATTTTTGAATAGGGATAACTAAATTGTAGCAGCAGTAAGGTATGAAACCAGAACCTATTGCAATTCACGGGGAGATCAAGGGATGATCTGCTGTAGTGGAGATGACGATGGAATTTAGTGATGATCTTTAAGCAATTGTGAGAATTTCTTTGGACGGCTTTAAGAGGTTGATGGATGGATGTGAAAGGGCACTGAGACACCAAGAACACTGCTCTAATACTAAGTATTAGAACACTTATGGATTCTAAGCTTGGGGTGATCTCTATAGGGGATCAGCCTCCTTGGAACTCTATAGGGGTTCCTCCCTCATTGGTACTCAAGCCATTGGCTAAAAAAAGATTGATCTATTCATGATAAAAAGTGGATGATTACAAGGCTATTTATAAGCCTTCAATCCCTAATTCCTAAGAAGACTCCTACTTCAAGACTCCTACCCTCAACCAACTCCTAATGCAACTATAAGTCCAACCACCAACCGGCCATCTAGGGCGGTCGGTTGCTTTATTATTTCCTAATCCTATTCTAATTTAACCAACCCCTCTTTAACTAAGATAAGGGGTGGTTAATTAAGATAACATACATCTTACTCTCCCCTTAAATATCTTTCTTAATTAATCCTAACCTAGCCGGCCTCTTTACTTTCTTTAATAGGGGTCGGTAGATAAGATTTATACGAATGCCCCTTAGATTTTACATAATTGCCCTCTTTCATGAAACTAAATTAGGACTACTCTAGCTAGAGTCCTAATAAAATCATACATCTTTTTTTAATTTGAATAATTTTATAAAATTTTATAAAATATTTAAATGTATCACTTTTATGTGTCATGAAATAGGTCTGAGTATATCTACTAAAGTCATCTACTATAACAAATGCATATTTACTACCACCTAAACTTGTAATGTCAATTGGTCCAAATAAATACATATAGATCAATTGAAGTGGCCTAGAGGTGCTTATTTGATTTTTCAACTTAAAGCTACTCTTTATTTATTTTCCTAATTGACAAGTGTTACATACTTTATCTTTGATAAACTTAAGACTAGGTAAGCCTCTTACTAGTTCCTTGATAGAAATTTGGTTTAGAAGTTTCATGCTAGCATGACATAGTCTTTTATGCCAAATCCAAGCATTATCATTCAAAGCCAAAAAACAAGTTTCATCAAAAAAATTTTCAATATCTATGGTATATACATTGTTGTTTCTTAAGGCTATTAAGGATTTATTTTTGTATAGCAATTTAATTATACAAGTATTAGGTTTAAATTTAATCACATATCCTTTATCACATAATTGGCTAATCTAAGCAAATTGTATTTCAAGCCATCAACCAACAATACATTTTTTATTAAGAGGTTTGATGTGTTACCCATTATTATTTTTCAATGATTTTACCCTTGTTATTGTCTCCGAAAGTAACAACTCCTTCACTTAAGCTAGTGAGTTTAAAAAAAATAAGATGGATCTCCGGTCATGTGCCTTGAGCATCCACTATCAAGATACCATTTGGTGCTCCTAGTTTTAGTTTGAAGACAAACCTACAAGAAATATATTTTTGGTTTAGGTACCAATTTTACGTTGGGTCTTTCATAAAGAACTGTATCTTTCTTTTCTTATTGTTTGTCATTATATAGAATTCTCTTGGGAACCCATACAAGTTGATGTGGACTATATTTTCTAAATAGGCATTTGTTTGTCTTATGTCCCAATTTTTCATAAATGTTACACTTGATTTTTGGTGGCACATTTAATGTAGGTCCTTTTACAAAGATGATTAGCTTTTGTTGAACATTGCCAATGAAGCCTATGTCATTTCTACTATTAATATTACCCTTATTGGCAAAGAACATATTTAGGGATTTATTCCCAATTTTAAATTTTTTTAGTGTTATTTTAAGCATGATGTTTTATTCTTTAACACTATCTAGTATCTCACATTTAGAACATGTATTATGTGATACTAGTGAATCATGCATTTCGTCAAGTCTACTAACTAACAATTCATGATCATTCTTAAGTAGCTGAAAAGATTTACTAAATTTTCTAAACTCATCAAACAAATCATGAAACATACTTAATAATTCTGAAAAAGAAATACTTAAAGACTTACTAACCTCATCTTTGATTGCCATTAGAGCATAGTTAGTAACTTCATCTTTGGAGTGGTCATCCTCGTCCGAAGAGCTTGAATCGTCCCAAGTGGCCGAAAGTGATTTCTTCTAGTGTGTTGTCACCTTCTTCTTCAATTGAGGATATTCATATGTCCTGATTTTTAGCATTCATAGCGTATGACATTATCCTTCTTTCGTTCATTTTTTATTTTTATAGTTCTAATTCTTTTTCATAAATTTTTTAAACTTTCTTAATAATGGTGCAAGATCATGATCCTCATCACTCAAGGAGTTATTTATTGTTCGAAGTGTTACATCCTTCCTGTTCTTTGGAGAGGGTTAATCAAGCTCATCATGAGTTTTATAATTTAGTTCATACATCATAAGAGAACCAATCAGTTCTTTAAGAGGCAAGTTATTGAAGTGGTTGGCCTCTTGCATAGTGGTTACTTTAGGATCCTAATTTTTAGATAAAGATCTTAAAATTTTACTAACTTATTCAAAATTCGGAAAACATATTCCAAGTGCTTTAAAGGCCATTGACGACATCCATAAAATAAGAAAGATATAAATCAAAATCTAAAGAAATAAGATCTTGAGATGGAATAAGAAAGATATGTATCCTTGTTTACCAATATATGTAATCAGTCCCATTGAATATGGGAGAACGTGAGATGGAATGTCCCTTATTCATCAGGTGGGTGTTAATTCAATGAGTAACTACCTTGCTCTGATACCAATTGTTATGACCAATTTGCACTATGGGGGAGGGGGTGAATTAGTGCAAGTATAAAATTCTTGTTTTATACAAGAAACTTTTTGTTTAAACCAAAATCACAGATCGAAAGTGTCACTTGATAATTTGTAGACAATAATTAAAATCCCAATTAAAATCATAAGGAAGAAGATTGTATTTCTCAATCAACCAATTTAGAATACTATCAAGAAGTAAACAAAACAAGAAAATAGAACACTTATAATTTATAGTGGTTTGGTACCAACCGACCTATGTCCACTCTCGAGTCCTCCTTCTTGAGGCACACCGGTATCCACTACCGATCTTCTTTAGGTGAAGACCAAACCCTTACACTTGTGCTTACAAGAGAGACTAGAACTTTACAACTAAGGCTCACTCCCTTCCCCTTTTCTTTTTCTTACAAATCACACAAGTTTTTCATAGAGATTTAATCTTCAAAATTATTATTTTGAATATAAGAAAACTTGGGGTATTTATAGGCCCCAAATGGCTTCAGAATTTGGAGCCAAAAATTAAACTTACCTTTTAAAAATCGGGTACGGGTGCTTTACCTATCGACATGAGCGGTTTACCCATTGTTAGTCGCTTGGAAACCAGGTACGGGCAATTTACCCGCCTCTCCTAGGCAATGCAATGCCCTATTTCTGGGTGCTAGCGGTTTACCCGTCAGCCCCGGGCAGTTTATCACCATCAACTTCTCGAAAGCATAGGCAATGGTGGTACACCCATCGTTTACCGATAATTTACCCGTCAGAATCTCTGAAAAAGTGGTTCTCTCAATTTTTTGAATTCCGGCTCGAACCTGATATTGACCAATGAATTGGTATTCATTGGTCAACTAATCGAGCTCAACCTGAGCTCAATCAAACTTCATAGTAGACTCAGTTGCCTTATTAAGCTGATTTGGATTCCTTCCAAATTCAACTCAATTAGGACTCAATCCCTAACTACGACTCAATGACTACAACATTTAATGACCAATAAGCTAAACCAAGACCTAACTCCCGCCAATCCAATAGCTTCCCACATTCTTACAACGAATCTTTCGGTCTTCTTCTAGCGATCTTCCGGCGATCTCCTGGCGTGTTCCCAACGAGCTTCCCAATCACTTCGGTGAATCTCCTAGCGAACTCTCGGCGAAGTCGCACTACAACATCCAAACCTGGCCCGATGCCCAAGCTTGATCTTGACCCATCATCTCGTTGTAACTCCATTGTTCCTGTCATAGTTAGACTTGCAATTCTTCCTCTAACACATATGTTAAATCTAAATACTTATCAATTGATCTCATCATCAAAATTTAAGATTCAACCTATCTAACTCCCATTGTTTCCATCAAGAAATATTCCTTCTCAAGGAACATAGCCCTCTTGATTCCATGAACTTGGGATGATAGAAATAATACCCACAAGTTTCCTTGGGGTATCCCATGAACTTACACATTTTCATCTTTGATTCCAACTTATCGGAGTTGTGCCGTCTAATGTGAGAAGGGCAAGTCCAAATCTTAACATCCTTAAGATCGGGCTTTTTACCTTTTCATATCTCATATGGTGTAGGCACTATCGACCTAGATGGAACTATGTTCAGAAGCTAAGCTGTAAACTCTAAAGCGTATCCCTAGAATGAGATAAGTAGGCTGGCAAAACTTATCATAGACTGCACCATGTCTAAAATCATATGTTTCCTCCTTTCTGATACACCATTGAACTGAGGTGTATAAGGAGGCAACCACTAGGGCAGAATCCCATGGTTCTTGAGGAAATGAGTGAACTCTATACTAAAGTACTCTCCTCCTCAATCTGATTAAAAAGTCTTAATACTTTTTCCAATATTATTCTTTACTTCATTCTTATACTCCTTGAATTTCTTAAAGGCCTCGGACTTATACTTCATCAAGTACATATGTTCATACCTAGAGAAATTATCAGTGAATGGAATGAAATATGAATAACCATCTATAGCTTGAGTCGACATAGGACCGACCATATACATCATTATGTATGAGTTCCAATAACTCAGTGGCTCTCTCTAGTTCCACTAAAAGGAGATTTGGACAACTTTCTATGAAGGCAAGGTTCATAAGTTGCATATGACTCATAGTTGAATAGATCTAAATATCCATCTTTCAACAACTTTTGAAATCTTCCCTCATGGATATGACCTAGCCTACAATGTCACAGGTATACCTTGTTCACCTCATCTTGTATCCTCCTAGACGTACTTACATTCATGATGTGTGAAAAAATGTCTAGCATATATAAGTCATTAATTAATATCCCTCTAGTGATCTCAGCATCCAAAATTAATAAACAACTGTTGTTTAAAAAAACTAGTTTATATCCACTACCTGTTAAAAATGAAATAAAAATAATATTTTTGATAATAGAGGAAATATAATAGCATGTATCTAATGCAATTATAACTCCACTAGGCAGATGTAGGGTGACCTCACCAATGGCAACTGTAGGAACTCTTGCTTCATTGCCTTTCTTAATATCCATCTTACCTCTTCCCAATCTCCTAGGGCTTGTCATAATCTGAAACAAATTGCAAATATTATAAGCACTCCCGATATCCAATACGCATACGTTATCATAAAAATATGAGAAATAGAGACTGATCATTAATGTACCTAAAGCTTCTTCAAGCTTTTGTTTTGCTTTTTCTGCAAGGTAATCCTCGTAGTTCTTCTTCCAATGTCTGTTTGTCTTTGTTGTAGTGGAAGCATTGGCCTTTATCATTGGTTGGATCTTTATTGACAACTTTTGTCTTACTTGTTCGACTTTTGCCCTTGCCCTTCTTAAGGATCTTATCAGCCTTCCTTTTCTTCTTGGTCTCACCAATATTGAGGAGCTCAAGAAGAGTCACCTCAAACTTGTTCATATTAAAGCTCATTATGAACTATGAAAAAAATTTGATAGGGATAGAAGTTTAAGATCAACACATATGGTTGTTCTATCTCATTGGATCTGAAAATTTTAAAGATATATGATTTCTCTGGGTAACATATTTCACATGATTCACAGTTTTTCGATTTTACGATTTTTCATGCATCGATCATTATACGACGATATAATAAACATGTGAAATATTTTGTTTTTTATTTTTTTAGCACATGATATGCTCTAATACTCTAAATTTGTACAATTGTCTAAAGGTAATAATAGTAATAAGGTATTTAGTTCTGCCAAATGGTCCAAACCGGTTGATAAAATTTATTTTTGACGGTTCTTTCAATTCTTATACCGGCAGAGAGGCTGTATTGGTTATTTACTGTGTATTACTGATGGGTCTGGCAGGATGTAAACCTATCCATAGGACTTGTTGCTGCTGTAACGAGGCACGAGCTGGAAAGGAGGGATTGATCCAGACTAAACTGGTTGCTACTATTACTGATGGGTCTGGCAGGATTTAAACCTATCCATAGGACTGGTTGCTGCTATAACGAAGCTTGAAATGAAGTTCATGATCTCAAATAGTTTTCATGTATTAAAACTAAACTGTATTAAAACTATTTCTCATCTCTTGTCTAGTTTTCAAGAGGTAAAGATTTCCCACTTATGAAATAGATCGACCCACTATTTAGTTGTTCATACTGAAGATTTTTATACCGATCTGATTTGGAGGGCTAATTGATCTCCTTTCCTAAATCCAATTTTGTGCTCTGAATAGAGGGTAACTATCGTGCTCATACTGTTGACCAAAGAGGTCAACCTTGTTATCTTTTAACATATACACGAGTTTCGACACATTGAATGGTTAATTGGGGTAGGATAACAAATTCTGTAACCTTTCGGGAAAGTAATTTTGAGAGGCATATGATGTTGTTATCTTTGCTTTCTGAACAATTGTAAATTTTAATGAAATTACTTTTGTTTAAAAAAACTGTTGTACTCATACCTCGATTTGAGTTAAATATTTAATTAATTTGAATAAAACACTTAAAACTTAATCTAGATGACTAGTATTGCAACAATGTGCACGCCAATGTTGTCACCATATCTAGTGTTTAAAGCTCAACAGTGATAGCTACTGCTACTGCAATTGCTACATGCAACTTCCAGAAAGAGATGGTGATGGAGGTCGATGACCTATGCTGGCTCGAGCTTACCGAGTACCTGACAGAGACCCAACATCGAATACCCACTTATTTCGGACAAGTTCAAATCAAGTACTGCATCCTTGTATCGTTTCAAACCATACGATATACTGATTCGCCAGGAGAAAAAGAAGGCTGTGGAGGAACTGAATAATCAATCGGCTGCTGTTTGGCTGGCCAGACGTAGCAGATTTTAGACCTCAATCTGGCACGAATGCACTAAATTTCCATAAAGCTGCTTCCTATCTCAAACAAAAGTTGGAAAATAATAAGATTTTATATTAAAATACAAAATCTCCATCGACTTCTTTCACCACCTCTCGATCTCTCGTTCCTCTTTCTATCTTCTTGTCGACAACTGCTTATTGTTGGCTTACCAAAAAAATAACAAAGCTGCAACCTCATTCGATCCTCGACGACACACTTGAGAAAGCTTGTGGTGGCCTAATCAGATGCTGCCACGAATTAAAGGAATTAAAGGGCAACAAGGGTTAGGCAACGGCCCCGCCCTTTATGGATGGCCATAGCGATGATCCTGACCCCACACGCTTCCCCACCCACCGCCACATTTGACTCCAGGGCCGCCCGTCTCACGCCGGCATTTTAGAAAACACCGGGGCGGTCCTCATCCTTGCGTGGACCGCCCGCCTAAGTATTTGATGATCCAAGCAAACGTACCCTTCTCTACTGACACGGTGGTATAGATTCATTCCAAAGGGGCGCAGCATTTTGCCCCAAGCCGAGGCACGTTAGTAAAGAAGGAAAGAGAGCATTGCGCTGGCCCGAACGCGGTACGTCTCGTGTTGCTTGGCCATCCACGTATGGTGGCGCCCGCATCACTTGCGGCGACGTAACGACGCCGTAAGATGTTCTCGCTACGTCTGGTTGAAGCCATGACGGCACTGTCGTCTATGCGACGTTACGACTCAATGCCAGGTCACTGCTTTCGGCGTCTCAAACTATAAATAGCACACTGTAAGTCCCCATCGTCATCATCAGAGTTCACGTTTCAGGCCTAAGCTCAAGCAGCACGCAGCAGAGGACGTCAGTCGTCGCCTCAAGGCTCGTCTCTAATAATCAAGAAGCAACCAGGCTTCTCTTTCCTGTGTTGTTTCATCCGATGACACCAGTGGCCAAGGAGAAGATTTCCATGGCGAGGAACCTCATCACCACCTCTTCCACCCACGCCACGGCCGTATCATTCGCACCCACGGATCACAAAGCCCCATCGTTAAGAGACAGCAGTCAAAGCAATAGCAGCAGAAGCGGTAAGAGGAACACCCCAGCAGCTAATTTTGTCGCTCGGAGAGGAGACGCCGGCCTACAGCCGCGGGTCATCGCGGTCAACAAGGTGAGAGACGGGGAGCGCTTTGCAGCGGAGGAAGAAGAGGAGGACATCAACGAGGTGGCCGATGCCTTCATCAGGCGCTTCAGAGAGCAGCTTCAGCTGCAGCGCCTCCACTCCATCGAGAACTATAATCAAATGCTCGCTAGAGGTCTGTGAATTCAGCACAGAATTTTTCATTCTCCGTTTCTGTAATTACATCGCCTTTGGGATGTTGGTTTGTGCTATTTCCTTAATCTGTATTAGGGATGAGAAAAGGTTCTCATTTAGACATGGCGGTCATTGTTTAATTCTGTGTGCTCACTATAATTCTGTGTGCTAATTAAGAGTCGATTAAAACCAGACTCTAATTTAGTTATAATGGGAGATCGCCGGTTTGCTGGGCATAATTTTAGGAAGGTACATGAGATTGCAAGTCCCAATACCGCCAATCGGTGCGATGTCTTTTATTCGCACTGCAGTACCAACCCTTCCGTTTCCTCTCGTGCTGCTGAGATATGGTGGTCTCTGTTGCATCACTGGAAATCTCACTACCTAAAACTGGACCAGCAAAATGTTTTATTGAGACCTGGGTTTACAAAAAAATAAAACAAAAAATGCTCCGAGAAAAAGGTCAAAGAACGTCACTTCATGTTCACAATCCTTATTTTGAGTAGAGGCACATCTAGCATTATGTCTAGTGGAAACATGGATGAAACTGTCACCCACCACATTAACGCAATCAAGCCTAATCATGCTGATTCCAACTTTATAGTTTCCGAGCACGTGAATGGCATAGGAATTATATGATCCAGTTACTCAATTAAAAACTCGTTATAAAAGCACTTGAATTTAGACGTTCACAACAGAGACACTGTGGCTTCTGATAGAACATCCAGTGTTACCCTGTTGCAGTTCTATTTATTTGTAACTGATTAGTTTATTCAAGCAAACTCATAAGAATGACTGATAGGAATCAATAAAATAATTTGCAACTTAATGACATCTACAGAAGCAGATTGTTCCCCATCAACCTGACAAGAATCGGCACGAATTAAATAGTCTTCTCATCACAGGGATGGCTGATGCTGGGAGACAGGAGCATCATCTGTTAGTTGTCTATTGTGTTGCTGAAACAAGGGATGAAAAAGTTGAACTCCATCCCTATATGATGGAGTCTGCATTTCAATCAAGCGTGACACCTGCAAATAACGCCCATTACTAATATGAAAATCATAATGAAGTGACTTTCAAAGGCTCAAGCCAACTTAGCTACTAAAATCAAGGGACAACAGAAGATGCATTAAGTTATGACAATTAAATAGCAAACTAAATACAACTCATAAAATTGTATTTACATGACTGTCTCCACAGACATGCTTGGTCACAACTTAGCTACTAAAATCAGCTCATAAAATTGACTTTTACTCAAATTGCTTGTCAAAAAAAGGACCACCCTTATTTTAATAATTAAGATGCTGCTATTTCCAACAAGGTCTTTGGTAATTATCCAACATAGGGCCTATCGGACAGAACATGTCGAATAAGAAGAAACAAGTCTCCTAGTAGCCACAACCCACAAATCTGTCTTCCTATGACTTTGATTCACATTGTCAGTATATAGTGTCATTGTCAAAAAGGAGTAAAAAGATTTGAAAATTTGCCTTGGCTTATTGCTTTCCCGCTAGAAACTATCTTTCTGAGGGTATATGTCCAAATACCCCAACATTTCTAAGCCAAACCAGAAAGGACTTTGATTCACATTGTCAGTATCTAGTGTGCATTGTCAAAAAAGAGTAAAAAGATCTAAAAATTTGCCTAGGCTTATTTCTTTCCTGCTAGAAACTATCTTTCTGAGGGTATATGTCCAAATACCCCAACATTTCTAAGCCAAACCTATCTAACAACTGAACCTTTTGGAAAATTGCTTGTACTTAGAAGGCAGAAATCCTGGATCAGTTTTGCAAATTGCCTCTTAATATAAATTTTATATCAAAACCGACAAAAGTTCTCATACATTTTTTCTAAGTCTATGAAAAGTATAGTAAGATAGACCCATTTCAGCTGATAATTTTATGTATCATTGTCGATCTAATGTATAAAAAGCATTCACTTCAAGAAGTTAAACTAGATTTTCCCATTATGACCATCTTTAACCACACAAAATGCTCGATAATTGGCTACATAATTGCCTATTCCCACTTCACAAGATTCTTATAACAGAATCCCCACTCTCATAAGCTTAAAACACTTTAGGAATTCCTAACAAAATGAGTAAAAAGAAAAATGATGCAGGTACTTACTGCTCTACGGAAAGCAAACATCTCCTCTTGACCAGACAATAAAGATGTGATTCCAGAAGGGGCAGGTCCCAAGCCAACACTACCTGCTGCTAAAACATTTCGACGCAGTTTTCCACCTTCTGTTTCAGTTTCAAACTGAAAACTGCAAAGTCACAGGTTGAAGAGTTTTCTGCTGATTCCATCTGTAAATGTGTTCGTAACAGGACTATGGTAATACATTGACAAGTACCTCTCAAGGTCAAAAAGAGCTCCTTCGTCTGTCCCCTGAAAGAGATCATCAATTGAACAAGCAGCTAAACAGAAAATACAGCAGTGATGATTGTACAACTCATCAATCAAAGTGATAAATCTCCGTGCCTGAAAGTGCCAAACAGAAAATTATTAGTAGAAACAGTAAAGAAAAAGGAAGACTGAAATAGAAAGGAAGGGATATTCTTTATGCCCTCGGAGAGTCTTGATAATTGACACTTTGAAAAAAAAAAGCAAATTCTGAAAAAAGATGGGAAGAAAATCATATCTCATTAACCGAAACTGAAGTTGCAGGAAACTAGAAATTTCAGAAACCAAATTAAACTATCATGCAAGTGTTGTGAAGGAATCTTGAAAAAGATAATATAAAGAGTATCTGGAAAAAGAATACCTTGTCACGTATCCTCATACTCATGACCGGAATATCCGATAAGAAAACTGTATGGTAATGTCTAGCTACTGCAATATAGTCTGATGACCCAACCTGATTATAATTGAGACAGGAGTTAGTGGCATAACTGATTTAGAAAGAATTACATGGATTATTTAAATATATCCCCAAAACAATTAGCATTTTCTAATAAACAGTAAATTTTAAAGAAGAAACTTCTAGGCCTATCTAAATTAAAAAAGAAAATCAAGTATGAACTAACCATATTATCTATCTCAAACAAGAGAGTGGCGTAACTCATTTGGAAAGAAAATACATGGATTATTTAAATATATCCCTGAAAAAATTAGCATCTCTAATAAATAATAAAATCTAAAGAAGAAACTTCTAAGCCTATCTAAATCAAAAAAGAAAATCAAGTATGGACTAACCAGATTATCTAGAAAGTTGTGGAACCACATTGGTTCTAAATCTCATGAACCAGTGCTACTTTCAGGCAAAAAAATTTTACCACCTGATCAATTAGCAAGTCATCAGAAAACTTTGATGAGTACATTTATAAGTTCTAGTTTATGTTTATTTCCATATCTTATATGAGTTTCACCTAGTAGTTTGGAAATTAATTTGGCAGTTAATAATTCTTGAAAAAATAAAAACAAAAAAGCCTCCAGTTAATGTTCTGTTTCTAGCAAATCCTCTAAAATCAAAATCATGTACCGTCATCCCTAATAATGAGTCATTTGATGGTCAAGCTATCATAAAATAAACAAATCAAAATGAAAAATATGTATTTCAAGTAAAAAGTGTTCCATCATTAAGGAACTTTACACTCACAAATTGAAATAAAATAGTACCGGGCGGCCACATATATACTCGAAGTTGAATCTCGCTATTCCATTACAGCTTTCAGGAACTTCCAGATATCTGTTCAGGAAATTATTTACACATGAATTGGCACAGAATCATATCTTTATCAAGTATAAATATGGCAAACGACACATACCTCCCAAACATCACAGGAATAACAGTGGAAGTAATTGTCCCTCCAGCTTTCCTGGTGATCTCAAACCACACTCTTTCATACTCTCTACGAGCACCAGTGCTGGAAGGCCAAAAAAAGGAAACCTGCAGGTGTATGTCAAGATGCCTAAACTTCAATTTTTGAACTCCTCAATAATAACTATGCACGAAAATGACCGCTATTGAACCACAAGATGTTCCATATGCTGGATTTTAACAATGACATTTACATAAACATAAAGTATCACCACATGGCAAACCATGACTATCTGGTTTAGAAGTATGCTCAAAATTTTAGTATGTATAGTAACAGTTGTACATAAGAAGAACAGAAATAGTGACGTTAAGTGACTTGTAATGCAGTTGTTTTGTGGCTATTAAGATTATCATTACTAGAGAGAGGGATTATAATACACCTTGAATATTCAACAATAAAGAATTTAAAACAATTACAAATTTAAATGTCAAGATGTCTGAAGTGAACTATTCTATAACAAAGGATTATTGCCCAAAATTAAGCAAAGTTTGAGAATAATTCGGGTCAAACAATTTAACAAGGCATCAACTATGTAATTTACACTCACAGATCTTTACTCTATACAAAATGTCAATGGCCCTTTATGAAGCCAATACAAGTGTGTTGGCAACTCTATGCAAATACAAGGCTGCTTGCAGTCAGATTTAAGACTTTTGTAGTCCTAATAATCTTATAAGTCACAATGAAGGGTGATCTATCATAACCAGATTTACAAGTTTAGACAAGTACTCCATGCACATTTGAAAATTAACAGATGGCAGAATTGGTGAATTGGCCCATCTGTGAGTCCCACCTTTTCTCTCTTTTTTGTTTGATCACACACCACTAAACATCCTCCAAGACCACAGGTGTGGTATGCCTATTTATTAGACATTAAAATCCTTTCTATGCTAACCCATGAACCCTTTTTGAAAATTGTGGCACTAGTGGTTGAACATAATATAATCAGATGATTTGCTGGTATTAGTTCTTTGAGATAGAACAATTATTCTATTTAGAGTCAAAAGCTTTAACAGCAATATCCGGTCAATCAATGTGTTTAATACATAGTAACTGGAATTTAACTGGTAGTTGACTGGACCATGCTTCGTTTCCCTAGGTACTTGCTGAACTAGTGGGTCAACTGATTGGAGCTTAAATTTTATTTTTTTCCTTTTTAATTTTATTTTCCTCTTTACTCCTTCCCCTCATCTCCACTTCTCCTTTTTCCTCTCATTTTCTTCTCCCCTCTTCCTTTGCTCAAATTTCTTCTTCCCCTTGTTATCCTTTGCTTCTCTTCTCCACTCCTTTCATCCTTCCTCCTCTTCTCTCTTCTATTTTCCCTTCTCTCTTCCTCCTCCTTCCTTTCTTCTTATTTTCCTTCGTGCTCTTCTTCTCTTTCCTCTTCCTCCTAATCCTCCAGCCCTTGGGCATGACAGTAGGTGTTCGCACAGCTGTGCAAGACAAGCAGGAAAATCAACAAGAGGGACTGCTGGAGAAGATTGCAAACGATTGTCTTTTTTCAATTAATTAGCGAAATGCAGCTTATTATAGTTCAATTTAATTTAGAAAATAAGGGTATACTAACTTTTGAATAAAAAATATTAGAAAACCGGCCAGTTCTTACGAACTCAACTTGAGCAGATTCCATGGTTCATTAAAGACAACTGAATTGATCAGTCCAGACTGGTTCCTTTTACACTTCTGGTCTTTGGGTAGAACCAGACCAGTCACAAAACTGGATCATGGTTTTCCTGACCGGACCGGCCAGTCACTTTTCTTAATTGTGCTTCTGTTAGTCAACTATAACCTCTATGTTCTAATGACAACAGCTTACTGCCAGGTAAATATGTTAATAATAAATATCACCTTTTGGCCACAAGTTTCAAGGATCTATATTTGAGTACATCTACTATGTAAAAGCTTATGACACCTTAAATTTTCTCATGTTTAGTATCCTAAATAAAATTCTAAACTTTAACAATCACTTGAAAATCTATAAAAGTTCTGCTGCAAGTTAGTTATATTGTGGAAGACACCAACCAAACTTGTATGGATCATCTTACTTCCAAATTAACATATATATTATGGAGGGTAGAAGCTACTGAAATATGTTATTTCTACATAGAGAAAAAAGAGCCAGAATTTGTGGCAAATTAGATATTTTCTTTTGGGGGTAACATAAGGTTATAATAGTCACCATAAATTTTGAGTTCAAAAAGGCAACCTTGTCAAGATTTCTCTTAGCAATAAAGATATATCACCTAGAATAACCAGCTGAGGTTTTCCTATTTAATATATAGAATGGAAAAGAAGCCAGTATATACAGATGTTGCCAGGTATTACGTTGACAGAATAATTCTTCATACAGTTGTAGTGACATAAACAAATAATCAAGGGACTTTGACAAGCAGTATGGCTATAATAACTCCAATGATTGGCAAAGGCTAAAACATCACATTTTAAAAGGCCACTTGTGATTTCCCGACCTATTTTCTCATGAATTAGATTGCAAAACTAGGACCAATCTATAATGAACCCATTTATCATTTAAGTGGGCCAACATCCAAGGGCCATGGGAGACAATTCAATGATCAAATTCATACAATTTACAACTCAATTTGTAGTCACTGTCCATACATAAAGATTCTTGGAAACCCTAAAATAATTCTTTGAATGTTTATCTTGTTAATCTCCATTAGTGACTCATGCATGATCTTCATAAAACCAAGATCCACTAGCCCATACTTGGCAAGCATGTCGATGCAATAAGAACAAATGCCAATCCTATAGTATGGCAGTCAAAAAGGCCATATATGGCCATGTATTGACACACTCACATGCATGCCTTCTGCAAATATGCCTCCTAAGTAATGCAATGGACCATCATGATGGGACTACACACAGCAGGCAAGTTGGCACACTTGGTTCATGGATGACGTTTTAAATCAAGGATTGCCATACCAGTCTGTACCAACATACCGAGCTAAGCTCGGTATGGTACAGTACCCGGTACTGAGCAGTATGCATAGGGCATACCGCTCGGTATAAAATAAAATAAAATAATACAATACGTCGCCTCGTTCCTTCTCCCCAAGCCAAGAGACGTTTCTTCTTCGTGCGCGGGGAGAAGAAATTACCTGCAAGCGACGGATCGGGCAACGGATTAGGTGAAAAAATCTCTAGGTTCTCCTCGGTGATGTCACCTTGTTCCTTCTCCCCACACAAGGAGACGTTTCTTCTTCCCGCATGGGGAGAAGAAATCGCCCGCGAGCGACAGATCGTGCGAAGAAATCTCTAAGTTCTCCTCTTCTTCTCCCTCTTCTTCCTTCCTCCCTCCCTCGTTGATACTGCTCGAAATCGGCCAACGACGGTTGAAATCGATCGTTACCGCCCGATAGTGGTTGACGACAGTCGAAATCAACTGTTACCGGTTGATTTCGCGTGGTAACGGATGGAAACAACTGCTACCTGGCGATAGTGGGCGATTTGCGTACCGATCAGTTGGCCAGTACGTACCGCTTCGGTATGGGCGGTACCACCCGGTATGAAAAATCTTGTTTTAAATTCTATACGTTCTTTCAGGATGAATCTGATTTTTCATTGAATGCCTTACAAGTTATTAGTAGAAAAAAAATTAAGCCACCAATAATCCAATATTCATTTGGGGTACCATTATAGTCGTTCGAACTTCATCAAGCAATTAGATGATCCACATAATAAGCATTAATTTGAGGATGCATATGACAGAAACAAAGGATAAAAAAAATCTTCAATAACATGGATTATAGTAACTCCAAAAACATCAGATGTAATGGTAATCTAATTTTAGCTTACTTGGTCCATTCTTTTATTTGGCATTAGGCGACGATAGTCAATATCACTTCCAATGAGGATTTTCTGGCAATTCTCCTCCAACTTGTATAAAAAGGATAGAAATATATCTTTCTGCATACCATCCTAGAATTCCAAAATGAAGTGTTTCATAAGAAGTTCAAGATAGAATTCCAAATATAATAGACATTGACTAAGTTAAAAAATACCTACTTCTCCACCAATGATGTATCCAAATAATTAAAATAAGATGAATTAAAAATTGATTGAAATATACAAACTCATATTTTTAAAAGACTTGAGATAATTAAGAAAGATGGTGCATGCATATGAGATGCAGGAAACACAATAACCTCTTTCTACAAAGATTGCAGGATCTAACATTATTTCTTACTTAAAGAAGCAAACTAACTAAATTGTTGAATGCAACGCTTCTCAATTTATCACCCTAGTCACTGGAATAACAAAATTTATACATTTTGGTCAATGTTTCAAATTCACATTCATAGTGTTGAAGTGAAGACGCAGATCTATCTTTCCTTTGTTTGATTGAGCTCTCATTTGATGAAACTGATTCTCAACCATAATATTTTTAATCATAAGTGAAGGATGTGAAACAGGTAATATAAGAATAACAAGATTTAAGAATGTTTCTTAAAATTAACTATTAAAAAAGACATGATAAAATATTCCAAAAAGATACAAAAGGAGTAAATTATGGAGAAAAGGTAGAAGTCATTACTGGTGAAATTATATAAGTTTGTGTTAAATATTTAAAAAATATACAAGGATATATAGTATTGCAAATTAACATGGTTATCCAAAATGTGCAATTTCATGTGTCACTAAAGAATAATATATTAAATTATGCAAACATATGCATACCAAGGTTTGCAATTTCGACCGTCAGGTTACCGGTATGCGAGCACCCTGCTACCGGACGGTTCCGCCAAAAATCGATCGTCGGCGATCGATTTCGATCGTCGGCAACCGATTAAAGAAGAAATCGACCGTCGATGGTCGATTGAGAGAGAAATCGACCGTCGATGGTCGATTGAGAGAGAAATCGACCGTCAGCAGTCGATTGAGGAAAAAAAAAGGGAAGAAGAAGAGGAAAAGAAGAAAAAAAAAAGAGAAGAAAGAATACCTCGCCCACGGCCCGTCCTCGCCCACGGGTCGCTCGCCCCCGCGGTCACTGGGAGAAAGACCGAGGCAACATCGCCTCGGCGACGTCCTTTTCTTTCATTTTTTTAATATTTTAATATTTTAATATTATATTATATAAATATTATATTATATTTTAATACCGGCATACCTGCCAGATCGATATAAATTACGATCGGATCGGTAAGTCAAACCTTGATGTATACAACAATAACAAGAAAACTGTAACTCCAACTATTTGAGGTTGGTTACATGGATCTTTTGTTTCCATTGAGATCTGTAAAAGGCTATATACTTAAATCTTTATTTATAATTTTTATTAAAGTCATTTTAGGTCTTCTTCTACCTATTCTCATACTACTAACATTAATCATTTCACCTCTTTTGACTATCGAATCTAGATGTCTTTTAAGCATATGCTCATATCATCTTAAACGATTTTTTCTTATCCTATCCTCTATATAAGCAGTACCTATTTATTCACGAAAAAGAAAATACTTCTTTTATTATCTTTCTTAGTAACTCCACACATCCATTTCAACATTCTCATCTCGGCAACACAAAACTTTTTGTATATGTTGTTTCTTAACTGCGCAACACTTAGATCCATAAAGCATTGTTGATCGTCTCACTACTGTCTTATAAAATTTTTTCTTTTAATCTCAAAGATATTCAATGATCACACGTGACTCTTGATACCTCTCGTCATCTTAACCATTCTATTTTTACTCTTAGAATAATATCTTAATCTTATTGAACAATTAATCCAACTTACCCTAATGCTTTTACTTGAAGGGTCTTCTTGTCTATCCAACTTAACTATATTCTCTTGTCTATTCCTAATACTAACATAGACATATATGGTTCAAAAAGTTCAAACATATATTAACCAAGGACTGCAACACCGATGGATACCGCCTGTACCGGTCCCCCCGCTATCGAGCGATACCGCCGATTGGGGCAGTTTAAGCCCCGTTACCACCCAAAATCGATCGGTAACGGTCGATTTCGATCGTCATCGGCCGCTATCGGGCGATAACGATCGATTTCGACTGTCGGCGGTCGACTTTGGGTAGTATCAACAGAGGGAGAAAGAAAGGGAGAACCTGGAGTCAGCACTGCTCTCCCGATCCCTTCGCCCGCGGGCGATTTCTTCGCCCCCATAATCGATCACCTACAGGTGATGGGGAGAAGAAACGTCTCCCTTTTTTTTATTTTTTAACTTTATTTTATATATACACACACACACACATGTACCGCTCGATACCAACGTACCATACTATACCGAGCTGAACTCGATATGCCAGTACGATACGATTTGGCGAACCTTGATATTAACTATTTTGCCTAAAGAAGTACTAATTATTTTAATTCTTGATCGATAAGAGATCATTTCAAAATATTATAAGCATATTCCCTCACATGATAAACAAGGTGCTGCTGTCCAGAGTCATTATTCATGTTCAGACCAGCACATGTAATGGTGAAAACCACTTATAGTAGCACAGTAGCACAAAACTTGTTTGACACGCTATACTATGATGATGTATGCAGATATCACTCAAATAAGAATAAGGACAACAACATCACAAAATAAAGACAGTATAGAGAAGATATATGTTGTCTACAAACTACAAAGTACGACTTATACTAAATACCTATAGAAATATAACTTACATGTGATTCTATCTATACATTGCACCTGACAAGGAATACATGCTGACATCATTGCACTCGGAGTCACAATAGTGCTAGTGTAAAGTGTTAGGATCAATTGGCACTAAGAGGGGGGGTGAATTAAAGTGTAAATTCTCATTTTAACAAAAAACTTTTCGCTTGAAGCAAGAAAGGAAATCCGAAGCTTTTCGTGACAAGTGAATGATTCAAAGAAAATGCTAAGTTTCTTACTTAAAAATGACTTTAGAAGGAACAAGCAAATCCTAATAAAAAGAAAAGCAACGTCGAAGGGAAGTCCTTGACTTAAAACTTTACTTTTAAAGTGTAAGTAAAATTCGGAAGCGTCTATTGGTATTTAGTTTAAAACGATTAAGAACTTGACAATTGCAAGTAGTAAATGCAACAAGTAAAAACACTCACAATTATAGTGGTTCGGCATCAACCGGCCTACGTCCACTCCTGAGTCCTCCTCCTTGAGGCACACCGGCGTCCACTACCGATCTTCTTTGGGTGAAGATCAAACCCTTACACCTGAGTTTACAAGGGAGACTTCAAGAATTTTTATAACTCTAAGCTCTCTCCCTTCCCCTTTTCTTTTTCTTATAATTCACACACAATTTTTTTCACAGAATGTAATCCCCAAAATTATTGTATGAAATATAAGAAAACTTGAGATATTTATAGGGCCCTAAATGACTTCAGAAATTAGAGCCAAAATCCAAATATAGCCAAAAAATACGAGTACGGGCGGTTCAACCGTAGGCCTGGGCGTGTCAATCGTCGAAAGTATCTAAAATCCAGGGTACGGGTGGTTCAACTGCCCAGCCTAGGCAGTTTAGCCGCTGACAACCGCCCGAAATCTTGAAACGGGCGATTTACCTGCGCGTCCTGGGCAGTTCAACCGCTTGAAAACCTAGGCGACGCCGGTTGAACCTCTGCTCACCGACGGTTCACCCGCCGGGAATCCTGAAAAAATGATTCTCTTCACTTTTCCAATCCCGAATTGAACCACACGTTGACGAATTGAACCTAAGCTCAATCAAACCCTTTTAGTGGACCTAGTTGTCCCTTTGAGTTGATTTGGATTCCTTCCAAATCACACTCATTTCGGACTCAACCTTAATCTACGATTTAAGGATTACAATCATACATGACCACCAAGCTTAATGACCTCACTCCTGCAATCCAGCAACCTCCGCATTCCTTGCGACGAGTCTCACGGTCCTCCTTCGGCGATCTTCCAACGTGTTCCTAGCGATCTTCCCAATACCTTCGGCGAAGTCCTAGCGAACTCTCGACGAGCTCCCACTGTATCATTCAATCCTTGGCCCGATGCCTAAGCTTGATCTTAGGTCCATGTTTAATCTGTAACTCATTTCCACCGTCGTGGTTAAACTTGCACAATGCTAACTACAACCTAATTAATTACAATCAACATGGTCACAAATCCACTTAAAGACCGTCCCAACTCCCGGCAAGCCTTTCGGCTACCCCCGACATTCTTCCGGCGAGTCTTAGTCTTCTCCCAGCGAACTCCCTTGTGCCATCCTGGCAAGCTCCCGATACCCTCGGCAAGCTCTCGACGCACTCAAGACGAGTTCCCAACTGCATCGTCCGAACCCCGACCGGATGCTTGGACTTAACTCTGGCCAAACCTCTGATTGTAATCTTCTCTTTGTCGTAGCTAATCATGCATCAATCAACTCTAACAACCTTGTTAGATCAAACACTCATCAATTGATTTCATCATCAAAATCCGAGATTCAACAATCTCCCCCTTTTTGATGATGACAATCAATTAATGACAAGAGTTAATCCTAACTCCCTATAAATATATGCCACAATAAAGAAAACTTAAATTCAAAAGAACCACACCCTCTTGAATTCAAGTATCACGAAACAAATCATGTTCCAAGTAAATTTCAACAAGAATTTGCATCAAGTCATTTAATCATGAATTTCAAAAAGAATTATGCATACATATCCAAGATATCTAAGTATATCATCAATATCATATGCCATCAATATATATTTCTCCCCCTTTGTCATCAACAAAAAGGTGAAATGTATAACTCATAATTTCAAAGCACATGATAACATTACTCTCCCTTAGTAAAATAAAACATACATTATAAAATTTTCTTCTTCGTGATTAATAAGGAGAGAAACAAAGGAGTTGTGAAAGCATCATTAAGAAGAGTTCTTAATAAATTTCAAAAAGAATATTAAGATGAGCTCAAAATTCAAAGTTGAAACTATTTTAATCACATCATATGCAATATATCATATCATCATAATAAAATCATGATTATTATTCCATCATCATGTATATTTTCAAAATCAACACGTATTATCACTATACATGATTTCACATTATCATATATTCTCCCTCTTTGTCATCAACAAAAAGGAGAAGTGCAATTAGCAAGTTTTTGATATATAAAAGCGTAGCAATTTTAGCAAATTTTTCATCATTTTACATCATGCAAGCTAACAAGTTGGCAAGTGTTACTTCTCTTAGCATGTTTTTTCTTTCAAAAATGTGAGGTTAAGCAAAAATTTTGCTTCTCTTGAGACAGCACTTCTTGCTTCTCTTTTGAGATGAGCAAGCCAGCAGGTTTTGCTCCCTCTTTGTCATTGTCAAAAAGAAGAGATAATTATAATGGTGCAAAACTTTTCCTATTACATCATTTTTCAAATCATCAAATGAAATATATCAAGAAAAATTAACATAGCGATGAGATATACAATTCATGAAGACAAATTGTGAATATCAAGAGATAAATCATAGGAGAAACAAATAAAATATCTTGATTCATACATAATAAATCTCAAGTTTTCAAAATCATGATTTATATAAAAAATCTCCTTTTAAATAATACGATAACAAAGAATAAGAGATCTGATTCATTAAGAATTTCAAGTTATAATTATGAGGAATCAAAATCCTGATATATGTAAAGAACTCATTCAATTTTAAAATCATCAAAATCACTTCCATATATCAAAAGATTCATAAAAAATAACATAATTAATTCATTAATCTCTTTTTAAAAAATTTATAAGATAGAGAAATTTCCAAGAAAAATATATTCCCTTTTTATTTCATACAAACATGCCTTCGTCTTTTAAGTCAAACAAAAACATGCATTTTTATTTAAAACCGAAAAATAAATTTTTATTACGGTAAAGATCAATAAGTCATAAATCACAAAGATCATCATGTATAATTTTGAAATATAAACTTATTAAGCATGATCACTATGCATTATTAAATTATCAATCACGATTTTATTGAACATAAAGCATCTTCAATCAAAATCAAAAAGCAATACAAAAATCATCAAGATATATATTATTGTTTCTTAAAAAAATACAAAGGATATATCTTAATCATTAGATTTAAGTCTAACATTTTATTTCTTTATCATAAAACATACAGTTTTCATGATTAATATCATTTTTCAAAATCACTAGAAAATGAAGCATAATTTTTCTCTCCCTTTTCTGTATTATTTTATGCTCAAATTTTATCATTCAACAATAATCATTTATCATATAACCCATACATTATCATATAATTTAAATCATGTAACATTTAAATCAATCATTTAACAAGTATTTTTACTTAGCCAAAAACACAATAATATTTAAGTCATTCAATGATAGCCTTTGCATTTAAATCAGCAAATATTCAAACCAATGATTTTGAGCCTGTCATAAAAATCTTTCTTTCATAAATTTGAGTTTAGATAAAGTTTCTAATTCACTTTTGTACTAACATGCCAAAGTTAGAGCAATCAAGATTAATGAGTTATCTAATGATTTATTACCAATGATTTTATTTCAATAATTTTTATTATAATTTAGGCTAGTGAGCTTTGAAAGAGTATTAGATCTCAAGTCATATGCCTTAAGCATCTACTTTCAAAACATTACATAGTGCTCCTAGTCTTGTTATGAAGTAACTTTGTATTATGGGAGGTTTTGATTTCGGTATCCATTTGAGTTTGGATCTTTCATGATATATTCTTCCTATTTTCTCTAATGGTTTTAGGTTGTTTATGATTCCTTTAGGAACCCAAATTAATTTATGTGAACTATAATTTTTAAATGGATATTTGTGATTCCTTTAAGACTATAATTTTATATCTTAATTTTTCACAAAAATTACACTTGATTCTTGGTGGCACATTTAAGGTAGGTCCTTTAACAAATATGGTTGGCTTTTGTTGAATGTTACCAACAAAGCTTATACCATTTCTTTTATTAATATGACCTTTATTTGCAAGGATCATATTTAGGGATTTGTTCTCAATTTCAATTTTTTCTAATGTTGGCTTAAGCATGATATTTTCTTCCTTAATGTTATCTAGCATATCACATTTAGAACATGGTTTATGTGATACTAATGAATCATGCATTCCGTCATGTCTGTTAACTAACAATTCATGATCATTCTTAAGCAACTTAAAAGATTTGCTAATTTTTTTAAATTCATCAAACAAATCATTAAACGTATTTAATAACTCCGAAAAAGAAACACTTAATGAATCACTAACCTCATCGTCATAAGTATGAGATTCTCCACTTCTTCTTGATTGTGTTCTTTATCTTTGGAGCGCCTCGACTTCTGGCATTCATAGCAAGAAGTTTTGTCCATCTTAAGATCATTTTTATGGTTCATGTTCATTAATTTAGCTAGTTCATTTATCAAATATTCAAAGTCCTCATCACTCGGGATTTCACTCGAGGAGTCATATGTTCTTCTCAGTTCACATTCCTTCCAGTTCTTTGAAAGGTGTTCTTGGGTTCTCAACGTTAAATTCTTAGAAAGGTATCCTTCTTATTCATTTTTGCAAGATATTTTACTTAATGATTCTTTTTTATTTATTGTGCTTTCATGTGTGATTCCCTTTACTTTTCCAATCTCGAATTAAACCACACGTTGACCAATTCTCTGGTCAACTAATTGAGCTCAACCTAAGCTCAATCAAACCCTTTTAGTGGACTCGGTTGCCTCTTTGCGTTTGATTTGGATTCCTTCCAAATCATACTCATTTCGGACTCAACCTTAACCTACGACTTAAGGATTACAATTATACATGACTACCAAGCTTAATGACCTCGCTCCCGCAATCCGCCAACCTCCAGCATTCCTTGCGGCGAGTCTCACAGTCCTCCTCCAGCAATCTTCTGGCGTGTTCCTAGCGATCTTCTCGATACCTTCGGCGAAGTCCTAGCAAACTCCCGGTGAGCTCCTATCGTATCGTCCAATCCTTGGCTGGATGCCTAAGCTTGATCCTAGATCCATGTCTGATCTGTAAATCCTTTTCACCGTCGTGGTTAAACCTGCACGATGCTAACTACAACTTGATTAATTACAATCAACATGGCCACAAATCCACTTAAAGACCTTCCCAACTCCCGGCAAGCCTTTCGAGTACCCCCGACAATCTTCCGGCGAGTCTCGGTCTTCTTCCGGCAAACTCCCTTGCACCATCCTGGCAAGCTCCCGATACCCTCGCCAAGCTCCCGACGCACCCCAAGCGAGTTCCCAACCGCATCGTCCAAACCCCGGCCCGATGCTTGGACTTGACTCTGGCCAAACCTCTGATTGTAATCTTCTCTCTGTCGTAGTAATCCTACATCAATCAACTCTGACAACCTTGTTAGATCAAACACTCGTCAATTGATTTCATCATCAAAATCCGAGATTCAGCACAAAGGTGTTCCTTATCAAATTCCAACATTCACCACCATTATTGGCTGTTCCCCTCAGTATTGCATCAATGCTGTCCCTCATTCATTTGATATAATTTTTTGTTGCCTCTTGGATGCTTAGGAAGAGTCGATGCATCACCTTACAAATGACATTTCGAGTGGCATCATGAATTGTGTATCCTCTATAAAAACCACCAAAAAGTCAATCACTACAAGAACAATTGCATAATCGATGACATCTAGCTTGATTCACTCAAAATCGATAATACAATAAAATGTTGCTCCTCAATGAAGACCACCATGATGTTAATCACTACATGTTTAGAATTGCTTCTTCATCAAAGACATCTAGCTTGACTCCATCGAAATTTATAACACAATATATGAAAGTAATCTCCTTCAAGCTGATCAATTCAGATATAAACAGAAGTAGACATCAGTCAAAAGCAACTAAAGAAAATTTATGACAGCCATAACATGTCAGTGGTGGTCGAACTAAAACCACTTCGAAGGAGAGTGTTACATTTCTTTTCCTCTTATTTCTTTCAACAGTTTGTTGCTACATCTCTACATAACATATCCGCTGGGTATACCACAGTTCTGGCGGTAAGATCCACATGTTGACTTTGACCTTGTGGAGGCACTGAACATACTTCTAGTGGTGCCACTCCAGATGGTACATCACAGCATTGAAGCCCATGCTGCTGATAAATAGTGTGATAACAACCACGAGCTTAACCCACAAACAGCAAAATTGAGCTTTAGGCCATTCCTGACTATAAGTGCCACAACTCCCAAAAAGCAGTTGCACCAATTACAAGATCAGCACCAATATCACTAGATTCACCATCTGTTCTTCATACTCATCCCATCAATTCAGATGCTCACCCATCAAATTTTACCTTATATAGATATATTGATGCTTCAAAATGCGCATCATACTCCACATTCACGACAAACCTGATTTCATTGACATGTTGCACACACACAGACCTACGAGCTATATGCTTCTTTCTTCTGAAAAGGTCACCAACTTCACCAATCACATGACAAGATAGACATATTTAATGCATTTACTTTGATATTTTGGAAAAAAGAAGGCAAAGGGTTACCCATAAGTGAAAAGGCATATGGTAAGGATAAGTATAAAGATTTGAGTACTATCGGGATGCACCAAAGACCAGCTTTGTCTAGTAATTAGCACTAGCAGTTGATGAACTGAATAGGTACATCTGAAATAAAGTTCCACTATGTTATTTGATAATAACATTGTTTCGATCAGTAAGCGCTAGCAATATCTCAGGTAGTGCTATTTTGTTGAACTCTAAAATCCATAGGGTTTAGATCAAGTATATGAAGTTTAACTTGAACAATATGAAATAAAGTGGAGTATAACTGAAAAACTATGGCCAAAAGATTTTGAAAAATAAAACAAGAGGGATGATGAAGGTATACTTCATAGATTTCAGGATGGTTGAAATCGACAGAAAATCTTACAATGTTAAATAATTACAGAACAACCTATCTGAAAGGCTAGGGTCCAACTTTCCTCCTGTCACCCTTTAAGAGTAATATGGTGTCACTATTGTTAATTGCGCACTTTTATGAAGAGTTCAAAATCATATGGATTCACAACTTTCTTTGTTTTTTCAGTACATCTGTTAATACAAACCTCAACCATTTACATAGCAACAAGAAAGGAACGATAGTACAAGAAATGAATATATGAGATAAATCAAATATTAGATATTTTAGAAGCAATAATAAGAAATACATTAAAAGTTTAATTAATCACAGTCATGAATCATCAAGAATGAGTTATTATTTCCTCAAAAGCTACTATAGCAAAAATTAGGATATTGAGATGAACCTCTGCTGTTTTCAAAAGTTATGCATAGCACTAACTGAGCATAAAATTAAGGGAAAAAAAATTAAGGTGCTTGAGGTACACCCGATAACTAATTTGGTGAATCATTTTATATTGTAGAAATTAATAGAATCAAAATGTCTAGGCCACAAAGACTAAGAAAATATATTATTATCCTCTTAGATTATCTTGTGGCAATAGCCTCCATATAGCAAAACGCAGGACAGAGATTCATGTGGTGATTTCATATAGTTCAAAACTTTTCCTTATTGACATTAATTCACAAATGCCTACTTATGTTGTAAAGGTCGAAAACGACTGTACCATCACTGCAGGCAGGATGAGTATCTACCTGATGCAGATTCTCAGGTGCCTTGTTACTCGTAGCCACAAGAACGGTTCCCGTGCTCAGTAATTTGCATACAATTCCAGACAAGGCCACAATAGCAAAGATATCAACAGTCTGTACATAAAGAAACATAAGTTGAAGTTTCATAAGGCCTTGCTTGCCAATCTGATAGATATATTACTAATGAATAATCAATGACTAAATAAAAGCTAAAATATTCATTTTGTTGTTTAGTTAGTCATGTAAAGATTCCTCGGCTGTAAACTTTACACCATAGATTAGACAAATTGGCTAGATGAAATTGCCTGTCCAAATTTCAAATTATTTTGTAATGGTAAACTAAATATTTTTTTTTAATTTTATAAACACTTTGAGCAAATGCAACAAAGCCTACACAACATAGAGACACAGTGAAGCTCATCGTATTCATAGTCATCATATCATAGAGAATCTTATGGCCAACGACCATACAGTGATGGTTATACTTCTTCGAGCAATAGAACGGTGATCGATCTTATGATACAGAACAACATATTAATCGGCAAAAGTAGAAGTTATGCTAATGTCTATGCTTTGCACCAATACATGCTACAATCGTACTTGCCTCAAGAGCTGCTTCAGACTTGTGTGATTCATGACCATCACTACATTGATGTACCGATAGTATACAGTTTATAAGTATACTATGTCGTGGGATTAATTTCAGGATTGGGTCTAACAAACATATCAAATTGATATATAAATACATATGATCGAGGACACTGATCGACCACCTGTAGAGTCCTATAGTTCTTTTGGTGATAAAACCATGTATATTCATCGAACTATTACTTGATTCATTTAAATCTTAAAGTTTAAGTTATTTAAAAAATATAATTCAAATCATTTCTTTGTAGATAATTCAATATTAACAGAAGGACGATTCAGAACGTATCACAAGGCTACTTCTCGGAGCACGAAAAAGTTATCAATATTCTTTCTTAATTTAGATTATTTTCGTTAAAATTATACTAAATTTATATTTATTTCCAACTTAGAAACCTTAATCTAATATTTTTCAATTTTTTAAATATTTTTGGAGCTATTTTTTATTTTTGAGCGTACCATCTACAGACCCTAGCGCATCGTTGGTACATCTCGATATGTAGTATACTGACCACTGGTCGGTGTACTAGTCCGGATCGAAATTGCGAACCTTGGTTAAATCTACTCAAAGCAAAATCCAACATATTTGATCTCATAACATTAAATAATCTATAAGAAAATTACTTGAAATAAAGGAACAAGCTCAATTAGTAAGGCTGGGATATTATATAAATGAAATTAATATGTCAAAAAGAGGTTATACAATTACAATAGGTAATAGAATCTTGAAGAAAAAAGAGAAGCCTAAGTCATATGGTCCATAAACTTCAATTTCAATTATTCTCACCTAATTTCTACATTAGTATTATTTAAGCACATTAAAACGATAGTTGTCAACCAAGAGAATTTATTAGATAATGACAAAATAATAAAACATTATTAAAGTTCACTAGTAAAAAGTATTATTTGAAAGCCGCATGGAGGAGAAGATGCGATCCCTTTTCGCCGAATTCAGCATAGGCCGACCATCAAGTCCGACGAAGTCACAGCATTAAGAGACTTTTAGATCGATGAGACGATCCTCAAGAGCATGGACACATCATCCCTGATCAGAATAATCCATGCATGAAGGTGGATTTCCCAAGATGGGAAGAAGGAGACCCGATCGGATGGATCTCACGTGCGGAGCACTATTTTCGTTTCTACCGAACCGTCGACGCTACACGGGTGGAGATTGCTGCCATCCACCTCGAGGGAGATGCTATTTAGTGGTTCAATTGGTTTAAGCACACCCATGGAGGACTCTCTTGGTAGCGATTCAAGGAAGGACTACTAAACTGCTTCGGACCAACCGATTTTGACAGCATCGACGGACAATTGGCAAAGATTCGTCAAACCTCTATAATACAAGAATACCAAACAAGGTTTGAACGTTCATCTAACCAAATTGTGGATTGGTTTGAGAAACAACTTTTAGGGACTTTTATTGAGGGCCTAAAGCCAGAGATTCGAGGAGAAGTAAAGGTGCAACAACCGTACACTCTTGTAGCAGCGATTTCCTTCGCGCGTATCAAAGATGAACGATTGAACCACGAGGTACGAAGGACAAGGGTCGCTCTCCGACCAGCCATACCGAGGCCTACAGCCCCCTCTACTGCCATCCGAACCCCCGCACCAAAGAAATTAACAAGAGACGAGCTTCATAAACGTTTGGCCAAGGGGTTGTGTTGGCACTACGACGAACCGTGGAGCCAAGAACATCGCTGTAAAAAGGGCCGACTCCTCGTGATTGAACTAGTGAAGGATGAGGACAGCGAACCATCTGTAGAAGGCCTCGAACCTAAAGAGGAAGCCATGGAGGAAGAGCCCCAACCGGCTGACTACGCAGTGCACGCATTGATCGGCTACTCCAACCCGCAAACGATGAAAGTTAGAGGACTTCTAAAACAATAACCCATCACCGTTCTCATTGATACAAGCAGCACAAATAACTTCCTCAACAGTAATTCAAATCGAATGTTGCAACAAGTTTGATGTAAAGGTCGTCGATGGCTGAATCCTCAATTGCGACCAACGGCGCCCGCAGATGAAACTGCTCCTCCAGGACCTAGAAGTGGTATCTGATTTCTACCTCCCTACCCATCAATGATTATGAAGCCGTGCTCGGGATTGAATGGCTCACAACGCTAGGTGATATCTGTTGGAATATTTCTAAACTAATTATGAAGTTTTATTGCAAAGGGAGGCAGGTCACATTGCGAGGCAAGCGTGGGAGCCATATTTCCCCTGTTTCGACGCAACGGATGGAGAAAGTTTTGCACAAAGCACATGAAGGATTTTTTATGCATATCTAACAGCCATCCACGGAGGAGAACGTACAAAATTTAGATCTTAAGCTTGCCCTCTTAATGGACGAATTCGTGGATGTTTTCACAGAGCCGCGAGGGTTACCCCCTAACTGGCCGCATGACCACCGCATATCGATTCTGTTAGGTAAACCTCCATCAAATTCGAGACCATACCGCTATCCTCACTTGTAGAAGGATGAGATTGAGAACATCGTCAAGGAGATGCTCGACACTAGAGTAATTCAACCAAGCTGCAGCCCTTACTCTTCGCCAGTGTTGCCAGTACGCAAGAAGGATGGTACGTGGCGAATATGCGTTGATTACCGGACTTTGAACACCATCACCGTCAAAGATAAATATCCTATACCAGTCGTAGATGAGCTCTTGGATGAATTAAAAGGAGCCCGAGTCTTTACAAAATTGGATCTCCGTTTTGGTTACCACCAGATTCGGGTATGCGTTGAAGATGTCCCGAAAACCACATTCCGCACATATAACGGCCACTACGAGTTTCTGGTAATGCCTTTCGGACTTACGAATGCTCCTTCCACTTTTCAAAGACTGATGAATGACATATTTCGAAGTTTTCTACGCAAGTTCGTGTTGGTATTTTTTTAATGATATTCTCATTTATAGCCCTACGTTTGATATGCATTTTCAGCCCTTACGAACTGTTCTAACGATTTTTCGGGAGAACACCCTTTATGTTAAACAGTCAAAGTGTAGCTTTTTACAGCGTAAAGTGGAGTATCTATGGTACATTATATCATAGGATGAGTGATAGTAGACCCGACGAAGATCGAGGCGATGTAAGGATGGCCGAGATTTATGAATATAAAATCGCTGCTCGGCTTCCTTGGAGTCACGGGCTACTACTGAAAATTCGTGAAAGATTATGGCAAGATCAGTGCCCCACTCACGTCCCTACTAAAGAAAGACTCCTTCTTATGGTCGGATAAAGCCTTGACCTTGAGCGACTCAAGGCGACCATGACGACGGGTCCTAGCAGCATTTCAGCACCTTCGTCATTGAGGCCAACACGTCAGGAGTTGGAATTGGAGTTGTTCTAATACAAGATGGCCGACCCCTTTCTTACACCAGTAAAGCTTTATCTCCCTCACATCTCAAAATGTTTGTGTATGATAAAGAAATACTTGCCATCGTATACGCCGTCACGAAGTGGAGACCCTATCTGATCGGCCGACGCTTCCAAATTAAGACCGACCACCGAAGCCTTAAATATTTTTTTGAGCAGCAACGATGGGTAACTAAACTACTTAGATTTGATTATGAAATTACTTATCGAAAGGAGAAAGAGAATGTTGTTGCAGATGCTCTATCACGGCTACTGGGACAAGCCAAAATTTCAGCCATCTCCCTTCCTTCCATCGACTTCCTCAAAGACATTAGGGAGGAATGGAAGAATGACTTAGAGACCCGAGACATCATAGAAAAATTAGAGAAGGATTCGGGTTCCATAAGTCACTACAAGTGGGATTCGAAGCACTTACGCTACAAAGACTAAATTGTTGTCGTTCCTTCTTCCCCTTACATTTAAGTTATTTTGCATGAGATGCACGCTTCACCTTCGGCAAGGCACTCTGGATTTCTGAGAACTTACAAGAGGGTGAAACAAAACTTCTTTTGGAAGGGCATGAAAAAATCAATTTATGACTATGTATCCAAATGTGATGTATGCCAGCAGCAGAAAGGTGAAACGGTGGCAAATCCGGGCAAACCACAACCACTGCCTATGTCGGACTCAACATGGATTGACATCTCCCTGGATTTTATCGAAGGGTTGCCATCATCTCAAGGTAAAAGCACGATTTTTATGGTGGTAGATCGTCTAACTAAATATGCTCATTTTTGTGCTGTAAGATATCCTTATACCGCTACCAACATTGCTCAACTTTTTGTGAAAAATATTGTAAGACTGCATGGGATACCAAGGTCGATTGTGAACGACCGTGACGGTGTTTACAAGTAAATTTTGGACCGAGCTCTTCCAACTACAAGGCACCCAATAGCCTACCACCCACAGACGTACGGCCAACCAGAAGTGGTGAACAAATGCCTCGAAACTTACTTACGGTGCTTCACCAACGACCGGCCCAAAGAGTGGACAAGGTGGCTTCCTTGTGCCAAATGATGATACAACACAACTTATCATTCATGAACCAAATGTACACCTTATGAGGCATTGTATGGCCGACCGCCCTCTGTAATATCGAAATATGTAATTGGTACGGCCAAGGTAGATCGGATCGACCAAAATTTAATTAACAGGGACAAGCTTCTGCAGCTACTGAAGGATAACCTAACTGCCGCTCAAGCCTACATGAAGCAATAAGCAGATACTCACAGGAGTGAGCGAGAATTTTCAGTCGGAGATTGGGTTTACCTTCGTCTACAACTGTACAAGCAGTTGTCAATCAACATCAGAGCATCGATGAAGCTATCTCCATGATTCTATGGACCATATCAGATTTTAGAGCGTATTAGAGCCGTGGTATACAAATTAAAACTTCCATATTACGCTAAGATCCATCCCGTCTTCCACGTATCCTTGCTAAAGCCGAAATTGGGAGAACGAGAGTTGGTGCAGACTCAACTGTCGAACACTATAACAGATAATGAAATCCAAGCCCAACCTGAAGCTACTTGATCGAAGAATTATGATGCGACGACGACTCCCTTCAACTAAAGTACTTGTGAAGTGGAGTAACTTACCATCTAAAGATGCAACATGGGAGTCGCATTCCCAAAGTTTATGGACCCTCAGCCTTGAGGACAAGGCTGATTCTAAGAGGGCGGGCTTAATAGGACTCCAACAGGGCTGAGTCCTAATCTCCCTAGAAGTAGTCAATAAAACCCTGTGAGATTGTAATAAAACCCCACCTAGCCACTTCTATCCTATAAAGAAGTGTGGTTGGGGTTTAGATTGGGGCCTTAGGGTTTAGTAGCCATTGCCCCCTTTATTGGGCTGGTCGGCCAGGGTTTCCCCCAGCTTAGGTCGGCTATAAAGCCAACCTAGCCGCCACCTGTTCCTACTTAGGCAGGTCGGCAATAGAAGGGGCAAAGGGGTAATTTTATTTAGACAAGCACCCCATGGGCTAGGGTTTAGAACCCTATATAATGATGTAGTCGCCCCCTCTCTTTATCAAGCAATTATCAACTTTTATTCAGCCTTGTACCGAGTCTAGGAGGGAGGAACCCCTACAGCGTTCCAAGGGTTGATCCCCCTCAAGGGTCAAAATCTATAGAGCTCCTTCTGGGGTTCTATCAGAGGCGGCGCCTCGTCCTACGCAGGAGATGAGGCAACGCCTCGTCCCGAGGAGAGGAGGCGTTGCCTCTTCCCGCATAGCCTTGTCCCGCAGGGAGACGAAGCATCGCCTCGTCCCTGCGTTGGGAGACATCGGTTTCGACAGTGAGCAGCGGCGATACCGATCTGTCGGAGATGCATCGTATCTGGGCAGATGCGGAAAACCTTGGTTTTCGTACTATTTCTTACTGACTCTAATATGGTCTCAAATTTGTCTCACGTAAATCTTCCTCTAAATCATAAAAGAAATGCAAGTACCGTGAGAAAGTTTGTCATTTGGATATTCTAGGAGTTGACTTAATGAGAAAGTTTGTCATTTGGATATTCTAGGAGTTGACTTAATATTGTTTTCATTTCCTTTTATGGAGTCCAAACTCCAAAGTCCAAACCAAATAAGGATGACTTCTAACTTGATGTAATATGCAAGGGATTGATCCTATTTGAATGTACATCAGATTTGAGAGGTAATAAAGAGGCAGTTTGCTTGTTTTATAGTAGTTAATTCCTATTATTATACTATCTGACAGATTTGAGAATGTACAATAGATTGGTTTTATCCTCTCTTCTTATGATCCAATCTTATTCATTTTCCTTATAATCTAAAGCTCTATGACTTCCTTCTCTTAACTAACAAGTTACATCAGTTGTGATGTATTTGCTGGAATTTATCCTTACACCGAAATATAGCTAACTTATTCTTTACAAAATATCTGAAATACAGAAGATCTCATTTTAGTTCAAATCTATGCTGAATTACATCTATTGCTGACTAGACTAGCTATTTTCAAACAAACGCATTGTTCTGAAAACCATATCAAGGTTCAAATGAGTGAAAGCTTGAAAAAAGAGGCACTAATTCATCCATAGCAACCTGGTCTGTCATCTACAGGCCTCTGCTACACCACTCCAGGGTTGAGTCCTAATCTCCCTAAAGTTATTTTTCTTTCTTACTAAGCAGTCTAAAATAGTGGAACTAATTCAGAAGTCCCAGGATGCTCCAAAAGAATAGGAAGCTTAAAACTCTAGAACACACACACACACATCAAAATGAGGAGGTTCGGGTCAAAATATCAAATGGCAATAGCAAAAAAGGTGAGCAATTTAATAATGAAAATGAGATGGCTACTATCATATCTGCTTTCCTCATTTTGAGAAGATAAGACTACTATCATATAACAAAGATATTATATTTAAAATTAAGAGTGGTGTCACTATCTTTTATTAGAAGACTACTATCAGAAGGCTATGACATTTCTTGATGATGGAAAAAATTAAGAGCATATATTCATGGATCATTCTCACAATACCTGTATCTCATCAAAGCAAAGAATGCTTGCTCCAGTCTTATCTGCTTTCCTGTCAATAAGAAAATTGTCTGCTACAGCAGCAAGAATATGCTTAGAATGCAGTTCTTGCTTATATCTCTCTTCTCCAACCAACCATTCTTTGACTTTTGCATTGAATGGAAGACTATCTATCCAACTAAAAACACTGGATTGGTGAGATTGTTCCTCAGCCTGGTTCTTCCATATCTCATGCATATGCTCATGTATTTTAAGCATTGCCTGCATATGAAGAATGCAAATAGCAAGCTTGTCACTTATAAACATAAAAACCACAGAAAACACAAAATATGATAAAGAATATAGTAAATTTTTAGTAGGAAACAACATGCGATGACAGAAACGATTGGATATCTTTGGGGTTAACCATATTTTCTTCTCATAAAAAGGAATAATGAAAAAGATATATGATTATAATACCATCAGTCCTCAAGCAGCTACATTCATCTCACTCATCTAGTTAAGTTGTCCCAGACATGGATTCGTCTGAAATATTGATTATCTAACCAAAGTTTACAATGTACTAATGATGATTTGATGTGCACAAGGATAGCCTTATTGGTCTATACCGATGTATCGATCAACCAACGATATGGTACATACTACTCTCTATTGACATACTATGTGTCGATACGGCGAGATATACCGACAACACGAAAAAATGATTGAAAATAGATCCAAAATTTCCTAAAAATAAAAAAAAATAGATTAGATTTTTTGATGTTAAAAAAAAATAAATTTAGTATAGTTTTAGCAAAAATAATTTAAATTAGAAAAAATAATGGCATATATCTTTCTTGGGTTTTGAAAAGTAGCTTTGTGGTACGTTCTGGTCCGTCCTTCCATTAATATTGAATTATCTACAAAGAAATGATTTAAATTATTAGATTATTTGTTAAGCAACTTAAACTTTAAGATTCAAATGAATCAAGTAATGAATTGATTGGTATACCTAGTTCTACCACCAAAAGACAACGGGACTTCACGGGCAGTGGATCAGCGTCCTCAATCCTATGTATCTGTATATTAATTTAATATATTTGTCGGACCCAATACTGAAATTGATTCGACAACATTATATACTTATACACCATATGTCATTGGTGCATCAATGTAGTGATGATTGTAGTCTGATCATCATAAACCACATTTGTCCAAGGCAGCTCATGAAGAAAGTACGATTGTGGCATGTATTAGTGCGAAGCATGGAGAATGTCAGAACTTCTACTTTTGCCACTGATCTGTTAAGATCAATTACCGTACTACTACTCGGAGAAGAATAACCATCACCATACTATTATTGGTCGTAAGATTCTCTATAAAATGACGATTGCAAAAACGATGAGCTCCACTCTGTCTCTATGTCGTGTAGGCTCTATTACATCTGCTCAAAATCATTTACTACCTTCCAATTCTCCTCCTGTGTATAAAGTTGACCAATACCTCACCGAGCTCCATGATCTAAATATTAGGCAGCATGTTGGCACGGACTTAACTGGTTTTGCCTAAGTCGTGCAGCACCCTCGCGTGTGCATCCGTAAAGGGTCAACAACCAAAAGTCCCCACAAGTGCCCACGACACTCTTGCGGAACAAGATAGCGAACCAACCCTAGACACTACCCCAAAAGCCCATGCAACCATGTGCCACCCGGGTAGTTCCTGAGTGTTGTGCTGGCTGACACTCTGCTCCACTTTACGAAGCTAAAAACCCCCAAAATGGCTACCTAGATGGCCTCTTTTACAAGACTAAAACAACCCACAAAGACCAACTAAAATGGGGCTATCAAGCCTACTACAAGCTCTCTACATGTTGTGCAAAGCAAGAACAAAACCGAAAGACAATGACATACACAAGCATTACATCAAATACCTTGTTTACAACTTTGACTATGACATTCTCCCCCACTTATTCCTTCAACGACCTTGTCGAAGCTTTTGCAAATGCTGCATCTCCTCGCCTTTGTTGAATCTTCAATCTTCTGCTCTAGTTACAATGCTCCTCTTGGCATCTACTCACTGCCACTGTTGTTGAGTAGTCAAACTTTGATCTGTCATGCTTCTTCAACTCGCTAATAACTCTAACTCTAGTATAGAGCCAATTGAGTCATGAATGTAATAAACCTTAATCTAGCCACCCCCTAGTAAAGAAGTGGTTGGCTACGGTTAGGGAGGAGTCCTTATGGGATGAGAGTCTCCTAGCTGCCTCCTCCTTTTAAGAGAGGTCAGCTAGGGCAAGAGGGGGAGAGTCTCACTTAGCTTGGACTGTCTCTAGGGTAGAATAAGAATAAAATTAGAAGTTGGAGACCCCTATAGCCACCATCCAAATTATGAGTTGGCCAGGGGTTAGGAGTTGAAGGGAAGAGGAGTCTTAGTTTAGTAGGAGTGTTGGTTTACTTGGAGTAGAAGTTGATTAGAAGTTTGAGTCTGTTGGAGTAAGAGTCCTTTTAGGAGTTAGGGTTTAGAAGCCCTATAAATAGCTTGCATTATCCCCTCTTTTCATCATCAATAGATCAATATTTTTTTTAGCCTTTGTGCAGAAAACCGAGGGAGGAACCCCTACAGAGTTCCAAGGAGGTCGATCCCCTATAGAGATCACCCCAAGCTTAGAATCCGCGAGGGTTCTAACACTTGGTATCAGAGCAGTGTTCTTGGCGTCTCGCTGCCCTTCTATAGCTACTCATCATCCTTCCAGTCGCACAAGCAATTCCATCAATTGCTTAAAGATCGTCGCCGAACTCCGTCGTCATCTCCACTACCACGGATCATCCTTTGATTTCCCGTGAATTGCAACAGGTTCTGATTTCCTACCTTACTATTACTGCAATTTAGTTATGCTTATTCCAAAAAATAAAAAAAATTGTTCCTATCTTGCTGCATAAACTTTTCATCGTAAAGTTTCTATCTCTACGACGAAAGTTGCGCTGCAGAATTTCAGCCGCATAACACTGCCTATTTGATCTTGCTGTTGCGATTTTTCCATCCAATCCTCCACGAGTTTTTTACGATGACTTTGCCACTCTTTAACAACAGATTTCCTTTTGGTTTCGTCGAAAAATTCTCAATATAAACTATTGATCTTTTACGTCCAAACTATTGGACTTTAGACATAAAAATCTATCGCAGCACCTTTCCGTAATCTTTGATCTTGTCAAATCTTTTACTGTCGTATTCTTCCACAAAATTTTTGTCGACATTACCTTTCCCCAATGGATTCCCATTGAGTATTACTCGAATCCTTATTTCAAACCATTAGAAAAAATTGCATCTATACTGCTGAAATTTTTTCGACGAAAAATTCTACTGTTGTACCTTTGTCATTCTTCTTCTCACAACCCACCAAAACCCTACCAATCTTGCTACCACCAACCAAGTCGTCATTAGGGCACCCCTCTAGCTTTAAGACGCAACCATTGTAGCCTTTTTTCAATTTCCACAAACAACCCAAACCGCAACCAAAAGCGCAGCCCAAAGAGCGATCTTCCGCAGCCATCGAACCTTCCACCAATCCTTATCTTCCGCAGCCACTGAACCTTGCCAAACCAATTGCTGCCCCCAACAGCAACCCTAAACTTTCCTTCCCAACCTCAAACTACTGTCACAAAAATCCTTTGCAGCCTCCACAGCACCCTCAAACTGCAGCACCAACAGCAAACCTGAATCGCAAACTATCAACCCTAAACCGCAACCTTGATCCAACATCCTTTTAGCCACCAATCCCTACCAAAACGGTTGCTGCCATCAATAGCAACCCTAAGCCACCCCTCTAACCCTAAACCTCTATCACCAAACCCCCCTTGCAGCCTCTACAACAGCCCCAAATAGCAGTATCAACAGCTCTTTGTCGAAAAATTATGTTGCATCCACACCCGATCCCGACCAAATTTGTTGTTGTCATCAACAGCAACCCTAAACCAATCCTTTAACCTTAAACCTCGGCCATTATACCCCCTATACGACCCCTACAGCAGCTCTAAATCACAGCCCCAACAGCAACCTGTCAGCCCCAAACCACAGCCATCTACCTATGATCCACCATCCCTTTTGGCCACCAATCCATCCAATTATTTCATATCACTGACCCAACAACAGGAGAAGGATATTGACATCTCAAATCTAGAGGCACACGCAATGGCATCTCAAGGTTCACTCGATGCCAAGTTGGAAGCGTTTGAATCACGCATGGAGGACAGATTGCGCGCCTTATTCACCGAATTCGGATTGGGCCGACCTCCGAGCCCAACAAAATTCCAGCAAGATGAAAGTTCAGAAAGGCATCCCAAAAAGGAAGAATGAGATATGATGCAGCCACGCATGAGTGTGAACTTCCCTCGATGGGAAGAAGACTCGACGGGATGTCAACCACCTCTAAGGAGACGCTATATGGTGGTACAATTGGCTAGAATACACCCATGGGGTTCCGACGTAGATACAATTCAAGAACGCACTGCTGAACCATTTTGGGTCGACCAAGTATGAGAATATCAACGGACAACTTGCCAAGATCCGACAAACCTTCACGATCCAATAATACCAGACCAGGTTTGAGGAATTATCTTACTTTGCTCGTGATTGGTCTGACAGACAATTATTAGGGACGTTCATCAAAGGACTCAAGCCAGAAATTAAAGGAGAGGTTAAAGCGCGACAGCCTCACACCATAAAGGTCGCAATCTCTTTCGTCCGAATCCAAAAGGAATGATTGAACCAAGATGCTCGGAGGATGAGAACCACTCCTAGACCAGCAGCATATAAACCTCCCTCTGCTCCTAGCCATTCTTTCTGCCAAAAAAATTGACGAGAGAAGAGCTATACGACAGATCGGCGAAGTGCCTTTGTTGGCATTGCAATGAACTTTGGAGCTGCAACCATCGCTACAAAAAGGGGAAGCCTTCCATGATAAAATCTATTGAAGAATCTAAAGAAGAGATCCAAGAACCTAAGGAAGAGAACATAAAGGAAGAACCGCAATCGATCGATTGCACGACTCACGCTTTAGCCGGCCATACGAACCCACAAGCAGCAAAAGTTGAAGAATCTCTTAAGCTGCAGCCCGTCACCGTCTTCATCAAGACTAAGAGCACCAATAACTTTATGAACAGCAAGGTTGCTGCCTAATTGATGCTCCAAAATGAAGATTGCAGCAGGTTCGACGTTGAGGTCGTTGATGGCCAAATTTTGAAGTGCGACCAAAGATACCCACGGGTGAAATTGTTGCAATAGGACCAAGAGATACTTGTTGATATCTTCCTCCTTCCAATTGATGATTATGAGGTCGTGCTCAACATCAAATGGCTAACTACGCTAGGCGATGTTCCCTAGAATTTTTTTAAATTTATCATGAAATTTTTTAGTCATGAGAAATAGGAGATCCTACAGGAGAAACTCGGGAAAGACGTAACGATGATTTGCACGCAGCAAACAGAGAGTTTTAAACAAAGTGAACAGCGGCTTCTTGATGCAACTTAAACAGCACTCTATGGGGGAGCCAACAAAAATTGAAGACCCAAACCTTCTCCAATCGCTTGCTGAATTTTCAGACATTTTCGCCGAACCGTGCAACCTACTTTCTACCCTCCGGAATAACCATCAAATTCTGATTCTCCCGGGCAAACCAGTAGCAAACACTCGGCCATGTCATTATCCTCACCTCCAGAAAGCTGAAATAAAGAGGATTGAAGAAGAGATGGTGGAAACATGGGTCATTAGGCCAAGTTGCAGCCCCTACTCTTCGTCGGTGCTAGCTTTACCCGACTTTGACGAAGTGTTTATTATTGACGCATCGGGAGCTAGAAATTATGTTATCCACATGCAAGATGGTCGACCCCTAGCATACCTCAGTAAGCCCTCACTCCAAATCACCTAAAGCTATCAATCAACAACGAGGGAATGCTAACCTTTGTTGAATTTGTGGCTTGGTATGATACAGGACAACAGCACAAAGAGGAGATAAAATTAAGTCCTGAAAAATTGAAACTTCTAATCCCTCCAAACTCAGATCGAGCTCAGCTTATCATGGACTCTACTAGAGGGCAACCACCATCACAGAGGAAAGCCTAGCTACCATTAAGAACCACACGCTAGCCCGCGTAAGAAAGAAATAGTCGCCCGACAAATACCGGAGTAGAAGGAAGTTTGCTATTAAAGATCGAGTCTTCCTTCATCTTCATCCCTACCGATAGGAATTTATGAAGACTCGAGCCTTACGAAAGTGGTCTCCCCATTTCTTTAGACCTTACAAAATTAGATATCACATTGGAGCCGTAACTTGTGGATCGAATCGACACACTAATTCAAAATTGCAATTGATCCTCCAGGAATCTCATCGCAAATGAAAGTTTAGAGAGGATAACTCAGCCCAGATCTATTCACCCAACACCCAAGTTGATGAGGCCCAGGTTCAGCTAATGATTGCATGGGACCATAGGATCGCAACACATCACCGTCCAGTCACTACTACTGACGCTGGACCGCAGGAGCAAGATACGCCTACATAGGGTCCACAAGGAAGCCTCACAAGGAGTTGTAGATCAGGACTTGGAGTCATAGAGCCTCAGCCTTAAGGACAAGGCTGATTTAATGGCAGGTCTGTTAGGACCCCAGCTGAGTCGGGTCCTAGTCCATTGAGTCGAGTCCAAGGCCCAATCCTAGACCTGATAGTAGGTCAGCTATGAGAAGATTCGAGTCTATTGTAATAAATCAACCCAAATCCTAGTAGGGTTAGGATTCGACTAAGCTGGAGTCCGATTAGGAGTCGAAGTTGGATCCGGGTCAGAGTCAACTGAGTCACGAATGTAAAAACCCTAATATAGCCACCAACCCTAATAAAGAAGTGGTTGGCTAGGGTTAGGGAGGAGTCCTCATGGGATGGGAGTCTCCTAGCGGCCGCCTCCTCTTAAGAGAGGTCGATTAGGGCAAGAGGGGGAGAGTCCCACTTAGCTTGGACTGTCCATAGGGTAGAATAAGAATAAAATTAGGAGTTGGAGACCCCTATAGCCACCTGCCACATCATGGTTAGGAGTTGGCCAGGGGTTAGGAGTTGAGGGGAAGAGGAGTCTTGGTTTAGTAGGAGTCTTGGTTCACTTCTAATCAACTTCTACTCTGAGTCATATTAGGAGTTAGGGTTTAGAAGCCCTATAAATAGCTTGTATTCTCCCCTCTTTTCATCATCAATAGATGAATATTCCTTTCAGTCTTTGTGCACGAAACTAAAGAGAGAGGAACCCCTATAGAGTTCTAAGGAGGCCGATCCCCTATAGAGATCACCCCAAGCTTAGAATCCGCAGGGGTTCTAACACCTTCCTTATTGTGTACCAACCTCTCAAACCTCTCGTGCCGTTTGAATTTGTTGAATGCCTATTGGAGTTTTAACGAGCATCATCTTATCGATTTAGAAGTTTTTGAGGTCTTTCCTCCGTAAAATTCGCCTAGCGATTCCTCTTTTACTTAAATCTCACCTCCAAGTAGGTTAGCATCACTTCAACTTTTGATTGGCATTTTGATAAGAAATAAAACCAACAATCTACTCTCGATAGAATCAATCACCATTGGTGAGGATTTGACAACTGTTGTATTCTACTATGTTTATTCTATAGGTCTTTGAACACAGAGCTCCTCTGCTGGATAAATAAGAGAACAATGGTACTTGATTTCGCCTCTTCTCTTACGATTTGAGAAGGCAAAAGTTACTTGACTTCACACGCTTCCTCGAGGGTTGTACTTCGTGCATCAAGCTGGTTATTAGTCATTGTCTACTCTTTGCTCACACTTCTGAAGCACATAAAGCATTCACACTCTTTACATTGAGTTAGCTACTGCAATTCACCTCCTCATTGCCAGCGAACCTCTGGAGTGTAAGCTTTTCCCAAAAAAAATAAAATTTCACCTAGACTTAGAGCAAGTTTCCAACAATTTTGGTCGTCTCTGGGATTGTACCATCTTCTCCATTATTTATGTAGCGTACTCCTTTGAGTAGAAACGATACAACACCACATATTGCCTAATTCATTCCTTGGTCGAGCACTTTTGCATCGACCCAAAATCTCCCACTTTCGGCTATTTTGATAAAAAAACTCATCGACACTGGTCTTCTAAAGTTCCCTAGCGTCTGCCCTTTAGCTTTGTCTCAACACTTTGTCGCGGACAATAATGTAAACAAGGTGTTCGATGAAATGCTTGTATTTGTCTGTGTCCTTCAGTTTAGGTACATATCTTGTACAACAAGAAGCGGGCTTGCAGTTCGCTTAGCAGCCCTAGTTTGATTTGCTTTATGTCCAAGTTTGGCTTGTAAATACAAGTGTGTCTTATAAGCACTTGTGGGGACTTCGGTCTGTAATTGACCATTATCCTTTGTGTGCAACCTCTCTGAGTTTGTATTCCATGGGTGTAATTTATATTTTGGCTTTATAAAGTGTTTGCTTGAGCAGTTGCTTGTGGATCCCGTGGAATTGCTTCTTCTGGCTTTAGGAGATCTCGGGGAGGGCTGACCTTTGCGGACGGACACGCATGGGTGCCGCACGGCTTAGGCAAAATCAGCTAAGCCCGTGACAATGTGGTATCAGAGCGGGACAAGCACACGCAGAAACACTTGCCATACAAATGTGGGGACCTAGCTAGGCTATATGGAGGACCAAGACGTTTGGGAAAGCGGACATTGAGATGTAGGGAAACGAGTCGCTCGAGGAGGCGGGCATCCTGGTTTGGCATTCAAGGAATAGCCAACCCCTTTGCGTGAGAGGCACCACGAGGACAAGCAAGCGAAGAAGAATGCGTAGCACACAAAGATTGGGATGGTTAAGTTCGAGTTATAGCTCAACGTTGGCAACCAAACTTGATGATGCTCAAGGCAAAGCGGGCGCTTGGTGAAAGAGGAGACCGTGCAATGTGGAGGTGTTGTGTAACGCCGAAAGAGTTGTCAGCTCAGAGGTGAGGGAATTGCTAACTCAAGGATTCGGAACTCATGCAAGGGCTTGTACGGATGAGGTGTTCGTGGCCATCCCAAGCGCGATCGAACTCGGCGCCATGGAGCATCGAACTTTCTCTCAACATGGAAAGGATATGTCCATAGGCGGTGAAATGTGCAACAAGTTCGATGTTGCTAGACCTTGAAGTGCAGTGGGCGTATTGGAGAAGGGTCGCAACCTAGCAAGTACATTTGAGGCGAGAACAAGGCACAAGTTCAAGGCGGAGTAGTCAAAGGGATGGTGGTCTCAAACTTCCAGTGGGAAGTATGTAAGAGAAAAGTTGCTCTAGCACGGATATCCGGGAGGGATAAGTCCTAGTTCTCTAGTGAGAGAATCATGCAGCTCGCACATATCGAGGAAGAGTTCCTCAAAGCGATACCTCCACAAAGCTCAACGGATCGAGTGAGCGACGAAGAGTCATCGCGTGATCTCGAAGGAGGTAATGCATTGGTGGATGCAATTCGAGATCGGTGGGGAGCAATCCAAGGCAACATCATATGAAGGTACACTTAGAGTCGATGTAAATCAAACTCAGCGGAGGGTTGACCCGTTGAATGGTGGACGTGAGGGCCACTATCAACTCAATGCAAATCGAGGAGAGCGACTTGGGTGGAACGGTGAAGTATCCAAGCCGTGAAGGAGTCGACATAGAAAATGGAACATGGAGCGGAGGCACGGAGCTTTCCTTAGACAGAGGTCAAGGGCATGAACTCTTATAGAGGCAAGAGTGGGATCATGTCGTTCCATGGGTTCTCCATTCTGATGGGACAGACTTATTTTGCATGGTGCCAAAGATGAAGGAAGCTTCAAGGCACATGCAAGCTACCTCAGAGATGCATTTGATGAAGTAATTAAGGTGATTTAACTTGCGAAGGCAAAGTTGGGATCATGAGACCTTAGTACGGGGCAAGAGGACGCAGAGGCAGGTACTCTTGAAGAATATACCACAATGTTGCCGTTCAAGTTGTCAGGAACAAGAGGTGCATAGCAAGATTGTGCTGGTAGAGGATAGAGGCCCAAGATCCAAACAATGGTGCACCAACTCTAGTGAAGTCAGGGGACTTCAGAAGCTCTTAGGCGATGGACTGTCCTAGAGCTATGCTTCGTCCAGGTGTGACCCAAGAGTGGGTGGACGAAGGGGAACTGCCAAGGGAGCGAACTAAAAATCGGAGATGGCGGAGGCCCTATGATGTGTTGGCGAGAGGCCACACGTGGAGAAGTCGTAGTCCGAGTTCATCACACGAGAATCTATATCGATGGAGATGTCACCGGGAGGTGACATGGTGCACGGATCGTGGTGGAATAGTTCGTGGCAATGCGATATAGGCAATCTTGTCCGTGAGGGACAAGATCGTCTTGAAGTATGATCGAGAGTTCTTGGGAGCTCCACTTTGGTGTCGACACAACAAGAAGAAGGGCTATGGATTCAAGGTGAATGTCGTGTCAGAGGCGGGTGTGTGCATCAAGCATTGGATGAAAGCCTTAGTCATCGATATGGGGAGATACTACCGAGGAAAAATCCAAGTGCAAATACCGGAGTCCCATGGAGGGGACATGATCGTATGAATGATCGAGGCTGGAGCTCCACTTGAACAATCGGCAAGAAGGGTTGTGGATTCAAGGAGTGAATGTTATAGTAGCGGGTCTTGTGTGATCAAGCTTGCGTCGGATGAAAGCCTTGGTCGTCGGCGTATGGGTACATGTACCGAGGAATAGTCAGATTGCAAGTACCAGTGAGTCCCATGGAGGGGACTTGATTATACTAAGGTATAATCGAAGCAGCTGGAGAGTTGGACTGCTTCAGTGCTCACATTCCCTTAAGGGAGCTCGGCAAGTCAGAGGACAAGGCCGAGTAAGCGAACGTTGCTACCAAGAAAGCTAAGGAGAACAGATCGCGAGCCTGCAACAAGATGGCGGAGGCCATGCGTGAGTTGCATCTGCTTTCCATCGACCAAGGAGGCTAGGAGGACACGGTGGTGTCAGTAGGTGGTCGAAAGGCGAGGCGATGACGAGTCGTCGGCTACCCAAAAGAAAAGCATCGGTTAGAAAGGTGGACTCGGAGGAGCTCCACGGTGCCACAGAGACAGATCTACCAATCGCGAAGGAAGGGATGATGATGCAAGATAACAGATAGTAGTGCAATGGACTTGGCAGCGCCATGGTACCGCAGATGCGGGACTTCCGTGAAGTCATCGATCCCTTGCTCTCATGGAGGGAGAGCATTGGTCGTAAAAGGGGCCGAGGAGGTGGAGAACGAGGCAAACTCAAGTACCAAGACGGAAGGCGAGGCCAAGAAACTTCATAAGACCGATGTCGATGGGCTTCTCATCGAGATAGCCAAAATTAAGGGACTTGGTTGATGCAGGAGTGCTCGACCAAGGCAAGTAGGTAGTACATGGTACTATACCTTTCTACTCAAGAGGAGTAGGCGGCAAAGGTGATGGAGAAGATGGTACAATCCCAAAGGCGACCACATCTATCAAAGACTTACTCCAAGTTGGGGGACTCTTAAGTTGAGGTAAACTTTTTGCTCTTTTCGGGCAAAACTTCTTGCATTCCAAAAGTTCAATAGCAGTGGAAAGGCGAATCATAGTAGCTAACCAAACACAAGGAGTGCAACCACTTCAAGTGCTTGATGCGAGCAAAGAGCGGCGAATGTTAGTAACCGATGCATGAAGTACCAACTCGAGGAGGCAGGTAAAATCGAGTAACCTTTGTCTTCTCAACTCGAGAGAATGGGCGAAACCGAGTACCCCAATTCTCTTAACTCGAGGAGGTGAGCGAAGCCAAGTAACCTTACCTTCTCAACTACGAAGAGAATGGGTGAAGCCAAGTATCCCGGTTCTCTTACTTATCCAAGCGGGGAGCTCGCAAGTTCAGTGACCCTTCAAAGAAAGCTTATGGAAGACAATGGTTGTCAAATCCTCACCGTTGGTGATCAGTACTACTGAGAGTAAATTTTTCACTTCATTTCCCAATTGACTAATCGAAAGTGGGAGTGATGCAAACATACTTGGAAGTGACAACTAACAGTGGAAGAAGGTTGATGGGCAATATTATGGAGAAAGGACCTTAAAACTTCAAAGTCCGAGGCGATGCTCGTTAAAGCTCTAAAAGCATCTACCCGTTAAATATGAGTATCTGCGATAGCACATAATAGGCGGTCTTTTCCTTCATCGAGGGATCGCGAGAACCAACAAGGATCGACAACTCCAACCCCACACCGATTCAATCATTGGTAAGTTGAGCGGCGTGGCGGATCGAGTTCGACTACTCAACAACAACGGCGGAGAGCGGCTAGGAGCCAAAGGCGTGTTGCAGCCAAAGCAGAAGATTGAAGATTCAACAGAATGCGAGGAGATGCAGCGTCTACAGTGGCTTCGACGAGGACGTCGAAGGAATAAGTGGAGGAGAATGTCACGGACAATAATGTAAACAAGGTTTTCGATGAAATGCTCGTATTTGTCCGTATCCTTCGGTTTAGGTACATATAATGTAGAACAAGAAGCGGGCTTGCAGTAGGCTTAGCAGCCCTAGTTTGATTTGCTTTATGGCCAAGTTTGGCTTGTAAATACAAGTGTGTCTTATAAGCACTTGTGTGAACTTCGATCTGTAATTGACCATTATCCTTTGTGTGCAACCTCTCTGAGTTTGTATTGTCCATGGGTGTAATTTATATTTTGGCTTTATAAAGTGTTTGTTTGAGCAGTTGCTTGTGGATCCCGTGAGAATTGCTTCTTATGGCCCGTTTTCTCTTTTTGTAAGTCTATGGGACTCTAGGAGATCTCGGGGAGGGCTGACCTTTGCGGAGGAACACGCATGGGTGCCGCACGGCTTAGGCAAAATCAGCTAAGCCCGTGACAACTTCGAGTTTGCCTTTGTATTCTCCACCTCCTCGGCCCCTTTCATAACCAAGTGCTCTCCCTTCATGAGAGCAAGGGATCGATGACACCACGAAAGTCCCACCTCTGCAATACTAACACGCTACTGTGCCCATGACCCTACTATCCATCACCTCGTATATATATATACACACACACACACACCACAAGCGGTATGCCTAAGCATACCGCTCAATATCGACGTACCGTACTAAGTAAAGCTTGATACGCCAGTACGGTACGAAATGGCGAACCGTAATAATCATTTGTGTTGCTCTATCTAACTATCACACATTAGTGTCACCCCGTATTCGTCTCGCTACCTCTTGAAGGATTTATCCAATCCTTCAGTTCTGCCACCTCATCTAAACACACATCGTGAATCTTCTTCGGTGTTAGAGATTAGATCCTCTTACCAGCCTTTTGAATAGAAGAGACCATGCTTTGTATTCGCTAAATCCTATAGAAATTGAACCATTTAGCTATTACCTTCCTAATATTCCGCTTCTTTTCTTTTATATATGTATCGTCAATCCGTGTTTGTTTCGTTGTTTGTAGAGAATAAGCTTACAGATTAATAAAAATAATATATGATGTTGACCTCTTGCCAAATCCTCTGATAAAATCACAAAATTCTACCCTTCCTCATGCTACCAATCTGGCTCAGCTAAGGTGGGGGAATAGGCTACCTCATGTTAGCCGACCTCTAGTCTTCATATATCTTGAAATAATAAATCGATCACTGTGTAGCCCTGTGGTATTCTGTCTTAGTTCTGGCTTTCTTTTTAATTGTATCTTCCTTTGTTTGATGTTACTTGTCTTAAAATGATTTACGGACCTCCATCAAAACCTTCTTGTATTTTATAATATCGAGATACCCAGCGATTAAATACATCTTCTCCCAAGTGATTCCTCCACCCTTGCCAATGTAGCCATAGTACATGTATTGCCAATGATAACCATTTCAGGCATGATCCCAAGCGTCACCATATGCTTGTTCGCTTAGTGTTATATATCTACCAAAATTGAATCAAATAAGCAAATTGCGGTTAGCCCTAATTTAAAATAATAATGTGAGATTATATATTATGAACCCTGCATTGTCACTATAAATATGTCAATTAACCTATATGTTAATTGAACCCTAATTAGTTATATTTTACCACAATAAATGTCAAACACCTTAAGAGGCATTAAATATGTAAATTTAATCCAATATAGATCTAATAACGATGAAATCATCATTAAATACACTAATCACACCATTAAACTAATTAATTACTTCCTAATTATTTCTCTTTCACCACTATAGACATGTCAAACACTCTAATAGATATAAAAGGCATTTAATTAATCCCATATGAGTTAAATTTCGATATCATTATAATTAAATACACTAATCACAATATTAATATAGTTGATTAATCCTTAATTAGTCTTCTTTCACCACTATAAACATACCAAACATCCAAATAGATATTAAAGACATTGAATTGATCGAATATTAATCAAATTTCGATTAAATCATCATTAAAACCAAGGTTTGACTTACATGCATTAGTATCGAGATTGTCTAGACGATCGAGCAAGACTGCATACTACGTATGTTATAAAATATAATATTATATTATATTATATAAATATAATATTAATATATTAAATATATTAAAAAGAAAGGGGGCGACGTCACCTCGATCTTTCTCCCACGGGAGACGCCTCTCCTCGTGGGAGAAAAGCGGCGCGACGACGCCGCCCGACCGAGGGCGAGGCGACGGCCAAGACGCGCGACAAAGACGTGGGCGACCCGCGAGCGAGGATGGCACCAGGTATTTCTTTCTTCCCTTTTTCTCTTCTTTTTTCTACTTTTCCTCTTCTTCTTCTTCTTCTTCCCTTTTTCTCCCTCAATCGATTTTTGACGATACCGCTCGGGCGGTCGACATACCGGTAACCTAGCGAGATGTACCTGCATCAAGCAGACATCGAAATTGCAAAACTTGATTAAAACCATTAATCACAGCATTAAAAAAGTTAATTAAAACCTAATTAAACCAATTATGCCATCACAAACATGTTAAACACCTTAATATATATGAAATACAAAGGTTTGGCCCATTAAGTGTCTAATTTGAAAAAAATCAACATTAAAAACACTAATCCCAATATTAAAGGCCTTAATTACTCCTTAATTAACACTATTTGACCATCAAAATTATATCAAATAATATATTAAACATTAACCACAAATAATTTATTAATCAATAAAAATCAAGAAAGAGAATAAATATCAATTGATTAGAGTGTCATTCCTCTAACTGAAGTGTTAATGCTCCCAAATTAGCCTCCTAAATTTGATTTAATCCACAACTTATAGCTTTGTTGAGTTTAGTGAAAATGTAAAAATAAAAGAGAATGTCAGTAAGAAGAAGTTTAAGAGGGTTGAAGAGCTTAAGAGAGTGAAAAGGGTTAAAAGAGGAGGGAGAAAAGAATTTAAAAATCCTTCCTTTGGTTTAAATGGTCAAATTGACCATTTGAAGCAAAGCAATCTCAGCCTTTGATCTGTATAATCGAAATTTGATTGTTACCAACCGGTACAAGTCGATAATGGTCAGATTTGGACCATTCCTACCAATACAAACCCCGTATTGAATGGTACGGGGTCATGTAACATATATCGCCCAGTACGGGTTGTTCCACATATTAGTCCCTAATCAGCTCATTACTGCTTGTATCAAGTAGTATACCATGGTATGGTATGGCGATCTTTGGATGTGCATATTAAAAGTATGGGTAAAATTTACCTTAGAAAACTAAATACTAATAGCTTTTAACTAAAATTAACATACCATCAATCTTAGATTGATTTACAAAACAAGATATCATCCTAGTGCACCTTGTGGCATTGAAAGATACCTTAGTATACCTCTTGTTCAAAAGAATCTTTCATAAATAAAAATTGTTGTAAGCATGTTTTAACTGATTTTATGTTTGTTTTCATCAAATTGCAATTTCAGTCTGTACCGGTATACCAAGCCCTGCATGGTACGTATCGAGGCGTATTGACGGTATGCCCAAAATCAACAAAAAAACTCACAAAAATACGTAAAAAATAAAAAAATTATATTAGACTTTTTAAGTTAGAAATAAATATAAATTTAGTATAATTTTAGTAAAAATAATTTAAATTAAGAAAAATTTTATTGCATATCTTTTTTGGTCTTTAAGGAGTAGCTTTGTGGTACATTCTAGATCAGCATTCGATTAATGTTGAATTATCTATAAAAATTTATTTAAATTATTAGATTTTTTTATACAACTTAAACTTTAAAATTTAAATAATTAATTAATTAATTAATATACCTGGTTCTACCACTAAAAAGAATGATGGGACTCCATGGACGGTGGATTGAGGTCCTTAATCTTATGTATCTGTATATCAATATAATATGTTTATCAGACTCGATCCTGAAATTAATCCCACACTGATACACCGTATGCCCAGTGATTTAAAAAGCACTTGGCGCTAAGGTCCCAAAACGCTCAAGGCGTTAAGCGCTCGCCCGAGCGAAGCGAGACACTAAAATATAAAAAGTATATAATACAATTAATAAAACTAATTATTTAAATAAAAATATGATTTCATTAAAAAATTAAAATACAAACTATAAAGTCAAAATACCATTGGAGAAACTATTGAGTTGCTTTGTACACTTGTCATTTAAATAAAAATATGATATTTCATTAAAAAATTAAAATACAAACTATAAAGTCAAAATACCATTGGAGAAACTAAAGGTCCATTACAGACCGAAGTCCACACAAGTATCCACATGACACAACTCTCATTTACAAACCGAAACCAACCACGAAAGCTAACTAAACTAGGACTGCCAAGGTTACTGCTAACCCGCTACTTGCTGTACAAAGTATGAACAGAACCCGAAAGACATGGACATACATAAGCATCACTTGAGCACCCTCTTTATATTTATTTTTGTCTGTGACATTTTCTCCCACTTATTCCTTCGACGTCCTCGTTGAAGCCGTTGTAGACGCTACATCTCGTCATTTGCTAAGTCCTCAATCTTTTCCTTTAACTACAACACTGGCTCCCAGCTGCTCTCTGCCGCTGTTGTTGAGTAATCAAACTTTGATCCGCCATACTGCTTCAACTCGCCAATGGCTGACTCTAGTGTGAGATCGGCTAAGTTGTGTTGATCCTTGTTGATTCTTGCAGATCCTTATGATAAAGGAAAAGACCTTCCTTGTTTTGCGCCAGTATCTCAAACATCTCATGCCGCTTAAACTAGGTGGATGCTTGTTGGAGCGTTAACGAATATCACCTCGCAGACTTTGAATTTATTTTAGGTCCTTCATAAAATGTGTCCATCGATTCTTCTTCAATTTAGTTGTCGCTTCCAAATAAGTTCGCATCATTTCCACTTTCGATTGACATTCTGTTGGGAAATAAAGCAAACAATCTACTCTCAATAACATCGATCACCAATGGCAAGGATTTGGCTACCATTAGGTTTCTTCAAAGGGTCTTTGAACTTTTGCAGAGCTTCTCTGCAAGATAAATAAGAGAACTAAGGTACTCGATTTCACCCATTCTCTTAAGAGTTGGGAAGGCAAAGTTACTCAACTTCGCCCGCCTCCTCGAGGTTGTACTTCATGCATCGAGATGGTTACTAGTCTTTGCCTGCTCTTTGCTCATACTTCTGAAGCACCCGAAGTGTTTGTACTCCTTGCGTTGAGTTGTCTACTATGTTTCGTCTTCTATTTACCATCGAACTTCCAGAATGTAAGAAGTTTTGCCCGAAAAGAGCAAAAACTTCACCCCAACTTGGAGCTAGTCTTTGATAATTTTTGTCGCTTTTGGGATTATACCGCCTTCCCCATCATCTTTGCTGCCTACTTTTATGAGTAGAAAAGGTATAAACCACGTACTACTAACTTCGTTCCTTGGTCGAGCACTCCTGCATCAACCCGAAGTCTCCTACTTTCAGTTATCTTGATGAGAAGCCCGTTAACACCGGCCTTATTAAGTTCTCTGGCCTCTGCCCTTCAGCCTTGTCCTGGTATTTGGTGTTTGCCTCTGCATTCTCCACCTCCTCGGCCCCTTGCACAACCAACACTCTCCCTTCATGAGAGCAAAGGATCGATGACTCCTCGGAAGTCCCACCTCTTCAGTACCATGGCGCTGCCAAGCCCATGGCTCTACTATCTGTTGCCTTGCATCTGCGCCCCTTTTTTTACGATTGGTAAATCCGCCTTTGCGATACTGTGGCACTCCTTCGAGTCCATGTCCTTTCTGACCAATGCTTTGCTTTGGGTAGCTGAGCCCCTCTAGATTCGTCGTCGCTTCCTCGCCCCTTTCGACCACCTGCTTCAACACCCTTGTGTTATCTAAATAGTTTCCCTTGGTCGATAGATAGACACTGCAACTCCCATGCATGACCTTCGCCATCTTGTTGCAAGGCTCGCGTCGATTTTGTTCTCCTTAGCTTCCTTAGTAGCAACGTTCGCTAACTCGACCTTGTCCTCTAACTTATCGAGCTCCCTTAAGCGAATATAAACACTGAAGCAGTCTTAACTCTTCAACCGCTCTGATCATACCTCTGTATGATCAGGTCCCCCATAGGACTCGCTAGTACTTGCAGTCTAAATTCTCCCTCGGTGGCACATAGCCAACATACTCTGATAATCAAGGCTTTTATCCGATGCAAGAATTAATGTGCACACACAGAAGACCTGCCTCTGCGGTACCATAGCATTCAATCCTTGAATCCAGAGCCCTTATTGCCATTGTATTGTTCACCGAAGTGGAGCTCCCAGTAGCTCCTAATCATACCTCTACATGATTACATCCCTCATGAGACTTATCCCGCGTGTGTTGTATTGCCTCAAACTATTCCACCACGATTCACTGCACCATGTCGCCTCCTGGTGACATATCCATTGCATTCAAATTCTTGAGGAATGAACTTGGACTACAATCTCTTCATGTGTGGCCTCTGCCAGCATATCATAGGGCCTCTGCCACCTTCGATTATGTTCGCTCCTTTGGTAATTCACTTTCACCTACCCATTATCGAGTCACATCCGGACGAAACATCGCTCTAGTATAGTTCATTGCCTAGTAGCTCTCGAAATTCCCAAACTTCGCTAAAATTGGTGCACCATTATCTGGATTCCGGGCCTCTATCCCCCATCAGCATAATCTCCGCTACGCACCACTTTCTTCATGACAACTTGAACAGTAGAACTATAAAATATTCTTCAAGAGTACCAACCTTTGCGTCCTCTTGCCGATGGTAAGGCCTTATAATCACAACTTCGCCTACGCAAGTTGAATCACCTTAGTTCCTTCATCAAATGCATATCTGAGACAAGGTACATGTGCCTCAAAGCTTCCTTCGTCTATGGCATCATGCAAGATGAGTCTGCCATATCATAATGAAGAACCCATGGAATGACATAATCCCACTCTTTTGCCTCTACAAGAATTCATGTCCTTGACCTCTGTCCAAGGAGAGCTTTATACCTTCGCTCCATGTTCAATCTTCTACTTCTACTCCTTTCTTACATCTTGAATACTTCACTAAGTTCCACCCAAGTTGTTCTACTCCTCGATTTGCATTGAGTTGATGATGGCCGTCATGCCCACCGTTCCACGGGTCAGCCCTCTGTTGAGTTTGATTTTCACATCGACTCTAAGTGTGCCTTCATATGATATTGTCATGGATTGCTACACCACTTGATCTCACAATGCATCTACCATTGTATTATCTAATGCGAGATCATACAATGACTCATCGCCACTCCCTCAGTCCGCTGAGCTTTGTGAAGTTGTTGCCTTGATGTAGTCCTCAACATGTGCGGTCCACTACACATGATTCTCCCTCTAGAGAACCGACACTTAATCCTCCTGGATATTTGTCCTGTTGGAGCAACTTTCCTTTTCGCATCCTTCCCTCAGGAAGTTTCAGAGACCACAATCCCCTTAGACTACTCCATCTTGCTGAATAGACTGTGTATTGTTCTGCCCTTACAAATGCACTTGCTACATTGTGACTCTTCGCCAATATAGCCCCCCGTTGCACCCTTCAAGGCTAGCAACATGCTGAACTTGTTGCACGCTTCAACCTTCGACGGATATATTCTTCTCATGCTGAAGAAAAAGCTTAAATGCTCCATATCACCGAGTTTCGATCACCTTGGAATGGCCGCGAACACTCCATCATGCACTTGCTACATGAGTATCGAATTCTTCGATTTCGCAATTCCCCTCACCTCTATGAGCTTTGCACAACTCTTTCGGTCATTGGGCAACACATCCCACTTTGCACGGTCTCATCTTTTTACCAAGCGTCTCGCTTACCTTAAGCATCATTAAATTTGGTTGCCAACATCGAGTCGTGACTTGAAGTCAACCATCCCAACCTTTGTGCGCTACGCATTCTTTCTAGCTTGCTTATCCTCATAGTCCCTCGCACAAAGGGTTAGTTATTCATCTGAATGTCAATCATGGATGCCCACTCCTCTGAGCGACTCCTTTCCCTACATCTCAATGTTTGTTTCCCCCAAACGGTGGCACGTACTGGCTACCCTCCATGTAGCCCAGATAGGTCCCCCACGTTTGCATGGAAGTGTTTCTACGTGTGCTTGTCCTGCTCTGATACCAAATGTCACGGACTTAGTTGGTTTTGCCTTAAGTCGTGCGGCACCATTGTATGTCCATCCGCAAAGGGCAGCCTCCCTAAAACCTCATATGGTCCCTTAAGACTTACAAAAGAGAAAACGGGTTAGAGAAAGCATTTCCCATGGGATCCACAAGTAACCACTTTAACAAACACTTTATATAGCCAATGCGAATTGCAACCATGGATTTTACAAACTCTAAACGGTCACACACGAAAGATCAAGGTCCATTATGGACCGAAGTCCACACAAGTGTTCACATGACACAAATTTCATTTATAAGCCAAAACCGGCCACGAAAGCTAACCAAACTAGAACTGTCTAGTCTGCTACTTATTGTACAAAGCATGAACAAAACCCAAAAGACACGGACATACATGAGCATCACATTTATATGATAGTCTGGTGATTGAGCGAGGCGCTCGAGCCTCACCTCGCTCGAGCGCTTTTTGCAATCACTGAGTATGCCATTGGTGCATCAATGTGGTGATGGTCATAGGTTGATGGTCGTGAACTACGTGTCTGAGGCAGCTCCTAAAGCAATGACGAATGTGGCATGTATTGATGCAGAAGCATAGTAAATGTCAAAACTTCTACTTTCGCTACTGATCTATTGCTCTGTATCATAAGATCGATCATTATACTTTTGCTCAGAGAAGTATGACCAACTATCACCATACTACTGTAGGTCGTAAGGTTCTCCATAATACAATAACTATAAATATAATGAGGTTTTCTCTAATGTCTACATCGTGTAGGCTCTGTCGTATCTGCTCATAATCATTTACTGGCTTCCCCTTCCGTGCATAATCTTGACTAGTATCTCGTTGAGCTCCATGATATGAATCTCAAGTGGCATGTATAAAATATGGCTCCTCGGTCCATGCACCCTCAAATTATGCCGATGCTACTGCCTTTCCCTTTGCCTTTGTCTTTTTGTACGCTGGGCGGACGAATGTGATGATTCAGTGAAATAAGTTGAAAGAAAGGGGAGGAAAGGGTTTAAAAACCTTTTACTAAGCCTCAAACGATTCAATTAACTACTTAAAATAGAGAAATCTCAACCCCTGATCAGTAACGATCGAAATTCAACCGTTACCGATCGGTACAGGTGAGTAACGGTCAAATTTCGACCATTACTACTAGGTACAGACCCTGTATAACCTGATACGAGGTCCAAGGTACTGCTGGTAGAGGGCAATTCACGTATTGGTATCCTGTCAGACCGATACATATCAGTATAGCAAACCTTGGTTTTCATTACATGAATAGACAATATCATCAAATGCAAGCAACAAACTAATAGTGGAAGTGAGGTGAGGAGATAACAGATTCATCTTGTCACAGAAAAAAACATGAATCATAAGCAACATACATAAGAAACAAAAAATTCTTTCACACCCTTGCACACCCAAAATAATTAGGCTTCTGACAGCGATGACCAATTCAAACATTCAAAATCAGATTCTAATAAGTTAGTTAAGACAGGATATTTGTCTCCAAAATTCCTATAAGGACCAGCGTGTTAAAATTCAGAATCATTCCTTTCTTTTCCAATATAAAGCCCAAATCAACTATTAATTTATCTGGCTAAATGAGATCAATCAATTGTTTCAGCCTGATTTAAACTATTTAGTCAAATCTAAGTCTGACCTAGTCTAGTTCAGTTCAATCAAACTCAACCAGGTTATAGTTGAACTTGACAAATCATATGAAACAAACTCACAGCCCCAATAAGACCCCAAAAATTTGGAGTTGCGCCAGGCTCTCCTACCCATTCTTCTGTCAAAGTCTTTTCAGCCATTTTTACCCACTTTAAGGTCTTTAAAAATACTAAAGTTCATTAATCTCTGTGTAGACATAACATACACAAACTACAATCATAAATCAATTAAATAACAAGTGTATATGCTTACCAACACACTAATTTTTGTCCAAGTAAACACATATGTATGTCAAAGAAAGATCAGTATATAACGGTCCAAGAAAGAAAAAATATCACCTCATGAAAGTGAAATCGCCTCCTATGCTTAACAATACCTTTGGTGGCAGAGTAAAACATATCCATTAGCATGGTCTTTCCTGCATCCATCATGGATACTTATTTAGATACAACTATCCAGAAAACCATATAGAATAACAACAAGAGCTCATAAACTGCTATACAACTAAATTCATGTAGCAGAATACTCCCAAATGCAGAATATCTTCCAAATGATCCATTATTTCAATGAAAACAACAGCAAAGGTTGGACAATGTCAATTATAATAACTATAGACAACATGGAAGATGCAACTACTGAGTTTTACTCTGCCACCAAAGGTATTGTTAAAAACATACCACTTCCAACATTTCCATACAAGTATAATCCTTTTGGAGCTGTGGGTTGAACTGGTTGAACACCAACTACTGAGTCTAGCTTTTTTTCACGATTAAGATATGAGACCATCTTCCCAGCACCTGGTTCTACATTCTGTCGTCTTCTCCTCCTAGATCGACAACAGATATGATACAACAAGCATAATTCATCAAGTTGTATTATCAACAAAAGCATATGCAGAAGACACAGAGCAAGAGCTGGAAGTTCCACAAGGAGATGCCAAAGAAGATAGAGAGGGAGGGGAGGATATATAGATGCAAAAAATCCTAGAACAATATCCATGATAACTTGAAGAGAAATACTATCATTCAATACTCTGTTCTTTGAAAAATTAAAGAAATGCAAGTCAGTTCCATCCCAGGAGCCTTCTTTGTACCACAGATTATGTACCAATTAGCTTTCATCTAGTATCAAACTGAATTTTCCACTTCGAAAACACAATAGCAATTTACATTTATCAGCTTAAAATAGTCAGCTGCATGGTTTGATATTCATCACTACAAAAGGACAAAGTAGAAGAAAGGCATAACTTTTGTCGTATGCATATGATTATATATATTTAAATGGTGTACCCAATACACGAGACTCCCACCAACTTGGGGTCTAGGGCAGTGATAGAACCCCAGAAGGAGCTCTATATATTTTGATCTCTGAGGGGGATTAACCCTTGGTACGTCATAGGGGTTCCTCCCTCCTAGAACTCAGCACAAGGCTGAATAAAAGATTGATCTTGCTTGATAAAAGAGAGGGTGCGGCTACATCATTATATAGGGTTCTAAATGCTAGCCCATGGAGCGCTTGCCTAAGTAAAATTACCCCTTTGCCCTCCTATAGCCAACCTAGTTGAGGGAAACCTTGGCCATCCAACCCAGTAAAAGGGGCAACGGCCACTAAGCCCTAAGGCCTCAATCTAAACCCTAGTCATACTTCTTTATAGGATAGAAATGGCTAGGTGGGGTTTTATTACATTCCCATAGGGTTTTTATTGACTACTTCTAGGGTGATTAAGACTCAACCCTGCTGGAGTCCTATTAAGCTCGGCCTCTTTGAATCAGCCTTGTCCACAAGGCTGAGGGTCCATAAACTCTAGGAACCGAGTCTTCATCTCCTCGTAAGACTCCCACGTTGCATCTTCGGATGATAAATTATTCACTTCACAGTACTTCAGTTGAAGGGCATCGACGGCGCATCACAATCCTCCGATCAAGTATAGCTTCAGGTTGAGCTTGAATCTCGCCATCATTTGTAGTGCTCGGCAACTGAGTCTGAACCAACTCACGTTCTCCCAATTTCGGCTTTAGCAAGGATACGCGGAAGACGGGATGGATCTTAGCATCATCTGGGAGATTTAATTGGTATGTCACGACCCTGATACGCTCCAAAATCTGATATGGTCCATAGAATCGTGGAGATAGCTTCATCTATGCTCGGGTGTTGATTGACAACTACTTGTATGATTGTAGGCGAATATAGACCCAATCTCCTATCGAAAATTCTCGCTCACTCCGGTGAGTGTCTGCTTGTTGCTTCATGCGGGCTTGGGCGACAGTTAGGTTGTCTTTAGCTACAGTGCTTTTCCTGTCAATTAAGTTTTGGTCAACCTGATCCACTTTGGCCGCACCAATTACATATTTAGGTATTACAGGGGGGGTTGGCCATACAATACCTCATGGGGGTACATTTAGTTGATGAATGATAAGTTGTGTTGTACCACCATTCGGCCCAAGGAAGTCACCTTGTCCATTCTTTAGGCCGGTCACTGGTGAAGCATCGTAAGTCTCGCGGCATCTGTTCACCACTTCCGTTTGGCGATCCGTCTGTGGATGATAGGTTGTGCTCATCTTCAATTGGGTGCCTTGTAGTTAGAAGAGCTATGTCCAAAATTTACTTGTAAACACCTTGTCACGGTCGCCACAATCGACTTTGGCATCCCATGCAATTTTACAATATTTTTCACAAAGAGTTGAGCAATACCGGCAGCGGTATAAGGATGCCTCATAGCACAGAAATGAGCATATTTGGTTAGACAATCTACCACCACAAAAATCGGGCAGTGCTAGGACCGGCGTCGTCGTCATGGCTACCTTGAGTCATTCAAAGGCTGTGGAAGCTTTATCTGACCATAAAAATGAGTCTTTCTTCAGTAGGGACGTGAGTGGGGCACTGATCTTACCATAATCTTTCACGAATTTTCCATAGTAGCCCGTGAGTCTAAGAAAGCCGCGCAGCGATTTTATGTTTGTAGGTTTCGACCATCCTTGCATTGCTTCGATCTTTGTCGGGTCTACTGCCACTCCTTCCTCTGATATAATGTGCCCCAGATACTTCACTTTACATTGTAAAAAGTTGCACTTTGATTGTTTAACATAAAGGATATTCTCCCGAAGAATTATTAGAACAATTCGCAAGTGCTGAAAATGCATATAAGTGTAGGGCTATAAATAAGAATCTCATCCAAAAATACTAATACGAACTTACGTAGAAACCTCCAAAAAATGTCGTTCATCAAGCTTGAAAAGCAGCAGCATTTGTAAGTCCGAAGGGCATTACCAAAAACTCGTAGTGGTCGTTATGTGTGCGACAGTTTTCAGAACATCTTCAATGCATACTCGAATATGATGGTATCCAAAACGGACATCCAATTTAGCGAAGACTCGGGCTCCTTTTAGTTCATCCAAGAGCTCATCTACTACTGGTATAGGATATTTGTCTTTGACGATGATGGCGTTTAAAGCCAGGTAATCAACGCACATCCGCCACTACCATCCTTCTTGCGCACTAACAACACCGGCAAGGAGTAAGGGCTGCAACTTGGTCGAATCACTCCGATGTCGAGCATCTCCTTGACGATATTCTCAATCTCGTCCTTCTGTAAGTGAGGATAACGGTACGGTCTTAAATTTGCTGGAGGTTTGCCCGATAATATAGGAATGCGATGATCATGCGACTGGTTAAGGGGCAGCCCACGCGACTCCGGGAAAACATCTGCGAATTCGTCCAGTAATAGGGCAAGCTTAGGATCCGAATTTTGCACTTTTTCCTCCTTTGATGGCTGCTGGATATGCATCAAAAATCCATCATTTGTTTTGTGTAGCACCTTCTCCATTCGCTGCATCGAAACGGTGGAGATATGGCTCCCGCGCTTGCCTCGTAATGTGACCTCTCCCTTTACAATAAAACTTCATGATTAATTTAGAGAAATTCCAGGAGGTGTCACCTAATGTTATGAGCCATTTAATCCCAAGCACGGCTTCGTAGTCATTGATGGGTAAGAGGAAGAAATCGACTACCACTTCTTGGTCTTGTAAGAGCAATTTTACCCGCGGGCACCGTTGGTTGCAATTGAGGATTCAACCGTCGGCGACATTTACGTTGAACTTGCTGCAACCTTCGATTTGAAGCGCCATACGTGCTGCAACCTTGCTGTTGAGGAAGTTATTGGTGCTGCCCGTATCTATAAAAACGGTGATGGGTTGCTGTTTAAGGAGTCCTCCAACTTTCATCGTCTGCGGGTTGGTGTAGCCGGCCAGCGCGTGCACTGCATAGTAGGCCAGTTGGGGCTCTTTCTCCGTGGCTTCATCTTCAGGTTCGAGGTTTTCTTCAGATCGTTCGTTGTCCTCATCCTCTACTGGTTCAATCATGAGAAGCTAGCCCTATTTGCAACGATGTTCTCGGCTTCACGATTCATCATAGTGCCAACATAACCCCTTAGTCGATTATTCACGAAGCTCACCTCTTGTTAATTTTTTTTGTGTGGGGGCTCGGATGGCAGTAGAGGGGGCTAAAGGCTTCGGCGTGGCTGGTCGGGGAGTGATCCTTGTCCTTCGTACTTCGTGGTTCAATCGTTCTTCTTGGATTCTTACGCAGGAAATCATCGCCAAAAGAATGTACAATTGCCGCGCCTTTACTTCTCCTCGAATCTCCGACTTTATGCCCTCAATAAAAGTCTCTAGAAGTTATTTTTCAGACCAATCTACAGTTTGGTTAGATAAATGTTCAAACCTTATTTGATATTCGTGTATTGTAGAGGTTTACCGAATCTTTGCCAATTATCTGTCGATGTTGTCGAAGTCGGTTGGTCCGAAGCGATTTAGTAGTCCTTCCTTGAATCACTACCAAGAGAGACCTCTGTGGGTGTGCTCAAACTAATTGAACAACTGAATAGCGTGTCCCTCGAGTTCGATGGCAACAATCTCTACCCTTGTAGCATCGGCGGTTCGGTAGAACCGAAAATAGCACTCCGCGTGTGCGATCCATCCGATCGGATCTCCTTCTTCCCATCTAGGGAAGTCAACCTTCATGAGTGAATTGTTTGGATCAGGGATGATGTGACCATACTTTTGAGGATCGTCTCGCGATCTGAAGTTTCTCCTTGTTGTGATTTCTTCGGGCTAGGTGGTCGGCCCATGCTGAATTCGGCAAAAAGGGATCGTATCTTCTCCTCCATGAGGCTTTCAAAGGCTTCAAACTTGGCGTGATGGCCTCCTCCGATGCCATCGTGTAGGCCTCTAGATCTGTAATGTTGAGGTCCTTTTTCTGTTGTCGCCTTAGGGGCATGAGGTTTTGAGGAAGAGGTGGCCGGTTAGGTAGATGGATCGATTTAGATGGAAGTAGGCTGCGGTTTAGAGCTGATTTGGGTGGCTATTTGGGATCGATTTAGGGTGTGGTTTGGAGGGGTTCTTTGTGAGGATTGTAGGGTTTGCAGATGAGAGAAAGAGAGTCCAAAAACCGGTAAAAGACATCACTCAAATTCGATGGAATTCGACAAAGAAAGGTGTTGCGATGTGCTGTCCTACCGAACAGATTTTACGTCAAAGAAACAATGAATTCTAGACATAAATCTCAGAAGAAAACTCGAGGAGAATAGGCAAAACTCCTCAGTTCAGATGTGGTTAATATCAGTAAAAAGTTTGACAAAATTTCGATAGAGTAACGATAGGGAAATAGCGGGAAAGAAGGAGAACAGATTCTTCGTCATAAAAATTTCATCAATACGTGACGTAGAATTAGAGTACAATAGAACCGGTTTCAGAGAGAATTCTTTTTAGAGATAAATCTTAGATGAGGGCTAAGATGATCTATGAAATTATATAAAAATTTTAACCAAAATAAGGGAGCATAAAACCGATTTCAAGAGGCAAATAGATGGCTAAAAATTTTTGCAGTGTTTTGCCTTTGCAATAACGACAACGTTTTTTACGGTTCAAATTTGCAGCAATGAAAATATGGGAAAACCCCTTCAACGTGTAAGATATAGGAATAGCAGCAGCAAATAGGCATGGGTGATGAAAATATACCAGATCTCCAATTTCAAACGTAGGGGACAGCAGCAGATTGATTTGATCTGCAGCTTGGGTGAAAGGTAGAGACGCGTCGTAGCAATTGTGGGAATTGTTTGGGAATGTGGCAGAGATAGCAGTAAGGGCAGCAAAAACATTGCTCTGATACAAGATGATAGAACCCCAGAAGGAGCTTTATAGATTTTGATCTCTGAAGGGAATCAACCCTTGGAACGCTATAGGGGTTCCTCCCTCCTAGAACTCGGCACAAGGCTGAATAAAAGATTGATCTTGCTTGATAAAAGAGAGGGGGCGGCTACATCATTATATAGGGTTCTGCATTGCCAAGTCACTGCACATAAAAGAAACATAAGCAATGCCCACCTTGAAAACCACTTGTCGATAAAACTACTTTTACGATTCCTTGTATCTATCCATATACCATCCTTTTGTTTAAGTTCAGCTTCTTCCAATAGAAGTTTCCGCCTTTCGTTCTCTCTATTCTTCTCCCAAGTTGCCAATTTAACCTGAGTATTAAGTTAAAAGATGGTATTTTACTAGTTGATCAATCAGAATACAATAAATTTGACAAGCATGCCATAAAATACTATTGAATGATAAATGCATAAGTACTTTACATGGTAATCCTCCATTTCCTTCTGATAACGCTGTAGCTTTCCAAGTAATTCTTCAAGTTCAAAGGCAACCCTTTCCTGACAAGTATCATATTTAAGATTTCCTTCTCTAACCATGCTCCTATAGCGAGCTAGTAGACCTTTATATCAGTAACCACAAAAGAAAGAAAAAGAAAAAGATGAGTTAAAAACCTTGATTTAGAAGCAATGATTAAAAAAAATGTTCTTTTTATAGCTTGCTTGTCAGATCTCCTACAGATACAATTACATAAAAACAAGTTATCTTAACACGAAAACAAGCAGTTAATGAAGACGCCAACAGTATTTGACTTTATATCTTGAAATATATGCATGAGAACCATAACATAAAGCAACATTAATCCTTGACCATGTATTCCATTTTGCAATTTTGAGATTGTTACACTTCATTGTTCACATAGGATTCAAGCTTTTGTTAAGCCACCAAAACAATTTGGTGTTACAAACAACAAAGCAGGTAAGGATGATTATGCAATCACCAAGTGGAAAAACCAATACATAACCAACATAAAAGAACTTACGAGCTCATTAGAGAAAAAGCCCCTTCTATATCTTAGTTTTAAGCAAGACAAATAACCAAACAAATTAAGTTTAAGATTTATCAAAAATCTTATATTGCTCTAGGATTTTGGTAATCTATTCATCACTATACTCGTTTCAAAGTTGAGTTCAACTTTTCAAGGCCTAAGTTGATCTAATACAGTAGGGAAGGTCATTGCATATTGAACAGGAAACTTCAATATTATGTGGAAAATATCAAGTTTTTGGTTAGTCAACTTGTAGATTCTACAGTATGTTAGTCAACTTCCCACTTCATATGCGGAAAATATAATACCAATCTTTCGATGAAAATTTTGCACCTGTATTTCCAATGCTAGGATATATTTCCATGTTCAAGCTTCTGGAGCAATATCTTAAGTGTTAATTTTCCTTTACCGAACTTTTGGAAGTCCGTAGAAGTGGACATCACTATGTAACTGTGGCATGACCATATAGCAATCTGACAAGTAAATATGTCACGAAGGAGTTTCATGCTTCTTGCTTCTGGTTCCAGTGAGTGTGATATATAAAGGCATAATTAATTACCGTTGGTTGCTAATCAGAGATGGGTAGAAATTATGAAGTCCGCAATCTAATCGGTTTACAAAAACCCCTAAAACTCTATAGTAAACGAACGACAAAGCTGAAACGATACCTACGAGAAAGAACAGGCTGACAAAATAGTTGAAGAACGGAAGCAAGGGAGTAAACTGGAATTTCCAAGTGTAATCCATTTATTCGAAGACCATAAAGAAATCCATGAAACACCTAAGGAGAATTCCGATATGCAAACGTTGATCCACCCAGCGGCCATCCGAACCCTAGAAGTTTTGGGACACAAAAGCACCAAGTAGCCAAGAAGGTGATCGACCAAGAATGATGAAGATTTCTGGGTAGTAAGGCCATGTAATCGGGGGGGGAGAGGCGAGGAAGGATGATGCTGTCGAATTCACCTGGACGCAGACACGCCGAAGTCTGCGAAGTGTCTCCGGAGAAGTAGCGAGCATTGATCAGGGAACGATGACGATCATGATTGGAAAATTCATGCGCTAAGGTTCGTCGACTACGGAAGAGCGTCCGGGAGAAAAGGGAAGAAGAGGCGGAGAAGAAGCCCCTCATCCCTCTAGGTTTCCGATCGAGGTTGAGAAATCAACGAACAGTGCGAAATAAGAGAAGGGAGATCGAACCGACGCGAAGAAGCGACAGAGGAAGGCGAAACGTTATCGTGGCGGTGAGGTAGCAACGGATCGAGCAGCGTTGGCGCTTCAGACACCGGAAACGTGTCGAGAGGACGGGGTACCCTTCAATCGAATTGAACGTCCGCACATAAATGTGGCATTATGGATGTGAATTTTAATGCACATTTCGTGAGCAAAATAGGCCAAAAATTATTTAAATGGACATTTAATGGCGAGTTCTTGGAAAATTATTAATTTTAAATTGGTTCAGAATATTTTTATTTTTAAAAAAATATTTTAATTTAAAATTAATATTAATTTAAAAATTAATTATGTTCATATTATTGAATCTCGGATTTTGATGATAAGATCAATTGATGAGTGTTTATCTAACATGTATGTTAGAGGAAGATAGGAGTATAGACGATGGGCTAAGATCAAGCTTAAGCATCAGGCCGAGTTTAGACGATGGAATGGGACCTCGTCGGAAGTTCGCTAGGAGATTCGTCGAAGGGATCGGGAAGCTCGTCGAGAGCACGCCGGAAAATCACTAGAACAAGACCATATGACTTGTCGCAAGAATGCTAGAGTTTACTGGATTGGTGGAAGTTGGGTCTTAGTTTAAGTTTGTGGTCTTTAAGTGTTTTAATCGTTGAGTCGTAGTTAGAAGTGAGTCCTAATTGAGTTGGATTTGGATGAAATCCAAATTAACTCAATAAGGCAACTGGGTCCACTGTTCGGATTTGATTGAGCTCAGTTGAGCTCAATTGGTTGACTAGAGGGTTGGTCAACATCATGTTCAAGCCGGAATTCGAAAAGTGGAGGGAACCACTTTTACGAAAATTTCGACAGGTAAACCGCTGGTGAGTGATGGGTGTACCGCTGCCACCCAGGCTTTCGAGCATGGCTAACCCGCCGTCAGGCTGGGCAGTTGAACCGCTATACCCAGGAATCTGAGTACTTTCGACGGTTGACCCGCCCAGGACCGGTGGGTAAATCGCCCGTACTCGATTTTTCGGGTATGTTTGATTTGTTGCTCCAATTTCTAAAGTCACTTGGATCTATAAATACCTTAAGTATTCTTGCATTCACAACAAATTTTTTTTGGGCAATTAAACTCTATGAAAAAGAAATTGGGTGTGATTTGTAAGAAAAAGAAAAGGGAAGGGAGAGAGCTTAGAGTTAGAAATTTTCTTAAAGTTTCTTAAAGTTTCTCGAGTGAAACCTTGAGTGGTGAGGATCATGATATTGCTTTGTTATCAAGAAAAATTAAAAAATTATAAAAAGAAACAAGAACTATAAAAACAAAAAAGAACCAAAGAAGGAGAATGTCATTTGATAAGAATGTATTTTTTTGTCCTCTCAATAAGAATGAGTTTAATCGTATTTCCATTTACAAATCGGCCTTTGATATTTGGCACACTCTAGAAATCATATACGAGGGGACTAGTAGAGTAAAAGAATCTAAGATAAATATTTTAGTTCATAACTATAATTTGTTTCAAATGAAACCAAATGAGTCTATTAGAGACATGTACACATGTTTCACGAATATCATCAAATGGCCTAAAAGCACTTAGAAAATGGTTTTTGAATTTTGAATTATTAGTAAGATTTTGAGATCTTTACCTAAAAATTAGGATCCTAAAGTAACCACTATTTAAAAGGCCAAATAATTAAATAACTTTTCTCTTGAAGAATTGATTGGCTCTCTTATGACATATGAACTAAATTATAAAGCTCATGATGAGCTTGGTGAACTCCTTCCAAAGAACAGGAAAAATGTAGCACTTCGGACAACAAATGACTCCTCGAGTGAAACATTAAGTAATGAGGACCACAATATTGCTTTGTTATCAAGAAAATTTAAAAAAATTATAAAATGGAACAAGAACTATAAAAATAAAAAAAAACCAAAGAAGGACAATGTCATTTGTTATAAATACAAAAAACTAAGACGTTTCAAGAATGAATATCCTCATTTAAAGAAGAAGCCAACACTAAAAAAGAAATCACCTTCGGCTACTTGGGATGAATCGAGCTCTTCAGATGAGGAAGACAACTCTAAAAAAGAAGTGGCTAATTATGCCTTAATGACGATCGAAGATGAGGTTAGTGAGTCTTTAAATATATTTTTTAGAATTATTAAATATATTTCATGATTTATTCATTAAGTTTTGAAAACTTAGCAAATCTTTTAAATTACTTAAAGTTGATCATGATTTGTTAGTTAAAAGACTTGACGAAATGTATGATTCATTAGTTTCACATAAATCATGTTCTAAGTGTGATTTGCTAAATAATGTTAAAGAAGAGAATATAATGCTTAAGACCACACTAGAAAAATTTTAAGTAGAGAACAAATCCCTAAATATGATCCTTACAAATAAGAGTCATATTAATAGAAAAAATGACATAGGCTTTATTGGTAATGTCCAACGAAAGCCAACCATGTTTGTAAGAGGACCTACATTAAACACGCCACCAAGAATCATATGTAATTTTTGTGATAAATTAGGACATAAGATAAACAAATGCCTATTTAGAAAATGTAGTCAACGTCAACTAATATGGGTTCTAAAGAAAACCTTATACAATAAAAATCAATTAGAAAAGAAAGAAAGAGTTCTTTATGGAGGACTCAATATAAAATAGGTATCTAAATCAAGTATATCCTTCTTGTAGGTTTGTCTCTAAACAAAAGCTAGGAGCACCAAATGGGTACCTAAATCAAATATATGCTCAAGTCATATAACCAGAGATCCATCTTATTTTTCTAAGCTCAATAGCTTAAGTAAAGAAGTTGTTATATTTGGAGACAACAACAAAGGTAAAATCATTAGAAAAGAAACAATAGGTAACACATCAAATTTCTTGATTGAAGATGTGTTGTTAGTTGATGCCTTGAAACATAACTTACTGAGCATTATTCAATTATGTGATAAAGGATATGTGATTAAATTTCAACCTAATATTTGAATAATTGAATTGCCACACAAAAATAAATCTTTGATTGTCTTGAGAAACAACAATATATACACTATAGATATTGAAAAATTTTATGATGAAACTTATTTTTCGGCTTTAAATGATGATGCTTGAATTTGACATAAAAGATTAGGTAATGCTAGCATGAAACTTTTAAACCAAATCTCTACCAAGGAACTAGTAAGAGATTTACCTAATCTTAAGTTTATCAAAGATAAAGTATGTAACACTTGTCAATTAGGAAAATAAATAAATAGTAGCTTTAAGTTGAAAAATCAAATTAGCACCTCTAGACCACTTTAATTGATCTATATGGATCTATTTAAACCAATTGACATTATAAGTTTAGGTAGTAGCAAATATGCATTTGTTTTAGTGGATGACTTTAGTAGATATACTTGGACATATTTCTTAGCACATAAAAATGATACATTTAAATATTTTATAAAATTTTGTAAAGTTCTTTAAAATGAAAAAGGATACATAATGTCTTCAATATGAAGTGATTATGGTGGAGAATTTTAAAATAATAATTTTTAAAATTTTTATGATTCAAATGAATATATTCATAACTTCTCTACTCCACGAAATCCACAGCAAAATGGAATAGTAGAAAGAAAAAATAGGGGCTTATAAGAAATGACTAGAACAATATTGAATGACCATTACTCACTAAAACTCCTTATGAATTGTAGAATGATAAAAAGCCCAATATTTTTTATTTTAAAATATTTAATTATAAATATTTTATGTTGAATAAAAATGATGCTTTAGGTAAATTTGATACAAAATCAAATGAAGATATTTTTCTAGGCTATTTTTCTATTTCAAAAGCTTATCATATTTTTAATAAAAGAATTTTAGTAATAGAAGAATCCATTCATGTTGTTTTTAATGAGCTTTCTGAATTTAAGAAGATTGATTTTGATGAGAAAATTAATTTTGATACTTTGAATTTAAAAGAAAACACTCCTAAAAGTAACTTGGATGTATCTACTTTCAATACCTTACCCAAGAAAAGAAAGTATTTAAATGATCATCCTAAGGAGCTTATAATATGAGAAACATCAAAAAGAATTCAAACTCAGTCTTCCTTTAGAAATTTTTGTGTAAATATCACATTTCTTTCTCAAATCGAGCCAAAGTATATTGATGATGCCCTAAGAGATGATTCTTAGGTTAATGCAATGTATGAAGAGCTTAATCAATTTAAGAGAAATGAGGTATAAGAGCTTGTTCCTAGACCTAATGACCATTTAGTGATTGGTAATAAATAAATATTTAGAAATAAGCAAGATAAAAATGGTATCGTGGCTAGAAACAAGGCTAGATTAGTGGCCAAAGGTTTTAACCAAGAATAAGGAATCCATTTTAATGAAACCCTCGCTCTCGTGGCTAGACTTGAAGCCATAAGGATACTCCTTGCCTTTGCTTCTTTTAAAAATTTTAAGTTATTTTAAATGGATGTTAGAAGTAATTTTCTAAATGGTTTTATTTCCGAAGAAGTGTATATTGAACAACCCCATGGCTTTGAAAATAATCTTCTTCATAATCATGTTTTCAAACTTATAAAAGCTCTCTATAGATTAAAACAAACCCCTCGGGCTTGGTATGAAAGACTTAATTCTTTTCTCATTTTAAATAAATTTTCAAATGGTAAGGTTGACACCATATTATTTTTAAGTATTTTAAAAATAATTTACTTGTTACTTAAATTTATGTTGATGATATCATTTTTGAATTTATAAATAAATCTTTATGTGAGTCTTTTGTTAAAGAAATGAGTCAAGAATTTGAAATAAGTCTAATGGGTGAGTTAAACATTCTTCTTAGGATTACGAATAAAATAAATTGATAATGGTATTTTTATTGGTCAAAATAAGTACACATTGAACTTGATAAAACGATTTGGGATGGAAAATGCTAAAACATTAAACATTCCCATGAGCACATATACAAAGCTGGACTTAGATAGTGGAGAAAACTTTGATAAAAAAACTTATAGAGGTATGATAGGAAGCTTATTATACTTAACTACTACAAGGCATAATATTATGTTTAGTGTTGGATTATGTGTAATGTATCAATCTAACCCAAAACTCTATTATTTGAAAGCAGTTAAACAAATTTTTAGATACTTGAAAGGAATATCTAAACTAGGATTATGGTATCCTAAATCAAAGAACTTTGACTTGATTGCCCATTCCGATGTTGATTTTGGTGGATGTAGAATGTATAGAAAAAGTACTACCAGAACATGTCAATTTTTGGGGCATGCACTTGTTTCTTGGACTTCCAAGAAACAAAATTCAATAGCTTTATCTACTGCAGAAGCAGAATACATTGCAACTAGTGCGTGTTATGCCCAAGTCATTTGGATAAAAAACACACTAGAAGACTATGAAATAAAACTGAAAAATATTCCTATAAAGTGTAATAATACAGGTACTATATGTCTAACCAAAAATCCTATTCCATATTCAAGAACCAAATATATTAATATTAGACATCATTTTATAAGAGATCATGTAAATTATCAAGATATCTTTTTAGAATTTATTGACACTAAGCATCAATTAGCGAATATTTTTACAAAACCCTTAAATGAAGAATAATTTGATTTTCTTAGAAGAGAACTTAGAATGCTAAATCATAAAAATATATGAATTGCTTGATTTCATGAGAATGAGCTATTTTTATGATAATATTTTATTGTTCCTATGAGATGTTTATCTTATTATTCATAAAAAGGAGAAAAAAGTTGCATGATGATGATTTTATTATTTTACAGATTTATTTGATATGTTTGCTTGAAATAAATAATTTTTAAATGCATGAGTAGCTCTTAAACCTTTGAATCTCCTTGAATATTTTGGATTTTTGAACTTATTTTCAAAATTTTATCACTACAAAATTGAAAGCTCTTCTTAATGATGTTTTGCAACTCCTCCCTTGTTTTCTTTCCTTCTTTTTTACAAGAGGAAGAAAGTTCTTTATAAATCATATCGTATTTTAAAAAGGAGGAGCAAAAATTTATTGTAGCCCCGCATTTCACCTTTTTGTTGATGACAAAGGGGGAGAAATTGATGTTGATGACTTATGTAGTTAAATGGATATTGATGACTTATGTAATAATTTAAGAAAAAAATTTTAAATATTTGAAATTCATGAAAATCCTTGATGCATTTATGACTTGATGGAAAATTTTTAAATGTTTAAAATTCATAAAAATCCTTGATGCATTGATGACTTATGAAAAATTTTCAAATGTTTAAAATTTATGAAAATCCTTGATGCATTGATGACTTGATACTTTAAAAGTAAATTATTATTAATATATACAAGTCTTATTGCTATCCTTGAAATATAATTTGCTTGAAGTATTGATTACCTTAATTCACTTGAATTCAAGAGTGAGCGATTCTCTTAAATTTAAGTCCTTTTTATTATGGCATGAATTTAAGAGGACCTAGGATTAACTCCCATCATCAATTAATTGTCATTAACAAAAAGGGAGAGATTATTGAATCTCGGATTTTGATGATAAGATCAATTGATGAGTGTTTATCTAACATGTGTGTTAGAGGAAGATTTGCATGTCTAACTACGATATGAGCAATAGAGTTACAACCAGATAATGGGCCAAGATCAAGCTTAGGCATCGGGCCAGGTTTTGATGATGTAGTAGGACCTCGTCGGGAGTTCGTTAGGAGATTCGCCAAAGGGATCGGGAAGCTCGTTGGGAGCACGCTGGGAGATCACCGAAAGAAGACCGAATGATTTACCATAGGAATGTTGGAGGTTATCGGATTGGTGGAAGTTGGGTCTCAATTTAAGTTTATGATTTATAAGCATTGTAATCGTTGAGTCGTAGTTGAGTTGGATTTGGATGAAATCTAAATCAACTCAATAAGGCAACCAGGTCCACTTTTGGGGTTTGATTGAGCTCAATTGGTTGACCAGAGGGTTGGTCAACATTAGGTTCAAGCCAAAATTTGAAAGTGGAGGGAACTACTTTTATGAAAATTTCGATGGGTAAACCGCCAGTGAGTGGTGGGTGTACCGCCATAGCCTAGGCTTTCGGGCGGTTGACCCACCCAAGCTGGGCGGTTGAACTGTTCGTACCCAGGAATTTAAGTACTTTCGGTGGTTGACCCACCCAGGGCCGGTGGATAAACCACCGGTACCCTGATGTTCGAGTGGCTGAGCCGCCCAAGTCGACAGGTAAATTGCCCGTACCCGATTTTTCCGGGTATGTTTAATTTTTAGCTCCAATTTCTAAAACCACTTGGGGTCTATAAATACCTCAAGTATTTTTACATTCACAACAACTCTTTTTTGGGTGATTAAACTCTGTGAAAAAGAAATTGGGTGTGATTTGTAAAAAAAAGAAAAGGAAAGTGAGAGGTTTTAGAGTTATAAATTTTCTCACAATCTCCCTTCTAAGCAAAGTGTAAGGGTTTGATCTTCACATAAAGAAGATCGGTAGTGGACGCTGGTGTGCCTCAAGAAGGAGGACTCGGGAGTGGACGTAGGTCGTTGGCGCCGAACCATTTTGGCTTGGTTCGGCAGAGGCCTAGTTTTGATCTTCCGCTGCACATATGATTCTCCAGCTTAGGTTTCCCAACATGCACCTTAGGAAGAGCTTGTCTCTACAGATAAAGATTTAAAGCTTATGGAGATAAAGTGTCATTACGGGAGAAAATCATGGTCGAATAATCTGTGTCTCCATCATCTCCTGGATGATCCTCTCAACTTCAGCCTTTTAAAGATGTGGATAGCAATATGACTGAGTATGGGTGGGTGGCTACTCCTGCAAAATCAGTATACAGAGGTTATGCAGCTTGGTAGGAAATAGTTAGCTTGGTTCGGCGGAGGCGCTTGAAATTTCATCAAGCTTCTCCAAGCATTGTCTCAAGATTGTCATTACTTTATACCCACGTAGCCCATGATAGATCACCAATTTTTCTTTATTATTCATAAGGTTATTGGAGCTCCTGGTATCGATGAGGATGTGACGGGCTGTTGCTTAAGGGGACAATCATTTTTTATCATTTACGGGTTCGCATAGTCAGATAAAGTATGAATGGTGCTGACGATTGGTTGCAGTTTCTCCTTTATATCTTCCTCCTCGGACTCAAGATCCACATCTTTATATTTGAGTTCCTCAATGGGTTCAATCATCATAAGTCTCCCCTTTTTGCAACAGTGGTTGTGGCTCCACAACTCGTCATAATGCCAATATAATCTCTTCGTAGATTTATCGCGAAGTTCGTCTCATGTCAACTTCTTTGGCTAAGAGGATCAGTGGGTAGTAGGGGAGGGGGGGGCTTGAAGGCTCAAGTGTTGCTAGTTGGGTGGTGATCTTAGTCCTCCAAGTATCATGGTTCAGCCTTTCTTCTTGTAGCCATGTGAAGAAGATAGCTGCCGTCATTGTGTAGGGTCATCACACTTTGTCTTCTTCTCAGATTCCCAGCTTCAACCCATCGATGAAAGTCCCTAATAATTATTTTTTAGACTAGTATCTTATTTGATTAGAGAGTTTTTCAAACCTAGTTTGGTACTCAGAAACTGTGGAGGTCTGGTAGAGTTTTGTGAGTTGGCTATCGATGTTTTCCTACTCGAATGGTCTGAAGCAAAGTACTAGCCCGCTCTTGAATTACCTCCATATTGGGATTCTATGGGTGTGCTTGTACCAATCATACCATTGAGCAGCTTCTCCTCCTAGATGGATGGAAACAATGTTGACAATAGAAGTCTTTAAGGTCCTGTGATAGCGAAAGTATCACTCCGTGTGCGAAATCCATCCCATCGGGTCTCTAGTAGGTTCTCCTTGTGATATGAACTCTCGCCCTGCTGTGATCTCGTTGGGCTCGGTGATCGTCCAATTTGAATTCTGTGAAGGGATCGTGTAGTTTGTCTTCCATATGCATCTTGAAAGCCTCCAACTTAACACCGATCAGATCTACCGATGTCATGATGTAGGTATCACCAATCTGCCGAATAGGTTGATTGAAGATGGTGGTTGTAATATTAAGGTTGATGGCAGCAGTGGCAGCGAGAGGATGAGAAAGGGAGGTTGCGATATTGAGATTGATGGTAGTAGTGGCAGTATAGTGATAAGAGGGGGTGGCTGTAGTGATGCTACAAGATCGTCGTGGCTACGATAGATAGAAAGGAGCAGTGCTGCAAGTTCCTAGAGGTTGTTGTGTCATTGGAGGATGACAGATGAGGGAATCTGGATTGGGTTTTGTTGAGCGCTGAAGGAGGTGGAAGAAGGATAGGTGCTGGTGAGGTGGCTCGACAGTGGGAAACAACAATGACTGTAGAGGAAGAGGGTAGCAGCAATATCAACTGTGGCTATGGTGCAATTGCATGGGCTATAGGCGGAGATGGTGGTTGTTGACAGGCGACGGTAGATGAGGTGACCACAGCAGCTGGGGTGACAGCAGGATAAGGCGCTATCGACGATAGCAGAGGAGGATGTAGGGGAGATGAAATCATCGAGAGAGAAGCGACAACAAGGGAGGGGTAGTGATGGCAGAGGCAGTAGGGGCAATGATAGAGGTTGAGGAGAGCGCGACTGCAGTAGAGGTGGCTACGACAGAGGGAAGAAGATGAAGAAGAGGTAGAGGACGGCACAACTACTGTAGAAGAGGGCGAGGCTGGAGCAAAAGGTAGCAATGGTATGGCCGGTGGCAAAATAGCATAGAAAGTACAATGACAGTAGGGTCATGCGACTGTGGTAGAAGAGGATGGCTGCAGTGTGGGCTACTGGCGGCTGATGGGGGCAGGAAGCAAATGAGGTTGCTTGCTTCGATGGGTTGGAACAAAGATGCAAGCGGTGCAAGGAAGAAGAGGGAAGCGAGCTTTGATGATGTTGTTGGGAGCGGTGACACCAAGATTCACCGATGGTCCGCTGGCCTGAGGACAATAGCAGCGGCGATGGCGAAGGATGGGTAGCGGCTGGAAGATTATCGTGGATAGCAGGGGAAGCAGAGATGGTAGTAGTGGGCAGCAAGTGTTGGAACGAATGGCAACAACGGAGGGTGTGGCGACAAAAGAAGGTTGAAGAAGAAGCAAGAGAGAAGGGAGAGATCACTGCTGGCAGCGTTGTGCAGTGAGAGATCACTGCTGGCTGCGACTAAGGTAGATACTGCTAGCCGCAACTAAGGCAGATGCTGTTGGCCATGAGAGATCACTGCTGGTCGTGACCGAATCAGGTGGTAGCGAGAGATTGCTACTGGCAGCATTGTGTAGTAACGATGCTTGCTGCTGTTAAAGGGATAAAGGGAGATGGTGGTAGTAAGGAGGAAAGAAGAAGAAGAAGAAGAAGAAGATGCATCAAGAAACACCGAAAATTTTTTGGTTGCAAAATTCTCATCGAAAGAATCAATAATTTTGCATGAAAAATTTCAGCAGTATACCAACATTATATAGATGATTTCAATAAGCAACTTGATGTAAAATATGTAGAAGATTTTGTCGAAAAAAGATGGCAACAAGATTAGCAATTGGCTACAAGTATGCGGCTAAAAACTTTATAGCATAACTTTCATTCGTAAAGATAGCAACATTATGATGATAAGTTTTTGAAGTGTTTGAAGCAATGAATAGATGTAACTATTTTTGGGTTTTCGTATATAAAACAGTAAAAACAGTAAGGTTCTTACGAGAGAAACAATACCAGATCTTGTTACAATTGGAATGGCAGCAGTAGAAGATGGATCTAGGGCAGAGGGTGATGATGATGGAGTCAGCGACAAAGTTAGCAATTGTGGGAATTGCTTGGATGAAGGTGGGCGGCTGGAAAGGTAGCGAGGCACCAAGAGCACTGCTATGATTCCAAGTTTAGAACTCTTACGGATTCTATGCTTGGGGTTGATCTCTATAAGAAATCAGCCCTCCTAGAGCACTATATGGGTTCCCTCCTCCAAGGTATTCGACACAAAGCTAAAGAAAGGTGATCAATTCTTATTCAGAAAGAGGGGTGGCTACATGTTTAAATAGAACTCAAGAAACACTAACCCTAGCCGACCAACCCAAGAAGGAAAAAGGGCAGTGGCTATGAATTCCTAACCTAGTGAGGACTCCTCAATTAAGGGGGATGATGGCTAAATTAGGGGGATCCTCCCCTAACCAATTCCTTACTCAAGGGGGATGATGACTAAATTAGAGGGATATTACATGACTCCTCAATCATGAGGAATGATGACTAAATTAGGGGGATCCTTCCTTAGCTGACTCATCATTCATGGGGGATGATGGCTAGATTAGGGGGATCCTACATGACTTAAGGCCTTATTGACTCCATGACTAATTGGGCTTAGGACCCATCCAAGCTAGGATCCTAACAGGAGACCTATAATGCAAGGTTGGTGGCCAAAGGATATTGTTAAAGGCAAGAAGTTAAAAATGATGAGACCTTTTCACTTGTAGCCATGCTAAAATCTATTAGAATTCTTTTGGTCATTACATAACTCTATGACTATGAGATCTAGTAGATGGAGGTGAAAACTACATTCCTCAATAACAACCTTGAGGAGGAGATATATGTGATACGTCCAAAGGGATTTGTATCCATAAAGTGTCCAAATAAAGTGTGTAGGTTGCTTAAGTCTATATATGGACTGAAACAAACTTCCCGAAGTTGGAACATAAGATTTGATGAGGCGATCTGTTAGAACCCTTGTGGATTCTAAGCTTGGGTGATCTCTATAGGGGATCGGTCTCCTTAGAACTCTATAGGGGTTCCTCCTGTTGAATCTCTAATTTTGATGATAGAATTAATTGATGGGTTATTTATCTAACAAGTGTGTTAGAGTTAATTGATGTAGGATTAACTACAATAGAGAGAAAATTACAATCAAATGTTTGGCCAAAGTCAAATCCAAGCATTGGGTCGGAGTGAGAACGATGCAGTTGGGAACTCGCTTGGAGTGCATTAGGAACTTGCCGAGGGTATCAGGAGTTTGCCAGGATGGCATAAGGGAGTTCGCCGGAAGAAGACTAAGACTTGCTGGAAGATTATCGGGGGTAGCTGAAAAGCTTATCGGGAGTTGGAAAGATTTTCAAGTAGATTTGTTGGTCATGATTATAATTTATTAAGTCGTAGTTAGCATCATTAATATTTAACCATAATGGTGAGAAGGAGTTATAAACTAGACTTGGATCCAGGATCAACCTTAGGTATCAGGCCAAAGTTTGGATTATATGGTGGGAGCTTACCGGGAGTTCGCTAGGACTTCACCAAAGGTATCAGGAAGATCTCTAAGAACACATCGGGAGATCACCAGAGGATGATCGTAAGACTTGCCACTGGGAATGTCGGATGTTGCCAAATTGTGGGAGTGAGGTTGTTAATTAAGCTTGGTGATGTGGTTGTAAATCTTAAGTTGTAGGTTAAGTTTGAGTCTGATTTGAGTGTGATTTGGAAGAAATTCAAATCAACTCAAAGAGGCAACTGGGTCAATAAAAGGGGATTGATTAAGCTCAGGTTGAACTCAATTGGTTGACTAGAGGATTGGTTAATAAAAGGGTCAAGTCGGGATTGGAAAAATAAAGAGAATCATTTTTTCGGGATTCTCAATGGTTAAACTGCTGGTGAGCAGTAGTTGTACCACTGTCACCCAGGTTTTCGGGCGATTGACGATGGTTGAACTACCCAGGACGACGGTTGAACCGCCTGTACCCTATTTTCAGGTTGCTTTCGACAGCTGCACCGTTGACATAGGCGGGTGAACCACCCAATACCTGGATTTTCTGAATACCTTTAAATTTTAGCTCTAAATTCCGAAGCCATTTGGGGTTAATAAATACCCCAAGTTTTCTTGCATTTCATACAATAATTTTGGGCTAGAAATTTTGTGATAAATTATGTGTAAAAATTGTAAGAGAAAGAAAAGGGGTAAGGGAGTGATCTAAGTGTTGTAAATCTTGTCTCTCTTGTAAGTTAAAGATTGTAATGGTTTAGTCCTCACCCAAAGAAGATCTGTAGTTGACACAGGTGGACCTCGGAGAAGAGGACTCGGGAGTGGATATAAGCCAAGTTAAGGCCGAACCATTATAAATCTGTGAGCATCTTTCTACTTTATTGTGTTTTATTATACATGTTTTTTTACAAAGCTTTCTTTTAGCATAATCATAACTTAGCTTTGTTTAATAGTTTATTGCTCACTTACTCAAAGAAATGCTTCTGATTTCTAGTTTTACTTCAAACAAAAAGATTTCTCTTAAATCGTGATTTTATACTTGCACTAATTCATCGCCCCCCTCTTAGTGCCTATTGATCCTGATATTTGGTATCAGAGCCACGTTTTTCTTATTTGGTTTAATACCCAAGAGAAATGACTCTTTTTAGCTTTCAAGAGGGCTTTTTTTTCGTTCGTCCTTCTATGTTCAATGGGACTAACTACACTTATTGGAAAACTCGGATGAGAGTTTTTTTACTTTCTTTGGACCTTGATTTATGGAACATTATAGAGAATGAATTTAAAAAATCTTTTAAACCAATGAATGATTGGAATAATTTGGAAAGGAAGAATTTTTGTTTGAATGCAAAGGCTATGAATGCCTTATTTTGTGCTCTTGACAAAAACGAGTTTAATCGTGTTTCTATTTGTGAATCTGCTTTCGATATTTGGCACACTCTTGAAACTATATACGAAGGCACTAGTAGAGTAAAAGATTCTAAGATAAATCTTTTAATGCATGATTTTAAATTATTTTATATAAAACCAAGTGAAACAATTGGAGACATGTACATCGATTTTATGGATATCATCAATGGTTTAAAAGCACTTGGTAAAAATTCTTTGAATCTTGAACTTGTTAATAAAGTTTTACATTCTCTTCATAAAAATTGGGATCATTAAGTAACCGCAATACAAGAGGCAAAAGACTTAAACAAGTTTCCACTTGAACTTATCGGGTCATTAATGACCTATGAAATGACGTGCAAGGCATATGATAAACTCTTTGAACATGAGAAAAATCTTCTAAAGAACATGAAGGATTTGACACTTAGAACAAATAAATACCACTCGAGCGGAAGCTCAAGTGACGATGATTTTGAACTCTTAACTATAAAGCTTAAAAAACTCTTAAAACAAGAATCAAAGAACAAAAATGAACCTAAAAAGAATAAGCTACAAAAGAAGAAAACACTCAAGGTGGCTTGAGACGAATCAAGTTCATCCAAAGATAAAGAACAAACCAACAAAGGCGAGGTGACAAACTACACCTTAGCGGACTTAGATGATGAGGTAACCAAAACCTTTTTGCTTTCTTTTAAAATTATTTAATAATATTCATGAGTTATTTTTAAATTAGTATATAAAATATAAAATAAATAAATAAATAAATAAAAGGGGATCATGCTTTTCTTTTTAGTGATTTTGAAAAATTATATTGATTATGAAAATTACATGTTTATAAAGGAACAAAATATTAGACCTAAATCTAATGCTTAAGATAAATCTTATGTATGTTTTTAAGAAACAATAATATATATCTTGATAATTTTTGTATTGCTCTTTGATTTTGATTGAAGATACTTTATATTCAATAAAATCATGTTTGATGATTTAATGATGCATAGTGATCATGCTTAATGAGTTTATATTTCAAAATTATGCATGATGATTTTTGTGATTTATGGCTTATTGATCTTTGTCGTAATGAAAGTTCTTTCTTGGTTTTAAATGATGATGTATATGTTTATTTGGCTTAAAAGACAAATACATGCTTGTATGAAATAGAAAGAGAATATATTTTTTAAAAATTTCTCTATCTTATAAATTTTCTAAAAAGAGATTTATAAATTAATTATATTATTTTTTATGAATCTCTTAAAATATAAAAGCAATTTTGATGATTTAAATTTGAATAAATTTTTATCCAAATCATGATATTGATTCCTTGATATTTATATGTTGAGATTTATTATGAGTTAGGATTTTTTATTTTTTATACTCCTACGATTCCTTTGGCTATTCTTTCTTATTAACTATGACAAAGGGGAGAAAGGAAATCACTAGCATTTCAAGTGATCGATAAGTCTATTTATTTAATTTTGAATCTTTTGAAAGTGATTTTGATGATTTTGATTATTTAAATTTGAATATATTATGATTTTGATTCCTCGGAATTATAACTAGAAATCTTTTATAAATCAAAATATCTTATTATGTGTTCTTGTATTATTTAAAAGGAGATTTTTATATAAATCATGATTTTGACAACTTGAGATTTTTTTATGCATGAATCAAGATATTTTATTTGTTTCTCCTATGATTTGTCTCTTGAAATTCATAATTTATCTCTATAAATTATATATCTCATCATCATGTTAATTTTTTTGATATATTATATTTGATGATTTGAAAAATGATGTAATGAGAGAAGTTTTGTATTATTGTAACCATCCATTCTTTTTTTATAATAATAAAGGGGGAGCAAAACTTACTAGCTTGGTCATCTCAAAAGAGAAGCAAGAAGTGCTATCTTGCAAATCTCAAGAGAAGCAAAAATTTTGCTAAACCTCACATTCTAAAAAACATGCTAGCCTTCATACTTCAAAGAGAAGTAACACTTGCCAACTTGGTAGTTTGCATGATGTAAAATTGCTAGCTTGAATGTTTCAAAGGTAACAAAAATTTGCTAACTTGTACTTCTCAAAAGATAAGAAAGAACTCACTAGCTTGCATGTTCTGAAGTGATGAAAAATTTGCTATATGACTAAGCTTTCATATCTCAAAAACTTGCTAATTGCACTTCTCCTTTTTGTTGATAACAAAGGGAGAGAAGGTATGATGATGTGAAATCATGTATAATGATCATACATATAATGATGATTTTGAAAATATATATCAAGATTTAAAATAATGCATGCAATACTCATGATTTTATTATGATGATATGATTCATTTATTTGAATGATGCTTTTTATCAATATGATATATTGATAGGGGGAGTTTAGTTTAAACTCCATCATCAATTCGTTGTCATTATCAAAAAGAGGGAGATTGTTGAATCTCAGATTTTGATAATAAAATCAATTGATACAGGATTAACTACGTTAGAGAGAAAATTATAATCAGAGGTTTGGCCAAAGTCAAGTCTAAGCATCGGGCCAGAGTGAGGACGATGCGATTGGGAACTCGCCTGGAGTGCGTCGGGATCTTACTGAGGGTATCGTGTACTTGCTAGGATGACGTAAGGGAGTTCACCGGAAGAAGATCGAGACTCATTGGAAGATTATCGTGGGTACTTGAAAAGCTTATCAAGAGTTGAGAAGGTTTTTAAGTGGATTTCTTGGTCATGATTGTAATTAATTAATTTATAGTTAGCATCATTAAGGTTTAACCACGATGATAAAAAAGAGTTACAGGCCAGACATGGACCTAGGATCAAACTTAAGCATCGGGCCAAGGTTTGGACAATGCGGTAGGAGCTCATCGGGAGTTCACTAGGACTTTACTAAAGGTATCAAGAAGATCACTAGGAACACGCTAGGAGATCGTCAGCAGATGACCATGAGACACACCATAGGGAATGTGGAAGGTTGCCAGATTGCGGGAGTGAGATCGTTAATTAAGCATAGTGGTCATGTATGGTTGTAATCCTTAAGTTGTAGGTTAAGTTTGAATCCGATTTGAGTGTAATATGAAGGAATCCAAATCAACTTAAAGAGGCAATCAGGTCCACATAAGGGGATTGATTTAGCTCATGTTAAGCTCAATTGGTTGACTAGAGGATTGATCAATATAAGAGTCAAGTCAGGATTAAAAAAAGTAAAGGGAATCACTTTTTTGGGATTCCTGGCGGCTAAATCGCCAGTGAGCAATGGTACCGCTTAGGTTTTTGGGTGGCTAAACCACCCAGGCCGGTGGTTGAACCGCCCATACCCTGTTTTTAGGGTGCTTTCGGTGGCTGCACCATCGGCACCAGTGGTGAACCGCCCGTACCCAGATTTTTTAGATACATTTAAATTTTGACTCCAAATTCTCAAGCTATTTGGGGCCTATAAATACCCCAAGGTTTATTATATTTCATACCATAATTTTGAGCTAAAAATTCTATGATAATTTGTGTGTGAAAGTTGTAAGAAAAAAAATGGGTAAGGGAGTGATCCAAGTGTTGTAAATCTTGTCTCCCTTCTAAGTTGAAGGTTGTAAGGGTTTAGTCTTCACCCAAAGAAGAAAGGTAATGGACACCGTTGGACCTCAGAGAAGAGGACTCAGAGTGGACGTAGGCCAGGTTGAGGTCGAACCATTATAAATCTGTGAGCATCTCTTTACTTTATTATTTTTTATCATGCATGTTCTTATATGAACCTTTCTTTTAGCATAATCATAACAGCTTCGTTTAATAGCTTATTGCTCACTTACTCAAAGAAACCCTTCCGATTTCCTATTTTACTTCAAGTGAAAAGATTTCTCTTAAACTATGATTTTACACTTGCATTAATTCAACTCCCACCCACCCCCTCTCTTAGTGCCAATTGATCCTAACACCTCCCTCCTTGGTATTTTGCCCTATGGCTAAAAATAATATTGATCTATTGATGATTAAAAGAGAGGAGAATACCAACTATTTATAGAGCTTCTAAATCCTGACTCCTAATAGGACTCCTTCAATAAACTCCAACTTCTAATCAACTTCTACTTCAAGTAGACCAAGACTCTTACTAAACAAGACTCCTCTTTCCCTCAACTCCTAACTACTAGCTAACTCCTAACCATGATGTGGTTGGTAGTTATAGGGGTTCTCCAACTCTTAATTTTATTCTTATTTCACCCTAGAGAGAGTCCAAGCTAAGTAGGACTCTCACCCTCTTGCCCTAGCTGGCCTCACTTAAGAGGAGGTGGCAGCTAGGAGACTCCTATCCCATAAGGATTCCCCTAACCATAGTCAACCACTTATTTACTCGGGGGTGGCGGCTAGATTATGGTCTGTCATATTCATGACTTAATTGACTCTAACCCGTACTCCTAATCGGACTCCAGTTCAATCGAATCCTAACCCTACTAGGATTTTGGTTGATTTATAAAAATATACTCAAATCATCTCCTAGCTGACCTAATGTCAGGTCTAGGTTGACCAACAAGACCCAATCTAAGGACTCGACTCAATCGACTAGGACCCGACTCAGCTAAGGTCCTAAAATACCCACCTTCTTCAAATCAGCCTTATCATCAATGCTGAGCTCCATATCTCCGAGTCATGATCTGCAACTCCTCATGAAGCTCCCTCGTAGCCCCTATAGTAGGTGCATCTTGCTCGTCCGGTCCAACATCAATAATAGTGACTGGATGGTGATGTGTCATGATCTTATGATCCTATGTGATCATCAGCTGAACTTCGGCCTCCTCATCGATCGGGTGTCGGGTAGATAGATTTGGGCTGAGTCATTCTCTCTAAACTTCCATTTACTATGAGATTTTTAGAGGATTAGTTGTAATTTTGAATTAGTGTGTAGATCTGATTCACAAGTTATGGGACCAATATCATCTCCAATTTTGTAGGGTCTAAAGAAACTGGAAGACCACTTCCATGAGATTCGAGTCTTTATAGATTCCTGCTTGTAGGGCTAAAGATGAAGGAAGACTCTATCTTCAATAGCAAACTTCCTTCTACTTCGGTATTTGTTGGGGTGTTGTTTCTTTCTTGTATGAGCTACCACTTGGTTATTATTTAATAGTAATTGAGTCTTCTTTTGGAATAATAGTTACCCTTTAATAAGGTTCCCAGTGGTGTCAGCCCGTTTTGAGTCTAAGGTGGATAGGAGCAGCAATTTTACTGAGCTTGTTTTCATCTCTCTTTCATGTTATTGACCTATATCATGCCAAACTTCAAATTCAGTAGCAATTAGTATCTTTTTATAGATCAGAAGCATCGTATGAAGTGTAGGAAGAGCCTTGGTACATATTAGGAGTCGATCATCTTGTATATGGATAACACAAATTCTAGCTCTCGATGCGTTAATCATAAACACTTTATCGAGGTCGGGTAACGCTAGCACCAGTGAAGAGTAGGGGCTGTAACTTGGCCAGATGACTCCTGTTTCAAGCATCTCATTTTCAATCCTCTCTATTTAAGCTTTTTGGAGATGAGGATAATGATATTGTCAAGTGTTTACTGCTACTTTGCCTAATAGAATTAGAATTTGGTGGTCATGTTGTTAGGTAGAAGGTAGGATGCATAATTTGACAAAGACGTCTGAAAATTCAGCAATCAATTGGAGAAGGTTTGGGTCTTCAATTTTTGTCGACTCCCTCATATGTTGCTACTAGAATTACATTAGGAAGCCGCTATTCACTTTATGCAAGACTTTCTCCATTTGCTGCATTGAAACCATCGTTACTTTGCTACCACCTTTCCTGCTTAGGATCACTTAATATCATCAACTATTTGATGCTAGGCATGGCCTCATAATCATTAAGCAGGAGGAGGAAGAAATGTATAATTATCTCCTAGTCCTACAATAATAGTTTCACCCGCGGGCACCTATGGTCACACTTTAAAATTCGTCCATCAATGACCTTAGCATCAAACTTGCTATAATTCTCGATATGTAAGGCCATTCGAACAACAACCTTGCTATTGTTCATGAAGTTATTAGTGCTCCCGGTGTCAATGAGAATGGTGATTGGTTCCTGTTTAAGAAGTCCTCCCACTTTCATCGTTTGTGGGTTTGCATAGTTGGCAAGAGCGTATATCTTTAAATCAGTCGGCTATTGTTCTTCCTCCGTGACCTCCTCCTCATGCTTCTGGACCTCCTCCTTTATATCTTCAATGGGCTCAATCAATAGAAGGCATCCCCTTTTGTAATGATGGTCATGGCTCCACGGTTCGTCACAATGCTAACAAAGGCCCTTGCTGATTTGTCGTCAATTTTTTTGGCCGCGAAGGATGGTTGGGGGCATATGGTACTAGTGGTTTATATGTTGCTAGTTTAGGAGTGGTTCTCATCCTCCTAGCATCTTGGTTGAGCCGTTCCTCTTGGATTCAGGTGAAAGAGATTGCGACGAACATGGTGCGGGGCTGCTACGCTTTAACCTCTCCTTTAATTTTTGACTTGAGTCCTTCGATAAATGTCCCTAATAATTATCTATCAGACTAATCACGAGCAAAGTAAGATAATTCCTCAAACCTGGTTTGGTATTCTTGGATCGTGGAGGTTTATCGGATCTTCGCGAGTTGGCTATCAATATTTTCATACTCCGTCGGTCCAAAGCGGTTCACAAGTGCATTCTCGAGCGCATTCTTGAATTATATCCATGTCGGGGCCCCATGGTTATATTCAAGCCAATTGTACTACTGAATTGTATCTCCTTCAAGATGAATGACAATGGTGTCCACCCTGGAATCCTTTGGTGTTTGATAGTAACAGAAGTAACATTCGACGCACAAAATCCATCTCATCGGGTCTCCTTCTTCCCACAGAGGGAAGTCCACCCTTATGCATAGCTGCATCACATATGAGGCTTGTTCTTCTATTTTAGGAGGCCTCTTTGAATTCTCTCCTTGTTGGAATTTTGTTGGACTTGGTGGTTGTCCAATTTTGAATTCTGCGAACAAGGCACGCAATTTGTCCTCTAAGCGTGATTCAAACCGTGGTTCAAATGCCTCCAACTTGGCATCAATTGAACCTTAAGATGTCATTATGTATGCCTTCAGATCTAAGATGTCAAGATTCTTCTCCTATTATTGGGTCAATGATATAAAATGGTTAGGTGGATTGGTGGCCAAAAGGGATGGTGGATCATGGTTAGATGGTTGCAGTTTGTGGCTAAAAGGTTATTATTTATTGTTGCTATTAGGGCTATGGTTCAGAGCTACTGTAGGGGTTGTGTAGGGGGTATGATAGTGATAGAACCCCAGAAGGAGCTCTATAGATTTTGATCTCTGAGGGGGATCAACCCTTGGAATGCTAGAGGGATTCCTCCCTCCTAGAACTCGGTACAAGGCTGAATAAAATATTGATCTTGCTTGATAAAAGAGAGGAGGCAGCTACATCATTATATAGGATTCTAAACCCTAGCCCATGGGATATTTACCTAAGTAAAATTACTTCTTTGCCCTTCTAAATCTGACCTAGCTTAGGGAAACCCTGGCCGACTAACCCAATAAGAGGGCGACGACCACTAAGCCTAAGGCCTCAATCTAAACCCTACCATATTTCTTTATAGGATAGAAGTGGCTAGGTGAGGTTTTATTACAATCCCACAGGGTTTTTATTGACTACTTCTAAGGTGATTATGACTCAACCCTGCTGGAGTCCTATCAAGCCCGCCCTCTTTGAATCAGCCTTGTTCTCAAGGTTGAGAGTTCATAAACTTTGAGAACAGGGTCTTTAGCTCCTCGTAAGACTCCCGCGCTACATCTTCAGATGGTAAGCTATTCCACTTCACGAGTACTTCAGTTGAAGGGCATCAGTGATGCATCATAATCCTCCGATCAAGTATAGCTTCAGGTTGAGCTTGAATCTCACCATCATTAGTAGTGCTCAGCAGCTGAGTCTGAACCAACTCATATTCTCCTAATTTTGGCTTTAGTAAGGATATGTGGAAGATGGGATGAATCTTAGCATGATTTGGGTGCTTTAATTTATATGCTACAGCCCCAATATGCTCCAAAATATGATATAGTCCATAGAATCATGGAGATAGATTTATCGACGCTCTAGTATTGATTAACAGCTTCTTGTATAGTTATAGGTGAAGGTAGACCTAATCTCCTATCGAAAAATTCTCGCTCACTTTGGTGAGTGTCTACTTGTTGCTTCATGCGGGTTTAGGCAGCAGTTAGGTTGTCTTTCAGCAACTATAGAAGCTTATCCCTATCAATTAAGTTTTGGTCGACCTGATCCACTTTGGCTGCACCAATTATATATTTAGGTATTACAGGGGGCGATCGGCCATATAATGCCTCATAGGGGGTACATTTAGTTGATGAATGATAAGTTATGTTATACCACCATTCGACCCAAGGAAGCTACCTTGTCCGACTCTTTAGGCTGGTCACTAGTGAAGCACTGTAAGTCCCAAGGCATCTGTTCACTACTTCTGTTTGGTCGTCCATTTGTAGATGATAGGTTATGCTCATCTTTAATTAGGTATCTCGTAGTTGGAAGAGCTCAGTCAAAAATTTACTTGTAAGTACCCTGTCACGGTCATTCACAATTGACCTTGGCATCCCATGCAGTTTCACAATATTTTCTACAAAGAGTTGAGCTATACTGGCAGTAGTATAAGGATATCTCATAGCACATAAATGAGCATATTTGATTAGATGATCTACCACCATAAAGATCATGCTTTTACCTTGAGATGGCGGTAGCCCTTCGATGAAGTCCATGGAGATGTCAGTCCATGCTGAGTCCAATATAGGTAGTGGTTGTAGTTTTCCCGCACTTGCCATCATTTCACCTTTTTGCTGCTGGCATACATCACATTTATATACAAAATCATAAATCAATCTTTTCATGCCTATCAAAAAGAAGTTTTGCTTCACCCTCTTATATATTCTCAGAAATCTGGAGTGCCCTGCTGATGGTGAAGAGTGCAACTCATGCAAAATAATATTGATGCGAGGGGAAGAAGAAACAATCATAATTCAGTCTTTGTAGCGTAGGTCATTCGAATCCCAAGTGTAGTGGCCCATGGGACCCAGATTCTTCCAAATTTTCTATGATGCCTCAGGTTTCTGGGTTGCTCTTCCACTCCTCTCTAATATCTTTGAGGAAGTCAATGGAGGGAAGATAGATGGTTAAAATTTCGGCTTATCCTGGTAGCCAAGATAGAGCATCTGCATTAACATTCTCTTTCCCCTTTCATTAAATAATTTCATAATCGAAGCTAAGAAGTTTAGTTACCCATCGTTGTTGCTTTGAGGAAGGTATTTTCTGCTCTAAAAAATACTTAGGGCTTTGGTGGTCGGTCTTAATGTAGAAGTGTCGGTCGATCAAGTAGGGTCTCCACTTCATGACGGCGTGTACAATAGTAAGCATTTCTTTATCATACATGGATATTTTAAAATGGGAGGGAGATAAAACCTTACTAGTGTAAGCAAGGGGTCAACCATCTTGTATTAGAACGACCCCAGTTCTAACTCCAGATGCATCAGCCTTAATCACAAAGGTGCGGCTAAAATCGGATAATGTTAGGACTAACATTGTCATCATGGTTGCCTTGAGTCGTTCAAAGGCTGTGAAAGTTTTATCCAACCATAAGAAGGAGTCTTTCTTCAGTAGAAACATGAGTGGAGCATTGATCTTGCCATAATCTTCCACAAATTTTTGGTAGTAGCCCGCGAGTCCAAGGAAGCCACGTAGCGATTTTATGTTCATAAGCTTCGGCCATCTTTGAATTACTTCGGTCTTTATTAAGTCTACCGCTACTCTATCCTCTGATATAATGTGCCATAGATACTCTACTTTATATTATAAAAAGCTACACTTTGATTGTTTAACATAAAGGGTATTCTCCCAAAGAATTTTTAAAACAATTCACAAGTGCTGAAAATGCATATCAAGTGTAGGGCTATAAATAAGAATATCATTAAAAAATACCAACACAAACTTGTGTAGAAACCTCCAGAAAATATCGTTCATCAAGCTTTAAAAAGTAGAAGGAGCATTCATAAGTCCGAAGGGCATTACCAAAAATTCGTAGTGGCCGTTATGTGTGCAGAATACAGTTTTCAGAACATCTTCAGTGCATACCCGAATTTGATAGTATCCGGAATGGAGATCCAATTTAGTGAAGACTCGGGCTCCTTTTAATTCATCCAAGAGGTCATCTACTATTGGTATAGGATATTTATCTTTGTCGATGGTAACATTCAAAGCCCGATAATCAATGCACATTCGCCATATATTATCCTTCTTACGCACTAGCAACATCGACAAGGAGTAAGGGCTGTAGCTTGGTCGAATCACTCCGGTGTCGAGCATCTCCTTAACGACGTTCTCAATCTCATCCTTCTATAATGAGGATAGTGGTACGGTCTCAAATTTGCTGGAGGTTTGCCCAGCAATATAAGGATGCGATAATCATGCGGCCGGTTAGGGGGCAGACCACGCGGCTCTGAGAAAACATCCATGAATTTATCCAGCAATAGGGTAAGCTTAGGATCTGAATTTTGTATTTTTTTTTTCCTCCTTTGATGGCTGCTAGATATGCATCAAAAATCCACCATTTGTTTTATGTAGCACCTTCTCCATTTGCTATCTCAAAATGATGGAGACATGACTCCCGCGCTTGCCTCGTAATGTGTCCTGTCTCCCTTTACAATAAAACTTCATTATTAGTTTAGAGAAATTCTAGGTGATGTCACCTAATGTTGTGAGCCATTCAATCCCAAGCAGGCTTCGTAGTCATCAATGGGTAGGAGGAAGAAATCTGCTACCACTTCTTGGTCTTGTAAGAGCAATTTTACCTGCGAGCACTGTTGGTCGCAATTGAGGATTCGATCGTTGGTGACCTTTATGTCGAACTTGTTGCAACCTTTGATTTGAAGTGCTAACCTTATTGTTGAGGAAGTTGTTGGTACTACCCATATCTATAAGAGCGATGATGGATTGCTGTTTAAGGAGTCCTCCAACTTTCATCATCTGCGGGTTGGAGTAACTAGCCAGCGCGTGCACTGTATAGTCAGCCGATTGGGGCTCTTCCTCTGTGGCTTCATATTCAGGTTCGAGGTTTTCTTCAAATAGTTGGCTGTCCTTATCCTCTACTGGTTCAATCATGAGGAGCTGACCCTTTTTGCAGTGATATTCTCGGCTCCATAATTTATCACAGTGCCCATACAACCCCTTGGCTGATCGTTCACGAAGCTCATCTCTTATTAATTTTTTTGATGCAGGGGCTCGGATGGTAGTAGAGCAGGCTGAAGGCTTCAGCATGGCTGGTCGGGGAGCGACCTTTGTCCTTCATACTTCATGGTTCAATCATTCTTCTTGGATTATTGCGAAGGAAATCATCGCCATAAGAGTGTATGGTTGCCTTGCCTTTACTTCTCCTTGAATCTCCGACTTTAGGCCCTCAATAAAAGTCCCTAAAAGTTACTTTTTAGACCAATCCATAGTTTGGTTAGATAAATATTCAAACCTTATTTGGTATTCATGTATTATAGAGGTCTGTCAAATCTTCGCCAATTATCCATTGATGTTATCGAAATCAATTGGTTTGAAGCGATTTAGTAGTCCCTCCTTGAATTGATGTCAAGAGAGATATCCATGGGTGTGCTTAAACTAATTGAACCACTGAATAGCGTCTCCTTCGAGGTGGATGATAACAATATCCACCCTTGTAGCATCGGCAGTTCGATAGAGTCAAAAATAGCACTCCGCGTGCGGAATCCATCCGATCGGGTCTTCTTCTTCCCATCTAGGGAAGTCAACATTCATACATGAATTGTTTGGATCAGGGATGATGTGACCATGCTCTTGAGGATCATCTCGCTGATTTGAAGTTACTTCATGTTGTGATTTCTTCAGGCTAGGTGGTCGGCCCATGCTGAATTCAGTGAAAATGGATTGCATCTTCTCCTCCATGCCGCTTGCAAATGCTTCAAACTTGGTGTTAATGGCCTCCTCTAATGCCATGGTGTATCCATCTAGATATGTAGTATCGAGGTCCTTTTTCTATTGTCATGTTAGGGGCATGAGAGGTTTTGAGGAAGAGGTGGCCAGTTAGGTAGGTGGGTCAGTTTGATAGATGTAGGCTGTGGTTTAGGACTGATTTGGGTGGCTGTTTAGGATCGATTTAGGGTGAGGTTTGGAGGGGTTCTTAGTGAGGTTGGTAGAGTTTGTAGATGAAAGAAAGAGAGTCTAAAAACCCATAAAAGATACACTCAAACTCGATGGAATTCGATAAGGAAATGTGCTGCGATGTGCTGTCCTACCAAACATATTTTATGTTAGAGAAATGATGAATTCTAAATATAAATCTTAGAGGAAAACTTAAGGAAAACCTACAAAAATCTTTGGTTCAGATGTAGTCAATATCAAAAAAAAGTTTGATAAAATTTCAGTAGAGTAACGGTAGGAAAATAAGGAAAAAGATGGAAGGCAGATTCTTCATCGTAAAATTCCAATACCATGCGATAAAGAATTGGAGCACATTAAAACTAGTTTCAAAAGGAGTTTTTTCTAGAGATCAATCTTAGATGAAAGCTAAGATGATCTATGAAATTGTATAAAAGTTTCAGCCAAAAAGGAGAAGCAATAAACAATTTCAAGAGGCAAATAAGCAATTGAAAATTTCTGTAATATTTCACCTTCGCAACAACGATAACGTTTGGACGGTTGAAGTTTGTAGTGGAAAAAACTCTTCAATGTGTAAGGTAAAGGATTTTGTAGTATTGAAGAGGTGTGGGTGATAAAAATATACCAGATCTCTAGTTCAAACACAGGCGGCAGTAGTAGATTGATTTGATCTGGGGCTTGGGTGGAAGGTGGAGGTGCGTACCGCAGCAATTATGGGAATTGCTTGGGAAGAAACACAGGCGGCAGTAGTAGATTGATTTGATCTGGGGCTTGGGTGGAAGGTGGAGGTGCGTACCGCAGCAATTATGGGAATTGCTTGGGAAGGTGGGGGCAATAGAGATGGCAGCAAGGGCAGCAGGAAAGCTACTCTAATACCAAATGATAGAACCCCAGAAGGAGCTCTATAAATTTTGATATCTGAGGGGGATTAGCCCTTGGAACGCTGTAGGGGTTTCTCCCTCCTAGAACTCGGCACAAGGCTGAATAAAATATTGATCTTGCTTGATAACTATGAGGGGGCAGCTACATCATTATATAGGGTTCTAAACCCTAACCCATGGGGTGCCTGCCTAAGTAAAATTACCTCATTGCCCTCCTATAGCTGACCTAGTTAAGGAAAATTTGGCCACCCAGCCTATTAAGGGGGCAGCAGCTACTAAGCCCTAAGGCCCCAATCTAAATTCTAGCCACACTTTTTTATAAGATAGAAGTGGCTATGTGGGGTTTTATTATAATCTCACAAGATTTTTATTGACTACTTCTAGGGTGATTAGGACTCAACCCTGTTGGAGTCTATCAAATGATTGAGGTTTAAGGTTAGAGGAATGGTTTTGGGTTGCTGTTGATGACAACAGTGGATTTGGTGAGGATCAGGGGTGGATGCAGCAAGTAGTACCAAGGTAGTGCAACAAAATTTTTCATCAAACAAGGTGTTGTTGATACTATTGTTTAGGGGTATTGTAGATGCTGTAAGGGGGGTTTGATGATAGAGGTTTAGGATTAGAGGGGTGGCTTAGGGTTGTTATTGATGGTAGCAACCGATTTGGTGGCGATTGGTGGCTAAAAGGATGACAGATCAAGTTTGTGGTTTAGAGTTAATAGCTTGCGGTTTAGCTTACTGTTGGTGTTGCAGTTTGAGAGTGCTGTGGAGGCTACAAAGGATTCTTGTGGTAGTGATTTGAGGTTAGGAAGGAAGGTTTAGGGTTCCTATTAGGCGTAGCAACCAGTTTGGCAAGGTTCGATGGCTATGGAAGATAAGGATTGGTGGGAGGTTTGGTGGTTGTAGAATACTACTGTCTGGGCTGTGATTTTGATTGCGGTTTGGATTGGCTATGTAAATAAAAAAAAAGCTATGATAGTTACATCTTAAGGCTAGAGGGGTGCCCTAAAGACAACGTGGCTGGTAGCAGCAAGATTGGTAGGGTTTTGGAGGTTTGGGCTGTTCGGAACAAATTGACACTAAGAGGGGGGGGAGGGGGGAAGGGAGGCGGGGTGAATTAGTATAAGTATAAATTCTCTTTTTAATGAAAAATTTTCACTTGAAGCAAGATAGAAAAATCATAAACTTTTCATTCAAGTAAAGCAAGTGAATAATTCAAAATAAAATGCTAAGTTTCTTAGAAGTGCTTGACTTAAAACCTTGTTTTTAAGGAGTAAATAAAATCAGAAGCATCACTTGACATTTTGTTGAATATAATTAAGAACCCAACAATTGTAAGTAGTAAATGAAACAAGTAAGGAGCACTTATAATTTATATTGGTTCGGCTTCAACCTTGGCCTACGTCCACTTCACGAGTCCTTCTCCTTGAGGCACACCGGTGTCCACTATTGAATCATTTAGGTGAAGATCCAACCCTTACAATCTTACAAGGGAGACAAGAACTTTACAACTCTTAGTTCACTCCCTTCCCCTTTTCTTTTCTTATAATTCACACAAGTTTTTTAAAGAATTTTATCATAAAATTATTATGTGGAATGTAAGCAAACTTGAGGTATTTATAGGTCCAAATGACTTTAGAATTTGGAGCCAAAATTCAAACGTATCTGAAAAATCCAAGCACGGATGAGTTACCTGTCGGTCCTGGGCAGTTCAACCATCATCAGCTACCCAAAAATCTAGTTAGCGTTGGTACACTTGCTACTTACCAGCAATTCAGTTGTCGGGAATCCCGGAAAAGTGATTCCCTTCACTTTTCCAATCCTGACTTGAACCACATGTTGACCAATTCTTTGGTCAATCAATTAAACTCAACCTAACCTCAATCAAACCCTTTCAGTGGACTCGGTTGCCTCATTAAGTTGATTTATATTCCTTCCAAATCACACTCATTTCAGACTCAACCTTAATCTACGACTTAAGGATTACAATTATACATGACCACTAAGCTTACGACATCACTCCCGCAATCTGGCAATCTCTACATTCCCTACGATGAGTCTCATGGCCTTCCTCCAGCAATCTCCTGGTGTATTCCTAGCGATCTTCCTGATACCTTCGACGAAGTCCTAGTGAACTCCCGGTGAGCTCCCACTGCATCGTTTAAACCTTGGCCCGATGCCTAAACTTGATCTTAAGTCCATGTGTGGTCTGTAACTCCTTTTCATCATCATGGTTAAACTTACATGATATTAACTATAACTTAATTAATTACAATCATGACTAACAAATCCACTCGAAAACCTTCCCAACTCCAGACAAGCCTTTCGGCTACCCCCGATAATCTTTCGATGAGTTTCGGTCTTCTTCTAGCGAACTCCCTTTCGCTATCCTAGCAACCTCCCGATACCCTTAGCTAGCTCCTGACGCACTCCAAGTGAGTTCCCAACTACGTCGTCCTCACTCTGGCCCGATGCTTGGACTTGACTTCGGCCAAACCTTTGATTGTAATATGTCGTAGTCTACATCAATCAACTCTAACAACCTTATTAGATCAATAACCCATCAATTGATTTCATCATCAAAATCAAAAATTCAACAATCTCCCCCTTTTTAACTATGACAATTAATTGATAACAGAAATTAATCCTGACTCCCCCTAAATCTATGCCACAATGGAGAAAACTTAAATTCAAGAGAACCACACTCTTTTGAATTCAAGTATCATGAAATAAATCATATTCTAAGCAAATTTCAACAAGAACTTACATCAAGTCATTGAATTAATGAATTTCAAAAAGAAGTTATGCATCAAATATCCAAGTATATACATCAATATCCATCTATCATCAATATTTTTTTCTCCCCTTTTGTCATCAACAAAAAGGTGAAATGTATGGGTAATGATTTCAAAGCACATGATGACATTATTCTCCCTTAGTAATATAGAATATGTATTATAGAATTTTCATCCCTTTGTGAATAATAGGGAGAGAAACAAGGGAGGAGTTGAGAAAGCTTTCATTAAGAAGAACCCTTAATAAATTTCATAAAGAATATTAAGATGAGCTCAAAAGTCTAAGTTAAAACTATTTTAATCATATCATATGCAATACATCATATCATCATAATAAAATCATGAGTATTGTATACATTATTCTAAATCATCATGTATATTTTCAAAATCATCATTGCGTGCATGATCATCATATATGATTTAACATCATCATACCTTCTCCCCCTTTGTCATCAACAAAAAGGAGAAGTACAATTAGCAAGTTTTTGAGATATGAAGATATAGTAATTTAGCAAATTTTTCATTACTTTAGAATATGCAAACTAGTGAGTTATTTCTTCTATTTTAAGAAGTGCAAGCTAGCAAATTTTTGCTTTCTTTGTAATGTTCAAGCTAGCAATTTTACATCATGCAAGCTACAAAGTTGGCAAGTGTTACTTCTCTTTAAAGTATGAAGGCTAGGATGTTTTTGAGAATGTGAGATTAAGCAAAATTTTTGCTTCTCTTGAGATTTGCAAGATAGCACTTCTTACTTCTCTTTTGAGATTAGCAAGCTAGTAAGTTTTGCTCCGCCTTTGTCATTGTTAAAAAGAAGGGATGGTTATAATAGTGCAAAATTTTTTCCATTACATCATTTTCCAAATCATCACATGAAATATATCAAGAAAAATTAACATAATGATGAGATATACAATTCATGAAGATAAATTATGAATATCAAAAGATAAATCATAGGAGAAACAAATAAGATATCCTGATTCATACATAAAAAATCTTAAGTTATCAAGATCATGATTCATATAAAAATCTTCTTTTAAATAATATGAGAATAGATAATAAGAGATTTTGATTCATAAAAGATTTTAAGTTATAATTTTGAGGAATCAAAATCATGATATAAGTAAAAACTCATTCAATTTCAAATAATCAAAATTATCAAAATCACTTTCAAGAGATTCAAGATGAAATAAATAGACTTATCGATCTCTTGAAATGCTAGTAATTTCCTTTCCCCCCTTTGTCATTGTGAGAAGAAAAAAGAAAGGGGAATAATATATAACAAAACTTTAAGTTATAAATTATCAAGATGCCAAGTAGGCATATCATGGTTTATTAGGATAGGTCTCATTTTTAGTGAATAGCCCAAGGAATTGTAGGAGTACAAAGGATGAAAAATCTTGACTCATAATAAATCTCAATTTGTAACAATCAGGAAATCAATATCATGATTTGGATAAAAATTTATTCAAATTCAAATAATCACTTTCATGGTTCAAGAGATTCATAAAAAATAACATAATCGATTCATTAATATCTTTTAAAAAAATTTACAAGATAAATTTTTTTAAGAAAAAATATTCCCTTTTTATTTCATACAAGCATGCCTTTATCTTTTAAGCCAAATAAAAACATGCATCATCATTTAAAATAGAAAAAAGAACTTTCATTATGGCAAAGATCAATAATCCATAAATCACAAAGATCATCATGCATAATTTTGAAATATAAACTCATTAAGCATGATCACTCTACATCATTAAATCATCAAGCATGGTTTCATAAAGCATCTTCAATCAAAATTAAAAGGCAATACATAAATCATCAAGTTATACATTATTGTTTAGATTAATATTATAGTTCCAAATAGATAAACTTATGATTCATTTATAAACTTCTTTAAACGAACTTGATTTATGTAAGGATTTCAAATTTTATTTTCTAAATTTACCAAAATTATAATAATAACTTATTCAAGTTCAAATCATCAAAATTGATATTAAAAAAAATAAATAGATTCATCAATCTCTTATTAAAATCTTAATAAGATAGAAATTGAGAAACTTAAAAATAAATCATCACAAATATTACAAGAGTTGTTATGCACTTGTCATGTGTATTTCAAGTATATATTTTTGAGAGCACTATATTTAAAGTTTCAATAAAAGAACCATCATCCAATCATAACCCATTTTAACATACAACTATCATCATTTCACAAACTTAGTCAATATAATATTTGAATCATTAAATTATTTTTGTAGTTTAGGAGATTCAACAATAATGCTATAAGTTTATCTTATTGAAGGATTCGTAGGATAAAAATATTTTCAAGAATAATTATCACCCTTTTTAGTTGTTTTAACTTATGAAATTTATTTCAAGAATATAATATCATTTAATGTCAAAAATTAAGCTTCATCAAGATCATTGCAATAAAATATTTTCAAACAAGACTTTTGATTTATTTAATTCTAATAATGTTTTTTTACTTCGTGAAATGAGTTACCATACTCATTTCATTCTCATTAAATATAATTTTCCAAAAATACTAGACAATAAAGCATGATTTCTCTCTCCCTTTTCTATATTATTTTATGCTCAAATTCTATCATTCAACAATAATCATCATCAAAATCTTTCTTTCATAAATTTGAATTTAGATAAAATCTCTAATTTATGTTTGTATTAGCAAGCCAAGGTTAGAGTAATCAAGATTAATTATAACAATGAGTTATCTAAATATTCATTATCAATGACGTTATTTCGATAATTTTTTGTTATTATTTAGCCTAATGAGCTATGAAAAAGTATTAGATCTCAAGTCATGTGTCTTGAGCCTTTACTTTCAAAACATTACTTAGTGCTCCTAACCTTGTTAGGAGGCAACTTTATATTATAGGAGATTTTGATTTAGGTACCCATTTGAGTTTGGGTCCTTTATGATATATTCTTCCTATTTTCTCTAATGGCTTAAGGTTGTTTATGGTTCCTTTGGGAACCCAAATTAATTTATGTGGACTATAATTTTTAAATGAACACTTATAAGCATAGTGTCCACATTTAACACAAAAATTACATCTATTTTTGGACAAAGAGTGTAATATGGGTCTTCTAATGATGATAGTTGGTTTTTGATGAGTCTTACAATGCCAATACTTTCCTTATGAACATGACCCTTATTAATATAGATCATGTTTAAAGACTCATTGTTTATATTAGGCCCTTTTTGAGTTTATTTATGTCATTTTCTTATTTAATTATCTCTAGTAACTCATACTTAAAACAAGAAAAACATGATGTTGATGCATCATTCAAGGTTTCATATTTAGTGCATAAATTGTGTCATGATGATGTATCAGGCATTTTTTTAAATTTACTAACTAAAAAATCATACTCTTTCTTAGGTAATTTATAGGATTTGCTAATCATTCTAAATTTATCATAAAGCTCATAAAAAGTATTTGATAATTCATCAAAAGCAAATGAGACTTTGGAGGAATCACTTACCTCATTATTGATGGTCATAAGCGTGAGATTCTCCACTTCCTTTTGATTGTGCTCTTCATCTTCGGAGTGTCTTAGCTTCTTGCATTTACAACAAGAGTTCTTATATATGATTTTAAGATCATTTTTATGGTTTATGTTTATTAATTTATCAGGTTCATTTGTCAAAGGTTCAAAGTCCTCATCACTTGAGATTTCACTATAGGCGTCATATGTCATGCTCATTTCAAATTTCTTCCTATTCTTTGGATGGTGTTTTATAAATTCATTTTTGTAAGTCTTTTCATTTAATGATTCATTTGATTTAGTTATGCTTTCATATGTTATTTCTCATGTATGCTATATATCGAAAGTCGAATCAAAACAAGAAACCCGATCAAATTCATTTTTATCAAATACATAATATAAGATATTCATAGCTTTTGTATTCAATGAAAATATTTATTTTTCATAATCATTTTAATCATTTATTGGATTGATTGATTTCTGAAAACCTTTTTCAATAATACACCACAAATCAAGATCTATTGAAGTAAAAAAAATACGCATTCAAATTTTTTAAGATATGTAGTCCATCCATCCCATTGAACATAGGAGGACTTGTGATACATTGACCCTCATTCGTGCCAAACAAAACCATTTACCCTAGTGGGTGTTTAGTCCAAAGAGTAATACCTTACTCTAATACCAATTGGGGGGGGGAGGTGAATTAGTGTAAGTATAAATTCTTTTTTTAACGAAAACTTTTCGCTTGAAGCAAGATAGGAAAATCAGAAGCTTTTCGTTTAAGTAAAGTAAGTAAATGATTCAAAATAAAATGCTAAATTTCTTGAAAGTACTTGACTTGAAACCTTACTTTCAAGGAGTAAATAAAATTGAAAGCGTCACTTGATATTTTGTTGAATATATTTAAGAACCCGACAATTATAAGTAGTAAATGAAATAAGTAAGGAACACTTACAATTTATAGTGGTTCAGCCTCAACCTTGGCCTGCGTCTACTTTCCGAGTCCTCCTCCTTGAGGCACACCGGCCCCCACTATTGATCTCTTTTGGGTGAAGATCAAACCCTTATAATCTTATAAGGGAGACAAGAATTTTACAACTCTTAGCTCACTCTCTTCCCTTTTTCTTTTTCTTATAATTCACACAATATTTTCATATAATTTTATCCCAAAATTATTGTTTGGAATGCAAGAAAACTTGAGGTATTTATAAGCCCTAAATAGCTTCAAAATTTGGAGCCAAAATTTTAATATATCTGAAAAATCCGAGTACGGGCAATTCACCCGTCGGCGCCAGCGGTGCAACCACCCGAAAACCTGGTACAGGCGGTTTACCCATCAATCTTGTGTAGTTTAGTAGCCATCAGTTACTTGAAAACCCGGGCGACAACGGTACACCTGCAGCTCACTAACGGTTCAACCGTCGGGAATCCCAAAAAAGTGATTCCCTTCACTTTTTCAATCCCAACTTGAACCACATGTTGACCAATTCTCTGGTCAACTAATTGAGCACAACCTAAGCTCAATCAAACCCTTTTAGTGAACCCAGTTGTCTCATTGAGTTGATTTGGATTCCTTCCAGATCACACTTATTTCAGACTCAACCTTAACTTACGACTTAAGAATTACAATCATACATGACCACCAAGCTTACAACCTCACTCCCGCAATCCGGCAACCTCCAACATTCCCTACGGTGAGTCTCATGGTCTTCCTCTGGTGATCTCTCGACATATTCCTAGCAATCTTCCTGATACCTTCGGTGAAGTCCTAGCAAACTCCCAGGGAGCTCCCACCACATGGTTAAACCTGTACGATGCCTAAGCTTGATCCTGGGTCCATGTGTGGTCTGTAACTCATTTTCACCATCATGGTTAAACCTGCACGATGCTAACTATAACTTAATTAATTATAATCATGACCAACAAATTAACTTGAAAACCTTCCTAACTCCCAACAAGCCTTTCGGCTATCCCCGATAATCTTTTGGTAAGTCTCAGTCTTCTTCCAGTAGACTCCCTTACGCCATCCTGACAAACTTCTGACACCCTCAGCGAGCTCTCGATGCACTCCAAGCAATTTCCCAACCTCATTGTCCTCACTCCGACCTGATGCTTGGACTTAACTTTGGCCAAACCTTTGATTATAATCTATCATAGTTAATCCTGCATCGATGAACACTTACAACCTTATTAGATAAATAACCCATCAATTGATTTCATCATCAAAATCCAAGATTCAACATGGGAGAAGAAGAATGACAAGGTATAACAGTAGAATTTTTTATCAAAAAATTTCAATAGTATAGATGCAATTTTTTCCAGTGATTCGAAATAAGAATTTGAGTAAAACTCAATGGGAATCCACTGGTAAGGGAAAGATAATATCGGTAAAAATTTCATAGGATAATATGACAATAAGAATTCAGTAAGATCAAAGATTACGAGAAGATACTACTGCAGATTTTTATGTCTAAAGTTTAACAGTTTTGACGTAAAAGATCAGCAGTTTATATCAATAATTTTTGCACGAATCCAAAAGAAAATCCACTGTTAAGGAGTACAAAGTCGTTGTAAAATACTTGTAGAAGATTGGTTAGAAAAATTATGACAACAAGATTAAAATAGGCAATGTTATGCGGTTAAATTCTGCAGCACAACTTTTGTTATAAAGATGGACACTTTGTAACGAAAGTTTATCCAACGAGATAGGAATAATTTTTTGGGTTTTTGGAATAACGATAACTAAATTGAAGCAATAGTAAGTTAGGAAACTAGAACATATTACAATTCACGGGAAGATCAATGGATGATCTACGGTAGTGAAGATGACGACGGAATTCAGCGACGATCTTAAGCAATTGTGGGAATTGCTTGGGTGACTAGATGATTGTGGAAGGGCATCGAGACCCTAAGAACACTGCTCTGATACCCAATGTAGAACCCTTGTGGATTCTATGCTTGGGGTGATCTATATAGGTGATCGGCCTCCTTGGAACTCTATAGGGATTCCTCCCTTCTTGGTATTATGCCCTATGGTTGAAAATAATATTGATCTATTGATGATAAAAAGAGGGGAGAATATAAGCTATTTATAGGGCTTCTAAACCCTAACTCCTAATAGGGCTCCTACTCGAATAAACTCTAACTTCTAATCAACTTCTATACCAAGTAACTAAGACTCCTACTAAACCAAGACTCCTCTTCCCCTCAACTCCTAACCCCTAGCCAACTCCTAACCATGATGTGGCTGGTGGCTTATAGGGATCTCTAACTTATAATTTTATTCTTGTTCCACCCTAGAGATAGTCCAAGCTAAGTGGGACTCCCCCCCTCTTGCCCTAGCTGACCTCACTTAAGAGAATGAGGCAGCTAGGAGACTCTCATCCCATAAGGACTCCTCTCTAACCATAGCCAACCACTTCTTTACTAAGGGTAGCAACTAGATTAAGCTTTATTACATTCATGACTTAATTGACTCTGACCCCTATCCAACTCTGACTCATAATCAGACTCCAGTTCAGCCGAATCCTAACCCTACTAGGATTTAGACTGATTTATTACAATAGACTCAAATCTTCTCATAGCCGACCTAAGTCAGGTCTAGGTTGGCCAACAAGGCCCAATTTAAGGACTCGACTCAATCAACTAGGACCCGACTTAACTAAGGTCCTAACATAATAAAATCTTATGATTTAATTAAGAACCAAGATAAACCTTATGTATATATGAAGGTAAGTGGGAGCGTTATCACCTTCTTGGTATTGTATGTGGCTGATATCATAATAATTGGGAATGATGTCAAAATGCTCTCTATAGTTAAGACTTGGCTATCTAGAAACTTCTCCATGAAGGCTTAGATTCGACATCCAAGAGAATGTCTAGCTTGTCATATTCTAGGTACATAGACTCTATTGTTAAAAGGTTTAGCATGAAAATTCCAAGAGAGGTCTCAAACCGATGAGACATGGAAGATTACTTTCTAGAAGCATGTCCCCAAAGACTCTTGAAGAAAGGGCAAACAATGATAGGATACCCTATGCCTTAATATAGAGTCTATCAAATATGTTATGCTATGTACTAGGCCTGATATAGTGCGTGCTTTGATTATCATGAGCAGATATCAAGCGGATCCAGGTTTGAAATACTGGAAGGCAATAAAGTGTAACATTAAGTACTTGAGAAGGACTAAGAAATTTTTACTAGTACATGGAGGAGGTAACCTCCAGGTTGAGGGCTATATAGACTTGAGTTTCTAGTCTAAAATCGATAATAATAAGTCTAATTCAGGGTATTTCTTTCCCTTAAACGGAGGAATAGTATGCTGAAAGAGTTCCAAGTAAGATACTACTACTGACTTAACCACAAAGGTGGAGTACATTACTACAACATAAGTAGTAAAGAAAAGGTTTTGGATAAAGAAGTTCATCACAAATTTGAGAGTCATACCGAGCAGTGAGATGTCGATTCCCATATATAGTGATAGCAATAGGGCGATAGCTTTAGTAAGGGAACTCAAGTCTCAACAGAAGTGTTCTGAGGAAGTTTCAACTAATTAGAGAGATTGTAGCCCATAAAGATATAAGAATGAAAAGAGTTCTATGCGAAGATAACATTGTAGATCCACTGACAAAGTCGTTGGCTCAAACTATGTTTGAGCATCATAGGGGTCTAATGGGGATCAAACACATAGGTGATCAGCTTTAGGTCAAGTGGGAGATTGCTGGTTATAAGTGCCCTGCAAGCCAATCATGTGAGTATGACACGTGTGACATATTGTGTCATATTTTTATATATGATTATTATTATTATATTCTTATATTTTATTATATATGTATATATTGTGATGTCATTTATTTTGTGCATTGAGAATCTAATCGTGATAAGATCACGATAATGAGACTGATTTACCTTTCAACACAGATCTTAAATAATCCTAGTCATAAGTTACTTGAGAGGGATATCAAGATAACCGGATAGACCGATATACTATATATCTGTTCATATGATAGAGGCGCTGGTCTTATAGCCACTTATATGAGGATACTAATGGTACAATACAGGTGCTCGTTGGAGAATGAGTTTACTGATTGATCCGCTTACAGAATACTAGATAGTTAATGATACTTAATGTCAGACATCGATTTGGTAATCGTAGTTGTCTGTCCAGTCCTTAGACTGAAGATACCAAGGATGTCTTATTTGAGTACTTCTTTCTTTGACGCTAAACTTATAGGTCTAAAAAATTTTAGATCTTGTACAACTGGTTATAAGGATTGGTAGCCAATCTTACGAAGGTAATTAAGTGTCAATAAAGGATCATCCATTCTCAGTATCACGAGAGGAATATCCATATATTATCGCTTAGATAAATTCTCAATCGGGGTCATTTAAATTAAGAGAGGAGTTCTTCGGGAGAATCTGATTAGAGCGAGACTCAAACAGATTTCATATATGGCCTGATAGTATCATGTCTAATATACAGTCTTTGGGATATTAGATGGATGAGAGACTATAGATACATGATAACTGAGGACATACAGGTCCAATGGATAAGATCCCTTATATCGTTTGAGAACTATGGCGTAGTGGTTTAATACGTCCATAATTGATAAGTTAAGTGAATTATTATGAGATAATAATTCACTGGTTAGAATGAGTTCTGACAAGTAGGACTCACGGTCAGTTTGGTATTGGACCTAGAGGGTCATACACATATGATAAATATTTTAATGAGTAGAGGATTATATATGAGTTATCTAATTAGCCCATGTTCTTATTGGATAAGACTCAACATTGATGGACTCTTTAAATGAGGCATAGTTAAAGGCCAATTGAGATTATTGGATAGAGATCCAATAATCCAAGATTATTGGGTAATTAGATATAGATTCAATACATACGAAGGCATGATCCGTTAGGATTTTATGGGTGGCTCTCTATAAATAGGAGATAGAGGCGACACATTAGTGATAGGTTGTACTTTTGGCTCGCCCCTCCTATTCTCCTCTGTCCCTATATGTAAGAGTTGTGAGCTTTTGGGCTATAATTGGAGGACCATCACTGCAACGATCCATCGTGTGGATACTACTAGAGAGGACGATATTTGACATTCTTCATCCTCTCCATCTAAATTTAGATTTTCAGAGATATACGATCTCTCTAGGTAATCAATCTCTCAAGTATCATAGTTTTCATTTTTTTAAATTTTTTGCGCACCAATCTTTGCCCAATGATTTGATATATTTGGAAAACCTATTTTATTTTTTTTTCCACTACATATGTGATGCTCCCGCTGGGTTTCCCAATAGACTGCATTGATAGCCTTCAATGATGAGGTATCTGCTCTTCTAAAATATCCTTATCTTATGATAAATTATTTGATGTATTTCATAAATTATATAATAAACTCAAAAATATTGGTAAGAAGTACAAGTCACTAAAAGGGGATAATACATTACTTACTAGTAAATATGATACATTAAAAGTTATGTATGAAATGTCAACGTCTTATATTCCATGCTCTAAATGTGAAGAGTTAGACTCACTTAGAAAGGAAAATACATTATTACAACAAATATTAGAAAAGTTTAAAATAGGAAACAAGTCATTAAACATGATTCTTGCGAACCAAGGTTGTGTATATGGAAAGGAAAGAATCAGCTTCAGAAATAATAATACACATCGAAAGCCAACAAAATTTATAAAAGGACACATACTACATATTCACCCTAAAGATAAATATAACTTTTATGGAAGATTTGGTCATTATACTTATACAAGCTCTTTTAAAAAATATAGTTCTCATAATTAGTTTGGGTTCTTAAAGGAACAATGAATGGTTTGATGCTAAAAGTCAAGAGGTAGATGTAATCATGAAGGACCCAAAGTTAAATGAGTATATAGAGCAAACCCCTCTTTCTTATAGGGCATCAAAATTTAGGAGCAAAAGATGATATGTTGATAATGGATGCTCAAGGTACATGACCAGAGATCCAACACAATTTTCAAAGCTCACTAGTCAAAACACAGGATATGTCATATTTAGAGATAATAATAAAGGAAAGATTATTAGCATTTGTAAAATTGATAATAAATCGAATCTTTTAATTAATGATGCTTCTTTAGTAGATGATTTGAAACATAACTCATTAAGCATTAGTCAATTGTGTGATAAGAGATATAATATTAAATTTTAGTCTAATGTTTAACATATTACATAAGAATAAATCTATGATTGACTTCAAGAGCAGTAATATTTATATGATTGATCTTGATGATTTTTATGATGAAACTTATTTTTTAGTTTTAAAAGATAATGCATGGCTTTGGCATAGGAGATTAGAACATACAACTATGAAAGTAATCTCACAAATTAGAACCAAAGGACTTTAGTTATTTTTATAGGAAGCTATCCACATCGTTTTCAATGAATTTTTCCAAAGCTAAGAAATTGATTATGATTTTTAAATTTGATTAGATATGAATGAGAATTCTCTTTGGAATCCAAAGTAACTTGGATACATCTACTTCTAAAGAAATCTTACCCAAGGAACAGAAGCATATAGATGCATATTCTAAGGAACTGATTATTAGAGATATATAAAATGGTGTTCAAACTCGCTCTTTGTTGAAAAATATTTATTTAAATGTACAAATCAAGATCTCTTTGTTCTCGTATGATTCCTTTTTTATTAAAGATAAGATTTTTTAAAAAGAATCATGATCTTTTACTTGACTTCTTGATGTTCCTGACTTGAGATCTATCTCGTATAAATCAAGATATTTTATTAATTATTCTTTAATCTATTTATTAAGAAGGAGATTTATTCAAATAAATTATGATTTTTACTTCTCAATTTTTATGACTTGAGATTTACTACATATGAATTAAGATTTTTTACTAGTTATTCTCTTATAATTCTTTTTGCTATTTACTAAAGAGGAGATTTATCCAATGAATCATGATCTTTCACTTAACTTCCCAATATTTATGATTTCAGATTTATTTATATTTATTCTCATATGATTCTTTCTTTTCGCTAATGATTAATAAGGAGATTTATTAAAAATAAATCATGATCTTGACTTCTCAATATTTATAACTTGAGATTTATTTTATATGAATCAAGATCTTTTACTATTTATTTTACTATAATTTTTCTTTCCTTTTACTAAAAGGATATTTATCTCACTATATCATTATCTTGATGTTTATGATATAAAATTTATATCATATGACTCCTTTGTATTAATATTGTTCATGTGATATAAAAAATGGCTTCACTATTGGCAATTCATGTAAATGAAGAGTAGGACCATTATAAAATGTTATCTTTATATGAATTAAGATATTTTACTATTTATTCTCCTATAATTCTTTTTGCTATTTACTAAAGAGGAGGTTTATCCAATGAATCATGATCTTTCACTTAACTTCTCAATATTTATGATTTTAGATTTATTTTGTATTTATTCTCTTATAGTTCTTTCTTTTCGCTAATGACTAAAAAGGAGATTTATTAAAACAAATCATGATCTTGACTTCTCAATATTTATAACTTGGGACTTACCTTATATGAATCAAGATCTTTTACTATTTATTCTCCTATAATTTTTCTTTCTTTTTACTAAAGAGGAGATTCATCTCATTATATAATTATCTTGATATTTATGATATAAAATTTATGTCATATGACTCCTTTGTATTACTATTGTTCATGTGATATTAAAAGTAGCTTCAGTATTGGCAATTGATGTAAATGAAGAGTAGCACCATGATAAAATGATATCCTTATCTTCTTTTTGATAATGACAAAGGGGGAGAGAAAAGTAGTAGCTTACATATTTCTGTTTTCTCTTTTTGTTGATGACAAAAGGGAATAAGTAATGATAATTTTTTTATGACATAGCACTCATATGCATGTTATATCTGATGACATTAACTTTATGATATTTATTTGGGATGTGTAACTATTTCAAACTATGAATATGATATGAAATTATGCATATGACTCTTGCAATAATCATTATTAAAAATTGCTATGATTTACGATTGAAATTGTTCTGACTTGAATTCAAAGAGTTGAAATGTTATCATTTTTATTTAAAAATTTAAGTTCATTATGACATATAGATAGAGGGAGTTTAATTAAAGCTCTATCATCAATTGGTTATCATTATAAAAAATAGAGAGATTATTGAATCTTAGATTTTGATGATGAAATCAATTAATGAATTTATGGACTAATATACTTTTAAGATAAGTGATGTAGGAAAAACTTCGATCACGGATGTGAATCATCACATGGCTAATTGTCGAAGTAGGAGAATAAGATATTAGGCTAGAGAAGTATCATGTCAGAGATTAGATATCGGGCCGTAGGATTGGTCAATATGTTGAAGGATGGACTTCGTGTCTTGAGTGCAGTCATCAAGCCGAAAGGATTAGGTATTGCGCTAAAAGATCAGATATTATTGGCGAAGCGCCAAAGGAAAAGATAATGCACTAGAGGTTCGAACGAAGTGTCGAATGATAAGATGACATTTTGGAATGCTGAACAACGTGCTGACTGCTTCGTAATTATGTTAGATATGTGATTTAGTGGTTAAGTCTTGGTCGTACTTGTTTTGAGTCGAATTGAGTTGATATTAGGCTGAAACATTGCTAACTTGATTTGGAGCTCATTAGGCCTAAAGCAGGGCTTAATTGAGCTTGATGGAAGGCCAATACAGTGACCTAAAATTGGCCTAGGTAGTGGTATCGCTAGGCCCAGGCAGTAGTACCACTCAAATAGTCAGAAAGCATTATTTATGCTTTTTCAGGTATTGTAGCGGTGGTACCGCCCTTGCCGATAGTGATATCCCCTAGACCAGTGGTGTTACCGCCTAGACTAGCATAGTACCACCCAGCGTCGGTGGTGGAACCGCTAGTACTACCAAAACTTGGAGATTTAAATTTTGGCTCCAATTTTGAAGCCTTTAGGGGACTATAAATACCCCACTCATTCTTTCTTAATGCAAGTGTAAATAAAGGTGAACAAGAAAAAATTCTTGAGGTTAAAAGTGTTGGTTACAAGTGCCCTACAAGCCAATCACGTAAGTGATGACATGTGTGTCACTAGGCTTAGGCGGTGGTACCACCCAAATAGTTGGGAAGCACTATTTATGGCTTTTCGGGTATTCTAGCAGTAGTACCGCTCCTGCCAATGGTGATATCGCCTAGACCAGTAGCGATACCACCTAGACTAGCGTAGTACTGTCCGATGCCGATGGTGGAACCGCTAGTACCACCAAAACTTAGGGATTTAAATTTTGGCTCCAATTCTAAAGCCTTTGGGGAACTATAAATACCCCACTCGTTCTTGCTTAATGTAATTGTGAACAAGAAAAAATTCTTAAAGTTAAAAGTGCTGGTTACAAGTGCCCTACAAGCCAATCATGTGAGTGATGACACATGTGACACGTTGACAGTCTTTTTATATTATAATTTATTAACATATTCTCACATTATATTATCTGTTATATATATATATATATATATATATATATATATATATATATATATATATATATATATATATATATATATATATATATAGTGATGTCCTTGGTTTTGTGTAATAGGACCGATTCGCCTTTAAATGTAGATCCTAAATAATCTTCGTCATAGGTTGCACGAAAGGGACCGAGATAATTGGATATAATGGTATTCTGTATGCCTATCCATATAATAAAGATGGTTGGTCTCGTAGCCACTTGTGTGGCAATACTAAGGATATAGAAAAGTGTTTATTAGAGAATGAGTTCACTGATTAATTCGCTTACGGAATGCTTTATGGTTAATGATACCTGACGTTATACAACGATTCCATAGTCTCAATTGTGTATATGGTCCTTAGACTTAAGATTCCAAAGATGTCTTTGCTGAATACTCCTCTCTTTGATGTCGGACTTATAGGTTTGGAAAGTTTCAGATCTGGTACAATCGGTTATCGTGATTGGTAGCCAACCTTATGAAGGCTATTGAGTATCAACAAAGAATCATCCACTCTCGGTATCATGAGATGAATATCATGTTGTTAGGATCAATTGGTACTAAGAGGGGGGTAAATTAGTGCAAGAGTAAATTCTTGTTTTAACGAAAAACTTTTCGCTTAAAGCAAGATAGAAAAATGACTCAAGAAGGAACAAACAAATCCAAACAAAAAGATAAGTAATGTTGTAAGTGAAGTGCTTAATTTGAAACCTTGCTTTCAAAGAGTAAATAGAATCGGAAGCGTCTATTGGTATTTTGCTAAAATCAATTAAGAACCCGACAATTATAAGTAGTAAATGAAACAAGTAAAAACACTCACAATTATAGTGGTTTGGCACCAACAGGCCTATATCCACTCTCGAGTCCTTCTCCATAATGTCACGAATAAAAATATAAACAAGATGTTTGATGAAATGTTCATGTTTGTCTATGTCCTTCAGTTTATATACTTACCTTGTACAGCGAGTAGTAGACTTGCAATAAGCTTGGCAACCCTAGTTTAGTTTACTTTATAGCCGATTTTAGTTTATAAATACGAGTGTGTCTTGTAAGTACTTATGGGGACCTCGGTCTGTAATGGACCATTATCATTTGTGTGTAACATTTTTGAGTTTGTAATGTCCATGGGTGAATTTGTATTAGCTTTATAAAGTGTTTGCTTAAGTAGTTGCTTGTGGATCCCGCTGGAATTACTTTTTCTGGTCCGTTTTCTCTTTTGTAAGTCTAAGGGACCCTAGGAGATCTTGAGGAAGGTTGACCTTTGTGGACGGACATGCATGGGTGTTGCACGGCTTAGGTAAAATCAGCTAAGCCCGTGACATTATGGTATCAGAGCAAGATAAGTACACACAGGAACACTCACCATACAAACGTGGAGGATAGCCATCACGCGCAACTGTTTGGGGAAAACAGACATTAAGATGTAGGGAAAGGAGTAATTCAGAGGAGCGGGCATCCAAGTTTGGCATTCGGAGGAATATCCAACCCTTTGTGCGAGAGGCACCACAAGAACAAACAAGCAAAGAAGAATGCGCAGCGCACAAGGACTAGGATGGTTGGGTTTAAGCTACGGCTCAGTGTTGGCAACCAAATTTGACGGTGCTCAAGGCAAGTGGGGCGCCTGGTGAAAGATGAGACCGTGCAAATTGGGAGGTGTTGCATAACGACCGAAAGAGTTGTACAAAGCTCACAGAGGTGAGGGGAATTACTAACTCGAAGGATTCAATACTCATGCTAGGGCTTGTACACAGATGATGGAGTGTTCATGGCCATCCCAAGGCACTATCAGAACTCAGTACCATGGAGCATCAGAACTTTCTCTTCGGTATGGAAAGGATACGTCCGTAGGCGATTGAAATATGCAATAAGTTCAGCATGTTGCTAGACCTTGAAGGGTGCAATGGGGACTGTATTAGCGAAGAGTCGTAATCTAATAAGTGCATTTGTAGGGACAGAACAAGACATAAGTTGTTTAGCAAAATAGAGTAGTCTGAAAGGGATGATGATCTCCAAAACTTCAAATAAGAAGAATGTCAAGAGGAAAGTTGTTTCGACAAGATAGATATCCATGAGGGATAAGTCCTAGTTCTCTAGAGGGAGAATCATGTGCAACGGACCACACATATTAAGGAAGAGTTTCTTAAGGAAATATCTCCACAAAGCTCAACGGACCAAGTGAGCGACGAAGAGTCATCGCATAATCTCGAATGAGGTAATGCATTGGTGGATGCATTTCAAGATTAAGTGGGGGAGCAATCCAAGGTAATATCATATGAAGACATACTTAGAGTCGATATGGAAATCGAACTCGACAAAGGACTGACCCGTGGAATGGTGGACACAAGGGCTATTATCAACTTAATGTAAATCGAGGAGCAGAGCAACTTGGGTGGAACTTGGTGAAGTATTCAAGCCGTATGAAGGGAGTTGATATAGAAGTTGGAACCTGGAGCGTAGGCACAGAGCTTTCCTTAGACAAAGGTCAAGGGCATGAGCTCTTGTAGAGGCAAGAGTGGGATTATGCTATTCCATGAGTTCTTCATTCTGATGGGGCGAACTTCTCTTGTATAGTGCCAAAGACGAAGGAAGCTTTGAGGCACATGCACCTTACCTTAGAGATGTATTTGATGGGGTAATTAAGGTGATTCAACTTACAAAGGCGAAGTTGGGATCATAAGACCTTAGCACGGGGAAAGAGGACGTAGAGGCTGGTACTCTTGAGGAATATGCCACAGTGTTGCCATTCGAGTTATCAGGAACAAGTGGTGTATATCGGAGATTGTGCTGGTAGAGGATAGAGGCCCAAGATCCAGACAATGGTGCACCAACTCTAGCGAAGTCAGGGGACTTCAGGAACTACTAGGTGACGGACTATCCTAGAGCTATGCTTCGTCCGAGTGTGACCCTAGAGTGGCTGGACGAAGGTGAATTGCCAAGGGAGCGAACCAAAAATCGGAGATTGCGGAGGCCCTACGAGGTGTTGGCAGAGGCCACACATGGAGAAATCATAGTCCGAGTTCATCACACGAGAATTTGTATGCAATGGAGATGTCACCAAGATGGTGTAATGGATCATGGTGGACTAGCTTATGGCAATGCAACACAGGCGATCATGTCCCATGAGGGATATGATCATGCAGAGGTATAATCAGGAGCTATTGGGAGCTCCACTTTGGTGTACGATACAACAAAAAGAAGGGCTATGGATTCAAGGAGTGAATGCCATGGTACCGTAGAGGCGGGACTTCGTGTGTGCATTGGAGCTTACATTGGATGAAAACATTAGTCATCAATATATGAGGGTTGTATACCATCGTGGAAGAAGTCCAAGTGCAACTATCAATGAGTCCAATGGAGGGGGACGTGATCATATAAATGATCAAGAGCTGTTAGGAGCTCCACTTTGGTGAATAATGCAATGGCAAGAAGGGCTGTGGATTCAAGGAGTGAATGTCATGGTATCATAGAGGCGGGCCTTCCGTATGTGCGCATCAAAGCTTGCATCAAATGAAAGTCTTGGTCATCAACATATGGGGGTTGTGTACCAACCAGGGAGAAGTAAGATTGCAAGTACCAGTGAGTCCTACAGAGAGGACTTGAACATACTGAAGTAGTGTTAGAGTGACTGGGGAGTTGGACTACTTTAGTACTCATATTTGCTTAAGGGAGCTCGGTAAGTCAGAGGTCAAGGCCAAGTGAGTAAATGTTGCTAAAAGGAAGCTAAGGAGAACAAAATCAACGTGAGCCCTACAACAAGATGGCAGAGGCCATGTATAAGAGTTGCAGTCTATCTTTCATCGACTAAGGAGAATTGCTAGGAGGACATAGGGGTGTTGAAGTAGGTGGTTGAAAGGGGCGAGGAAGTAACGATGAGTCCGGAGGGGCTCAGCCACCCAAAAAGCAAAGTGTCGATTAGAAAGGAGGTGGACTCGGAGGAGCACCATAGTGCCGCAGAGGCAGATCTACCGATCGCAAATGAAGGGTTACAGATGCTAGACAATAAATAGTAGGGTCATGGGTTTGGCAACGCCATGGTACCACAGAGGTAGGACTTCTATAGAGTCATCGATCCCCTGCTCTCATAGAGGGAGAGCATTAGTCATAAAAGGGGTCGAGGAGGTAGAGAATGTAGAGGCAAACTCCAAGTACCAAGACAGGGCGGAAGGGCAGTGGCCAAAGAACTTTATAAGACCGGTGTCGATGGGCTTCTCATCAACATAGCTGAAAGCGAGGGACTTTGGGTTGATGCAAGAGTGCTTGACCAAGGAATGAAGTAGGCAATACGCGATATTGTACCTTTTCTACTCATAGGAGTAGGCGACAAAGGTGATGGAGAAGATGATACAATCTCAAAGGTAACCAGAACTATAAAATACTTACTCTAAGTTGGGGGACTCTAAGTTGGAGTAAACTTTTTGCCCTTTTCGAGCAAAACTTCATGCATTCCATAAGTTTAATGATAGTAAGAAGGTGAATCATAGTAGTTAACTTAATGCAAGGAGTACAAACACTTCAAGTGCTTCAGAAGTGTGAGCAAGGAGCAAGCGAATATTAGTAATTAACTCAATACATGAAATATAAAGCCGAGGAGGCAGGCGAAATCGTCTTCTCAACTCAAGAGAATGAGCGAAACTGAGTATCCCAATTCTCTTAACTCGAGGAGGTGAGCGAAGCTAAGTAACCTTGTCTTCTCAACTCCTAAGAGAATGGGTGAAGTCGAATATCCCAGTTCTCTTATCCAGCCGAGGAGCTCTGCATAAGTTTAGTGACCATTCAAATAAAAGTTTATGGAGATAATAATTGTCAAATCCTCACCATTGATGATCAGTACTACTGAGAGTAGATTGTCCGCTTTATTTTTCAATTGAATGACAATCGAAAGTGAGAGTAATGCGAACCTACTTGGAAGTGACAACTAAAAGTGGAAGAAGGATCAATAGACAAATATTATGGAGGAAAGACCTCAAAAACTTCAAAGTCTGTGAGGCGATGCTCGTTAAAGTTCCAACAAGCATCCATCTAGTTCAAGCAACATAAATATACTATAATACTAGCGCATAATAAGGTAGGTCTTTTCCTTCATCAGATGGATTCGCGAGAGTCAACAGTCAGCCAACCCCACACCAGAGTCAGTCATTGGTGAGTTAAAGAAGCATAGTGGATCAGAGTTCGACTACTCAACAACAGCGGTGGAGAGCGGCTGGGAGCCAAAGGGGTGTGTTGTAGCCAAAACAGAAGATTGAAGATTCGACAAAATGCGAGGAGATGCAGCGTCTACAATGGCTTTGATGAGGACATCAAAAGAATAAGTGGGGAAGAATGTCACGGACAAAAATGTAAAAAAGATGTTCGATGAAATGCTCACGTTTGTATATGCCCTTCAGTTTATGTACTTACCTTATACAGCAAGTAGCGGACTTGCAGTAAGCTTGGCAGTCCTAGTTTAGTTTACTTTGTAGTCGATTTTAGCTTGTAAATACGAGTGTGTCTTGTAAGCACTTGTGGGGACCTCGATCTGTAATGGACCATTATCATTTGTATGCAACCTTTTTAAGTTTGTAATATCCATAGGTGTACTTTGTATTAGCTTTATAAAGTGTTTGCTTGAGTAGTTACTTGTGAATCCCATTGGAATTGTTTCTTCTAACCCATTTTCTCTTTTATAAGTCTAAAGGACCCTAAGAGATTGTGGGGAAGACTGACCTTTGCGGATAGACACGCATGGGTGCCGCATGGCTTAAACAAAATTAGCTAGGCCTATGACAAGAAGGCACACCAACGTCCACTACCAACCTTCTTTGGGTGAAGACCAAACTCTTACAACTTGAGCTTATAAGAGGGACTTCAAGAATTTTTCTAACTTGTTTTCTTACAATTCACACAAATTTTTTTATAGAATATAATATCTAAAATTGTTGTATGGAATACAAGAAAACTTAGGGTATTTATAGACCCTAAATGGTTTCAGAATTTGAAGCCAAAATTCAAACGTCCTAGAAAATCCGGGAACGGGCGGTTCACCCATCGATACCGATAGTCAGCTACCTGAAAACTTAGTATGAGCGGTTTACCCACCAATCCTGGGTGGTTTAGCCATCGAGAATCCCGGAAAAGTAATTCCCTTCACTTTTCTAATCCCGACTTGAACCACATGTTGACTAATTCTCTAGTCAACCAATTGAGCTCAACCTAAGCTTAGTCAAACCCTTTTAATGGACCCAGTTGCATCATTGAGTTGATTTGGATTCTTTCCAAATTACACTCATTTCAGACTCAACCTTAACTATGACTTAAGGATTACAATTATACATTACCACCAAGCTTAATGACGTTACTCATGCAATTCGGCAACCTCCGGCTTTCCTTACGGTGAGTCTCATGGTCCTCCTCCAATGATCTCCCGATGTGTTCCTAGTGATCTTCTGATACCTTCGGCGAAGTCCTAGTGAACCCCTGACAAGCTCCCATCGTATTATCCAAACCTTGGCCTGATGCCTAAGTTTGATCCTGGGTCCATGTCCGGTTTGTAACTCCTTTTCATCGTCATGGTTAAACCTGCATCACTTTCCTCTAATAACATATGTTAGGTTAAACATTTATCAAGTGATCTCGTCATCAAAATCTGAGGTTCAACAATCTCTCTCGTTTTGATGATGACAATCAATTAATGATAGGAGTTACTCATAACTACCTCTAAATCCATGCCATAATAAGAAAAACTTAAATTCAAGAGAACTATATACTCTTGAGTTCAAGTATCATGAAGCAATTAATATTTCAAGCAATTAATATTTTAAGGATTATAATGAGACATTCATACATCAACAAAAATTTGCTTCGAAATTATCACGTTATCAACTTATTAAGGATTTTCATGAAATTCAACAATAGAAAATTATCCTTTAAGTTATTAACTATTTTTCCCTTTTATTTATCAATAAACAAAGAGAACTGCCCATATTACATAAGTTATCAACATCTATTTCTCCCCCTTTGTTAGCAATAAAAAGGTGAAATGTAGGGCTAAGAATTTTAAGGCACATGAGTCTTTGCTCCCCCTTTATAAAATACGATATGAGCCATAAAAAATTTTCTTTCTCTTGTTAAAAATAAGGAAAGAAAACAAAGGAGGAGTTGTATTTTTTTTGATAAGTAAGGAGGAGTTGTAAAACATCATTAAGAAAATCTCTTAATTTTGTAGAGGTGAATTTCCAAAAAAAAATTTTGAAGATAAGCTCAAAAATCCAAGAAGATTCAAAAATTTAGGAGCTACTCATGTATTTAAAATCATCTCATGTAATTTTAAGCGTAGCAAATAAATCCATAAAATAGCAAAACATCATTTTATGTAAATTTTCTCCCTTTTTTGTGAATAATAAGAAAAAAATGGAGAGAGTTTTCAAAACATTATCATAAAATAAAAAACTTAATCTCAAGCAATTCATATGTTTTCATGATTTAGCATTCCAAGTTATCTTATAAGAAAATCAAATTATTCTTTATTTAAAGATTTTATAAAAATATCTACTAATTGATGCTTAGTGTCAATAAATTTCAAGGAGATATTTTGACAATTTACATGATCCCTTATAAAATGATGTTTAATATTAATATGTTTGGTTATTGAATATTGAATAGGATTTGTGGTTAAACATATAGTACTTGTGTTATCATATTTTATAGGAATATTTTTTAATTTCATTTTGTAATCTTCCAGTGTGTTTTTCATCAAATGACTTGGGCACAACATACACTGGCTGCAATGTATTCTGCTTCCGTAATAGATAAAGCTACTGAATTTTATTTCTTAAAAATCCAAGAAATAAGTGCATGCCCTAAAAATTGACATGTCTGGTAGTACTCTTTCTATCTATTCTACATCTACCAAAATCAGCATCTGAATAAGCAATCAAGTCAAAATTATTTGATTTTGGATACCATAATCCTAGTTTTGAGGTTCCTTTTAAGTATTTAAAGATTCATTTAACTATTTTTAAATTAAAGAGTTTAGGATTAGATTGAAACCTTGCATACAATCCAGTACTAAACATGATATCTGGTTTAGTAATAGTTAAATATAATAAACTTTCTATCATTTCTCTATAAATTTTTTAGTTAAAGTTTTCTCCTTCATTATCTAGTCTAACTTTGTAGATGTGCTCATGGGAGTGTTAAATGCTTTAGCATTTTCTATCCCAAAATGTTTTATTAAGTTCAAGATATATTTAGTTTAACTAATGAAGATAACATCATCTAATTATTTTATTTGTAATCCTAAGAAGAATGTTAACTTACTCATTAGGCTCATTTCAAATTCTTAGCTCATTTATTTAGCAAAAGACTCACATAAAAATTCATTTATAGATCTAAAAATAATATCATCAACATAAATTTGAATAACCAAAAAATTATTTTCAAAATGCTTAAATAATAATATGGTATCAACCTTGTCTTTATAATTTTTTTAAAATACGAAAAGAACTAAGTCTTTTATACCAAGTCCGATTATTTTAATTCATAAAGAGCATTTGTAAGTTTGAAAATATGATTAGCAAGAAGATTATTTTCAAAACCAGGGGGTTGTTTAGCATACACTTCTTTAAAAATGAAACCATTTAGAAAAATACTTTTAACATTCATTTGAAATGACTTAAAATTTTTAAAAGATGCAAAGGCAAAGAGCATCCTTATAGCTTCAAGTTGAGTCATGAGAGTGAAGGTTTCATCATAATCGATTTATTCTTCTTGGTTGAACCCTTTGACCACTAATCTAGCCTTGTTTCTAACCATATACCATTTTCATCTTTGTTGTTTCTAAATACCCATTTAGTACCAATCACTAAATGGTCAATAGGTCTAGGAACAAGCTTTCGTACCTCATTTTTCTTAAATTGATTAAGCTCTTCAGGTATTGTATTAACTCAAGAATTATCTTTTAGGGCCTTATCAATGCACTTTGGCTCGATTTGAGAAAGAAATACGGTATTTACATAAAAATTTCTAAAAGAAGATCAAGTTTGAACTCCTTTTGATGTTTCTCTTATTATAAGCTCCTTAGGATGATCATTCACATACTTCCATTTCTTGGGTAAGGATTTAGAAGTAGATTCATCGAAGTAACTTTTAGGAGTATTATCATTTAAATTCGAAGTACCAAGATTAATTTCATAATCAAAATCAATCTTCTTAAATTTGAAAAACTCATTAAAAACAACATGAATGGATTATTTTATTACTAATATTCTTTTATTAAAAACACGATAAGCTTTTAAAATAGAAGTATAATCTAGAAAAGTACCTTCATCGGATTTTGAATCAAATTTTTCTAAAGCGTCCTTCTCATTTAAAATAAAATATTTATAACTAAATATTTTTAAATAAGAAATATTAGAGTTTTTACCATTCCATAATTCATAAAGAGTTTTAGTGAGTAATGATTTTACAAGAATCTTATTTAAAACATAGCATGTCATATTAACGGCTTTGGCCCAAAAATATTTGGGTAGACTATATTCGTTCAACATTGTTCTAGCCATTCTTTGTAAGCTCTTATTTTTTCTTTCTAATACTCCATTTTGTTGTGGATTTTGTGAAGTAGAAAAATTATGAATATACCCATTTGATTCACAAAAATTTTGAAAATCATGGTTTTAGAATTCTCCACCATGATCACTATATATTGAAGAAATCATACATCATTTTTTATTTTGAATAATTTTATAAATTTTATAAAATATTTAAATACATCACTTTTATGTACCAATAAATAGGTCCAAGTATATCTACTAAAATCATCCACTATAACAAATGTATATTTGATATCTCCTAAACTTGTAATGTCAATTGGTCCAAATAAATCCATATAGATCAATTGAAGTGGTCTAGAGGTGCTTATTTGAATTTTAAACTTAAAGCTACTCTTTATTTATTTTCCTGATTGACAAGTATCACATACTTTGTCTTTTATAAACCTAAAATTAGGTAAGCCTCTTACTAGATCTTTGGTAGAGATTTGGTTTCATAGTTTCATGCTAGCATGACCTAGTCTCTTATACCAAATTCAAGCATCATCATTCAAAGCCAAAGAATAAGTTTCATCATAAAATTTTTTAATATCTATAGTGTACATATTGTTATCTCTTAAGACAATCAAATATTTATTTTTATGTGCTAATCCAATTATGCAAGCATTAGGTTAAAATTTAACCACATAATCTTTATCACATAATTGACTAATGCTAAGCAAATTATGTTTCAAGCCATCAAATAACAACACATCTCAATCAAGAGGTTTGATGTATTACCTATAATTCCTTTTCCAATGATTTTACCCTTGTTGTTGTCTCTCAATATGACAACTCCTTCATTTAAGCTAGTGAGCTTAGAAAAATAAGTTAAATTTTCAATCATATGCCTTGAGCATCTAGTATCAAGATACCATTTAGTGCTCCTAGCTTTAGTTTGGAGATAAACCTATAAGAAAGATATTTTTTATTTAGGTACCCATTTTACATTGGGTCTTTCATAAAGAACTTTATCTTTTTTTTCTAATCGTTTTTTGTTGTATAAAGTTTCCTTAGGAACCCAAACTAGTTGTATGGACTACATTTTCTAAATAGGCATTTGTTTGCCTTATGTCCTAATTTTTCACAAAAATTACACTTGATTCTTGGTGGCACATTTAAGATTGGTCCTTTAACAAACATGATTGGCTTTTGTTGAAAGTTACTAACAAAGCCTATATCATTTCTTCTATTAATATGACCCGTAGTGGTAAGGATCATATTTAGGGATTTGTTCCCAATTTCAAAATTTTCTAATATTGTCTTAAGCATGATATTATCTTCTTTAACATTATCTAGCATATCACATTTAGAACATGGGTTATATGATACTAATGAATCATACATTTTGTCAAGTCTACTAACTAACAAATCATAATCATTCTTAAGCAACTTAAAAGATTTACTAAGTTTTCTAAATTCATCAAACAAATCATGGAACATAACCCATGAAAAAGAAATGCTTAAAGACTCACTAACCTCATCTTAGAACTCCATTAGATAATAGTTAGCAACTTCTTCTTTGGAGTGATCTTTTTCATCCTAAGAGCTTGAATCATCCCAAGTCACTGAAAGTGCTTTCTTCTTGTGTGGTGCATTCTTCTTCAATTGAGGACATTCATTTTTGAAATATCCTGATTTTTTTGCATTCATAGCATATGACATTGTCCTTCTTCGGTTTATTTTTGTTTTTATAGTTCTTGTTCTTTTTCATAATTTTTTTAAACTTTCTTGATAATGTTGTAATATTATGGTCCTCATCACTCTAGGTTTCACTCGATGAGTCATTTATTGTTTGAAGTGCTATATCCTTCATGTTCTTTGGAAGGGGTTCATCAAGCTCATCAGAAGCTTTATAGTTCAATTCATATATCATGAGTAAGCCAATAAGTTTTTTAAGAGGCAAGTTATTTGAATCTTTGGCCTCTTGTATAACAATTACTTTAGGATCCCAAATTTTACTCACAAGTTTAAAATTTAAAAAATATTTTCCGTGTGCTTTATGGCTATTTATGATATCCGTGAAACGGGTGTACATGTCTTCAATGGACTCACTTGGTTTCATTTTAAACAACTCATAATTATGAACTAAAATATTAATCTTAGATTCTTTTACTCTACTAGTCTCATCGTGTGTAATTTCTGGTATATGCCAAATATCAAAAACTTATTCAAAAATGAAAACACGATTAAACTCATTCTTGTCAAGAGTATAAAAAAAGGCATTCATAGTCTTTGCATTTAAAGAAAAACTCTTCCTTTCCAAATCATTCCACTTATTCATTAGATAGGAATATTTTCTAAATCTATTTTCTATTATGTTCCAGAAATCAAGGTCTAAAGAAATAAGAAAAATATGTATCCTTGTTTTTCAATACGTGTAATACATCCCATTGAACATGGGAGGACGTGTAATAGAATATCCCTTATTCATGCCAAAATAAGTCATTTACTTAAGTGGATGTTAATCCAATGAGTAAGTACCTTGCTCTGATACCAATTGTTAGGATCAATTAGCACTAAGAGGGGGGGGGGGGGGGGGTTGAATTAGTGCAAAGAATAAATTCTCATTTTAACGAAAAACTTTTCGCTTGAAGCAAGATAGAAAAATTCAAAGATTTTCGTTCAAGTAAAGCAAGTGAATGATTTAAAGAAAATGCTAAGTTTCTTGCTTAAAAATGACTCAAGAAGGAACAAGCAAATCCGAATAAAAAGATAAGCAACATTGTAAGTGAAGAGCTTGACTTGAAATATTGCTTTCAAAAAGTAAATAGAATTGGAAGCGTCTATTGATATTTTATTGAAAGCAATTAAAAACTCGACAATTATATATAGTAAATGAAACAAGTAAGAACACTCATAATTAGTAGTTCAACACCAATTAACCTACGTCCACTCCCAAGTCCTCCTCCTTAAGGCACACCGGTGTCCACTGCTGATCTTCTTTGGGTAAATACCAAACCCTTACAACTTGGGTTACAAGGGAGACTTCAAGAATTTTTCTAACTCAAAGCTCACTCTCTTTCCTTTTTCTTTTTCTTACAATTCACAAAATTTTTTCACAGAATATAATCTCTATAATTATTGTATGGAATGTAAAAAAAATTGGAGTATTTATAAGCCCCAAATGACTTCAAAATTTAGAGCCAAAATTTAAATATATTTAGAAAATCTGGGAACGGATGGTTCACCTGTTGGCCCCGGCGGTGTAGCCGCCTGAAAACCTGGTACGGGCAGTTTACCCGCTAGTCTTATGCAATTCAGCCATTGTCAATGTTGGGAAACCTCAATGGGTGCATTATATACACAGCGAAAATCAAAACAAAAACTACTTTCCCTTGCAGATCAAATCATCATGCAAAATATTTGGATCGCAAGAAAAATGTAAAAACCAATAAAACCACGATGTGTGAGAGATTGATTTTACCTAGGGAGATCGTATATCTCTGTATTCTAGATCCGAATGGAAAAGATGAAGGAGGTCAAGCATCCTCCTCTCTGGTGGTATCCACACGATGGATCTCTGTAGTGAAACTCCTCCAATCTGATCTCGCAACTCTTGTATAGAGAGAGGGAGGAGAATATGAGGTGGTGGTTAAAGCTGTAGCATATCAACCATGAGTCTCCCCTCTTATTTATAGAGAGCCACCAAAAACCCTAGGGCTCCTGCCTTAGTGGGTACTAGATCTCTATCCAATTACCCACTAACCTTGCATTATTGGATCTCTATCCAATAATCTCCTTAGGCCTCTAATTGAGCCTTAATCAAGGAGCCCATCAGCATAGAGTCTCATCTAATGAGAATATAGGCTAATAGGATCTTCATCCAATCCTCTATTCGTTGAAGCATCCACTATATGTGTGTGACTCTCTAGGCCTAATACCAAGCTGACCATGAGTCACTCTCATCAAAACTCCTTCTGATATAGTGAATTATTATCCCCATAATAATTCACTCGACTCATCGACTATAGACATACTAGGCTACTACGCCATATTCCCCAGACGGTACAAGGGGGATCAAATCTATCGGACCTGTCGATCCACAGTTACCGTGTATCTATAATCCCTCATCCAACTAATATCCCAAAGACCGTATATTGGATATGGTACTGTCAGGCCATATACAGAATTCGTTATAGTCTCACTCTGATCGAATTCTCTCAGAGAACTTTTTTCTCTCAATCTGAATGACCCTAGCCAGAGATTTGTCTAAGCAAGCACATATGAGATATTCCCCTCGTGATACCAAGAGTGGATGATCCTCTATTGACACTCAATTACCTTTGTAAGATTGGCTACCAATCCTGATAACCAATTGTACCTAGATCTGAAACTTTCCAAACCTATAGGTCTAGCGTCAAAGAAAGGAGTACTCATACAAGGCATCCTTGGTGTCTCAAGTCTAAGGACCAAATATACAATTGGGACTATGGAATCGCTATTTAACATTAGGTATCATTAACCATAAAACATTCCATAAGCGGATCAATCAGTGAACTCATTCTCCAATAAGCACATGTACTATATCCTTAGTGTCTCCACACAAGTGGCTATGAGACTAGCCGCCTCCATCATATGGACGGGTATATAGTACATCGATCTGTCCGGTTATCTCAATATCCCTCTCGAGTAACTTATGACTAGGATTATTTAGAATCTATGTTTAAAGGTGAATCTATCTTATTATCATGATCTCATCACGATGCAATTCTCATTGCAAAGAATCAATAACATCACAATATATATATACAACAAATAATATAATGTGAGAATATGCCAATATTAATCATAAATAAAAAGACTACGCAGTGTGTCACATGTGCTATCACTAACATGATTGGCTTACAAGGCACCTGTAACTAGTAGTTAATCGCCCGAAAACCTGAGCGGCGATAGTACACCTGTCGCTCACTAGCGGTTCAATCGTCGGGAATCCCAAAAAAGTGATTCCCTTCACTTTTCCAATAGCGACTTGAACCAAATATTTTTGGTCAACCAATTGAGTGCAACCTAAGCTTAATTAAACCCTTTTAGTAGACCTGGTTACCTCATTGAGTTGATTTGGATTCCTTATAAATCATACTCATTTCAGACTCAACCTTAACCTATGACTTAAGGATTATAATCGTACATAACCACCTAGCTTAATGATCTCACTCTCGTAATCCGACAAACTCCGGCATTCCTTGCGGTGAGTCTTACGGTCCTCCTCCGACGATCTCCCGGCATGTTCCTAGCGATCTTCCCAAAACCTTTGGCGAAGTCCTAACGAACTCCTGGCGAGCTCCCACCGCATCATCCAAACCTTGGCTCGATGCCTGATAGGTACCATGCCTAGTATATGATCTATGAGATATTAGATGGATGAGGGATTATAGATATATGGTAACTAAGGACAGATAGGTCTAATGGATAAGATCCCCTCTACCATTTAGAGACTATGACATAGTGACCTAGTACATCCATAGTCGATGAGTCGAGTGAATTATTATGAGATGATAATTCACTAAGTCAGAAGGAGTTCTGATAGGTAAGTCTTACGGCCAGCTCAGTATTAGGCCTAGAGGGTCACACTAATGTTGAATCTCAGATTTTGATAATGAAATCAATTGATGATTGTTTGATCTAACAAGGTTGTTAGAGTTGATTGATACAAGATTAACTATGATAGAGAGATTATTATAATCAGAGGTTTGGCTAGAGTCAAGTCTAAGCAACGGGTCGGGGTTCGGACGATGTAGTTGGGAACTCACCTGGAGTGCATCGGGAGCTCGCCGAGGGTATCGGGAGCTTGTCAGGATGGCGCAAGAGAGTTCACCGAAAGAAGACCGAGACTCGCTAGAAGATTGTCGATGGTAGCTAAAAGGCTTGTCGGAAGTTAGGAAGGTCTTGAAGTGGATTTGTGGCCATGTTGATTATAATTAATCAAGTTGTAGTTAGTATCGTGTAGGTTTAACCACGACAGTGAAAAGGAGTTATAAATCAGACATGGACTCAGGATCAAGCTTAGGTATTGAGTCAATGATTGGATGATATGGTGGAGCTTGTCGGGAGTTCGCTAGGACTTCGCCGAAGGTATCGGAAAGATCGCTAAGAACACGTCGAGAGATCGCCATAGGAAGACCGTGAGACTCGACGCATGGAATATCATAGGTTGCTAGATTACGGGAGTGAAGTCATTAAGCTTGGTGGTCATATATGATTGTAATCCTTAAGTCGTAGATTATAATTGAGTCCTAAATGAGTGTGATTTGGAAGGAATCTAAATCAACTCAATAACGTAACCGGGTCCACTATGGGGTGTGATTGAGCTCAGGTCAAGCTCAATTAGTTGACCAAGGGATTGGTCAAATGATGGTTCAAATCGGGATTGGAAAAGTGAAGGGAATCACATTTCGATGCATGAACTGCCGGTGAGCGATGGTTCAATTAGCGCCGCACAGGTTTTTGAGCGGCTTAATTGCCCAAGACAGGTGGGTAAACCGCCCGTACCAGGATTTCGGGTGGCTGTCAGCGACTAAACTGCCCAAGTTGGGTGGCTAAACTGCTCGTACCCTAGGTGGTTGTCAGCGACTTAACTGCCCAAGCTGGGTGGCTAAACTGCTCGTACCCTGGATTCTGAGTACTTTCGGTAATTGACCCGCCCAAGCCTATAGCTGAACTGCCCGTACCCAGATTTTCTATATATGTTTAAATTTTATATTTAATTTCTAAAGCCATTTGGGGTCTATAAATACTCCAAGTTTTATTGCATTATATATAACAATTTTGGGGACTACATTCTGTGAAAAAAATTATGTGTGAATTGTAAGAAAAAGAAAATGGGAAGGGAGAGAGCTTAGAGTTAGAAAAATTCTTGAAGTATCCCTTATAAGCTCAAGTGTAAGGGTTTGGTCTTCACCCAAAGAAGATCGATAATAGATATCGGTAAGCCTCAACAAGGACTCGAGAGTGGACGTAGGCCAGTTGGTGCCGAACCACTATAATTGTGAGTGTTTTTACTTGTTGCATTTACTACTTGCAATTGTCGAGTTCTTAATCATTTTGAACTAAATACCAATAGATGCTTCCGATATTTACTCACTCTTGAAAGAAAAGTTTCAAGTCAAACACTTCACTTATGATGTTGCTTATCTTTTTATTCGGTTTGCTTATTCCTTCTTGAGTCATTTTGAAGCAAGAAAGCTAGCATTTTCTTTAAATCATTTACTTGCTTTACATGAACGAAAAGGTTCAGATTTTTCCTTTATTGTTTCAAGCGAAAAGTTTCAAGTTAAAATGAGATATTACCCTTGCACTAACTCAACCCCCCCCCCCCCCCCCCAGTACCAATTGATCATAATAATTAGTCTCAGAGCTACATTTTTCTCATTTAATTTAACACCTAAGAGAAATGATTATTTTCGGCTTTCAAGAGAGTTTTTATATCATTCGTCCTCCCATGTTCAATGGGACAAACTATACTTATTGGAAAACTCGGATGAGAGTTTTCTTGCTTTCCTTGAAACTTTATTTATGGAATGTTGTTGAAAACGGATTTAAAAGGTCTTCTCTTCTAATGAACGATTGGAATGATTTGGAGAAGAAGACTTTCTCTTTAAATATCGAGGCTATGAATGCCTTGTTTTATGCTCTTGACAAGAATGAATTTAATCATATTTCCGCTTGTGATTCGGCTTTCGATATTTGGCATACATTGAAAATCACACATGAAAACATAATTAATCTAAAAGAATTATTAAGTAAAATATTTTACAAAAATGAACAAGAAAAATACCTTCCTAAGAATTTGATGTTGAGAACCCAAGAACACCTTCCAAAGAACCGGAAGGAATGTGAATCAAGAAGAACATATGATTCCTCGAGTGAAATCTCGAGTAATGAGGACTATGAACATTCGATAAATGAACCAAATAAATTAATGAATGTGAACTATAAAAATGATCTTAAGATGGACAAAACTTATTGCTATAATGCAAGAAGCTAAGGTGCTCCAAAGACGAAGAACACAATCAAGAAGAAGTGAAGAATATTACACTTATGACCATTGACACCGAGGTTAATGATTCATTAAGTATTGATTTTTTAAAATTATTATATATATTTCATGATTTATTTGATGAATTTAGAAAACTTAGCAAATTTTTTAATTTGCTTAAGAATGATCATGATTTGTTAGTTAGTAGGCTTGACGAAATACATGATTCACAGTATCACATAACCCATGTTCTAAATGTAATATACTAGATAATATTAAAGAAGAGAACATTATGTATAAGACTAAGGTTTTCCTTACTGAGCGGTAAGGCCCCGTATCGCCCGGTACAAATCGGTCCGGCAGTTGACCAGTATGTGGATCGACCACTACCGGGTGGTACCGCTAAAATCGACCATTGATGATTGATTTCGACTATCAACGGTCGATTTCGATAATCAATGGTCAATTGACGAAGAAATTGACCGTCGGCAATCAATTGAAGAAGAAAAAGGGAAAAGAAGAAGAGGAAAAGAAGAAAAAAAAGTACATGGTCGCCGTCCTCACCTGCGCACTGCTCGTGCGCCCTCGCCACCCATAGGTCGACCGTGAGCCATCATCACCCTCGTTGCTCGCGAGACATTACCATCCTTGCAACCTGCGGGCGACTATCATCCCCGTGCGTAGAGACGAAATGTCTCCCCACACTTGGAGAGAGACCGATGCGACGTCGCCCATTTATTTTCTTAATTTTTTAATATTTATATTTTATAATATTATATTATATAATATTATATTATATAATAATATCGAGTGGTATGCATTGTGTGTACCACCACGGTACCGATATCGATAAAATATTGGTACGTCGGTATGGACCGGTAAGTAAAATGTTGCTTAAAATAACATTAGAAAATTTTAAAATTAGGAACAAATCCCTAAATATGATCCTTGCCAATAAGGGTCATATTGATAAAAAAAATGATATAGGTTTTGTTGGTAACATTCAATAAAACCAACCATTTTTGTTTAAGGATCTACCTTAAATTTGCCACCAAGAATCAAGTGTACTTTTTATGAAAAATTAGGACATAAAACCTATAAATGTTTATTTAAAAATTATAGTCCACATAAATTAATTTGGGCTCCTAAAAGAACCATAAACAACCTTAAGCCATTTGAGAAAATGGGAAGACCATATTATGAAAGATCGAAATTCAAATTGGTACCTAAATTAAAACCTCCCATAATATAAAGTTGTCTCCTAACAAGGTTAGGAGCACTAAGTAATGTTTTGAAAGTAGATGCCCAAGGCATATGACTTGAGATCTAATACTCTTTAAAAGCTCACTAGCCTAAGTAATAACAAAAAATTATTAAAATAAAATCATTAGTAATGAATATTCAGATCTCATTAATCTTTATTGCTCTAACTTTGGCATGCTAATACAAAAATAAATAAGAGACTTTATCTAAATTCAAATTTATGAAAGAAAGATTTTGATGATGATTATGATTGAATGATAGGTCTAAAATTATTGACTTGAATATTTATTGATTTAAATGCAAAGGCTATTATTGAATGATTTAAATATTATAAAAATAATAACAAAAATAATACTCTTTTAAAGCTCACTAGCCCAAGTAATAATAAAAAATTATTGAAATAAAATCATTGGTAATGAATATTCAGATCTCATTAATCTTGATTGCTCTAACTTTGGCATGCTAATACAAAAATAAATAAGAGACTTTATCTAAATTAAAATTTATGAAAGAAAGATTTTGATGATGGTGTTTTTAGCTATTGATGAATGATTTAAATATAATGATGTTTTTAGGTAAGTTAAATATCATTGTTGAATGATTGTTTTAAATGGTCGAAAAATTTTATGTTGAGATTTAATGTGTATTGTTAAATGATATATTATATTTGAATTTGAATATGAAACAAATAAAAATTTGAAAATGAGTTTGTCAACTCCTTACACTATGTGTAAAGAGTTATACTCATCTAAAAGTTGAAATTGAGATAGGTTAAATTTTGATTAAAGATGTTTTATATTTAACGAAATCATGCTTGATGATTTAATGATGTACAGTGATCGTGCTTAATGAGTTTATATTTTAAAATTATGCATGATGATCTTTGTGATTTATAGCTTATTGATCTTTGTCGAAAGTTTTTTTTAGTTTTAAATGATGATGCATATTTTTGTATTTGGCTTAAAAGACAAAAGCATGTTTGTATGAAATAAAAAGGGAATACATTTTCTTTAAAAATTTATTTATCTTATAAATTTTTCAAAAAGATATTAATGAATCAATTATGTTATTTTTTATGAATCTCTTGAACTATGAAAGTGATTTTGATAATTTGATTATTTAAACTTAAATAAGTTATTATCATGATTTTTGGCAAGTTTAAAAAATGAAACTTGAAATCGTTATATAAATATTTTGATTATGAACTTTACATAAACTTCCTAATTACTACTTTGACAATGACTAAGGGAGAGACAAAAGTGATATTTTGTAATAATGAATTATACTTTGATTATTAAAAACCTTTATTGGATGAGGAGCAATTTACTAAAATAAAAATTATGAATTTTAAATACATGAGATTTGCATGATTGGATTTCTATTTTACTTAGAATTTTGAATACATAAGATTTTCTGATTACTTTTGTTGAAATTCATAAACAATGAAGGGCAAATTTATTAATTTAAATCATGTATTTTGGTACTTAAATATTTGATTTTATGGCATGATCTCCTTGTACTTTTGGACTTAATTTGAATATGGATGTTAAGAAGAAATTATACAATCATATTTATTTCTTGACAATGACAAAAAGTGAGAGATAAAATTATCAATATAGTTAGAAGCAAATTAGATATGATAAAGAGAAATAATTTGCTTAGAAGAAAATTTTAAATTTTAAATTTCCTAAATACATGTAAAATGCATGATTTGCTTGATTTGCTACCTTGCTTGAAATTTCCATAAGATAAATTAAATTGCATGGGTAGCTCTTGATTTTTTCTTAGATTTTGAAATTTATGTTTATAAAATTTACATCTATAAAATTGAGTATTTTTATGATATTTTTTAATTCTTTACCTTAATTCTACATTATTGTTCATACAAAGTGGAGAAAGGAAATTACTAGAATTTCAAGAGACCGATAAGTCTATTAATTTTATTTTAAATATCTTGAAAGTGATTTTGATGATTTTACCTATATTATAATTTTGATTCCTTGAAATTATAACTTGAAATCCTTTATGAATCAAAATCTCTTATTATATGTTCTCGTATTATTTAAAATAATATTTTTATATAAATCGTGATTTTGATAACTTAAGATTTTTTATGCATAAATCAAGATATTTTATTTATTTTTCCTATGATTTGTCTCTTGATATTCATAATTTGTCTTCATGAATTGTATATCTCATCACCATATTAATTTTTCTTGATAGTTTCATGTGATGATATTCACAATTTGTCTTCATAAATTGAAAAATAATATAATAAGAAAAGTTTTGTACCATTGTAACCATCTCTTCTTTTTGACAATGACAAAGAGGGAGTAAAACTTGTCAGCTTGCTCATCTTGCACTTCTCAAAAGAAAAGAAAGAACTCACTAGCTTGCATATTATAAAGTGATGAAAACTTTGCTAAATTACAAAACTTTCATATCTTAAAAACTTGCTAATTGCACTTCTCCTTTTTTTGTTGATAAAGAGGAAGAAGATATGATGATGTAAAATCATGTATGATGATAATGCATATTAATTTTAAAAATATACATAATAATTTGAAAAAATAATCATGATTTTCTGATGTATTGCATATGATATGATTACAGTGGTTTCAATTTAGACTTTTGAGCTCATCTTAATATTTTTTAAAAAAATTATTAAGAGCTCTTGTTAATGATGCTTTCACAACTCCTTTATTGTTTCTCTCCTTATTAATTACGAAGGGGAAGTAAATTTTATAATGCATATTCTATTTTACTAAGGGAGAGTAATGTTATCATGTGCTTTGAAATTATTAGCTATATATTTCACTTTTTTGTTAATGACAAAGGGTGAGAAATATATATTGATGATACATGATATTAATGATGATACATGATATTGATGACATACTTGGATATCTTGGATATGGATGCGTAATTCTTTTTGAAATTAATGATTCGATGACCTAATGCAAATCCTTGTTTAAATTTACTTGGAATAAGATTTGTGATACTTGAATTCAAGAGAGTGTGGTTCTCTTGAATTTAAGCTTTATTTATTGAGGCATGGATTTAGGGGGAGTTAGGACTAACTCATATCATCAATTGTTGTCATCATCAAAAAGGGAGAGATTGTTGAATCTCATATTTTGATAATAAAATTAATTGATGAGTATTTGATCTAACAAGGTTGTTAGAGTTAATTGATGCATGATTAACTGTAACAGAGAGATTATTACAATCAAAAGTTTGGCCAGAGTCAAGTTCAAGCATCGAGCCGGGGTTCAGACGATACGGTTGGGAACTTGCTTGGAGTGCATCGGGAGCTCGCCGAGGGTATCGAGATCTTGCTAGGATGGTGCAAGGGAGTTCACCAGAAGAAGATTGAGATTCGTCGAAAGATTCTCAGGGTAATCAAAAGGCATACTGAGAGTTGGAAAGATCTTGAAGTAGATTTGTGGCCATGTTGATTATAATTAATTAAGTTATAGTTAGCATTATATAGGTTTAACCACGACGGTGTAAAGGAGTTACAGATCAGACATGGACCTAGGATCAAGCTTAATCATCTAGCCAAGGATTGGATGATACTGAGAGATCGTCGGAGAAAGACTATGAGACTCACTGTAGGGAATGTCGAAGGTTGTCAGATTACGAGAGTGAGGTCATTAAGCTTGGTGGTCATGTATGATTGTAATCCTTAAGTCGTAGATTAAGATTGAGTCTTAAATAAGTGTGATTTGGAAGGAATTCAAATCAACTCAATAAGGCAACCGAGTCTACTAAGGGGTGTGATTGAGCTCAGGTCGAGCTCAATTAGTTGACTAGGGGATTGATCAATTGATGGTTTAAATCGGGATTAGAAAAGTGAAGGGAATCACTTTTCCGGGATTCCCGACAAATGAACCGCCCGTGAGCAATGGTTCAACCGACACCGCCTAGGTTTTTGAGTAGCTGAACCACCCGCACCAGGATTTCGAGTGGTTGTCAACGGCTGAACCGCCCATACCCTGGATTCTGGGTACTTTCGGCGAATGACTCACATAGGCGAACCGTCATATCGGGATTTTCCGGGTATGTTTGAATTTTGGCTCTAATTTCTGAAGTCATTTGGAACCTATAAATATCCCAAGTATTCTTACATTCCATACAACAATTTTGGGGATTACATTCAATGAAAAAAATTGTGTATGAATTGTAAGAAAAAGAAAAAGGGAAGGGAGAGAGCATAGAGTTAGAAAATTTCTTTAAGTCTCCTTTGTAAGCTCAAGTTTAAGGGTTTAGTCTTCACCCAAAAAAATCAGTAGTTAACGTCGGTGTGCCTCAAGGAGGAGGACTCGGGAGTGGACGTAAACCGATTGGTGTCGAACCACGATACTTATAAGTGTTTTTACTTAATGTATTTACTATTTACAATTGTCGAGTTCTTAATCATTTTAAACTAAATATCAATAGACGCTTCTAATTTTTACTCACTCGTTGAAAAAAAAGTTTCTAAGTCAAGCATTTCACTTACGATATTGTTTATCTTTTTATTCGGATTTGCTTGTTCCTTCTTGAATCATTTTGAAAAATAAACTTAGTATCTTCTTTGAATCATTCACTTGCTTGAACCAAAAGCTTCAAATTTTTTATTTTAAACGAAAAGTTTTAAGTTAAAATGATAATTTACTCTTGCACTAATTCATTTTATTTATGAATCTAGCATCATTGTTAACCCCCTCCAAATGATTTATAAAATAATAGATCACAAAGTTTTTATTAGGCAAATTATCTCCTTCATTAAGCTAATTTTTTATTCCTACAATATAGAAAATAAACTGAGTGCTCAAAACAATTTCGGAACCATACATTGTGCAAAAAGATAATTAAAAAAATAAATGATCTATATATCCATTATGATTCTCATATAAACAGTCTGATATCTCCATCTCCAAATCCAAGTTGATCAATCCATCAATCATAGGAAGTCTACAGTGTAACAATTTCGAACAATAAATTGGACTTTATTAGTAATCGATAAATTCCCAAGGATATGCCACTAATCCCCACAACAAATAGATTCTCTACGTAGGTTATGAAGGAATGCATATGGAACCTTGGTAGAGGTAACCCTTTCCGAGTGAAGTTTCCAAATCTAACTATTAACATATGAGCATGAAAGAACCTCAATTTTAAGGATCTTATTAGCAAGCAAAGATCCAAAGGTCAAATCAAGTAAGGTTTCCCAATATCTATTAATAAACAAATTCTGAGCACACAAATAATCATTTGATAAATCGACATTAAAGAAAGTAATTTTCAAACAAATTGATATGTGAAAAAATCAATTGTCCTTGCAAACATTGAGGGAGATTTCTTTCCCAACAAGCTTAATATACATGGGTCTAAGCTCAACAGCATCACTTAAGAACAACTTTTAAGTTAAACTGGCTTTGTTAGGTCTAGTGCTAGCCCACAAATCAAAATACTCATTTTTCGCATTAACACAAGTATCCATAAGTTGACCTTCTCATTAAGCGAACTTTTAATTATTTTATTATGAAGGGTAGTTTTGAGACCTAATCTACCATCAATTTTTATCCTAGTAATCGTGTCTCAAGCAACAAGATACAAATTATTTCAACATTCATTCTTTCTCTATAAATAGTGTTGGTGCTATTAAGAGTGTTACCAAAAAAACCTTTATCAATAGCTTAAGTCCTCCTAATTAACTCTCGTCATCAATTGATTATCATCATCAAATAAGAGGGAGATTGTTGAATTTCAGATTTTGATGATGAAGTTAATTGATCGATTTTATGATCTAACTTATATGTTAAGGAAATTGATATATGATTAACTACAATGGTAAAAGAATATTACAATTAAATATTGTGCCAGAGTCAAGTTCGAGCATCGGGTTGAGGTTCGGACGACATAGTGAGAGCTCACCAAGAGTTCACCGAAGGTTGGTCGAGGTTCAGAGAATATTATTGAGAGCTCGCCAAGAACTCAACAAAGGTTTTCCGGGAAGTTTGTCAGGAGTTTGCTGATAGGTTGTTGAGAGCTCGTCGAGAGTTTGCCGAAAGAATGTTAAGAGTTCATCGAGAGTTTGTCGGAAGAAATCGGGAGCTCACCGAGGGTTCACTAGAAGGATGCTGGGAGTTCGCCGAGAGATCAGTCGATAGTCGGATGATGAAGATTTATGTGTTAAGGGTCATAGTTAGCATCATAATGAGAGTTAGTTTTATTAACTCACTTAAGAGGTCATTAGATCTTAATTGAGACTGATTTAGACTTATTATAAAAGTCATTTCAGTAACCCAGGGTCAGATAAGATACAATCTCCAAGACAACATATCTTTGAAGGTGTGTCAAGCGGTGGCCCAGATTGGGTGGTGGAACCACCCAGACACATTTTTATAGATTGTCAAGCGGTGGTATCGCCCACGCTGATAATACTACTGCTAGAACATAGTCTCCAAGGGAAGAGACTGTCAACACCTCAAAAAATCTCAAAAAATTTAAATTTTGGCTCCACTTCTGAAGTCATTTGGGGTCTATAAATACCCCACCCATTCTTGCATGAGAATGTAAGAATTAAAAGCAAAAACCTTGTGAAAACGCTATTGTAATTCTTTGAGAGCTCCTCTCATTTTGTCTTGTGTAGTTTTTTTGTTTAAGAGAGAGCTTAGAGAATTGTAAAGGTTATCTCCTGAACCTGTAAAAGGAGAATAGAGTTATAATAGGGTAGTTGATCTTCACCTATTGAAGGAATATTAATAATGGAAGCCGGTGACCTCAACGAAGGAGGAACCGGGAGTGGACATAAGTCACGAGACCGGACCACTATAAAATCAGTTTGCTTCCTCTTCTTTACATTTTATCTTCATTGCTTTCTTATTTAACTATCTACTACTCCTCTATGAATTTCATTACAAGAGAATGGTTGACACGAAATAATTTTCTCCATACCAAGAGTAGGCCAAGCAATAGAAATGCACTAAGGGGAGGACTATTCTAAAGATCATAATAAAAAGATGCAAGCTCCTCACCAATTCTAACATGATCATAGATCACATCATTGTTAGTGCAAAGCTGATTAATAAGATCGATTCTTCTATGAAAGGTGACGAAATTATGATAATACTTTATATTTCTGTCACCATTCTTAATCCATTTGGTTTGACCTTATCCCCCTATTTGGTATCTATATATCTTAAAAAGGCTTGGTATTTCTTATGCAGACAAAAAAAGCTGAAGAAGTTGGCCAAAGCTAAGAGATGAGGAAGCCTCAACTCTCTCGAGGTAAGTAATTTTTCCTTCAATAGAGGACAAGAGAGTCTCAAATCTACTCAAATGAAATATATTCCAATATGATAACTCATTCATGATCCTACTAAGGTTATGAGAAAAATTCTACAAAGCAGTAGTGGAGGAGTCAAGTTGTTACCTCCAAGAATAACTAGAAATATTTTTAACCTCTCTATACTCGGTCCACAAGTATTGAAACATGAAAAACCCTTTTTATAGATAGAAGGATCAGAAGCTTTGTATATGAAAAGCAATGGGACGATGATCAAAGAAAAGTATAGCCAAGTGTGACACTTTAGAATTCCAGAACAAATTCACCCACGAAAGGTTAGCGAAAGCCCTATCTAAACGAACAAGAACTCTAACCAAACCACCTCTTATTCCTCTTAAGTATAGTTAGTACCACAAATGCTAGGAGCATAAAAATTATAAACATTAACAAAATCACAAAAACCCCTACTAACCGGACAACTAAAAAAAAAAAGTTCCAATCTCCCTTTTTATCCTCTGGATTTAAGATAAAATTAAAATCACCAACAATAAGACATGAAACATTAAATGAATCAAGTGATGAAAACTCCTCCATAAAGAATTATGAACATGTAAGTTGTTTTTAGCATATAATACTGAAATAAATCATGGCAAAGTATCGTTGAATTGCAAAACAGTGTGGATGCATCAATTTTGGAAAAATATCACATGTACCTTAAGTTTGGAGGAGTCTCAAGCAAGGAGGATGCCTCTTAAGGCACCCTCTACAATGCATATAATCTTAGTCCAATTGTAACCCCTAGTATGGGTGATCCTTAAGGCCATCTCCTCACCCATATGGGTTTCTTGGAGTAAGATGGCAACCAACATATAACGTTTAATCAATGTATGGAGATACTCTCACTATCTCCGGCATTGATTCCTCCTACAAGCACTAGTGAAACATTAACCGAAGGTGATCCACCTAATTTGTCAGGGATAAAGAATTAGCCTCAGAAAATTTTGCCCCTAATCTAGCATCTACAAATGGTGAAGGAGAGGCGCCTACCTTTCTCGGCTTCGTTTATTGAGTCAATACGTTGGCCCCTCAATAAGTGGAACTACGGGTTCATTTGCAACAATGAACGGACTTAAGGAACCCACAACAAGCCCCTAAACAACAGCCATAAGGCCCCTCAATATTCCATAGCTCCAACTAGTGCATTGCGTCCAAATCTAATTCGCCAGTGGGACCTTTAACAGCGTTTCAATTGAATCCTCCGTTATATGAAGCAAATCCTACAGTTACGCTACATGGAAGACCACCATTAGCATCAAAGAGGAAAGACCTTCGTCTTGCCCAATTGACACTGTAACCTTGATAGACATCAAGACCCATTAGGAAAGATAGCGATCACAGATTCTCTCATTGCGTCACGTGAACGAGGTGTAACATCATGTCCCTCTTCCTTAGCAAGGAACTCCTTAGTCATTAGTATTTTAGCACTCTTTTATATATGTAAAGTAATATTGATAATAGATACGAGGCAATAAGATGAATCATATATAATATCTTTAAAATAAAATATTAGCTAATCTGACATACAAATGATAATCACTTTTGTATAACAATTAATACTATCATGATAATAAGAGAGTCAATCTATGGTAAGCATAATGCTCTGATTTTTTTTGACGATTAAACAAGCAAGAAGCAAGAAGTTCATGTTCCCCAACAAAGTGATAGGGATAAACTTTTTTTATTTGCTCCTTCACCCCCAAGTAGTTTTTTTTTCATAGAGTAATGTTGCCAAACTATCTTAACTAATAAACAACTTGATTCCTTATCATCTTTTCCTTCTTATCAATGATCTATATGAGCTTTTTCAAATAAAATAAGTCATTTTCAATCAAAACTAACTCATATTCAATGATATCAGAGGGATTATGTATATGTATTAATACACAAAATACATTATGAATATGAGATAAAAGATAATGTCAAAATAATCTATAAGCAATGGAACTAACTCTAGGGCATAACTTTTATTTCTTCCTGAATATTGCCACACTCTCAGAAAGGAATACGTTCAAGAATATAAGATGCTCTAATTGAAACTTAATATCTCTTTTTTAATTATTAAGCAAGTATTAATCTTATTCTTATAACTTAAAGATTCTATGTAGTTTGTTATAATTCATCTAGTAATAACTGTTAGGAAGCTTCTTTTGATACTTGATCTGATAAAAAATCACTCACAATTTATAATAGTTCGGTCTCAATCGGTCTACGTCTACTCCCAAGTCCTCTTCCTTGAGGCATACCAACGTCCACTACCGATCTTCTTTAGGTGAAAACTAAACCCTACACTTGAGCTTATAAGGTAGACAAGATTTACAACTCTTTGATCACTCCCTTACCCCTTTCATTTTTCTTACAATCCATATAAGTTTTTCATAGAATTTTTTTCCCAAATTATTGTATGGAATGCAAGAAAACTTGGAGCATTTATAGACCCTAGTGGCTTCAAATTTTTAGAACTAAAAATCAAACTCGCCTGAAAAATTTGGGTACGGGTGGTTTACTGGCCGACCTAGGTGGCTCAACCACCCAAATACCAAGGTACATGCAGTTTACCCATCGGCCTTGAGCGGTTTACCCATAGTTAGCCACCCGAAAACTTAGGTGGTGACGGTTTACCCGTCGATTATCGACGGTTTACCTGACAAAAACTCCACAAAAGTGATTTCCTCCACTTTTCAAATTTCGGCTTGAACATGATATTGACCAACTTTTTGGTCAACTAATTGAGCTCAACCTGAGCTCAATCAAACCCCATAGTAGACTTGGTTGTATCTTTGAGTTGATTTAGATTCTATCTAAATTATACTCATTTAAGGCTCAATCTTAAATTATGACTTAAAATTACACTCAAAACATGACCATCAAGCTTAACGACCTTATTCCAGCAAATTGGTAACCTCTGGCTTCTCCAGCGGTGAGTCTTACGGTGTTCCTCCGGCAATCTCCCGGCATATTCATAGCGATCTTCCCGATACCTTCGGCGAAGTCCTAGCGAACGTCTAGTGAGCTCCCACCGCATCATCTAATCCTTGGCCCGATGCCTAAGCTTGATCCTAGGTTCATGTTTAATCTGTAACTCATCCCGTCATGGTTAAACCTGTACGATGCTAAATATGACTTAATTAAATATAATCACAATGGCCAATGCATCCATTACAAGACCATCCCAGCTCCCGATAAACTTTTTGGCTATCCCCAATAATCTTCCAGCGAGTCTCGATCTTCTTCTGGAGAACTCCCTTGCACCATCATGGCAAGCTCCCGATACCCTCGGCGAGATATTGACGTACTCCTGGCGAGTTCCCAACCGCATCGTCCGAACCTCGGCCCGATGCATGGACTTGACTTTGGCCAATCCTGATTATAATAATCTTTTTGTTGTAATTAATCCTGCATCAATCAACTCTAACAACATATGTTCGGTCAATAACCCATCAATTGATTTCATCATCAAAATCTGAGATTCAACATAAAAATATAGGGTGGGGGGGGTGGGCGAGCGTGGTTTATGTGTAAGAGACATTGTATCACAAAAATAGGGCTCAATCTTTTAGATATAAATTTTAAAATTCAAGAATTAATATCTACTCATGTAATTTAATTCATTTCAATCCAGAGTAGCACATCAAATAATTCATCAAAGATTCAATGTTAAAGACCCATATCAAGCATCATAGTAGTTTATGTTATATATTTCCCTTTGTAAACATTCATTAAGATTCATGAAACAAGAATAATCTTTAAAACTATTTTATCATAAAAATTTGAATCCCCTTCTTATGTTTATTTTAACTAGAGTGATTTCGAAAGTGAGCTAAAAAATATATGAAATCTAAGAAGAATTAAGAGCATTTAAATTATGTGATTTTCTAACATAAATAGTAAATCATGTGTTTTTTTAGATCATCTTTCATTTATATTTTCTTCCCTTTTTGTAAACAAGTAGGGAAAAATAAGAAAGAAAAGTGAAAAATATCATATCATAAAAATGCTCAATGTATTTAAATTTTATTCTGAAATCCAAAAAATCAAGAGCTACCATGTAATTTAATTTATCTTATGCAAATTTCAAGCAATGTATTAAATTAAACAAATCTTTAATTTTTGATGCAAATTTTGACAAAAAGTCCAATTTATAAAGTCTAAGAAATCCAAAGAAAAATAGTAAATCAAGCTCAAATTTTGAGTTATGCATTTCGCATGTATTTAAAAATTTAATATTCTAAATTTTATTCTAAGTAAATTGATTCTCATTCAATGTTATCATATTCAGTTTGCTTCTATATTAATAATTTTATTTTTTACTTTTTATTATTATCAAGAAAGAAATATGATTGCATAATTTATTTTCATTCATATTCAATTTATGCCCAAAAGTATAAGAGATATAATGTCATTAAAAATAAAAATTTAAATCTAAAAGATATAATTTAATAAATTTTTATTTCATTCAAGCATGCCTTTGTTTTTTTAAAGCCAAATAAAACATATAATTTCTTATAAAACTGAAAAAGTACTTTCATTATGACAAAGATCAATAAGCCACAAATCACAAAAATCATCATACATAATTATGAAATATAAACTCATTAAGCATAATTACTATACATCATTAAATCATCAAGCAATGTTTCATTGTATATAAAAATTCTTCGATCAAAATCAAAATATCAATAAGGTTGGATAGATTTAAACATATCCATTCTTTAATCATTCAAAATCATCATCAAAAATTACTTTTTTAGAAAATTTCAATAAAGTCAACATAGATTGTTTTCTAAAATAAAATAGCTAAAGTTTTCTAATTCATTTTTGTAGTTAAGGAGATTCAATAATAAATATATCATTTTATCTTGTTGAAAGATTCATTGGATAAAAATTATTTCATGAATAATTGTCCTTCTTTTAAAATTTATTTTTTAAATATAATATCATTTAAAGTCCAAAAATAAAATTTCATCAAGATCATTGCAATAAAATATTTTCAAACAAAAAGCTTTGATTCATTTTAAATCCAATAATTTTTATATGTTGGAAAATTCTATCATGTTATTAAGAAGCTTTTTCCTTTAAAGAAAAATAATTTTATATATGACCTTTAAGTTCAAATTCAATGTTTGGTCATTTAATCTCAAAGCAATATATATAAATTCAAGCACACAAATCAATACATTAATCATTATCAAAATATTTATTTCATACATATGACTTTTATTTAAGATAGCTAAACTTTCTTATTTCTAATTCTAGCATGCTCTAGCTATGCAAAGATTATGCATCATTAAAAGTAATCAAGATTAATTATAACAATGAATCATCCTTAAGATTCATTACTAATAATTTTATTTTTAATATTTTTTCTTGTTATTTACTTAGGCTAGTGAATTTGAAAGATTGTTAGATCTCAAGTCATGTGTCTTGAGCATCCACTTTCAAAACATTTTTAGTGCTCCTAGCCTTATTAGGAGATAAACCTATGAAAAAGATTTAGGTACCAATTTTATATTAGGTCCTTCTTGATATGTTATTCCCATTTTCTCTAATGACATAATATTATTTATGGTTCCTTTAGGAACCCAAGCTAACTTGTGTGAACTATAATTTTTAAATGGACATTCGTAAGCTATATGTCCTAATCTTTCACAAAAATTATACTTGATTCTTGGTGGCACATTTAAGGTTGGTCCTTTAATAAAAATAGTTGGCTTTTGTTGGGTATTGCCCACAAAGCCTATTCCATTTTTTCTATTAATATGATCCTTATTGGCAAAGATTATATTAAGAAATTTATTCCTTATTTCAAAATTTTCTAATATTGACTTAAGCATGATGCTTTTTTTTTAACATTATCTAGCATATCACATTTAGAATAAGCATTATATGATGCTAATAACTCATGCATTTTGTAAAGTCTACTAATTAATAATTCATGAACATTCTTAATCAACTTAAAAGATTTCTAAGTTTTCTAAATTCATCAAATAAATTATAAAACATATTTAATAATTCTGAAAATGAAATACTTAATGAATCACTAACCTCGTCGTCGATGGCTATAAGAGCATAGTTAACAATCTCTTCTTTGGATTGGTCTTCTTCATCCTTGAAGCTCCTTAGTTTCTTACGTTCATACTAAGATGTTTTATTCATCTTAAGAACATTTTTATGGTTCAAGTTCATTAATTTTTTCGATTCATTTGTCAAAAGTTCATGTCCAAGGATCTCATCATTCCAAATTTCACTCGAGTCATATGTCATTCTTAGTTCACAATCCTTCTTATTATTTGGAAGTTGTTCTTCATATTCATTTTTGTGTGATATTTTATTTAATGAGTCATTTAAATTAATAGTGTTATTATATGTCAATTCCAATATAAGCCAAATTTCAAAAGCCTAATCACAACAAGAAACTCAATCAAATTTATTTTTATCTAAGGTGCAAAACAAGGCATTCATAGCCTTGACATTTAAAGAAAAATTCTTCGTTTCTAAATCATTTAGCTCATTCATTAGCTTGGAAGATTTTTCAAATCCATTCTCAACAATACTCCATAGATCAAGGTCCAAAGAGATTTGAAAAATATGCATCCTTGTCTTCCAATACGTGTAATCCATCCCATTGAACATGGGAGGATGTGAGATAGAATATTCCTCATTCATGCTAAAATAAGTCATTTACTCAAGTGAGATTAATCCATAGAGTTAGTATCATGCTCAGATACCAATTTTTAGGACCAATTGGGACTAAGAGGAGGGGCGGGGGATGGGGGGCGGGGGTGAATTAGTGCAAGTGTAATAGTGCTCATTTAAAAACTGTATTTCGTAAAGTAAAGAGTTAACAATGGAAGCTTCTTTTAATATTTCGATAAAACTGATTTAAAATCAATTTAAGAGAAATTATGAGAATGATGCTTGTAAATTTCTTAAACTAATTAAGAGCAATATAAAGAATTAAACAAAGCAAGTAAAGAGCACTCACAATTTATAGTGGTTCGGCCTCAATCGGCCTATGTCAACTCTCGAGTCCTCTTCCTTGAGGCACACCAGCATCTACTACTGATCTTCTTTATAGTGATCTTCCTTACACTTGAGCTTTAGCTCTTTGATCACTCCCTTACCCCTTTCCTTTTTCTTACAATCCACACAAGTTTTTCACAGAATTTTTTTCCCAAATTGTTGTATGGAATGCAATAAAACTTGTGATATTTATAGACCCCAAGTGGCTTCAGATTTTTGAAGTCAAATATCAAACTCACCCAAAAAATTCAGGTATAGGCAGTTTACCCGCCGACCTGGGCAGCTCAACCGCTTGAATACAAGGGTATGAGTAGTTTACCCGTCGACGCTGGGTAGTTTACCCGCCGTCAACTTCCCAAAAACCTATATAGTGATTTACCCGTCGCTTACTGGTGCTTTACCTGGGAAACTCTACAAAAGTGGTTCTCTCAACTTCTTTAATTCCGACTTGAACCTAATATTGACCAACTCTTTGGTCAACCAATTGAGCTCAACCTTAGCTCAATTAAACCCCTTAGTGGACTTGGTTACATCATTGAGTTGATTTAGATTCCATCTAAATCACTCATTTAAGACTCAATCTTAACCTATGACTTAAAATTATAATCAAAATATGACCACCAAGCTTAATAACCTTACTCCCGCAAATTGGCAACCTCCGACTTCTCCAGCAATAAGTCTCATAGTCTTCCTTCGATAATCTCCTGGTATGTTACTAGTGATCTTCCTGATACCTTTGGCAAAATCCTAGCGAACGCCTAGTGAGCTCCCACTACATCGTCCAATCCTTGGCCCAATGCCTAAGCTTAATCTTGGGTTCATGTCTGATATTTAACTCATCCCGTCACGATTAAACATGCACGATGCTAAATATGACTTAATTAAATATAATTATAATGGTCAATACATCAATTATAAGATATCCCAACTCTATGCAAGCTTTTCGGCTACCCTCGATAATCTTCCAACGAGTCTCGATCTTCTTCTGACGAATTCCCTTGCGCCATCCTGGCAAGCTCTCGATATCCTCAGCGAGCTCCCAACGTACTCCTAGCGAGTTCCCAACCCCATTATCCGAATCCCGACTCGATGCATGGACTTAACTTTGGTCAATCCTAATTGAAATAATTTTTATGTCGTAATTAATCCTACATCAATCAACTTTAACAATATATGTTAGATCAATAACCCATCAATTGATTTCATCATCGAAATATGAGATTCAACACTAACAAATTTATATCACCAATCTCTTCCCAACATATAAGAGTTCTACATCTTCTTTTATATAAAGCCTTATAAGAAGTCATCTGAATACTTATGATAACTATTATTATATGAAAATCGAATGAGAGAAAGATCTTTATACAAATTAACTTTTCAATCGATGACAAAAGCTCTAAGAAAATTTTTAAGTATTTGAATTGTTATTTCTAATTGACGTTGTCATAAGTTTTTTTAATATTTTTATAATTTATAATAAAATTTAAAATATTTATCTAAAATAATTTTTTTTGAAACACGACGTCTTACTTTTTTATCAATATATAGGCTTGAAATCTATTAAGAGAATAAGTTTATTGATAAGAAAAAAATGTGAATTTAATTATATATTAGTGATTACCCAAATAGTATTATATTTTCTAGAATTTCTTAGTAAACTTGAAACAAAATGCATGACGACACTTTCTTATGTTCATTCAGAAATATCTAAAGTTTACTATAAATTTAGTCTCTAATATTCTACTTAATTAAGTGACATATCAAACACTTAGATATATATTTTATAATTTCTTTCTTCATTCCTTTCCACTAGTAATTACTTTTGAAATTCCTATACATCTTAGTGCTACCAAGTTGTTCGATGTACTTAGATTAATGTCCCTCCTCTAATATTTGATTCTTGATGTTTGGATCATTAGAAACACATAATCTATTGTTCAATCTCAATATACCATCCTCCTTAATTTGAAATTTAGGCTTCAATCCACTTTCTATCTTATTCCTCAAGAATAGTTATCTTTTAATTAGATCAGCTTAAACTTAAATGGATGCCATAAATGTTTTTTAATTCTTTACTTTCTTTATAACATTTGAATTACAAGATTCCTCTAATAATTTTTACTGTTTCACAATCAGGATATCATAAAACTTATAGATTTCTTACTTAAGTTTATTAATTACAACATTGGCCTTACCTAATTGATACTTAATGAGGCAATCATAATTATACTATTTGCCTTACCTGGTTGATATTGAATGAGATAATCATAATCTTTAGAAGTTCTATCCATATCCATCTCATATTTAACTATTTTTGAATAAAAATATTCTTTTACTCTTGTGATTAGTTAATATTTCAAATATTGACCCATATAAATATTGTATCAATATCTTAAAAATAAATATAATTGCTACTATAAGTCATGAGTTTGATTATTTTATTCATAATTTTTCATTTGTTTGGAAGCATAAGTGTAACATCTTAGATTTGTTTTTCATAATATCACTATATCTTTCCACAAGTATATCAAGAGCCAAATAAATAAACATCACTTTGTTAATATATATAAATTATAAATATTTATTATAATTTATTTATTTATTAAAATAGAAGTTAAAAGTAACCCTAGGCTTTATTAAGAAACAAAGTGATATTAACTCAAAAATAAAATCCAATTGGCTCTCCCTAGTGGTAGAAGAAGGTTTATTCTTCACTAAATTTTAGTCTACTATTATTGGGAGACTGCTCTAAAAAGAAAAAATAAAATAAAAAAAATTTTAGTAATGCTGAGTAGGAACTTTCATGAGTTATCTATAAAATAAATAGATATCCAAAATTCAATCATTCCACTGATATAAATCAAATGCTCGAATAAGCACTCCTCCAATAACAAATAGAGAGATTTTATCCAACGGATTGAGTTTATATTCTCGCAACAATGAATGAAAAATAAAATCATATTGTATTCCTGCAAATGGAGTGATGCCTCTCACCCATCAAAACAAAGGCACGTTCCTCCCAATAATAAATGAAGGAGTCATCTAATCGTCATATTTGATGGCTCGCTGATTCCCAAAGGGAATCATTCTACTTACCCTAGATAGGGTAGCAAAATCATCTAATACATGTCATATTTATATTGGGATAAAATAATTTATTGAAATATCTAAATTTATCTTTCAAATAACATTAATATCAATTAGTCCTTAGGTGACTTAAAACTCGGGCTCACTCTTGGACTTAATCTCTAATCGTTATTTAATCTATCTAAAATCATTGTAGGCTGGTATAATTTAAATTAGATTAAATTTAATTTAGATTAAATAGACTTAAATAAGTTAAATCGGTTTGGAATCACGAATTGATCTAAACTGATTATATCTAATTTGATTTAATCAATGTTTAGGTTTAAATCAAATAAAGTAAAGACAATGAGCCATATTATATAGCATTGGACTAGGTTTAGCTAACCTATGTACTAATAGACATAATTATCAAATGTTGGATTGGGCTGCGGAAGCCTGTGGGCTGAGGCTTGACTTATTGCCTAAGCTAAATCTGTTAGCTAGGTCTAGTCTGCAAGCTAGGCCTGACATGCTAGTTGATTTCAGCTCAAACCTTAACTAGTTCCCTTAATTCTAAATTATAGCATCATGAAATTATAATAAAAACTCTAATAATTAGTATTGAGTCATTAAAATATAATACATAATAGTAGATTAAAAAGATAAATTATATAAAAAATAACATTTTAATTAATTATTGTATAAATCTAATATAAATCAAGTATTATAACTAGCACTATGCATACAAGATAAAAATTTTAAAAATTATATATAGCATAAATAACTATAATATATTTTAGTCCAAATTAAAATTTTAAAAATTAAAAGGAATAGAAAAATTTTTACATATAGCATGAATAATTATAATATATTTCAATCATAAAAATAAAATTTTAATCACCTGAAGAAATAAAAAAAATTATTTTTCGGGAAAGACAAGGAAACCTATCTCTCCTCAGTAGAATGTAACTCTCCATTTCTCTCGTTGCTGACTTAGTGATGAGTAAAGTAGATGAATTCATCCCTTAAAAAGGTGGAGGGTATTTTTTAATTTTTATAATTATTTAATCTATATTTTTATTTAATTTATTGATAAAATAACATCACTTAGTTAGGAATGTTGAATATTTATTTCTTAAATTTTATTAGCAAAAAATCAAATAATTATGCTTAAATTGGGGAATTCTATTAAATTTCTCCCTCATAAAGAAAATTTGGTCCCTAAATTTAGTTTCCTACAAAAGAATAGATAGGATACTATTCTCTCATATCTTATTCTCTGTTTCAAGTTGTCTCTTGGTATGAATGATGTTGCAGATGGATCTTTACCAATGGTATAATATTATTTTTGAACATGCTCTTTTCTAGTAAAGTTAATCTGTATGCCATATGTCTAACTTAATTTTTCTTTTTAAACAAACCTCATGACTCCTCTCTTTGTTGATACGTTCAACAAGACAATCACTAATTTTGAATTCTAAATCTCTCTAGGTTCAATTTGTATAACCATTCCAATGACTTTGGGCTATTAATAATCTTTGGAATATAGTTCAAATATTATCAGTATCACTTTGAATCAGTATAATGGTGACCTACACTTTCTCCTATAAAAAGCTTAAAATATGAACATTTGTATACTAGAATGTAGCTATTATTATGAGCAAACTTAATTAGGTATAGATGTATATACCAACTTTCATCCAAGACCAAGCCATAAGCTCTTAAGAGATCTTCAAGAATTTGTATTGTTCTCTCAAATTAACTATCCATTTGGGGGTGAAAATCTAAACTTTAATTATATGCTTAAGGATTTCTATATACATCTCTAAAACTTGGAAGTGAACATTGGATCCGAGATAATACTAATTGACACCCTATAATATTGAATGATCTCCTTAATGCATAAACTTATTAGTTTATCTAAGGGATACTTCTTGTTAATAGAATGAAATGAGCAAATTTAGTGACTTTATCTATTAATATCAAAATTTCACCATATTCTTATGTAGTCTTGGATAGTCCTATCACAAAATTCATAGTGGCATCCTCTCACTTACATTCAGAAAATAAATTTTTTTATAATCCTCTCATAGGTTCTTAATGTTTAGACTTTACATATTGACAAACTAGATATTTATAGACAAACTCTGCTATATCTTTCTTCATACCACACCATTAGTATCCTTGACGTAAATCTTGATACATCTTGATAGCCCCGAGATAGATATTAAATTTTAATCTATAAGCCTTCTCCAATAATTATATATTTACTAGATGACTTTTGAGAATATAAAATCAATTATAGGATCTAATAGAATTATCCTCGGCTTAGAGGAATTCTGATAGAGATCCCTTGGCTATCTCCTTAGCTATCATTTGAAGATATACATAATCCTTTAATTTTTTTTAATCTTTGCTACAAAAAATGATTGTCATCAACCATGCTAAAACACTTTTATTTGTCTCAGATAAAAGTTCTAAAAGTTCAAGCTACATATCTATCAAATCTGTCATCATAGTATTTTTTTAAATATTCATATAGACTATAAGACTTTAAAACTTTCTACTCAAGGCATTAGCAACAACATTAGTCTTCCCCGAAGATAGTTGATATTTAAATAATAATTTTTCAGAAAGTCCAACCATATTCTCTATCTTATATTTAAATCCTTTTATATATTTATACTTATGAATCTAATGATTTATAAAGATTTTAAAAGTCTATCCATAAAGATAATACATCTAAATTTTTAACACAAAAATGAATATTGCTAGCTTTAAGTCATGAGTAAGATAGTTCTTCTCACGAGACATTAGTTATCTAGATACATAAGCAACTACCTTCTAATTTTGTATTTAAATACAACCAATTCTTTGAAGTGCGGCATCACTGTATGTCATAAAACCTTCTCCTCCAAAAGGAGTCACAAAGATAGGAGCACTAGTTAATTTCTCATTCAGTTCTTGAAAACTTTGTTGACATTTATCGTCCCAAATAAACATCACATTCTTCTGTATTAACCTAGTCAAGGGTGTTGCTATTTTTGTAAAGCCTTTTATAAACCTTCTATAATATTTAGCTAAATCTAAGAAGCTTTTGATCTCCAAATCATTAAAAGACCACTTTCAATTCATCATAGCATTAAACTTTTCGGGGTCAATAGATATACTAGCAACAAAAATTATACACCTAAAAAATATAATTTCATTGAGACAAAAATTATATTTGCTCAATTTAGCACATAGTTTTTCCTATTTTAAAACTTTCAAAACTATCCTGAGTTGGTGTTTATATTTTATCCTACTTTTGGAGTAGATCAAAATATCATCAATGAACACGATTGTAAATTTATCAAGACTAAGGGTGAAACACTCTATTCATGAGACCCATGAAGGTAGCAGGTGCATTCGTAAATCTGAATGATATTATTAATAATTCATAATAACCGTATCTTATTCTGAATGTAGTTTTTTGTATATCACATTCACTTATCTTCGGTTAATGATACCCAAACCCAAAATCAATCTTCAATTATACTTGAGTACCTTGAAGTTAATCAAATAGGTCATCTATCCAAAGAAATAACTACTTATTATTTACCATCACTTGGTTAGCTATTTATAATTGATATATAGACAGACGGATCTATTATTCTTCTTCACAAATAGGACAAAGTTACTCTAAGGTGATATGCTGAGTTGAATGAAGCCTTTGTCCAAAAGCTCATTAATATGCTTTTTCAATTCCTCCACCTCAATTAGTGCTATTTTATAAGAAGGTTTAAAAACATGTGTAATGCTAGATAAAAGATCAATTGTAAATTCAATCTACATATCACGTAGCCTTTCAAGTAGATCTTTAGAAGAAAAAATATCTAAAAAGTCTTACACAAATAGGGATGTCCTTTAATACTGGCTTTGTAGTTTCTTCTCCAAAAATGAAATCCAAGTACCCCTAACATCCTTTTAGTAATAATTTGGTAATACTCAAGGCTAAAATAATAGGAGAGATCTATTCCTAAATCACAATAAACTAAAGGGGTAATTGATCTAAGGGCGAAAAAGTAACAGTCTTCAAGAAATAATTGATACTTGCATAGTACACTAAAAGTCAGTCTATATCTAACATAGCATCAAATTCATGAAACTTTAGTATAATAAGGTTTACTAGTAAATTATGACTTTTAATAGTCATAACATAGCTTTTAAATATTTGATCAGCTATTAGAGAATTTTCAACTGGTGTTGCTGCTATTAATGCATTACTCATTATCTCAGGATTCTTATATTATCTTATAGCAAAATAATATAATATAAAATAATACATAGAATAAAAATATATAAGCATCATAGTAGGTATACTATAGAGTGTGATTATACCCTAAATAGATGAGTGCATAAACCATAATATGACCTCCCCCTCTAGGTTCTGATTGTTGTTACCCAGATGTTTGCTATGGAGCTTGGCACTGATGTTATTTTTATGTGTAGTCCTTTGACATATGCCCCGATTATTGACAAAAGAAGTATATGTGTTGTCCGAAAGGGTATGAGGTGGAAATATGATCAGTCTTCCCTTAGAAATAACATCTTATGACAATTTGAGTCTAAGAGTTCCTACCTAATAATATCCAGACTATCTATTCTTGCATTTCTTTAAATGATCCCCTATATGAAAATGATGCAACACTAAAATGTCACTTTCAATCTTTTATTTATTGTAATTTATTATCTAATATTTCTACCACCAAAGCTCGATTGAGTACTTTAACATATGTTGGCAAAATTAACACAACAACATACTTTATAATTGATGGACAAAGTCTTCTCTTAAAGTAATGAGCTTTTTGATATTCATTGAAGATAATATGTGGAGAGAATTATATCATCTCAATGAAATAATAATCATACTCCATCACAATCCTACTTCCCTAGTGGATGCTAAGGAACTTTTGTTTCTTCTCGATGCAGACTAGATTAGGGAAGAACTGCTTATAAAATATATTTTTAAATTGCTCTCAAGCCACCACATTACCTCTTGCCTCCAACATCCTTTTTTCTATGTCTTCCAAGTGTGTATCTTTACTTTTAAAATGAAAGAATCAAAAGACAACCTTTTGATTTTCTTTATATTTATTAGCTTCAAATGTTTTCTCCACTTGATGAATCCACAATTTAGTAAAGATTGGATTTGGCTTGCCCTCAAAAATATGTTATTCTAATACCTTAAAATGATCTAAATATTATTTCCATCCCGTTAAGCTCTATCTCACTTCTCTTGATGCTCAAGATAGCATCTAATAGCAATAAGGACTCTATGTACATCATTTAGAGCATTGACAAGTGCTGAAGCATGAGATGCATTCTATGGTGCTAAGAAAGCTAGCACATAATCAGTGACAAATGTATGAAAGGACTATGTCTGCTCCAAAAACACAGAATTTCTAATTAGATTTTGCTCAGACACGTTTCCAAGTACATAAGTCAGTAATATTACAATCACGAGCATCCTGAGCGATAAGACTATTATTCTCTTGAATTAATTTAATTACTCCTATAATAGGTCAAAATATAATCATTGGCCAAAATCAATCCTAGGACTCAAAGACCTACAAGCCCTAAGTAATGTTTTGTTATCATAAAAAGATATTATATCCTGGATTTTTTTTTTCAAAAGATCACAATATCTCTCCATAGGTACATTAAGAGCCAGATAAATAAATATTATTTTATTAATATATATAAATTATTATTTTAATTTATTTATGCATCAAAATATAAGTTAAAAGTAGCCATAAGTTTTATTAAAAAACATAATAATATCAACTCAAAAAGTAAAATCCAACTAGGGTAGCAGTAGAGTAAGGTTTGTTCTTTATTGGAATATACTCTAGTACTATTAAGAGGCTATTTTGAAAATCAGAAATAAAATAAAAAAATTTAGCATATTGAGTAAAAACTTCAATAAGTCATTTGTAAAATAAATATATGTCCAAAAGATAATTATTCCACTAGCATATATCAAATACCCAAGGAAACAATCTCCCAATAGTGGATGGAGATGTTTTGTCTTACATAAGTCATTTGCAAAATACATACATATCCAAAAGTCAATCATTCTACTAGCATATATCAAATACCTAAAGAATCACTCTCCCAATAGTGGATGGAGAGGATTTGTCTTACATAATGAGATTATATTCTCTCAACAATGGATAGAGACAAACCTATATCGCATTCCCAACTACAGATGGAGACAAATCTATATCTCACTCCTAATTATGAATGAAGTTATTGAATCTCAAATTTTGATGATGAAATCAAGTGATGAAGTTATGATCTAATGTGCGTTTGAGTGATACAAGACTAGCTTCGATCAAGGAGAGGCAAGTTGATTAAAGCGAGAAGAATCAATTGTTGGGTCGTGTGAAACATGTCAAAAGATTGGTCAGTAGAAAGCTTTGTGCGATGAGTTTGGGTATCGAGCTAGAAGAATCAGACATTGCACCAAGGAGATTGGATATTACGGAGGTTAACATGCTGATTGGGCAACACACTGCAAGAGAGGACGATGCGTTGAAGGGTCGAACGAAGCGTCAAATGAACCAATGATATGTCAAACAATATATGATTCATGCTTTGTAATAATTTGTCTAGATCGAAGTAGTTGAGGTTTTAATTGAGTTAGTTTTAGGCTAACTCAATTAAGGGCCCATTGGGCCTTGATTAAGCCTTAATTAAGACTGATTTAAGCCCATTAGGAGGCTTATTTTATTGACCTAGAAGGAGGTACCATCAGGTCAAAAGATGATATATCTTAAGTATACAAAGTATTAAGAAGTACTTTTTCAGGAATCTTGGGCAATGGTACCATCGGTTGCCAGTAGTAGTATCGCCAGTCGGGGGTAGTACCACATATTATGGGTGATGATACCACCCGTCCCAGAAACCTAGGCTCTATTCGATGATAGTATTGTTGGTGGTGATGGTGGTACTGCCTATACCCTGAAATTTTGGGATGGTTGAATTTTTTGCTCTAATTTTTGAAGCCAATTGGGGTCTATAATGTTAGGATCAATTGACACTAAGAGTGAGGGGTAAATTAGTACAAGAGTAAATTAACAATTTAAATAAAAAATATTTTGCTTAAAGCAAAATAGAAAATCTGAAGCTTTTCGTTTAAGTTAAGCAAGTGAATCTTATAGAGAAGTGCTAAGCTTCTTGCTTAAAGATGACTCAAAAAGAACAAGCAAATTGGAATAAGGAGATAGGCAATGTCATAAATGAAGTACTTGATTTTGAAGCCTTGATTTCAAAACATAAATAAAAAATTGGAAGCATCTATTTTTGTTTTGAAATCAATTAAGAACCAGACAATTGTAAGCAGTAAATCAAAGAAATAAGAACACTTATAATTATAGTGGGTCGGCATAACTGATCTACATCCACTTTTGAGTCCTCTTCCTTGAGGCACACCGGCATCCACTATTGATCACTTTTGGATGAAGATTAAACTCTTACAACACTTACAAGGGAGACAAGATTACAACTCTTGGATCACTCCCTTACACCCTTTTCACACACAATATTTTCTCAGAATATAATCCTCAAAATTGTTATGTAGAATATTAGAAAACTTATGGTATTTATAGCCTTAAATGGCTTCAGAATTTTAGAACCAAAATTTAAATATACTTAAAAAATTCGGGTACAAACGGTTCACTCACCGACTTGGGCGGCTCAACCGCCCGAAAGCGCCCAAATTCCTAAGTACAGGTAGTTCAGCCACCTAACAACCGCCCAAAATCCTGGGTGGCATCGGTTGAACCGTCGCTCACCGACAGTTTACCCGTCAGAATCTCCGAAAAAGTTATTCCCTCTACTTTTCAAATTTCGGCTTGAATCTGATGTTGACTAATTCTTTGGTTGACTAATTGAGCTCAATCTGAGCTCAACCATGCTAGTTACAGGTGCCTTGCAAGCCAATCACGTGAGTGATGACACGTGTGACACACTGTATGATCTTTTTACTTATGATTAATATTGGCATATTCTCATATTATCTGTTACATATATATTGTGATGTCCTTGGTTATGTGCAATGGGAGTCGGATTGTGATGAGATCATTATAATGAGATCGATTCACCTTTAAATACAGATCCTAAATAATCCTAGTCATAGGTTACTCAATAGGGACATTGAGATAATCGGACAGATCGGCGTACTATATACCCATCCGTATAATGGAGGCAGCTGGTCTCATAGCCACTTGTGTGGAGACACTAATGATATAGTACAGGTATAAGTACTCATTGGAGAATGAGTTCGCTGATTAATCCGCTTATGGAATGTTGTATAGTTAATGATACCTAATATCAGACAGTAATTTCATAGTCCCAGTTGTGTATCTGGTCCTTAGACTTGAGACACCAAGGATATCTTGTATGAGTACTCCTTTCTTTAACATCAGACTTACAGGTTTGGAAAGTTTTAGATCTGGTACAATTGGTTATCGGGATTGGTAGCCAACCTTACGAAAATAATTGAGTGTCAATAGAGGATCATCCACTCTCAGTATCATGAGAGGAATATCCTATATGTGTTTGCTCAAATAAATCGCTGGCCAGGGTCATTCGGGTTGAGAGAGAAAGAGCTTTCTGGAAGAATCCGATTAGAAGGAGACTATAACGGATTCCATATGTGACCTGATAGTACCATGTCCAATATATAATTTCTAGAATATTAGTTAGATGAGAGACTGTAGATACACGGTAACTATTGTCACGAACGGTCATCGCTCAACCACAATGTCTTTGCTCCTTGAACCGTTCGTCACTTTTTCTTACTTGTACATATGTTTGGCAACTTGTTTTGCCTTGAGTTTATATGTTTTTACCTAAGAAATGTGAGCGAAAGTAGTGTAGAAGGCTGCAGAACGATCGCTCACTGCGTAGAGCCAAAAGACCCAAAAACAGGGCTGTTTTTTTCACTGTAGAGCTCCTCATGGAGAATACCCAACTTCACGCTCGTCTTGTTCACTGTAGAGCTCCTCATGAGCGGCTCCCACAGTTTGTGAACGAGTTTACACTTACAGCCCACCTGTGACTGCTTGGAGCAAGGGTTCGGCTTGCCCCATCTTGCTCAATTCACCACGATGTTTCACCATGGTGAGATTGTGAATCTTCTTCGTTGTTCATATGAATTGCTTGCATGCTCTGATACCACACTGTCACGGACTTAACTGAATGTTGCTCCACGACTTAGGCAATTTTTCAGCTAAGTCTTCGGGAGTACCGCGAGGGTGCTGCACGGCTTAGGCAAATTCAGCTAAGTCCGTGACATTATGGACAGACAGGTCCGATGGATTTGATCCCTCCTGTACCATCTGGGGACTATGGCGTAGTAGCCTAGTACGTCCATAGTTGATGAGTCGAGTGAATTACTATGTGGATAATAATTCACTATATCAGAAGGAGTTCTGATGGGAGCGACTCACGGCCAGCTCAGTATTGGGCCTAGAGGGTTACACATATATGGTGGATGCTTCAACAAATAGAGGATTGGATGGAGATCCAATTAGCCCCTATTCTAATTAGATTAGACTATATGCTGATGGACTACTTGATTAAGGCCCAATGAGAGGCCTAAGGAGATTATTGGATAGAGATCCAATAATGCAAGGTTAGTGAGTTATTGGATGGTGATCCAATACCCACTAAGAAAGGAGTCCTAGGGTTTTGGTGGCTCTCTATAAATAGGAGGGGAGACTCATGGTTGATAGACTACAGCTTTAGCCACCACCTCCTATTCTCCTCCCTCTCTCTGAGCAAGAGTTGCGAGAGCAGATTGGAGGAATTTCGCTATAGAGATCCATCGTGTGGATACCACTAGAGAAGAGGAAGCTTGACCTCCTTCATCTTCTCCATCCGGATCTAGAATACAAGGATATACGATCTCCCTAGGTAAAATAAATCTCTCACACATCGCGATTTTATTGATTTTTACGTTTTTCTCACGACCCCAATATTTTGCACGACGATTTGATCTACGTGGGAAACCAGTTTTTTATTTTGATTTCTGCTACACATGTGATGCACCCACTAAGATTTCCCAATAGTGATATCAAAGCTAAGGTTTTCATATGAAAGATTAATTTTAAACTGCGTGTGATGAGATTGTATCGCGTAGAATCGTTCCACACATTTTTACTGCATTTTTGCAGCGAAGGCAGCGAGGAGGAGGGGCAGCTAGCCACGGCCAACACCATGCAGTGCCGACCACCCACGACCATGCCAGGGCCAAGGCACCTTGCAAGGCGGTTGGCGGCGGCCCGAAAGGGAGGCTGGCACCCGCAGGCGACGCTGCGGAGCGCCAACTAGCTCGGCGGCCACCATAGGCGGTAGTGTGGCACCAAGAAGGCGGAGGGCGCAAGAGGTTGTCGCTGCCCCCTATCGCCGAGAGGGTGGTGGCGCCCATCGGGTGGCCACCCCTTGGCGGCGGTTGCCAGCGAGCAAGGGCAATCGTCACTGCGCAGGGGCAACGGCGACAGCAGAAGGGGAAAGAGGGGTTTGGGTATCCTTTGGAGAAAAGGATAATCCTGCCCCTATGAATTTGAGAAATTCTGAGGACTATCCTCATGTACATAATTCTCATAATACCCTCAACAATTCTTGAAATTTCAAGGACTGTCCTCTCATCCAGAATTACGAAACTTTCCTTTATAATTCTGAAAATTTTGAGCATATCCTGATTTTCAGAAAAATAATTAATTAAATAGTTTAATTAATTATTATATATATAGTAATCCTATATATGATGTGATGTACATGTGATATATAATGTGGATGGATGATCATGAGTCATGTGTTGTGATGTGTGTAATTGTGATTATTATTATTATTATTATTATTATTATTATTATTATTAGGGCCTGCGTGCCTTTGTTTTTCTTATTTATTATCGGGTCTGTGTGCTTGTGATTATTTGTAATTATATAGAGAGGCGCGTCAGGAGCCTGAAGATGATAACGAGACCCACAATGCCGTGGCGGGAGATTACGACGCATGGTGATGCGACGATCCGACAGAACCGATGATGACGAGATCAACAATCACAAGGCACGGAGATGCGCCGATGCACACATAGATCCTATTGTGAGTAATTAGGCCCATTGGCTTGAGCTTAATCATATTAGGTGATGGCTCATAATCATCCAGTGTGGCTTGTATGTGTGACGTGTTATACACCTACTAGATATATGTATATATGTATTTACATACGATGTAGATATATATTAAATATATATATGTGTGACACGACATATTATGAGACTGATAGAAAATAAAAACCCCTCCTATGATAATATTAAGTCGGTAAGCGTTAGGTAATAAGATTGACCCACGTGACCTTCCATCGTTATAGGAAGAAATTGAATCTCGACATAGGTTGAGTTGGTCGAGTCACTCAAAGCCCACTTATCTACATGATCGAGTTCTTGCCTATGACATATATATGTCACTGGTGACCTAAGGACATGGTATGACTTGGTTGAGCAGTCGAGAGCATATCCATCGAATCAGACTCATCTTGTAATGATGGTGATGACTTAACTGAACTTTATGGTTGGTCGAGCAGTCGAGACCATGATGATTCGGAGGCCGAACATGACAGGAATCAGAAGGAGTTATGATTGACAAGAGTAGTTTACCTTTTGGGCTTAGTGTAATTGGTCGAGTCCCTCGAGATTGCACTAAGACGCCAATTGGATCCCGATCCCCACTAGGAGTCTGCCGGAGACTTTTGTCTCATATGTCGAGGGTGTCTCATTATTCGCTAAGAAAATAGTGGGAGTATATTAAGATAGAAGTTTATATCTTAATTAGTATTTTCTACAAAGTTTGCATGTTATTTATTTTTTACTATATCTTATTTTTCAGAAACCTGTCACTTATAAACCCCGCTACTTGGCATACTTGATGCCAACTGTCTCATTAGTCCAAAAGCTCCATATTTTAAGAATTGTTCCAGCAGAAAAGAAAATTATATATATCTTTAACATGATTATACCCATGTTGAAAGAAAGGAAAAGCGAGGATGAGATTGCTCGTTTTATGATGTATAAAGATAGTTCTAAAGGATAACATGTATGTTGATCTTATATTTCAGTCCCTACTAGATTCCTTTTCACTGTTCATTATTAACTTTAATATAAACAAGTTTGAGGTGACTCTACCTGAGCTACTCAATATGTTGATGGGAGCTGAGAGTACCATCAAGAAAGAGAAGTTAATTCTCTATATTGGTGAGACTAATAGGAAAAGGAAAGCTAGTAAAGACCCTTAAGAAGGGCAAGGCAAAAGAAAGATCAGGTAAGGCAAAGGTTGCTAAGAGAGACCTGCCAAAGGACAAAGGGTATTGCTTCCACTACGGCCAAGACGGGCAATTGAAGAGGAACGATAAGGACTACCTTGTAGAGAAGGTGAGACAGAAGCTTGGAGAAGCTTCAGGTATATTCATGATTAGTCTCCACTTGTCAGATTTTCATAATAACACATGTGTATTAGATATCGGGAGTATTTATCATGTCTGTAATTCATTACAAGTTTTGGCAAGACTTAGGAGACTGGCCAGAGGTAAGATGGACCTTAAGATGGGCAATAAAGCAAGAGTTACTACAGTTGCCGTTAAGGAGGTCATCCTGCATTTGCCTGGTAGAGTTATCATTGCATTTGATGCATGTTATTTTGTTCTCTCTATTATCAAAAATATTATATTTATCTCTTGTTTGACAATTAGTGGATATAAATTAGTTTTTGAGAATAATAGTTGGATAATGAGATCATCACTAGACCCTTATAAATGGCTTATATATGTTAGACACTTTGCTACACATCATGAATATAAATATGTCTAAGAGGAAAAGAGATGAGGTGAATAATGCAAACCTATGACATTATAGGCTAGGTCATATATATAAGGGAAGGATTAAAAAGTTACTGAAAGATAGATACTTAGATCCATTTGACTACGAGTCATATACAACTTGCGAACCTTGCCTTCATGGAAAGATGACCAACGCTTGTTTTATTGGAACTGGAGAGAGAGTCACCGAGTTATTGGAACTCATACATAGTGATATATGTGGTCCCATATCGACTCAGACTATAAATTACATTCGCTGATGATTTCTCTAGGTATGGACACATGTACTTAATAAAGTACAAATCTGAGGCTTTTGGAAAATTCAGGAAATATAAGAATGAGGTATAAAACCAAATTGGAAAGAGTGTTAATACTCTTCGATCAGATCAAGGAGGAGATTACTTGAGTACGGAGTTCACCAACTTCCTCAGGGACAATGGAATTCTATCCGAGTGGACATCTCCTTATACATCTCAACTCAATGGTGTATCAGAAAGGAGAAATCACATGCTATTAGACATGGTATAGTCCATGATAGTTTCACTGACCTACCCATCTCATTCTGGGGGTACGCCCTAGAGACCGCAGCTTACCTTCCGAACAGAGTTTCATCAAAGTCAGTCATGTCTACGCCATATAAGATATAGAAAGGAAAGAAGTCTGATCTTAAGATTGTTAAGGTTTGGGGCTATCCTGCCAATGTTAGAAGACACAACCCCGATAAGTTGAAATCAAGGATAGAATGGTGCACATTTATGGGATACCCAAAGGAAACTTGTGGGTATTATTTCTATCACCCCGAGGACCGAAAGGTCTTTGTTGCCAAGAGAGCCGTGTTCCTTAAGAAGGAACATATTCTTGGTAGAAACAATAAGAGCAAGATAGAATTGAGCAAGGTTGGAGAACCTAGCTCAAGCACTATTTCAGAGCTTGAGTCTGTTCAGGTACCTAACACATAAGTTTCAACTTTATGTAGGTCCAGTAGAGTATCTCATCTTCCTGAAAGATATGTGGGACATATTAGTGGAGATGACTCAAAGGATATTGATTCTCAGACCTACGATGAGGCTATTATGAATATACACTCCGGGAAGTGGCAATAAGCTATGAATTCTGAGATGGATTCCATATACTCTAATAAGGTTTGGAACCTTATAGATGTACCTGAGGGTATTATACCTATCGGTTGTAAATGGATCTTCAAGAAGAATATCGGAGTGAATGGAAAGGTAGAGACCTATAAAGCAAGGCTGGTAGCTAAAGGATATCATCAAAGATTAGGAGTTGACTATGACGAAATCTTTTCATCTGTAGCCATACTTAAGTCCATTAGAATTATTTTGGCCATTGTAGCACACTATGACTATGAGATCTGACAGATTAATGTTAAAATGACATTCCTCAATGGCAACCTCTAGGAGGAGGTGTATATGATACAACCGGAGAGATTCATATCCAAAGAGAGTCTAGATAAAGTGTGCAGGTTGCTTAGATCCATTTATGGATTGAAACAAACTTCCCAAAGTTGGAACATAAGATTTGATAAGGTGATCAGATCTTATGACTTCATTAAGAATGAAGATAAGCCTTGTATGTATAGGAAGGTAAATAGAAGCGCTATCACCTTCTTGGTACTATATGTGGATGACATCCTAATCATTGGGAATGATATAGGAATGCTCTCCACAGTAAATACTTGGCTATCCAAAAATTTCTCCATGAAAGACTTAGGGGAAGCATCCTATATTTTGGGGATCCGTATCTATAGAGATAGATCCAAGAGGGTGCTTGGCTTGTCCCAATCTAGGTACATAAACTCTATTGTCAAAAGATTTGACATAATTCTAAGAGATATCTCATACTGATGAGACATGAAACATCACTTTATAGGAGTATATCCCTAAAGACTCCTGAAGAAAGGACAGACATAGATAAGATAACTTATGCCTCAGCGATAGGGTCTATCATGTATGTGATGCTTTGTACTAGGCTTGACATAGCATATGCTCTAAGTGTCACGAGCAGGTATCAGGCAGATCCTGATTTAGAACACTAAGAGGTAGTAAAATGTATCCTTAAGTACTTGAGAAGTGCTAAGGATATTTTACTGATATATGGAGAAGGTAGCATCCAGGTTGAGGGCTACATGGACTCGAGTTTTCAGTCTAACATTGATGATAGCAAGTCGAATTCAGGGTTAATTTTCACCCTGAATGGAGGAGCAGTAAGTTGAAAGAGTTCCATACAAGATACTACTACTGACTCGACCATAGAAGTGGAATACATTGCTGTAGCAAAAGCAGCAAAGGAAGAAGTTTGGATGAAGAAGTTCATCAAGGATTTGAGAGTTATACCAAGCAGCGTGGAGCTGACTCACATATATTATGATAGTGATAGGGTGATAACTCTAACAAAGGAACTCAGGTCTCAATAGAATTGTTCTGAGGAGGTTCTATCTGATTAGCGCGATAATGACCTAAAAAGATATAGTAATGGAAAGAGTTTTATTTGAAGATAACATTGCAGATCCACTTACGAAGTCGCTGGCTCAGATTATATTTGAGCGTCACAGGGGTTTGATGGGAATCAGACATATATGTGATTGGCTTTTGGTCAAGTGGGAGATTGCTAGTTACAGGTGCCCTACAAGCCAATCACATGAGTGATGACACGTATAACACATTGTATAATCTTTTTACTTATGATTAATATTGACATATTCTCACATTAGTTGTTATATACATATTGTGATGTCCTTGGTTCTGTACAATGGGAGCCGGATCGTGATGAGATCACGATAATGAGATCGATTCACCTTTAAACACAGACCTTAAATAATCCTGGTCATAAGTTACTCAAGAGGGACATTGAGATAACCGGACAGATCGGTGTACTATATACCTATCTATATGATAGAGGTGGCTGATCTCATAGCCACTTGTGTGGAGATACTAAGGATATAGTACAGGTGCTCATTGGAGAATGAGTTTATGGATTGATCTACTTATAGAATGTTGTATGGTTAATGATACCTAATGTCAGACAGCGATTCCATAGTCCTAGTTATGTATCTGGTCCTTAGACTTATGACACAAAGGATACCTTGTATAAGTACTCCTTTATTTGATGTCAGACTTACAGGTTTGAAAAGTTCTAGATCTAGTACAACTATTATCGGGATTGGTAGCCAACCTTATGAAGGCAATTGAGTGTCAATAGAGGATCATCCACTCTTGGTATCATGAGAGGAATATCCCATATGTGCTTGCTCAGACAAATCCCTAGTCAGGGTCATTCGAATTGAGAGAGAAAGATTTCTTAGGGAGAATCCGATTAAAGCGAGTCTATGACGGATTTTGTATGTGACCTGACAGTACCATGTCTAATATACAATCTCTAGGATATTAGTTGGATTAGGGATTATAGATACATGATAACTGTGGATAAATAGGTTCGATCCCCCTTGTATCGTCTAGGGACTATGGCATAGTGGCCTAATACATCCATAGTCAATGAGTTGAGTGAATTTTTATGGAGATTATAATTCATTATATCAGAAGAAGTTCTGATGAGAGCGACTCACGGCCAGCTCGGTATCGGGCCTCGAGGGTCATACACATATGGTGGATACTTCAGCGAACAGAGGATTAGATGAAGATCCAATTAGCCCCTATTCTCATTAGATGAGACTCTATGCTGATGGGCTCCTTGATTAAGGCCCAATTAGAGGCCTAAGGAGATTATTGGATAGAGATCCAATAATACAAGATTAGTAGATTATTGGATATTGATCCAATACCCACTAAGGAAGGAGCCCTAGAGTTTTGGTGGCTCTCTATAAATAGGAGGGGAGACTCATGTTTGATAGGCTGCAACTTTAGCCACCACCTCCTATTCTCCTCCCTCCCTCTGAGCAAGAGTTGCGAGAGTATATTGGAGGAGTTTCGCTATAGAGATCCATCGTGTAGATACCGCTAAAGAGGATGACGCTTGACCTCCTTCATCTTCTCTATTCAGATCTAGAATACAAGGACATACGATCTCCCTAGGTAAAATCAATCTCTCACACATCGTGATTTTTATTGATTTTTATATTTTTCTCTTGACCCCAATATTTTGCACGACGATTTGATCTGCGTGGGAAACTAGTTTTTTGTTTTGATTTTCGCTGCACATGTGATGCACCCGTTGAGGTTTCCCAACAAACCAAACCCCATAGTGGACCCGATTGCCTCTTTGAGTTGATTTAGATTACTTCCAAATTATACTTATTTATGACTCAATCTTAACCTACGACTTAAAGATTACAATCAAGACATAACAACCAAGCTTATGACCTTACTCCCGCAATCCAGCAACCTTCGAAATCTCCAACGGTGAGTCTCACAGTCTTCCTCTAGCGATCTCGTGGCATGTTCCTAGTGATCTTCCCGATACCTCCGATGAAGTCCTAGCGAATGCCCGATGAGCTTTTACTGCATCATTTAAAACTTTGGCCTGATGCCTAAGCTTGATCATGGGTCCATGTCTGATCTGTAACTCCTTCTCCCATCATATTAAAACTTGTATGATACTAACTACAACTTAATTAATTACAATCATAATGGCCAATATATCTACTTCAAGACCTTTCCAGCTCCTGGCAAGCCTTTTGGCTACCTCCGATAATCTTTTGGCGAGTCTTGGTCTTCTTCCGGTGAACTCCCTTATGCCATCCTGGTAAACTCCCGATACCCTTGGCGAGCTCCCGACACACTCCTAGCTAGTTCTCAACCACATCGTCCGAAACCCGGCCTGATGCATAGACTTGACTTTGGCCATACCTCTGATTGTCATATTCTCTCTATCATAGTTAATCCTGCATCAATCAACTCTAACAATACATGATAGATCAATAACCCATCAATTAAATTTATCATCAAAATTTGAGATTCAATATATAAATACTCTAAGTATTTTTACTTGGGCAACAAGAAAGTAGAAGAAAAATGTATAAAAATGATGTTGTAATTCTTTAAGAGTTTCCTTCCTCTTTTTTAAGCGTAAATTTTATTTAAGGTAGGGCTAAAAGAATTATAAAGGTTGTCTCCTAAACCTGTGAAAAAAAGAATAGAGCTATAAGAGGGTAGTTGATCTTCACCCCATCAAGGGATATTAATAGTGGAAGCCGGTGGCCTCGACGGAAGAGAAATCAGGAGAGGACGTAGGTCATATGGATCGAACCACTATAAAATTGGTGTGTCTTCTTTCATTGCTATTTAATCACTTTACAAATTACTTTACTTATTTGTTACAGTCTTACAATCATTTTTAAGTTTAAAATACTTTTTTATTATAAACTTTTTTGAATAAATTTCTAAATCGCTGCACATGTGATGACCCGCTGAGGTTTCCCAACAAACCAAACCTCATAGTGGACCCGATTTCCTCTTTGAGTTGATTTGGATTACTTTTAAATTACACTCATTTGAGACTCAATCTTAACCTATAACTTAAAGATTATAATCAAGATATGACAACCATGCTTATGACCTTACTCCCATAATCCAACAACCTATGAAATCTCCAATGGTGAGTCTCACGGTCTTCCTTTAGCGATCTCCCGGCATGTTCCTAGTGATCTTCCCGATACCTCCAGTGAAGTCCTAGCGAACGCCTGATGAGCTTTCACTGCATCATCTAAAACTTTGGCCCAATGCCTAAGCTTGATCCTGGGTCCATGTCTGATTTATAATTCCTTCTCCCGTCATAGTAAAACTTGCATGATGTTAACTACGACTTAATTAATTACAATCATAATGACCAATACATCTACTTCAAGATCTTCCCAACTCCTAGCAAGCCTTTCGGCGACCCCCGATAATCTTTTGGCGAGTCTTGGTCTTCTTCCGGTGAACTCCCTTATGCCATCCTGACAAACTCCCGATACCCTCGGCAAGCTCCTGACACACTCCTGGCTAGTTCTCAACCACATCGTCCGAACCCTGGCTTGATGCATAAACTTGACTTTGGCCAAACCTCCAATTGTCATATTCTCTCTATCGTAGTTAATCCTACATCAATCAACTCTAACAACATATGATAGATCAATAAGATTTTTTTGATAGAGGCAATACCAGATCCTGATGCAATTTGGAGTAGCGGTAGTAGATGATGGATTTACGGTAAAAGGTGATGACGGTGGAGTCGATGATGAAGATAGTAATTATGAAAATTGTTTGGATGATGATGGGTGATTGGAAGGGCAGTGGGGCTCCAAGATCGCTGCTCTGATACCAAATAATAGAACTTCATAGAATTCTATTATTGTTTGATCGCTTGAAGGGGATTAACTCGTTTGGAACGCTATAGGGGTTCCTCCCTCATAGGTAGTCGGCCACATAGGCTAAAAAGAAAAGATCTATTGCTTGATGAAAAGTGATGGTGGCTACATGCTTTATATAAAACTCCAAACCCTAACCCTAGAAAGACTCCTACCTCGAGTGAAATATCTCTTCACCCCTCTACCTTAGTAGACCAACCCAAAAAGGAAAGGGGCGGCTAGGAATTCCTAACCTAGTGAGGACTCTTCCTTCAAACCCTAGTTGACTCTTCAATCAAGGGGGATGATGACTAGATTAGGGGGATATTATATGACTCAAGGTCTTATTGACTCTCTGACTTATTGGGCTTATGACCCATCTAAGTTAGGGTCCTAATAAAGTAGTTTTAGTCTTAATTGAATTAGTTTTTGGTGTAACCATACTAACTCAATTAAATGCCCATTGGACCATAATTAAGCCATAATTAAGGTTGATTTGAGCTCATTAGGAAGCTCATTTCATTAACTTGGAAAGAGGTATCATCAGGTCAAAATATGGTACAACTCAAGTATGAAAAGTATTGAAAATTACCTTTCTGGGAATCTTAAGTAATGGTACCATCAGAAACCACTAGTTGGCGTAAGATCGCTTAGGGTACCACCCATGCCCGAAACCTAGGCTCTGTTCGTTGGTGATACCACTGGTGTTAGCGGTGGTACCGTCGGAACCCCGAAATTTCGAGATAGTTGAATTTTTTGCTCTAATTTTTGAAACCAACTGGGGTCTATAAATACCCCAAGTATTCTTACTTGAGACAGTAAGAAAGTAGAAGAAACACTTGTGAAAACACTATTGTAATTCTTTTAGAGTTCCCTTCCTCTTCTCTAAGTGTAAATTATATTTAAGGGAGGATTAAAAGAATTGTAAAAGTTATCTCCTAAACCTATGAAAAGGAGAATAAAGCTATAAAAGAGTAGTTGATCTTCGTTCATTGAAGGAAGATCAATAGTGGAAGCTAGTGGCCTCAATGGAAAAGGAATCGGGATTGGACGTAGGTCACATGGATCGAACCACTATAAAATTGGTGTACCTTTTTTCTTTATGATTTAATAACTTTATAAATTAATCATTACAGTCCTATGATCGTTTTCAAGTTTAAACGCTTTTTAGTTATGAGTTTTTTTTCAATAAATCTTTAAGTTATCGTCGTTTTCTCAAAATCACTAATTCATGCTCCCTTCCCCCCCTCTTAGTACGAGTGATGTCCCTCACCCACTAAATTGTGTGCATGTTTCTCCTAATAATAAAGGAATGAACTATCCAACTGTCATGTTTGATAACTTGCTAATCTCTAAAGAGAATCGCTCTACTTGCCATTAACAAGTAAACAAAATTATCTCATAGTGTTCATGTCCATATCAAAATGAAATAATACATTAAAACATATCAATTTATCTTTAAAAATTATTAATGTCAAATAATATCAATTAGCTTTTAATTAACTTAAACCTTAGTTAAATTGGTGCAATTGGACTTGATTTAGTTGGAATATAACTGGATTAATCTCTAATCCTAATCATCCTAAATTGATATAATTTGGACTAAATTGAGTTTAATTTAGGTTACATAGATTTAAATAAGTTAAATCGATTCAAAATTATTCTAAATCAATCTAAATTAATCAAATCTAATTTGATTTAATCAATACTTGAGCTCAAATAAAATAAATAAAATATAAGTAATGAGCTGCCATTACATAGCACTAAGCGAGATTAAGTCAACTCATGTACTACTCATATGTACTTTATGGATTTGTTAATCTATAGCTTATGAATTGGTTATGTGTAGTACACATAATTATTTAACTGTGTCGAGCTAGCCTATATAAGCTGGGGCCTGATTTATTGGTTATGCTTAGCCTATTAGCTGGGCCTAATTTATTAATTATGGCCTAGCTTGTGGGCTGGGGGCATAACTTGTTGATTGATTCCAACCCAAATCCTAACTCATTCTCTTAATTTCGAATTAAAGCATCATAAACTTATAATTAAAATATCTAATCATTAGCATTGAGTCACTGAAACATAATAAATAGTAGTAGATTAAAAAGATAAAATTATATAATAAAAATAATATTTTAATCAACTATTGTTTAAGTCTAATAGAAATCAAGTATTACAAGTAGCACGTAAGATAAATTGTTTTAGAAATTACATATAGCATGAATAATTATAATATATTTTAATCTAAAAATAAAATTATAAATACTTGAAGAAATAGAAGAAAATTTTAGAAACTACATCTAACGTGAACAATTATGACATATTTTAATCAAAAATAAAATTTTAAACATATGAAGGAATAAAAAATATTTATATTTCAGAAATGGTAAGGAATACCTCTCGATACAACTCTTTATTAGCTTGGTAATAAAAAGAGGATAAGGATTTTATGGAGGATATTGTCATATGCTAACTTATGAAATAATAATATATAAACTAAATAGCTCATACAACATTTTTGTCTAAAAAGAGTTGTAAATTCACCTTAAATTAGATAACATTTAAAAAATAATAAAATTGCATTTTTAAAAGGATAATATAAATATAAATACCTCTTTTAAGGACTTAGAAAATTAAAAAATCATTTATAATTTTTAAAGTTATTCTTAATATTTTTTAAAGATTTAAATTTTTAAAATATATTATTTTTGAACGGGGTCACACTATTTTTTAATATGACTCAAAAATAATGAAACCCATTCAAAAATAGTATAACTAATGTCTCTAATTTCTTTTGATGTTTGTCAAACCACAAAAGAATTTTTATGATAATATCCAAGTATTTTTGCTCCAAAGAATTGTAAATTCACTTTAAATCGGATAAAATTAAAAAATAATTCCATACTTTAATGGGTAAAATAAGTATAAATACTATTTAAAATTTAGAGGCTCAAAAATAGAAAATTATCATTTATGCTTTTATAGTTATTTTTAAGGTATGTTTTAAAATTTTAAGAATTTTTAGGATTAATAATTAACATTTATTGGTTTATTTGATGACTTTAATGTTATTTATCTAAAATATAAAAATAACTTATTTTGTTTTATTTTATTTTTTCTTTTATAATACTTTAGTTTTAATTTTAAATTAAATTAACGATTATTTGTATTTTTGTTTATATAAAAGATATTAATATTATTTGATTTTTATTATCTAATAACAGTATAATATTAAAAAAATAAAAAAATTTAATATATTAAAAAACCTTTAGTTAACAGGAATAAAAATAATCAAATCAACAAAGCGGACCGACCAAGATCTGATCCCCTTTTTTCGATTGTATTGGTCAGTCTGGGTTTAATTACCACGTCTTCAATCTTTCTAGTAAAAATATCTTTTGCCATTCATAAAAAATGTTTTTTTCCTTGCTGGGACCTTATATCCTCCTTCCTCTTTGGGACCTTATATTCACTAATCGTATAAGCCTGTAATCGAAGCAGATCAGCCGGTTGACGGAGGACAACACTTATCCTTCGTCTTCTCCTCAACAACAGTTCATGAGCCCAGAATTCCAAATCCATGGCCATCAAAGCCCTCGAGGAGGAGGAGGTGGTGGTGGTGCTTCTCAGTCGAAGAAATCGCCGGAAAATATGGACTCGTCGATCAATCTTGGAGAAGTCGTGCTGCCCCCAAACCCTGCCGCCAAGAACCCCAACAAATTGACCCTCCTTCCCCTCATCTTCCTCATCTACTTCGAAGTCGCCGGTGGCCCGTACGGGGCGGAGCCCGCGGTGCAGGCGGCGGGGCCCCTGTACGCGCTGCTCGGCTTCATCATCTTCCCCTTCGTCTGGAGCATCCCGGAGTCGCTGGTCACTGCGGAGCTCGCCACCGCCATCCCGGGCAACGGCGGCTTCGTCCTGTGGGCGGATCGCGCTTTCGGCCCCTTCTGCGGGTCACTGATGGGGACGTGGAAGTTCCTCAGCGGCGTCATTAACAGCGCCGCCTTTCCAGTCCTCTGCGCCGACTACCTCGCGCGGGTGGAGCCGTCCGTGGGCAGCGGTGCGCCGCGGTACGCGACGGTGGCGGGGATGAACCTGGCGCTCTCCTTCCTCAACTACACGGGGCTGACCATCGTGGGGTACACCGCGGTGGCGCTGGGGCTGGCATCGTTGGCGCCGTTCATGCTGATGACGGCGATCGCGGTGCCGAGGCTGAGGCCGGCGCGGTGGCTGACGCGGGGGAGGGGCAACAATTGGCGCCTCTTCTTCAACACGCTGTTCTGGAACCTCAACTTCTGGGACAATGCGAGCACGATGGCCGGGGAGGTGGAGCGGCCGGAGCGGACCTTCCCGACCGCGCTGCTCTCGGCGGGATTGATGACCTCGATCGGCTACCTCCTCCCGCTCATGGCCGGCACGGGGACGCTAGACGCTCCGCAGGACGCGTGGGGCAACGGTTTCTTCGCCGACATCGCAGGTAAGGGACGACGCAACTCTTCTTTCTCTTCCCATCCTCCACAGCATGCCCCGGAGCGGAGACGTGGGGACCACGTCAATGATTCATGGGCCTGCGTCGTTTGACCACTTACTAGAAGATTTTCGCAAACTGGGTTGGGTAGTCCACATATTACGTCCCGTAGGAGCCTTCAATTGACATGAACCCCAATTATAGGCTGGTGGCGCTTATTAATTACTGCTGGGTAAAAATTATAGAACGTCAAATAATATTATTCACCTCGTCAAACTTATCAATTTGTTATCAAAAAATAAATATTACTCAGAATAATTAATAAATCATCTATAAAATGATACATATAAAAAATTTAAAATAAAAAAATCACGACACCGTAGTCCACTTAAATTTTAATATCACTATTATTAATAATAGTTTTACAATAAAATTTATTTAGACAATTAGAGGATTACCATAACATCAAGAATATATATCTTGGTTTACAAATGAGATAGAATCATCAAACTATATAAATTTTACAATAGAAAAATATCAAATCTCACCGAGTAGATATTGTATGAAATCATCATAAAGAGGATAGATTAAATTAATACCGTTAGGATTGTAGAACTTACTGTAAAGATTTTACGTATAATATTTGGATCAAATCTGAATAAGTTTCACCGTTATATCTTATCAAAGCTATTTATCTCTTTATTATTTTCTTTCTCTTTCTTCTTACTTTGTCTCTTTTCTGCGGCCGCCAAAATCAACTTTCTACCCGCACACAGCATGAGATGACCTTTTCGTTGTACTGCCCGGATTCTTTTGAAGAAATCAACAGTATACTAATTTATTTAGTTTTAGGATAAAAATTATTTATTTGAATGGCTACATTTTAAGAAGGTAACTGTCACCAACGTGAATCATGTGATAACATGGAGTTCAATTGTCAACTGCTCAGGATCTACAAACAATAATTATAAGCCGACAAACATGTTCGAACTTGAGGTTTTTTCAGAGTCTTGGCCGAGATAGGGAACACAATTCGCTAATGACATGCTTCATCGTGACCTCGAGCATCACAGATAGCCCGAGGCTAAACTCTTATGTTCCCTGTCCTAGCGAATACAGCGAGAGACTTGTGGGTGATGTATGTCCTCATGTATTGTTAGTTCAACATTATTGGTCTGTCTTTTTTAGCTTTTGATCTTTTATGCACCCCTGGAATACTTAGGTACATGCTTTTGTTTCCTTCAATCAGTGCAAGACAGAAAAAGAAAATGGCAGAACCGCAAGTCAAATTAGACGACTAGTCGACCATGATATTTTACTGTAAGCAATCTGGTGAACGTGAGCCAACTTTACTGCTCTCTTTTCTTTGTTTTTAATTGCAACGTAGTTGTCATTCAATCACATCATGCATAGTTGATAAGATCTAATCAATCAAGGGAAACTGATGATTCGGCATAAGTTCTACTTTAGTTAGGACCTTGTAGGTATCGTGGATGGTCGTAGAGTTTTCAGGTCCAATGGCAGGAAGCAAGTAAAAGAAAAGGCCAGCGCAGAAATCTTTTTCTTTCGGAAACCTTACCACAATGCTCTAGTTTTAGTCAATGGCACAGTCAGTTATTCATGGGTTTACACTAGAGTTAGTGCTTTAGTTTAGAAAGTTCGGCATGCCTTGAAGATTTAGTCAGGTGTACATGGACTTTTTATACTTATTGGTGCACATAAACGACAAGACACCGCAGAAATTTTAGAGACCAAACATAGTTGAGAATTAAGTAACCAACCGATCGTCCAATGTTTTAAGTTTCTAGAGCAAGATGTTAATCAGAGGTTTCTTCCTATGTTACATGGTAGGTAGTAAATTTAGGTCGCATGACCACATTTCTGGTTTATTCCAGTCTTAGATAACCCTATTCGAATGTAGACATCAGGTTACAGTCACTAGGGTGAAGCAGAGAAGACTAAGTCTAGACCTTGAAGATAACCTAGTTAAGAGACATGAGGATTATCTTGAACATAAAAATTATTATGTGAAAAATTTAAATATCAAAAAGTGAAATCAAATAAAGATAAATCAAATTTATGATGCGTATTTTTTTATGTCATTTAGAAGGTCTTTTATCTGATTTATAAGTGCATCGTTATTGAGTTCAAAAGTTGTAACCATATCGATCTGTAAATAGAATTAATTTTTTTTTTCTATTCTTCATAGAACCACTATAAACGATAAATTATGGGCTAAGGGAGATTAAAAATAGATATGTAATCTTAATCATAAAATTTTTTGTTCGTAGGAGATCTTATCATTATACATGTGAGAGTAGAGAGTCTAAGACGATAATTAGGAGACTATCTCCTCAATATCATCTCTAAAGGAAACCTATTATAATCTGATTTCTTTTTTATTGATCGATAATTGCAATTATAATCTGATCATATGTATAATATATCTTATTTAATTAAATAGCATAATATAATCTAACAGAAATACAGTCAAAAAAGAGCTAAATATTATTTTCACGAGCTAATTTTCCATCTTTTGACATTATAATATCTACGTCTTGCACAAGAACATAAAAATGATATATGCTTAAGAATCAAAAGCCCAAAGCAACTAGAACCAGCATACTCCTAACCCGTTTGCCAGTCTTTAATTGATGCTACTGCAAGCAGTATGATGTTGGAGGTATCTGTACCCAGTAGGAAGAAATTGTCTTAATTAACTGGAAGTTATTTTGAGTCCTGGTCGGTGTCAGTTCAGTATGTTGCCATTACTTGTCATATACTGATCGTTTTCATGCATGGATTCTGGACCCAAATGAAGCAAGATTCGCCATTCACTTGATTCCATGCAGGCAGTATAGCTGGGAGATGGCTCAAGTATTGGATCGAGGTGGGCGCAGTGCTGTCGGCGATTGGACTGTACGAAGCGCAGCTCAGCTCCAGCGCGTTTCAGCTGCTGGGGATGGCCAACTTGCGCTTGCTTCCTCGAATCTTTGCCTCCAGGGCAAAGTGGTTCTTGACCCCCTGGGCGGGCATATTAACGTCCAGTCTCATCACCCTCGCCATCTCCTTCATGAGCTTCAACGACATCATCAACTCCGCTAACTTCCTCTACAGCCTGGGGATGCTCATGGAATTCGCAGCCTTCTTGTGGCTGAGGAAGAAGGAGCCAAACCTCAAGCGGCCTTACCGCGTGCCGATGAGGCTCCCCGGCCTGGTGCTCTTGTGCCTGGTCCCATCGGCGTTCCTCATCTTTGTGATGGCCATTGCGAGCTGGAAGGTGTTTGCTATCGGCGCTGGGTTGACGGCCGTTGGCATCGCGGTCTATTATACGATGGCCGTTTGCAAGTCTAGGGGGTGTTTAGCATTCATCGACGAGGAAGAGACTGGGGAAATTGGCACAGGTGATGCTTGAGAATTGGCAGTATCCTTTATATGTATTTTATGGGTAACAACAAGGAATCATCAAAGCGACAACAACTGGTGATTGATGATATGAATCTCGGCATAATGAGTCTGTGGTCACTGCAGAAAAGTTTAGGAAGATTTCTGCAGGTCTGATTGATGGGTTACTGGGATTCGATGAGACATCTGAAGGTACATATATTTCTCATAAAATCTGTGGTTACGGAATGGAATGCATTGGATTGGCAAACCCGTAGTTGATACATTGCTGCTTTTTTTTTTTTTACTGAAACAATAAATATATTAATTAAGGAAGCCGAATAGAAAAATATCTCTCAGATTCAAAGTGACTTAGTAAAAGGTAATGAGGGTCAGTCACCTCTCCAAAAACCTTGTGATCTTGTTCTTTTGGATAAGATTAACTAATCAATTAACTACTCTATTGCTCTCTCTATAAATATGGCTTAAAACAGTGCCATCAAAAGATTGAAGAAAAAGTCGAATGTCTTTAATTACAGATAATTGAAACCCAGAAGCAGGATTTCTGGAGTTGATCTTGCAGGCTAACTGTGAGTCAGTTTTAAATTGGATGAATCGGATGCCCACCTCTACTGCAGCAACTAATCCTTCTCTAATTACAAGAGTCTCACATTAAAGAATACCCTTGCCATGCACACACTTGCATCCAAAAAAACAGGATCACTATCATTTTTTCTCAAAATGAAACCTCATACACCTAGATCACATCACCTTTATGAATATTATACCAACCAACAGCAGGAGGTTTCACCCATTGAATGAGCGGTGTACATTTATCCGTATCATTGTCATCAAAATGGAAGGCTTTGTCATTAGCCAACACAGTAGCAACGATGTGCTGGAAAACACTAGAAGGAGATCTATATTTGTTTTGAGAAAGAGTCTCACTGGGGGTTTTCCATAGCTACAAAGGCTGGTGGTAATAGCAGCAGCCTATATGGTCATGGCAGCAGAGGAGCCCATTTGAGTCCCCTCTTCCAAATATTTATCCACAGCCTTTTGATCCAAAAGTAGAAAGTATGTCCTTGGAGGAAAATAGATGCCAATTTGAGTCCCCTCTTCCAACTATTTACCAACAGCCTATTGATCCAAAGATAGAAAATAAATCTCAGCTTGTAGGAAAATAGGTGCCAAAGACAGGAAGATAAACGACAAGATAAAAAAATAGTGATCAACGAATACGATTTCTGTTACAAGGACACAAATACTATAATGATCACCATACAAATGATGCTACCGAATGATCTAAAGGGAGATGATCACCATGCCAATCTATTAAAAATAGGGAGATGATCTAAAGTAAGTTTTAGATTCTACAAATGATACTACCGATCATTAGTTTCCATAAAATATTAGATTATATTATCCTATCAAATTAGGTAAGATATATTATATATAATTAGATTTTGATTACGGTTATCAACTAATAGAAAGAAAATCTAATTATAATAGATTCATTCACAGAATAATTTGATGGGATATATTTTTCTAATTATCATTCTAGACCCCTCTATTCTCTATTATAAAAGAATAGGACCTTCTATGAATGAAACAACTAGTTATTGAGATTATAAATCTATTCTCAATCTTTCTTATTTCTTTCTTATCTCTAATTCATTGCTCATAGTGGTGGATAGAAAGCAAAGAGAAGGCAAGTTTAGTTCTCCTTATAGATCAGTATCATTGTAGCTTTCGGTTCCAACGATGATACACTTGTAGATAAGATAAAAGCTTTTTGAATAGCATCAAAAGGTATGCATCATAAATCTTGATATATCATTATTTGATTTCACTTTCTAGCATTAAAATTTTCCTTATAATGGTTATACTTTCAATTTGTATCGTAGATATATATTTGAAATCAAAAACCGTAAATCTGTTTATTAGCACCCTTTACTTACAAAATAGTGCTATCGATCTATTTTTCTATTATTCATCCTGTCACTTATTTACGGGTGATCGACATTCTTTTAATACTTGATGGATTGATTCTGATACTTCAACTCATGTTACCAATAATATGCAATGATTTCTTTTAATCCAAAAATAAAAAGAACATAAAAAATTTGCTATTAAGGAAACTTATTTCAAAGCAAAAGTGATAGCAGTGGGAACTTAACGTCGATGCTTAGTAACGAGCATATGATAAATCTTATAGACACATACTATGTTCCTACTAATTTACGAAATTCAGTTTATTTAGAATTGATGAATTAGAGTATTGTCTTTCTTTTAGTAATGATAAACTTAATATATTTTATGATTTAATGAACATTTTAAAATTTTTTATGATAGTTTATATATAATTAATTTGAATAATAAGTTTACAAAGATTTTGGGGCATATCTCTAAGGAAAAAATTAAAAAAAATAGTGAAGGATAATATTTTAAAAGATTTAGTCTTTACTAATATTTATGTTTACATAGATTATATTAAGAAAAATAAAACTAAGCATATAAAGAAAAATACCAGAAGAAATAAAGAACTTTTTTAGATTTTTCATATTGATATCTGCAGATCATTTCATATTTTTTATTTTAGTAGAGAGATGTTTTATCATATTTATAGATGATCTATCATGATATATTTATATGTATTTAATATATAAAAAGTCTAAGATTATTGACACTCTTGAGGTGTACATAAATTAAGTCAAGAGATAATTAAATAAAATTTTAAAATGGTCAAATTTAGAAATGATGAGTCCAGTCAGCATCTCAATCCTTTTGTTAGATTCTTAGAAAAGTAGGATATTTGTGCTTAGTATATCTTACAAGTATGCCACTACAAAGTAACTTTGCTGTAAAATAAAATTATATACTTGTGAACATGATTAAGAGCACAATAAGTTATGCCTATGTACTTGAGTTAATGTGGGATAAAACTCTTAGGATAACTATATATATCTTGAACATGATTCCTAATAAGTTAATTTAAAAACTATATTTGAGTTATGAACTTGTAAGAAACTAAATTTGAGACATCTACATATTTGGGATTATCATACAAAGATAAAAGTTTTTAATCTACATAAAAAGAAATTAGATCTAAGAACTATTTTTATATATTTTATTAGTTATCCAAAAAAATTCAAAGCAAATAAATTTTATTATCCTAATCACAATATGAGGATAGTAGAATCTAGTAATACAAGATTTTCAGGAAATAATAAAATCATAGAAGTGAAGAATATTGAAATATCAATTTTGATATATAAGAGTTATAGGTTGATACTCCTTTATCATTTTCTATTTAGTAGATTATTGTTCCTTAAATTATTGAAAGAATTGATAAGAGTAAATAATAAAATAATATTGATGAACTTCTATATGTTATTGGAGTTATTGCTAATGATCTTATAGAACAACTACAATCGATAGTTCTGAGAATATCTCAAAAGGAAAAGAGACCTTTTATTTCTAATGATTATATGGTATAACTACAAGAATAAGATTATGACATATGAATTAAAAAGACCCTTATCGTTCTCACATGTCACGGAAAGCAACATTTCTAAAAGTGATAGAATACGATAAAAAAAAGAGCTTAAATTGATAGACCAGAATAGTGACTAGGAACTCATTAAATTACCTAGAGTTAGTTGTAAATGAGTTTTTGAGATAAAATATGACCCAAGTGATAATATCGAACGATATAAAGCCACACTTATGACTAAATTTTTTCTCAGAAAGCATTGACTATAATAAGATTTTTTTCTTTAGTTTTTAAGTGGACTCGTTGATGATCATCATAACATTAGTGCTCATTATAATTTTGAGTTATATTATATATATATGAAAGTAATATTTTTGAATGAGGAATTAGATGAAAAAATCTACATTGAATAACCTAAAGGATCCACAAAAAAAAGAATAAGAAAGTTAGACTTATAAATTTAGAAAAACCATTTATGACCTTAAATAAGTTTCTAGACATTGACATATAAAGTTTCATGATACCATTACTTTTTTTTAATCTAAAAAATATTGTTGATCAATATATATATCTAAATGACAATGAAGGCAAGTTTATTATATTAGCACAAAATTAAAATTTTTCTTACTAAGAATTTTAAGATGGTTGATATGAATGAGGCAACCTATGTTATTAGTATTGAGATATTAAGGAATAGATTTTAATGATGGGTAAGACTATCTCAGAAATAATATATTTGTCAAGTCTTAGAGAGATTTAATATACATTATATTTGACTAATGATATATTAGGAAATATTGGATAGCATCACATACGCAGTAGAAGAATAAAAATAAAGCTGGCTGCAATTGGACTTAAATTTATCTCTTTTTTGTACCATTGACTTGTGTCATGCCAAGCCACAAATTTAGTATTAGTTAGTATTTTCTCGTCATAGATTGATAGCTTCATATGATATCGAGAGAGGACTTTGCTGATGTAGGCTAATGGTCAACCATCTTGTATATTGATAACACAATTTCTAGCTCCGATGCGTTAATAATAAATACTTTGTCGGAGTCGAGTAAAGCTAGCACCAACGAAGAGTAGAGGCTGTAACTTGGCCGGATGACCCCTATTTCAAGCATCTCTACTTTAATCCTTTCTATTTTAGTTTTCTAGAGGTGAGGATAATGACATGACTGAGTGATTATTGCTAGTTTGCCCAGGAGAATTAGAATTTTATGGTCATGCCGATAGGTGGAAAGTAGGCTGTGTGATTCTGTGAAAATGTCTGAAAATTCATCAAGCGATTGGAGAAGGTTTGAGTCTTCAATTTTTGTTGGCTCCCCCATAGAATACTGATAAAGTTGCATCAAGAAGCTATTGTTCACTTTATTCAAAACTTTCTCCGTTTGCTGTGTCCAAATCATCGTAACGTCACTCCCACGTTTCCTGTGTAGGATCTCATGTTTCTCATGGTTGAAAATTTTCATGATAAATTTAGAAAAATTTCAGGAAACATCACCTAGCATAGTCAGCTATTTGATGTCGAGTATGGCCTCATAATCATCAAGTGGAAGGAGGAAGAAATCAACAAGTATCTCTTAGTCCTACCGAAATAATTCTATCCATTAGCATCTTTGGTCGCACTTCAATATTTAGTCGTCAGCAACCTCAACATCAAACCTACTGCAATCATCATTTTGGAGCATCAATTGGGCAGCAACCTTGTTGCTCATAAATTTGTTGGTACTCCTAGTCTTTGTGAGGATGGTTGTTGGATCTCAGACTTTGATGATGAATCAATTGATGAGTTTTGTGATCTAACTCGTGTGTTAAAGAAAGTTATGCAGGATTAACTACAACGGTAAAAAGGCATTACAATCATATGTTGGGCTGGAGTAAAGGTTCGAGCATCAGGCCACAGTTTGGACATTGTAGTGAGAGCTCGTTGAGAGTTTGTCGAAGGTCGATTGATGTTTGGGTAATGTTATCGGGAACTCGTCGAGAGCTCACCAGAGGTTTGCTGGGTAGTTTGTCAGGAGTTCGCCGATAGGTTATCGGGAGTTCACTGGGAGTTCGCCGAAAGAATGTTGGAAAGTTTGTTGGGAGTTCACCGACAGATTGTCGGGAGCTCGCAGAGAGTTCACTGGAAGAATGCTGAAAGTTTATTGGGAGTTCACTGGAGGAAATCAGGAGCTCGTTGGGGATTCATTGGAAAGATGTCGGGAGTTTACCGAAGAGACGATCAGACAATGAAGATTGTATGTCGAGTGTCGTAGTCAGCATTATAATGAGAGTTAGTTTTACTAACTCAATTAAGAGGCCATTATATCTTAATTGGAGCTTATTTGGACTCATTATAAAAGTCATTTCAGTAACCGAAGGTCAGATAAAGCACGATCTTCGAAGACACGGTCTCCAAGATGACATAGTCTTCGAAGGTGTGTTAGGTGGTTGAACTGCACAAACACAGTCTCCTCGACTATTAGGCGACTGAACCACCCAGAACATAATCTCCTAGACTGTGTCAGGTGGCTAAATCGCCTAAAACGCAGTCTTCGAGACTAGCACCTTGGGAACACTTAAAAATTAATTTTTGGCTTCACTTTTAAAGCTATTTGGGGCCTATAAATACCCCACCCTTTCTTGTTGGAGAATAAGCAAGAATTAAGAGTGAAAAACTTGTGAAAACGCTGTTGTAATCCCTTGAGAGCTTCCCTCATTTCTTCTTATATAGTTTTTATTTAAAGGAGAGCTGAAAGAATTGTAAAGGTTATTTCCTAAACCTGTAAAAGGAGAATAGAGCTGTAAGAGGGGTGTTTGATCTTTGCCTATTGAAAAAGATCAGGAGTGGAAGCCGGTGGCCTCAAGTGAAGAGGAATCGGGAGTGGACATAAGTCAAGGGGACTAACCACTATAAAATCAGTTTGCTTCCTCTTCTTTGCTCTTTATGTTCATTGCTTAATTGTCTACTACCTTTGCTTGCACTCTTACAAACATCTCTATACTTAACGCATTTTCAATATGATTTTCATTGAGCAAAATTTTTAAATCGATGAACATTTCTCATCAACACTAATTCACCCCTTCTCTTAGTGCCGCTTTGATCCTAACAATTGGTATCAGAGCCATGTTTTCTCTCTATTTGGCTTAAAATCCAAGAGAGATGGCTTTTATTGGCAATCAATAGGGACTTTCTATCACTCATCCTCCCATGTTCAATGGGACGGATTACACGTATTGGAAAACTCGAATAAAAATTGTTCTACTTTCTATGGATTTTGAATTATGGTATATTGTTGAAAGCGATTTTGAAAAGTCTTCTAAATCGATGAATGAATGGAATGATTTGGAAAAGAAGACTTTTTCTTTGAATGCTAAAGCGGTGAATGCTTTATTTTGTGTTCTTGATAAAAATGAATTTAATCGGGTTTCTATATGCGAAACTACGCACGAGATTTGACATACATTTGAAGTCATACATGAAGGCACTAGTCGAGTTAAAAAGTCAAAAATTAATCTTTTAGTTTATAGCTATGACTTGTTTCGCATGAAACTAAGTGAGACCATTGGAGACATGTACACTCATTTTATGGATGTCGTCAATAGTCTAAAAGCGCTTGGTAAAAATTTATCTAATTTTGAACTTGTTAACAAAAAAATTAAGATCTCTTCTAAACTGTTGGGATCCTAAAGTAACGACAATACAAGAAGCAAAAGCTCTAAATAATTTTTCGCTTGAATTAATCAGATCTTTGATGACCTACAAAATGACATATATAGCACATGATGAACTCGAGAACAACCTTTCAAAGAACAAGAAGCATATAGCACTTAGAACCAAGGAAGACCACATGGGAGAAAACTCAAGTGATGATGATGATGATGAGGACGTTGCACTTCTTACAAGAAAATTTAAGAAATTCTTAAAAACAATTAAAACAAAATAAGATGCTAAGAAAAAAGTAAACTAAAAAAAGGACTCAATAATATATTACGAATGTAAGAAGTCGGGTTACTTTAAAAATGAATGTCCGAGAGTGAAGAAGAAGCAACCAAAAAAGAAGAAAGCGCTCAAAGCCACTTGGGAAAACTCAAGTTCATCCGAAGATGAGGAGCCAACCAACAAGGAAGAAGTTGCAAATTACACTTTAATAGCATTTGGCGATGAGGTAAGTAATCTAAATGAGTCTTTTTTATCTTATGATGAATTATTTAATACATTCAATGATTTGTTTGATAATTTTAAATTAGTTAGTAAAAAGTATAAATTATTAAAGAAAGAGCATGCTTCACTTGTTAGTAAATTTGAAAATTTTAAAAAGGAGTATGATGAACATAGGATAGCTTCTTGCACTAAGTGTGAAGAATTAGATATACTTAAGAAAGAAAATATATTATTACAAGAAATATTAGAAAATTTTAAAATATGTAACAAATCCTTAAATATAATCCTTGCTAATAAGGGTCATGTTTATAGAAAGGAAGGAATTGGCTCTGTGAGTAACACTTAACAAAAGCCAACCATCTTGGTTAAAGAACCTATATTATATGTTTCACTTAGAAATAAATATAATTTTTGTGGAAGAATTGGATACTATGCTTATAAATGTTCATTTAAAATGTATAATACACATAAATTAATTTGGGTTTCTAAAGAAACTATAAACAACTCGATGCCTTTAGTAAAATTAGGTAGAGTGTTTCATGAGGGACCCAATGTAAAATAAGTACCTAAGCTAAACCTCTCATATTATAAATTTATCTCATAATAAGGTTAGGAGCACTAAGTAATATTTTTAAAGTAGATGCTCAAGGCATATGACTTGAGATCTAATACTCCTTTAAAGCTCACTAGCCTAAGTAATAAAAAATATATATATATTGAAATAAAATCATTGTTAATGAATCTTTGGATAACTCATTAATCTTGATTGCTCTAACTTTGGTATGCTAAATGAATTAGAAATTTTATCTAAATTCAAATTTATGAAAGAAAGATTTTGATGATGGTTAATGTATTGATTTGTGTGCTTAAATTTATGTATATTATCTTGAGATTAAATGACCAAATATTGAATTTGAACTTGAAAGTTATATACAAAATTATTTTTCTTTAAAGGAAAATCTTCATGATAACATGATAGAATCTTACAACATAAATAAAATAATTAGATTTTGGTTGAAGAATATCTCATAGTAATGACTCTACTTAAAAGTGATTTACTCATTTGATTTATCTTATCATATCCTTGATTGATAATGCAAAGTTAGAGCATACTAGTATGAAAATGAACTAGAACTAAGGAACCTTAGTTATTGTTAATAAAAAATATTTATGTTAAAATTTAAGAAAATATATTTTTGTTAATGATATATTAGTTTCTATGATTTGAAAGGTATTATATATATAAAAAATAACCCTCTTGACTCCAAAGATATTTATCCAAACAAAAACCTTTTTATATGAGTCTACAGTTTTTTTTTATCATAGTTATGACTAAAGATCTTTCTAAATAAACCATGATCTTTTAAAACACATTTAATGATTGATTTGAATGTTATATTGGATAGACTTGAAATAAATAAAAATTTTGAAATGAGTTTGTCAACTCCTTGCACTATGTGTAAAGAGTTAGACTAGATTGGTTGAATTTTTGCTTTAAAGATGTTTTATCATTTTGATGTATTATTGTAATAGCCTTGATAATGTTGAAGAACTTAAAATATGAGTTGTATGATTAAATGAATATTATTGAATGATAGAATTTGAGTATAGAACATTATAAAAAGAGGAAGAAAAACCATGCTTTATTGTCTAATATTTTTGAGAATGAAATGAGCATGGTAACTCACTCTAAAAATCATTGGAATTGAAATAAATTGAAGTTTTCGTTTGAAAATATTTTATTGCAATGATGTTGATGAAATTTCATTCTTGAAATAAATTTCATAAGTTAAAAATAACTTAAAAATATGATAATTTTTCTTAAAAATATTTTTATCTTATCAACCCTTCAACAAGAGATAAAATGGTAACATTATTGTTGAATCTCCTAAACTACAATAATTTGATAATTCAAATATTATATTATTGACTAAGTTTGTAAAATAATTTAAATGTTATAATGATAGTTATAGGTTAAAATGAGTTATGATTAGATAATGATTTTTGAATTTAAACTTTAAACAAAATTTTCATATTTTTCCTTTTAGTGCTTTTAAATATATATATATTTGAAATACACTAAGTGTAACTCTCTTTACTAAAATCTAAAAGACTTAGATGCACTTAACAAAGAAACATCATTGAAACTAAAGATCATGTTTGAAAATATCTTATTGTAATATTTGTGATAATCTCTTTTGAATATTTTTCAATATCTATCTTATTAAGATTTTAATAAGAGATTGATAAATCTATTCATGATTTTTTTTTGAAATATTGATTTTGATGATTTGAATTTGAATAAGTTATTATCATGGTTTTGGTAAGTTTAGAAAATGAAACTTGAAATTCTTATATAAATCAAGTTTGTTTGAAGAAGTTTATAAATGAATCATAAGTTTATCTATTTGGAACTATAACATAAATCTAAACAATGATCATGATGATTTGAATCATATATAAAAATTGAGATACTATATTTCCATATCTCATTTTGTAAAATCATGATCTTAATTTCTCGATACTTGTAACTTGATAATTTTCATGAACTGAGATCTTGCTTACAATTAATCTCCTAAAATGTTTATTAACAAAAAAAAGATTTATTAAAAGGAATAAGTGTCTATTGATACTTATGATTTAATTCTTTATGACATGATTCCTTTATACTCATGGTTATATTTAAAACATAGATGCATTAAAAAATTAAACCATTATACTTCTTGTTGACAATAAAAAGGAAGAGGAATCAAAATTAATTTGGTTAAAAGAAAATTTGAACATTGAATGAGGAACAATTGCTTAGAAGAAAATTAGAATTTTCTAAATGCATGTAAAATACTTGATAACAATTTGAGCTTGATTTACTATCATATTTTCTTTTAAAATTGTTGATGCTTATTATCAAAATTTACATGAGATAATCTTCACAATGCATGATTTGATTGATTTGCTACATTACTTGAAATTTCCATAAGATGAAATAAATTGCATGGGTAGCTCTTAATTATGGAATTTATATCTATAAAATTTACATCTATAAAATTAAATATTTTTTTGATATGATACTTTTCAGAACCTCCTCATTGATTCTATCTTTTTGTTTACAAAAAGGGGGAGAAATGGACTAGATTTCTTTCTTTGTACAAAGAATATTTATAATAAACGTGTTGACATATGTTTTGAACACTCAGTATTCAAATATGCGATGAATATTTCTTCTTTTTGATAACAAAGGGAGAGAAACGATATGATTGATGACATATGATAAATATTATATTTGAAATTTTATCATATAATGAATATTTATTTTGAACAATTATTTCAAAAAGGTATGTTGAACATTTCTCATTATTGATAAATATTTAAAAATGATAAACATTCAAATGATAGATATTTATGATAAATGCTCATATATGACTTGAACATTTCTCCTTTTTGTTGATGACAAAGGGGGAGAAATGACATAATTCATGACGTAAGAGAAATGTACATTTTGAAATCTTTGAAATGTTTATATGATAAAAAAAAAGATGATTACTCTAAAATTTTTATCATGTATAGTATCATGATTTTTTATGTAAGGTGAATGTTTAAAATATTTATTATGTGAAATATAACAATTGAAATTATTTATCATATGATATCAAGAAAAAGAATGCTTTGAAAATTTTATTATGTATGGTATCATGAATGGTTAAATTATGAAAATACTATACTTGAATTAAAAAGTGATAGGTTCCTTTGAATTTAAGTTTGTTGTATTTATCCTATGGCATATACATAGGGGAGTTAAGGTTAATTCCATCATCAATTGGTTGTCATCATAAAAAAGGGGGAGATTGTTGAATCTCGGATTTTGATGATGAATCAATTGATGAGTTTTATGATCTAACTCGTGTGTTAAAGAAAGTAATGCAGCACTATAATAAGATATTGGGCTAAGTCGTTCGAGCATCGGGTCAAGATTCAGATGACATAGTGGGAGCTCGTCGAGAGTTTGCCAAAGGTCGATCGATGTTTTGGACGATGTTATTGGGAATTGACGAGAGCTCACTAGAGGTTTGGAAGTTTATTGAGAGTTTACCCGGGTTGTCGGAGCTCACCGAGTTCATCAAGAGAATGCCGGAAGTTCGTTGGGAGTTCACCGACAAGTTATCGGAGCTCATCGAGAGTTCACAAAAAGAATGATGAAAGTTCATTGGGAGTTTCCAAGAAAATCGGGAGCTCGGGGGGTTCATTGGAGATGCCGGGAGTTTGCAAGAGACGATCGACAAACGAGATTTATCGTTGAGTGTCATAGTTAGTATTATAATGAGAGTTAGTATTACTAACTCAATTAAGAGGCCATCGACCTTAATTGGAGCTGATTTGGACTCATTATAAAAGTCATTTCAATAACCCAAGGTCAGATAAGACATAGTCTTCGAAGATACGATCTCCAAGATGACACAGTCTTCGAAGGTGTGTCAAGCGGTTGAACTACCTAGATTGGGTAGTTGAACTGTCCAGACATAGTCTCCCAGACTATCAAGTGGTGGACCGCCCAAAACATAGTCTTCCAGACTCTGTCATGATGCTAAACCGCCCAGAATATAGTCTTTGAGACTAGCACCACAGAAATACTTAAAAATTAATTTTTGGCTGCACTTTCGAAGCTATTTGGGGCCTATAAATACCCTACCCTTTTTGCTAGTGAATGAGCAAGAATTAAGAGTGAAAATCTTGTGAAAACATTGTTGTAATCCATTGAGAGTTTCCCTCATTTCTTCTAGTAGTTTTTGTTTAAGGAGAGTGAGAGAATTGTAAAAGTTATTTTCTGAACTTGTAAAAGGAGAATAGAGCTGTAAGAGGGGTGTTTGATCTTTACCTATTGAAAAGATCAAGAGTGGAAGCCGGTGGCCTCATGTAAAGAGGAATCGGGAGTGGACGTATGTTAAGGGATCGAACCACTATAAAATCGGTTTGCTTCCTCTTCTTTGCTCTTTATGTTCATTGCTTAATTGTCTACTATATTTGCTTGCACTCTTACAAACATCTCTATACTTAAACGTATTTCTGATACAATTTTTATTAAGCAAAAATTTTAAATCAATGAAGATTTCTTATCAGCACTATGGCCTCATAGTCAACAAGTGGAAGGAGGAAGAAATCAACAAGTATCTCTTAGTCCTATCGCAACAATTCTACCCGTTGGCATCTTTGGCCATACTTCAAAATTTGGCCGTCGATGACTTCAACGTCAAACCTGTAATCATCATTTTTAGCATTAATTGGGTAGCAACCTTGCTATTCATAAAGTTGTTGGCGCTCTTAGTCTTGATGAGGATGGTGACGGGATGTTGCTTAAAAGATTCTTCAACTTTTCCTACTTGACGGGTTTGTACGGCCGACTAAAGCGTGAGTCGTGTAATCGGCTGGCTATGGTTCTTCCTTTGTTTTCTCCTCCTTATGTTCCTGGACCTCTTCTTTAGATTCTTCAATAGGTTTTATTATAGAAAGCTTTCCTTTTTCGTAGTGATGGTTGCGGCTCCAAAGTTCATCGTAATACCAATAAAGACCCTTTGTCGATCTGTCATGTAGCTCTTCTAACGACATTTTTTTTTATGGCGAAGGATAGTTGGGGTTAGAGGGAGGTTTATATACTGCTAGTCTATTAGTGGTTATCATTCTCCGAGCATCTTGGTTTAGCCATTCCTCTTGGATTCAGGCGAAAGAGATTGTAGCTTTCATGGTGCAAAGCTATCGCGCTTTAACCTCTCCTTTAATTTTTGGCTTGAGTCCTTTGATGAATATCCCTAATAATTGTTTGTCTGACCAATCACGAGTAAAGTAAGATAATCCTCAAACTTAGTCTGGTATTCTTGGATCATGGATATTTGTTAGATCTTGACAAGTTGTTTGTTGATATTCTTGTACTTGGTCGGCCAAAGTGGTTCAATAGCGCATTCTTGAATTATATCCATGTCGGAGCCCCATGGGTGTATTCAAGCTAATTGTACTAATGAATTACATCTCATTTGAGGTGGATGACAGCGGTGTCCACCATGAAATCCTCTGATGTTTGGTAATAGCAGAAGTAATGTTTGACACGCGAAATCCATCCCATCGGGTCTCCTTCTTACCATCGAGGAAAGTCCACCCTCATGTGTGGTTGTATCATGTTCGATGGTTGTCCCTCCTTCTCTGAATGCCTATCTAAACTTTCTCCTTGTTGGAATTTTGTTGGGCTCAGAGATTAGCCTAATCCGAATTCGGTAAATAATGTGCACAATCTGTCCTCCATGTATGATTCAAGCCATGATTCAAATGTCTCCAACTTGGCTTTGAATTGTTGAGAAACCAAGCGGGAGCATCACATACATAGTGGAAATTAAAACAAAATAGGTTTCCCATGTAAATCAAATCATCGTGCAAAAGACTGATTACGAAAAAGTTGTAAAAATTGAAAAAATCCCATCATGTGATAGATTGATTAACTAGAGAGATAGTATATCACTGTTTTCAAATATCCAGATGGAGAGGATGAAGAAGGTCAAGCGTCCTCCTCTCTAGCGGTATCCACATGATGGATCTCTATAGCAATTTTCTAGTTACAAGTTCCCTGCAAGCCAATCACGTGAGTGATGACACGTGTGATACGCTGTGTGATCTTTTTGTTTATAATTAATATTGGTATATTCTCATATTATATTATTTGTTATATATATATTGTGATGTCCTTGGTTTTGTTCAATGGGAATCGGATCGTGATGAGATCACGATAATGAGATCGATTCACCTTTAAACATAGATCCTAAATAATCCTGGTCATTAGTTATTCAAGAGGGATATTGAGATAACCGAATACACGGTGTATTATATACCAGTCCATATGATAGAGGCGGCTGGTCTCATAGCCACTTGTGTGGAGACACTAAGGATATAATATATGTGCTCATTAGAGAATGAGTTCATTGATTGATCTGCTTATGAAATGTTATATGATTAATGATACCTAATGTCAGACAACGATTCCATAGTCCCAGTTGTGTATCTAGTCCTTAGACTTAGAGACACCAAGTATGCCTTGTATGAGTACTCCTTTTTTTGATGCCAGATTTATAGGTTTGGAAAGTTCTAGATCTGGTATAACTGGTTATCAAGATTGATAGCCAACCTTACGAAGGTAATTGAGTATCAATAGAGGATCATCTACTCTCAGTATCACGAGAGGAATATCCCATATGTGCTTGCTCAGACAAATCCCTGGCCAGGATCATTTGGATTGAGAGAGAAGGAGTTCTCCGATAGAATCCAAATAGAGTAAGATAAACTAATTCTATATGTGACCTAATAGTACCATGTCCAATATACGGTCTCTCGGATATTATTTGGATGAGAGATTATAGATACATGGTAACTATAGACAAATAGGTTCGATAGATTTAATCCCCCCTATATCGTCTAGGGACTATGGCGTAGTGGCTTCAAGTGAATTATTATGGAGATAATAATTCACTATATCAGAAGGACTTCTGATGGGAGTAACTCACGGCTAGCTCGGTGTCGGGCCTAAAGGGTCACACACATATGGTGGATGCTTCAGCGAATAGAGGATTAGATGAAGATCCAATTAGCCTCTATTCTCATTAGATGAGACCCTATGTTGATGGGCTCCTTGACTAAGGCCCAATTATAGGCCTAAGGAGATTATTGGATAGAGATCCAATGATGCAAGGTTAGTGGGTTATTGGATGAAGATCCAATACTCACTAAGGAAGGAGCCCTAGGGCTTTGGTGGCTCTCGGGGAGACTCATAGTTGATAGGCTGCAGCTTTAGCCACCACCTCTTATTCTCCTCCCTCCCTCTGAGCAAGAGTTGCAAGATTAGATTGGAGGAGTTTCGCAGTAGAGATCCATCATGTAGATACCGCTAGAGAGGACGACTCTTGATCTCTTTCATCTTCTCCATCCGGATCTAGAATACAGGGATATACAATCTCCATAGGTAAAAATCAATCTCTCACACATCGTGATTTTTTGATTTTTACGGTTTTTTCTTGTGACCATAGTCTTTTGCATGACGATTTGATATGCGTGGGAAACTGATTTTTATTTTGATTTCCACTGCGCATGTAATACACTCGCTGAAATTTCCCAATAGTGGTATCAGAGCCAAGGTTTTCGTGTGAAAGATTGGTTTTTAAATTATGTATGATGAGATTGTATCGCATAGAATCATTCTACGCATTCTTGATGTGTTTTCGTAGTGAAGGTAGCGAGGAGGAGGGGCGGCCACCACGCCACCCTCTGGTCGGCCACCCACCACTGTGCCAATTGCCAAGGCCCCTACAAGGGGCGATCGCCGAGGCGGCCACCCAGGGCAGAACTCGCAAGCGGGCTGCGCGTGGCGCCGTGGGAAGGCCACCCACGCGTAAGCACGCGTTGCTAGCCAGCCATGGGGTTGCTTGCCTCGGCGAGGCCACAAGGGCGGTCCGCCCCATGGCTCAGAGGGCCGACGCCCATGAGGGCTCTTGCGGGCATGGCGCTCGGTGCCAGTAGAAGGCACTGGGGCAAGAATGCAAGGCGGCAAAGAGGGCTAGGGCATCCTTTTGAGAAAAGGATGATCCTACCCCTATGAATTCAAAAAATTTCGATGATTGTCCTCGTATACAAAATTCCTAAAATACCCTCAAGATTCTGAAAATTTCGAGGACTGTCCTCTTAATCAGAATTATGAAAATGCCCTCAACAATTCTAAAAATTTCGAGAACTATCTTATCATCCAAAATTATAAAAATACCCTTGATAATGTTAAAAATTTTGAGTATGTCCTGATTTTTAAAAAATAATTAATTAAATAATTTAATTGATTATTATATATATCTAGTAATCCTACATATGATGTGATGTATATGTGATGTATGATGTGGATGGATGATCATGAGCCATGTGTTGTGATGTGTGTAATTATGATTATTATTATTATTGGGGCCTACGAGCCTCTATTTTTCTCCTTTATTGTCCAGCCTGTATGCTTGTGATTATTTGTAATTACATGGAGAGGTGCGACGTGAGCGTGAAGATGACAGCGAGACCCACGATGCCGTGGCGGGAGATTATGAAGCATGATGATGCGACGATCTGACAGAACCGATGATGACAAGATCAACAATCACAGGGCATGGAGATGCGCTGATGCGCACATAGATCCTATTGTGAGTGATTAGGCCCATTGGCTCAGGCTTAATTATATTAGGTGATGGCTCATGATTATCCGGTGTGACTTACATGTGTGATGTGTTATACACATACTAGATATATGTATATATATATTTGCATGCGACATAAAAATATATTAAATATATATGTGTGTGACACGACATATTAGGAGACCGATAGAAAACAAAACCCCTCCTATGATAATATTAAGTCGGTAAGCGTGAGGTAATAAGATTGACCCACGTAGTCTTCCATCATTATAGGAAGAAATTGAATCCCGACATAGGTTGAGTTGGTCGAGTCACTCGAGGCTTACCTATCTACATGATCAAGTTTTTGCCTCCAACATATATATGTCACTAGTGACCTTAGGACATGGTATGACTTGGTCGAGTAGTCGAGAGCATATCTATCGAATTAGACTCATCTTGTAACAATGGTGATGACTTAACTAAACTTCATGGTTGGTCGAGCAGTCGAGACCATGATGATTCGGAGGTCGAACATAACGGAAATCACAAGGAGTTATGATTGACAAGAGTTGTCTACCTTTTGGGCTTAGTGTAATTGGTCGAGTCCCTCGAGGTTGCACTAAGATGCTAATTGGATCTCGATCCCCACTAGGAGTTTGCCGGAGACTTTCATCTCACGTATCGAGGGTGTCGCGTGATTCGCTAGAAAAATAGTGGGAGTACATTAAGATAAAAATCCATATCTTAATTAGTATTTTTTGTAAAGTCTGCATGTTATTTATTTTCGCTATATCTTGTTTGTCACTTGCAAAACCCATATGTGACATATTTAATGCCAAAAGCTCTATAATTTGAGAATTATTCTTACGAAAGAGAAAATCGTATATATCCTTAATACGATTGTACCCATGCTGGAGGAAAGGGCAAGCGAGGATAAGATTACTCGTTGCAAATAGATCTTTAAAAAGAAGATCGAAGTAGATAGAAAGGTGGAGACCTATAAGGCAAGGCTAGTAGCTAAAGAATATCGTCAAAGATAAGGAGTTGACTATGACGAAACCTTTTCACCTGTAGCCATGCTTAAGTCCATTAGAATTCTTTTGGCCATTGCAGCATACTATGACTATGAGATCTGGCAGATGGATATGAAAATGACATTCCTCAATGGCAACCTCGAGGAGGAGATGCATATGATACATCCAGAGATATTCGTATCCAAGAGAGTCTAGATAAGATGTGCAAGTTACTTAGATCCATTTATGGATTGAAGCAAGCTTCCCAAAGTTAGAACATAAGATTTGATGAGGTGATCAGATCTTATGACTTCGTTAAGAACGAAGATGAGCCTTGTGTGTACAGGAAGATAGGTAGGAGTGCTATCACCTTCCTGGTATTGTATGTGAATGACATCCTAATCATTAGGAATGATTAGGAATGCTCTTCACAATAAAGGCTTGGCTATCCAGAAACTTCTCTATGAAAGACCTAGGAGAAGCATCTTATATTTTGGAGATTCAGATTTATAGAGATAGATCCAAGAGGATGCTTGGCTTGTGCCAATCAAGGAACATTGACTCCATTGCTAAAAGATTTGGCATGGAGAATTCCAAGAGAGGTCTCATACCGATGAGATATGAAATATCACTTTCTAGGAGTATGTTCCCAAAGACTCTCGAAGAAAGAACAGACATGGATAAGATACCCTATGCCTCAGCAATAGGGTCTATCATATATGCTATGCTATGTACCAAACCCGATATAGCACATGCTTTGAATGTCACGAGCAGGTATTACGCAGATCTAAGTTTGGAATATTGAAAGGTAGTAAAGTGTATCCTTAAGTACTTGAGAAGTACTAAAGATCTTTTACTAGTATATGGAGAAGGTAGCCTCAAAGTTGAGTGCTATATGAACTCAAGTTTCTAGTCCGACATTGATGATTGTGAATCAAACTTAGGATATGTTTTCACCCTAAATGGAGGAGTAGTAAGCTGGAAGAGTTCCAAGCAAGATATTATTGCTGACTCGACCATAGAGGTGGAATACATTACTGCAGCAAAAGCAACAAAGGAAGGGGTGTGGATAAAAAAGTTCATCAAGGATTTGGGAATTGTTCCGAGTAGCATAGAGTTGATTCCCTTATACTATGACAGTGACAGGGTGATAACTCTAGCTAGGGAACTCAGGTTTCATCAGAAGTATTCTGAGGAGGTTTTATTTGATTAGAAAGATCATTGTCCATAAAGATATAACAATCGATAGAGTTCCATCTAAATATAACATTGCAGATTTACTAACGAAGCCACTATCTCAGATTGTATTTGAGCATCACAGGGGTCTAATGGGGATCAGACACATAGGTGATTGGCTTTAGGTCAAGTGGAAGATTGCTAGTTATAGATGCCCTGCAAACCAATCACGTGAGTGATGGCACATGTGACACGTTGCGATATCTTTTTGCTTATTATTATTATTAGCATATTCTCATATTATATTATCTATTGTATATATATATTATGAGTTACTCGAGAGGGACATCGAGATAACTAAATAGATTGGTGTACTATATACCCGTCCATATGATGGAGGCGGTTGGTCTCATAGTCACTTATGTGGAGGCACTAAGGATATAGTACAGGTGCTCATTGGAGAATGAGTTTACTTTTTAATTCGCTTATGTAATGCTGTATGGTTAATGATACATAATGTCAGACAACAATTTCATAATAGCACTTGTATATCTGGTCCTTAGACTTGAGACACCAAGGATGCTTTGTTTGAGTACTCCTTTATTTAACACTAGACTTATAGGTTTAGAAAGTTTCAGATCTAGTACAACTGGTTATTGGGATTGGTAGCCAACATTACGAAGGTAATTGAGTGTCAATAAAGGATCATCCACTCTCGATATCGTGAGGGAAATATCTCGTATGTGCTTGCTCAGTCAAATCCCTAGCCAGGGTCATTCAGATTGAGAGAAAAAGAGTTCTTCGGTAGAATCTGATTAGAGCAAGACAAACTGATTCCATATGTGACTGGACTTTATCATATCTAATATATAGTCTTTGAGATATTAGTTAAATGAGATATTATAGATACATAGTAACTGTAGATAGACAGGTCCGATGGATTTGATCCCCCTATATTGTTTGGGGACTATGGCATAGTGTCCTTATACGTCTATAATTGATGAGTCAAGTGAATTATTATGGAGATAATAATTCACTATATCAGAAAGAGTTCTGATGGGAGCGACTCACAGCCAGCTCGGTATCGGGCCTATAGGGTCACACATATGGTGGATGCTTCAGTGAATAGAGGATTGGACGAAGATCCAATTAGCCCATATTCTTATTAGATGAGACCCTATGCTGATAGGCTCCTTGCTTAAGTTCCAATTAGAGGCCTAAGGAGATTATTGGATAGAGATCTAATAATACAAGGTTAGTGGGTTATTGGATGGAGATCCAATACCCACTAAGGTAGGAGCCCTAGGGCTTTTGGTGGCTCTTTGTAAATAGGAGGGGAGACTCATGGTTGATAGGCTGCAGCCTTGGCCTCCCCCTCCTATTGTCCTCCCTCCCTCTGTAAGAGTTGGAAGATCAGATTGGAGGAGATTCGCTGTAGAGATCCATCATATGGATACCGCTAGAGAAGAAGACACTTGACTTCCTTCATCCATGATCCAAATCTATAATACAGGGATATACGATCTCCCTAAGTAAAATAATCTCTCACATGATGTAATATTTTTTTTATTTTTATGGCTTTCTCACAATCCAATCTTTGCATGACGATTTGATCTACATGAGAAACCTATTTTGTTTTGATTTTCGGTACATATGTGATGCTCCCGCTAAGGTTTCCCAATAGTGTAGACACTACTAACTTTGATGGAACTTTATTTAGAAGGTAAGCTACTCTCTCTAGGGTGTATCCCCATAATGAGACGGATAAGTCAACGAAACTCATCATGGATCGCACCATGTCTAAGAACGTGTGATTCTTCCTTTCTGATACACCATTGAGATAAGATATATAAGGAGGTGTCCATTGGGATAGAATCTCATTGTCCTTGAGCAAATGGGTGAACTCCATACTCAAGTATTCTCCTCCTTAATCTGATCGAAGAGTCTTAATACTTTTTTTAATCTGGTTCTCTACTCCATGCTTATATTCCCTGAATTTCTTAAAGGCCTCAGACTTATAGTTCATCAAGTGCACGTGTCCATACCTAGAGAAATCATTAGTGAATGTTATGAAGTATGAGTAACCGCCTATAGCCTGAGTCGACATGGGATCATATACATCACTATATGCAAGTTCCAAGAACTTAGTGACTCTCTGTGGTTCCACTAAAAGGAGAGTTAGTCATTTTCCCATAAAGGGAATATTCGCAAGTTGCATATGACTTAGTCAAATGGATCTAAGTATCCATCTTTCAGTAATTTTTGAATCATTTTCTCATGTATATGACATCGCCTATAATGTCATATGTTTATATTGTTCCCCTCATCTCTTTTCCTCTTAGATATATTTATATTTATGATGTGTAAAGAAGTGTCTAATACATGTAAGCCATTTATCAGTGTCCCTCTAGTGATGATCTTATAATTTATAATTATTGAATAACTATTATTCTAAAAAACTAATTTATATCTGCTAATTATCAAACAAGAGATAGATATAATATTTTTTGATAATAAAGGGAATAAAATAATATACATCCAATACAATGATAGCTCCACCAGGCAGATATAGGGTGACCTCCCCAGTGACATTTGTAGCAATTTTTGCTCCAATGCCCATCTTGAGGTCTATCTTGCATCTGGCAAATATCCTAGGTCTTGTCACAAACTGCAATGAATTGTAGATATAATAATTACTCTCAATATCCAACACCCATGTGTTATCATGAAAATCTAACAAGTGGAGACTGATCATAAATATACCTGAAGCTTCTCCAAGCTTTTGTTTCATCTTATCTGCAAAGTAGTCCTTATAGTTCTTCTTCCAATGCCCGTATTGGCCATAGTGGAAGCACTGTCCTTTATCCTCTATCAGGTACTTCTTGGTAACCTTTGTCTTACCCAATCTTTCTTTGCCCTTTCCCTTCTTAAGAGTTTTACTGGCATTCCTTTCCTTATTGGTCTCATTAATATAGGAAATTGACTTCTCTTTCTTAATGGTGATCTCAGCTTCCCTCACATATTGAGGAGCTCAGGTAGAGTCACCTCAAACTTGTTCATATAAAGTTAATAATAAACTGTAAAAAAGAATCTGATAGGGATTGAAGTATAAGATCAACGAACAAGTTATCCTCTAGGACTATCTATATACTTTACAAAGCGAGCAATCTCATCCTCGCTTGTCCTTTCCTCCGACGTGGACACAATAATGTTAAGGACATATGATTTTCTTCGTCATGAGAATAATTCTCAAATTACGGAGCCAATCCATGTAGTTTAGACTAGTGAGGCAATTAGCATCAAATATGTCATACAGGGGGTTTGCGAGTGACATTTCTGACAAACAAGATACAACATAAATAAATAATATGTAGATTTTACAGAAAAACTAATTAAGATATGGACTTCTATCTTAATGTACTCCTACTATTTTCTTAGCGAATCACGAGACACCCTTGACACGTGAGACGAAAATCTCTAGCAGACTCCTAGTAGGGATCGGGATCCAATTAGCATCTTAGTGCAACTTCGAGGGGCTCGACCAATTACACTAAGCCCAAAAGGTAGGTAACTTTTGTCAATCACAACTGCTTGTGATTCCCGTTATGTTTACCTCTGAATCATCATGGTCTCAACTGCTCGACCAACCATGAAGTTTAGTTAAGTTATCACCATCGTTATAAGATAAGTTTGATTCAATTAATATGCTCTCAACTACTCGACTAAGTCATACTAATCCTCAAGTCACCGATGACATATATATGTCATAGGCAAGAACTCGATCACGTAGATAGGTGAGCCTCGAGGGACTTGACCAACTCAATCTATGTCATGATTCAATTTCTTCCTATAACAATGGAAGGCCACGTGAGTCAATCTTATTGCCTCATGCTTACCAACTTAATATTATTGTAATAGGGTTTTTGTTTCATATCAGTCTTCTAATATGTCATGTCACACATATACATATTTAATATATATCTACAACACACACACACACATAATATATATATATATATATGCAAGCCACATCGAATGATCATGAGCCATCATCTAATATGATTAAGCCCGAGTCAATGGGTATAATCACTCACAATAGGATCTGTGTACGTCGGTGCATCTCCATGCCCTATGATCGTTGATCTCGTCATCATCGGTTCCGTTGGATCCTCGCCGCACCACTATGCGTCGTGATTTCCCACCATGATATCATGGGTCTATCACCTCCATGCTCCCGTCGTGCCTCTCCATGTAATTACAAAATAATCACAGGCTCATAGGCCCGACAATAAACGAGAAAAAGGGAGGCTCGTAGGCCCCAATAATAATAATAATAATAATAATCATAATCATAATTACACATATCACAACACATAGCTCATGATCATCCATCCACATCATACATCACATGTAGGACTACTAGATATATAATAATTAATTAACCTATTTAATTAACTATTTTTCTAAAAATCAAGTCATGATTAGAATTTTTAGAATTATTAAGGGTATTTTTAAAATTTTAGATAAAAGGACAATCCTTAGAATTTTAAGAATTATTAAGGGTGTTTTCGGTATTCTGGGAATAGGAGAGACCTTGGCATTTCTCAAATTTCAAGCGGTAGTATCGTCCTTTACCAAAAATCAGAAACCCTAAACCTAGCCCTCTCACTATGTCGCTGTCGTCGCACCCGCCTGCGTAGGTGACAGCGTTGTGCACCGTTGGCGGTTGCCCTGCCTACAAGCGGTTGTCCCTACGGCAGGCGCCGCTGCCCTCAGGCAGGACTCGCGGGTGCCATGCCCGCAAGCGACACCTAAGTGGGCTCCGCCCCTCTACAGGCTGGCCGTAGGCATAACCCCTATGGCCTGGCCATGAGCGAGGGCTGCCCCTTGTGAGCTGGTCATGGGCGACCACAAATATAAGGGCCTGGCAATGTCTAACTACCCCTACAGAGGGCCTGGCCGTGGCGGGCTGCCCCTATCCTCGTTGCGTTCACTGCAAAAACACATCAAGAACATGTATAATAGTTCTACGCAATTCTATCTCATCACACATTTTAAAACTAATTTTTCACACAAACAACTTGGCTCTGATACCACTATTGGAAAACCAAGCGGGAGCATCATATGTGTAGCAGAAATCAAAACAAAATATGTTTTTCATATAGATCAAATTATCATACAAAATATTGGGTCGTGAGAAAGTCATAAAATTTGAAAAAATCAAGTCATGTGATAAATTGATTACCTTGAGAGATCGTATGTCCTTGTTTTCAAAGATCCAGATGGAGAGGATGAAGAATGTCAATCGTCCTCATCTCTAAAATATCCACATGATGTATCTCTATAGCGAAACTCCTCCAATCTGATCTTGCAACTCTTGCATAGAGGGAGAAAGGAGAATAGGAGGGGGTGGCTAAAGCTGTAGTCTATCAACCATGAGCCTCCCCTCCTATTTATAGAGAGCTACCAAAAACCCTAGGGGTCTTGCCTTAGTGGGTATTAGATCCTTATCTAATTACCCACTAATCTTGCATTATTGGATCTCTATCCAATAATTTTCTTTGGCCTCTAATTGGGCCTCATGCAAGTAGCTCATTAGTGTAGGGTTTCATCTAATGAGAATAGGGGCTAATTAGATCTCCATCCAATCCTCTATTTACTAAAGCATCCATCACATATGTGTGACCCTCTAGGCCCGATACCGAGCTGGCCGTGAGTTGCTCCCATCAGAACTCCTTCTATTATAGTAAATTATTATCCCCATAATAATTCATTTGACTCATCGACTATGGACGTACTAGGCCACTATGTCATAGTCCCCAGACGGTATAGGGAGATTAAATCCATCAGATATATCTATCCATAGTTACCATGTATCTATAATCCCTCATCCAACTAATATCCTAGAGATCGTATATTGGACATGGTACTGTCAGACCATATACAAAATCCGTTTGAGTCTCGCTCTAATCAGATTCTCTCGGAGAACTCTTTCTCTCTCAATCTGAATAACCCTGGCCAGGGATTTGTTTGAGCAAGCACATATGAGATATTTATCTTGCGATACCGAGAGTGGATGATCCTTTATTGATACTTAATTACCTTCATAAGGTTGGCTATCAATCCTGATAACCGATTGTACCAGATCTAGAAGTTTCCATACCTATAAATTCGACATCAAAGAAAGTACTCAGACAAGGCATCCTTGGTGTCTCAAGTCTAAGGACCAAATACACAACTGGGACTATAGAATCACTATCTGACATTAGGTATTATTAACCATACAATATTCCATAAGCGGATCAATCAGTGAACTTATTTTCTAATGAGCACCTGTACTATATCCTTAGTGTCTCCACCCAAGTGGCTATGAGACCAGCCGCCTCCATTATATGGATGGGTATATAGTACACCAATATGTCTGGTTATCTCGTTGTCCCTCTCGAGTAACTTATGACTGAGATTATTTAGGATTTATGTTTAAAGATGAATCGATCTCATTATCGTTATCTTATCATAATCTGATTCCCATTACGTAGAACCAAAGACATCATAATATATATACAATAGATAATATAATATGAAAATATGCCAATAATATTCATAAGCAAAAAGATCGTGCAACGTATCACACATGCCATCACTCACGTGATTGGCTTATAGGGCACCTATAACTAGCATGAGCAAAGGGTAGATGGCTATTGGATCACTGGTATGGATTGGTTGGGTGGATTAGTGTTCGAAAAGGGTAGATGGTTTAAGGCGAAAGGCTGCGGTAGGTTGTTGTTTGCTACAGTTGCTGCTGCTATTTGGGATGGCTGAGGTGTAATATAAGGGGTATGATGGTAGATGTTTTAGGGTTAGAGGGGTGGCTTAGGGTTGCTTTTGATGGTAGCAATGGTTTGATAGGGATTGGTGGCCAAAAGGATGATGGATGAAGGTTGCGATTTAGGGTTGATAGCTTACAATTTAGGTTGTTGTTGGTGCTATAGTTTGAGGGTGTTGTGGAAGCTGTGAAGGATTTTTGTGGTAGTGGTTTGAGGTTGGGAAGGAAGGTTTAGGGTTGTTGTTGGGGGTAGTAACTATATGGTTTGCGTGTTGGTGCAGCAAGATATGCCGAAGTGTAATGCTGTAAGATTCTTTGTTAAGGAACAATAGTTTATGATGCTGCTTGGGTTAGTTGTAAAATTAAAAAAAGGGTAACGATGGCTACATCTTAAGGCTTGAGGGTGCCCTAAAGACAATGTGGTTGGTGGTAGCAAGATGGATAAGGTTTTGGTGGTTTGAGAGAATAAGAATGACAAAGGTACAATAACATAATTTTTCGTCGAAAAAATTTCAATAGTATAGATGCAATTTTTCCTAATAATTTGAAATAAGGATTCAAGTAAAACTCAAGGGGAATCCACTGGTAAGGGAGAGGTAATGCTATCGAAAAATTTGTGGAAGAAAACAAAAGCAAAAAATTTGGCAAGTTCAGAGATTACAGAAAGGTGCTATGGTAGATTTTTACGTCTAAAAGGCAATAGATTGGACGTAAAAGAGTAGCGGTTTATATCAATAATTTTTTAACGAAACCAAAAGAAAATCTACTCTTAAAAGTGCTAAAGTCATCGTAAAATACTTATGGAAGATTAGATAGAAAAATCATAGCAACAAGATCAAAATAGGTAGTGGTATGCGACTGAATTCTGCAACGCAACTTTCATCGTAAAGATGGAAACTTTGCGATGAAGAGTTTATGCAGCAAGATAGGAACAATTTTATTAATTTTTTAGATGACGGATAACTAAATTACAACAGCAATAAGGTATGAAACTAGAACCTGTTGTAATTCGTGGGGAAATCAAAAGATTATATGTGGTAGTAGAGATGACGTCGGAATTCGATGATGATTTAAGCAATTGTGGGAATTGCTTGGGTGGCTATGGAAGGATAATGGGTGGCTGTGGAAGGGCAGTGACATGCCAAGAACTTTGCTTTGATACCAAGTATTAGAACCCTTGTGGATTCTAAGCTTGGGGTGATCTCTATAGGGGATCGGCCTCCTTGGAACTCTATAAGGGTTCCTCCCTCCTTGGTTTTCTGCTACATAAACTAAAAGATAATTGATCTATCGATGATGAAAAGAGACTTATTACAAAGCTATTTATAGGCCTTCTAAACCCTAACTCCTAATAGAATTCCTACTTCGAGACTCCTACTCCTGATAACTCCTACTCCAACTCTAAGAAGTAACTCCTACTCCAAGTAAACCAAGACTCCCCTTCCCCTCAATTCCTAACCCCTAGCCAACCCCTAACCATGATGTGGTTGGTGGCTATAAGGGGCTCTAACTAGAGAGAGTCCAAGCTAAGTGGAACTCTCTCCCTCTTGCCCTATCCGACCTCTCTTTAAAGGAGGAGGTGGCTAGGAGACTCCCATCCCATAATGACTCCTCTCAAACCCTAGCCAACCACTTCTTTATTAGGGAGTAGCAGCTAGATTATGGTTTATTACATTCATGGCATAATTGACTTTAACTTGTATCTAACTCTGACTTCTAACCCGACTCCAGTTTAGTCAAATCCTAACCCTACTAGGATTTAGGCTAATTTATTATAATGGACTCAAATCTTCTTCAAGCCAACCTAATGTCAGGTCTAGGTTGGCCAACAAGGCCTAATTTAAGGACTCGACTTAATCGACTAGGACTCGACTTAACTAGGGTCTTAACAGTCATGTGTGCTCCTCTCTAGCGGTGATCCACACAGCAGATGAAGCGGCGATGCTCCTTCTTTTACAGCACAAATCCTTAAAGCTTTTGTGCACCACCTCACAACAACAATCAAGAAGGGCCAACCACTTCTTGCTGTTGTGACACACCACCAAATGGGGCTGATGATTGAGGAGGAGAGGGAGGGAGAAGAATAGGAGGAGGCATCTAAAGGAGTCTAGCCTATGACCTTTTGGTCCCTCTTCTATTTATAGAGGTTCTTATCAACTTAACTCTAATAGATCCTACCCTATTATGTATTAGATCTTTATCTAATTACCTTAAGCCTCTTAGATTATTGGATATCTATCTAATAAATATCATTTACTGTTATTGGGTCTCACTCGAGGGCTCCAATAAAATAGAGGCTTATTAGACATCAAATAAAACTATGGCTCATTAGATATCTCATATTCAATTCTCTACTCATCGTAACATTTACCATATGTCTGTGACCCTCTAGGCCCAATATCGAGTTGTTAGTGAGGTGCACTTATCAGGACTCTTTCTGACTCAGAACTCTTTCTGACTCAATAAATTATTGGCCGCAGCCGGCCACCCCTACGACCTAGCCATAGGCTGTCGCTCATGCAGGGGCCCTGGCTGAGAATAGTCACCCCAGCAGGCGACCTGCCCATAGGTGGCTACCCCCTCCTCGTTGCCTTTACTACGAATCGCAGCAACGAACATGTAGAATAGTTTTATATAATTCAATCTCATCACATATAGTTTAAAACCAATCTTTTATATAAACAACCTTGGCTCTGATATCACTATTGGGAAACCTCAATGGGAGTATCATACATATAGTGAAAGATCAAAACAAAACTAATTTTCTATGTAGATCAAAATCATCATACAAAGGTTGGTGCGAGAAAAATCATAAAACCAAAATACTATATCATGTGTGAGATTATTTACTTAGGGAGATTATATATCCATGTTATTCTAGATCCGGATGGAGAAGAAGGAGGTCAAGTGTCCTCCAATCACAGCCATAAATCTCATAACTCTTATATAAAGGGAGGTAGGAGAATAGGAGGGGGCAGCTAAAGGTGTAGCCTATCATCTATGTGTCACTCCTGCCTCCTATTTATAGAGGGTCACCAAAAATACTAGGGATCCTACCTTAGTGAGTATTGGATCTTCGTCCAATTACCTACTAACTATGGATTATTAGATCTCTATTCAATAATCTTCTTTGGCCTATAATTAGACCTCATGTAAGGAGTCTAACAATGTATAGTCTCATTTAATGAGAACAAGGGCTAATTGGATAGTTAATATCCAATCCTCTATTCGTTGAAGCATCCACCATATGTGTGTGACCCTCTGGGCCCGATATCGAGTTGGCCATGAGTTGCTCTTAACAAAACTCCTTCTAATATAGTGAATTATTATCTCCATAATAATTCACTCGACTCATCGACTATGGACGTACTAGGCCACTACGCTATAGTCCCCTAATGGTACAGGAGAATTGAATACGTTAGACCTGTCTATCTATAGTTATCTTGTATCTATAGTCCTTCATCTAACTAATATACCAGAGACCGTATATTGGATATGGTGCTGGTTACAGGTTTCCTACAAGCTAATCATGTGTGTGATGACACGTGTGATACGCTACATGAACTTTTTACTTATTATTATTAGAATATTTTTATATTATATTATCTACTTCATATATATTTTGTGATGTCCTTGGTTCTGTGTAACGAGAATCAAATCATGATGAGATCATGATAATGAGACCGATTGACCTTTAAACACAGATCATAAATAATCTCGATCATAGGTTACTCGAGAGAGACATCGAGATAACCAGGCAGAATGATATACTGTATACTCGTACATATGATGGAGACAGTTGGTCTCAAAGCCACTTATGTGGAGACACTAAGGATACAGTATAGGTGCTTAGTGGAGAATGAGTTCACTGATTGATCCACTTATGAAATGCTATATGATTAATGATATCTAATGTCAGACAATGATTTGTAGTCCCAATTATATATCTAGTCCTTAGACTTGAGATACCAAGGATGCCTTATTTGAGTACTACTTTCTTTGATGCCAGACTTACAGGTTTAGAAAGTTCCAGATCTAGTACAACGAGTTATCAGGATTGGTAGCCAACCTTACAAAGACAATTGAGTATCGATAAATGATCATCCGCTCTCGGTATCGCGAGAGGAATATCCCATGTGTGCTTGCTCAGACAAATCCCTAGCTAGGGTCATTAGGATTAAGAGAGTTCTCTAGGAGAATCTGATTAGAGAGAGATTTGGATAGATTTCATATATAGCCTGATAGTACTATGTCTAATATACGATTTCTAGGATAATAGTTGGATGATAGACTATCATCTATGTCCCTATTAATGGACAAATAGGTCCGATGGATACCGGGAGTGCTTATCATATCTATAATTCATTGCAAGTTCTGGCAAGACTTAAGAGATTGGCCAGAGGTGAGATGGACTTTAAGATGGGTAATGGAGCAAGAGTTGTTGTAATTGCCGTTGGGGAGATTACCCTACATTTGCCTAGTGAAGCTATCATTGCATTGGATGCATGCTATTTTGTTCCCTCTATTATCAAAAATATTATTTCCATCTCCTGTTTTACAATTAGTGGATATAAATTAGTTTTTAAGAATAATAATTGTTCAATAATTATGGATGATAAGATTATCACTAGATTGACCATGATAAATGACTTATATATATTAGACACTTCTCCACATATCATGAATATATATACGTCCAAGAGGAAAAGAGATGAGGTGAACAAAGTCGATGAGTCAAATGAATTGTTATGAGAATAATAATTCACTATATCAGAAGGAGTTGTGACGGGAGTGACTCACAACCAGCTCAGTATCGGGTCTAGAGGGTCACACATATATGGTGGATGCTCAATGAATAGAGGATTGGATAGAGATCCAATTAGCCCCTATTCTCATTAGATGAGACCCTATACTAATAGGCAGGCTAGGTCATATATACGAGAGAATAATTTAAAAGTTACTGAAAGATAGATACTTAGATCCATTTGACTATGAGTCGTATGCAACTTGCGAACCTTGCCTTCGTGGGAAGATGACCAACTCTCCTTTTAGTGGAACTAGAGAGAGCCCCACTGAGTTATTGGAACTCGTACATAGTGATGTATGTGACCCCATGTCGAATTAGATCATAGGCGATTACTCATACTTCATTACATTCACTAATGATTTGGTAAGTTGGCTACCAATCATAGGATTGGCTACCAATCCCGATAACCGATTGTACTAGATCTAAAACTTTTCAAACCTGTAAGTCCAATGTCAAAGAAAGGAGTACTTAAATAATGCATCCTTGGAGTCTCAATTCTAAGAACCATATGCACAACTATGACTTTGGAATCACTGTCTGACATTAGGTATCATTAAATATATAACATTTCATAAGCAGATCAATCAGTGAACTCATTCTCCAATGAGCACCAATACTGTATCCTTTGTATCTCCATACAAGTGGCTATGTGACCAACTACCTCTAACATATGAATGGGTATATAGTACATCGGTCTGTCTGGTTATCTCGATGTCCCATTTGAGTAATCTATGAGTGAGATTATTTGAGATCTGTGTTTATTGGTGAATCGATCTGATTCTCATTGCACAGAACCAAGGACATCTTAATATATATATATATATATATATATATATATATATATATATATATATATATATATATATATATATATATATATATATACGCAATAGGTAATATAATATAAGAATATGCTAATAATAATCATAAGCAACAAAATTTCTTAGCGTGTCATACGTGCCATCACTCACGTTATTAGCTTGAAAGACACTTATAATCAACACTTTCTTAATACATAACGGGCACTACAATTTCTTGTTAATGCCTTTTGACATAATTAATGCCCCTTCTACCTTTCAGAGCCTTATGAATGACATCTTTTGGGTTTACCTTCGTAAGTTTGTTTTGGTCTTCTTCAAAAATATCTTGATTTATGGCTCCTACTTCGAAAGCTATCTCTCTCACTTGCGACTTGTTTTGTTAAACGACAAGTGCAGCTTCTTGCAGAGGGAGGTGGAGTACCTCGGCTACATCATCTCAAAGGAAGGAGTCGTGATAAAACACTCAAAGATTGAAGCAATACAAGGCTAGCCAGTGCTAAAAACAATCAAAGTACTATAAGGATTTCTAGGGTTGACCGGATACTACCACAAGTTCATAAATGATTACACCAAGATTGACACTCCCCTCATAGCGTTGCTAAAAAAGGATGCCTTTTAATGGTCTGATGAAGTAATAGCAACCTTTATTGCTCTCAAAGCTGCAATGACATCTATGCTAGTGCTAGCCCTACCCGACTTCGATAGGGTGTTCGTGATCAAATCCGATGTGTCGGGACCCGAGATTGGTGTTGTCCTAATGCAAGATGACTGGCCACTAGTGTACACCAGCAAGGCTCTCTCCCCATCTCATCTGTAGTTATCAATCTATGACAAGGCGATGCTGGCCATTATGTATGTAGTGATGAAATGGAGACCTTACCTAATCGACCAGAGCTTTTAGATCAAGACCGATCACAATAGCCTAAAATACTTCATGGAGTAGAAGATTTCTTCCCTAGAATAGCAAAAATAGGTAACAAAATTGTTGGGATTTGATTAAAAAATTATTTATCGAAAAGGGGAAGGATAATTTAGTTGCAGATGCGCTTCCCCGACTACCCAAGCGTGCTGAAAGTATAGCCATCTCTCTTCCAATTTGTGACCTCTTGGAAGACATTAGGAAGGAGTGGCAATGCAGCCTAGAGATCCAAGATATCATTAAGAAATTGGAAGAGGAATCAGGTTCAATAGCGCACTACAGTTGGGACTCGAAGGAACTACGGTACAAGGGCTGAATCATATTGATGCCCAACTCCCCTTGCCAAGCCACCATCCTATAGAAGCTGCACTCATCACCAGTGGTTGGACACTCTGAATTCCATCGGACCTATAAGAGGATTCAACAAACCTTCTATTCAACAAACATCTCAAGGAAATGGTACCATCCTCGTTGTGGTTGATCGCTTCACAAAATATGCCTACTTTTGTATCAGGATCAATTGGCACCAAGAAGATGGGGGTGGGGGTGGGTTTGGGTTTGGGGTGGGGTGTGTGGGTGGTGGTGGGGGTGAATTAGTGCAAGTGCCGAAAACTTAGTTTAAAGAAAACTTTATTCAAAATAAAATCGATATTGGAAGTGTTTTGTTTAAGTAGAGTAAGTGAGCAATTCAACTTATAGAACAATGCTAGGATTCTTGCTTAATGAAAGCTCAAGTATGAACATGCAAATCCAAATAAAATTCAAGATAGGAAACACTCACAGATTTATAGTGGTTCGGCCTCAACCTGGCCTATGTCCACTCCTGAGTCCTATTCTCCAAGGTCCACTATTGATCTTCTTTGGATGAAAACCAAACACTTACAAGATTTTAACTTATAAGGGAGACACTTTATAAGAATACAACACTTAGCTCACTTCCTTCTCTTTTTCTTTTTCTTGGACACTTTTAGCACCTAATTTTTCACATAATTTCTTGCTCAATTATTGTGTAAAAACCTATGCTAAATGTAAGAAAATTTGGGTTATTTATAGGCTCCAATTGGCTTCAGAAGAATGGAGCCAAAATTCAAACTCACTTGAAAAGTCTGAGTATAGGTGGTACAATCGTCGGTGCCGATGATATAACCGCTGAAAGCTACCCTAAAAATAGGATACGAGTGGTTTAACTATCGCCTACTGCCCAGAAACCTGGGAGGTGGTGATACAACCATCGCTCACTGATGATACAACCGTCGAAAAACCTGAAAAGTGATTCTCTTCACTTTTCCAATTTTGACTTATACCTCCTGTTGACCAATTCCTTGGTCAACCAATTGAGCTCGACCTTAGCTCGATCTAAATCCTATAGTGGACCTGGTCGCTTGAGTTAATTTGGATCCCTTCCAAATCTAACTCAAACAGGACTCAACCTTAATGATGCTAACTATGATTTAATTAATTATAATCAACATGGCCAACAAATCCACTTGAAGACCTTCCCAACTCTTGGCAAACTTTTAGGCTACCCCCGACTATCTTTTGGTGAGTCTCGGTCTTCTTCCGGTGAACTCCGTTGTGCCATCCTGGTAAGCTCCTGATACCCTCAGCAAGCTCCCGATGCACTCCAGACGAGTTCCCAACCGCATGGTCCTCACTTCGACCTGATGACTAGACTTAACTTTGGCCAAACCTCTGATTGTAATATTCTCTCTGTCATAGTTAATCCTTCATCAATCAACTCTAACAACCTTGTTAGATCAACAACCCATCAATTGATTTTATCATCAAAATATAAGATTCAACAATCTCCCCCTTTTGATGACGAGAGTTAAACCATACTCCCCCTCAATCCATGCCATAATAAGGAAAACTTAAATTCAAGATAACCAACCACTCTTGAATTCAAGTATTATAACATCTATTTGAAATGATATACCATAAATTTTAAGAAAAATTTAAGTCATCAACTCATTAAAGATATTCAAGGCATATAACATGAATTTCAAAATTATGCAATAGTCATAGATTTGAAAATCTCCCCTTAAGTCATTAATCAATTCTCCCATTTGCTTATCAACAAATAAAGAGAAAAGCATATGTTAAAATTTTCTTACATGTGTCATCAATATCTATTTCTCCCCCTTTGTTATCAACAAAAAGGTGAAATGTAGAGCTAATGATTTCAAGCCTCATGCCTCATGTGTCATTACTCCCCCTTAGTAAAATAGGATATAAGCAATAATTTTCTCATGAATTTTTTTTCTTTTTGACATGTATGTATCATTTTTGTGTCATCAATTCACTATTTCTCCCCCTTTGTCATCATCAAAAAGAGGTGAAATAACAAGAAAGTAATTTTATGATATATAAGGTCATCATGTGTCAAAATTATCATATTTTTATAAAATAAATTTTACATTGCTCCCCCTTAATAAAATAGGATAAAAACCTATTTTTCTCATAAAAACTTTCTTCCCCTTTTTTTGGTAAATAACAAAGTAGAAATAAAATAGGGATTTGAAAAACATTATCACTAAATAGATCTTAATCAAGTAGATTTTGGATCTTAATATAGTTAGGAACTATCCATGCAATTTCAAAATTAGTAAATCAAGTAATTCATGCATTCTCATGGTTTAGCATTCGTAGCTCTTAATCTCAAACTGATAGATATAAATTTTGAAATGATTACTTTTAAGATGCGCTCAAAGATCCAAGAAATCTAGGAAGATTAAAAAATTTAAGAGCTACTTATGCATTTAAAATTATCTCATGTAAACTTCAAGCAAATGTAGTAAATAAATCCATAAAATAGCAAATCATCATCTTCATGTAAATTTTTTCCCTTTGTGTAAACAAGAAGGTATAAACAAGGAAGGGGATTTGAAAAGCATCATCATAAAAATAGATCTTATATTAAGTATCGTAAAAGTTCATGTTACATACTTTTTTTTGTTAGATATTCATCATGAATTAAAATGATCTTTGGGAAGGGATAAAAATATTATCATAAAGGGAACTTTGAATGTCAATATCAAGGTAAATCCTTCTTGAAAGGTGAGCTCAAAAATTTAAGAAATCCAAGAAGAGCTAAGAGCTACTCATGCATTCTAATTCATCTTATGCAAATTTCAAACAAGGTAGCAAATCAAGCAAATCATGCATGTTGAAGATCATCTCATGTAAATTTTGATAATAAGCGTCAAGAAATCTAAAAGAAAATATGATAGTAAATCAAGCTCAAATTGTAAATAAAGTATTTTGCATGCATTTAGAAAGTTTTAATTTTCTTCTAAGCAATTGTTCCTCAGTCAACGTTAGAAGATTTTTTTTATATCCAAATTTTCTTCGAACTAAATTAATAATTTTGACTCCTCCTCCCTTTTTATTGTTAAAAAGAAATATAATAATTTAATTTTTCTTTTGCATCTATGTTTTAAATATAACCATAAGTACAAAAGAATCATGTCATGAAAAATCAAATCATAAGTATCAAAAGATATTATTTCTTTTAATAAATATTTCCCCTTTTTTCTTTGTAAACAATGAAAATAAGTCTAAGGGGATTAAATAATCTTGATTTATCCGAGATAAATTTTAAGATAATTAATTCATTTAGATAGATCTTTGTGTTTAAAAAATCTTAATTATAATTGTTAAGATCATAACTCTTTAAAAAAAAGAGAAAATCATAGAGATTAAATGTGATTCCCATAAGTCAAGTTAAGAAATCAAGGGAATGTTCATGATAAAACAAATCTCATATAATTTTTAACTTATCACAAATTTAAGAAGTATTAATTTTGGTGATTAGTTATACTGAGAAGAAAGTCATAAATAATTATATTATTATTAAATCATAAATGCCAAGAACATGATTTATTTTGACACATTTCTTCCTAGATGAGATTTTAAAGCTTTAGAGATCTTAAGAGATCGAATAAGAAGAGTATTTATTTATAAAAATATTAAATTTTAAATATTGAGATGTCAAGATCATGATTAGGATGAAAACTTTTCGTTAGTAAGTTGCAAAGGAGACATAGGAGATCAAGATCATATTTTATATGATGTTTTTCAAGTTATATATCCGAAAAGTTAAATTATGATTTTCTTTGAACGAACTTAGTTTGTATAAAGATTTTAAGTTGTAATTTTTCAAGATGTCAATATCATTATAATAACTTATCCAAGTTCAAATCATCAAAATGAATGTATATAAAATATCAAGAATATATTTACCAATCTCTTATCGAAATCTTAATAAGATAGAGATTGAAAAATTTTCAAAAGAAATCATCATAAATATTACAATAAGATATTTTCAAACATGATCTTTGGTTTATCTTTAATCTAATTTGTTAAATGTGTTTGACTCTTTTAGACTTTAGTGAAAATAGTTGTTATGCACTTGTCATATGTATTATATATATATATATATATATCAGGAACCATCATCTAATCATAACCAATTTTAACATACAACTATCATCGTAACATTTAAATCATTCCACAAACTTAGTCCATAATAATAAAATATTTGAATCATCAAATTATTTTTGTAGTTTAGGAGATTCGACAATAATGATATCATTTTATCTTGTTAAAGGATTCATAGGATAAAAATATTTTCAAGAATAATTATCCTCCTTTTTAGTTGTTTTAACTTATGAAATTTATTTCAAGAATGCACTATCATTTAATGTTAAAAACTAAGTTTCATCAAGATCATTGCAATAAAACATTTTCAAATAAGAGTTGCAATTTATTTTAATTCTAATGATTTTTACACTTAGTGAAATGAGTTACCATGCTCATTTCATTCTCATTAAATATGTTATTAATTTTTAAAAATACTAGACAATAAAGAATGATTTTTCTCTCCCTTTTCTATATTGTTGTATGCTCAAGTTCTATCATTCAACAATAATCATTATTAAAATCTTTCTTTCATAAATTTAAATTTAGATAAAATCTCTAATTCATTTTTGTACATGCAAAATTTAGAGCAATTAAGATTAATGAGTTATCAAAAGATTCATTACCAATGATTTTATTTCAATAGTTTTTTGTTATTACTCTGGCTAGTGAGTTTTGAAGGAGTATTAGATCTCAAGTCATGTGTCTTTAGCATCTACTTTCAAAACATTACTTAGTGCTCCTAGCCTTGTTAGGAGACAACTTTATATTATGGGAGGTTGTGATTTTGGTACAATATGAGTTTGAGTCATTCATGATATATTATTCTCATTTTCTCTAATGGCTTAAGTATATTTATGAGCTTTTTAGGAATCCAAATTAATTTATGTATATTATAAATTTCTAAATGAATACTTATAAGCAAATTGTCCACATCTACTACAAAAATTACATCTATTTTTAGGCAAAGAGTGTAATATGGGTATTCTAATGAGGATAGTTGGCTTTTGATGAGTCTTACTCACAATGCCAGTACCTTCCTTATGATCATGATCCTTATCAACATGGATCATGTTTAGAGACTCATTGTCTATCTTAAGCCCTTTTTTAGTTTGTTATAGTATATTATTTTCTTATTTAATTACTTCTAGTGACTCATAATTAGAACAAAAAAAATATGATGTTGATACATCATTAAAGGTTTCATATTTAGTGCATAAATTATGTGATGGTGATGTATCATGCATTTGTTCAAATTTACTAACTAAAGAATCATGATCTTTCTTAAGTATTATATAAGATTTGCTAATCAATCTAAATTTATCATAAAGCTTATGAAAAGCATTTGATAATTATCAAAAGTAAATGAGACTTTAGAGGAATCACTTACCTCATTGTTGACGGCCATAAGCATGAGATTCTCTACTTCCTTTTGATTATGTTCTTCATTTTCAGAGTATCTTGACTTCTTGCATTCATAGCAAGAGTTCTTGTCCATCTTAAGATCATTTTTATGGTTTATATTTATTAATTTATCTGATTTATTTATCAAAGATTCAAAGTTCTCATCACTCGAGATTTCACTTGAGGAGTCATATGTCATGCTCAGTTCAAATTCCTTCCTGTTCTTTGGAAGGTATTCTTCAAGTTCAATTTTGCAAGTCTTTTCATTTAGTAAATCATTTAATTTAGTTATGCTTTCGTATGTGATTTTTAATTAATGCTATATATCAAAAGCTGAATCACAAGAAGAAATCCGATTAAATTTATTTTTGTCAGGAGCACAATATAAAGCATTTATAGCTTTTGTATTTAAAGAAAATATTTATTTTTCATAATCATTCCAATCATTTATTAGATTGAATGACTTCTAAAAATCTTTCTCAATAATACACCATAAACCAAAATCGATTGAAATAAAAAAGATACACATTCAGATTTTCCAAGAAGTGTAATCCATCCCATTGAACATGGGTGGACGTGCAATAGAATGTCCTTCATTTATGCCGAAAGAAGCCATTTACTCAATTGGATTTTTAGTTCAATGAGTAGCACTTAGCTCTCATACCAATTATTAGGATCAATTGACACTAAGAGTGGGGGGGGGGACAGGGGTGTGGGTGAATTAGTGCAAGTGATGAAAACTCGATTTAAAAAAAAATTCATTTAAAATAAAATTGATATCGGAAGCTTTTCGTTTAAGTAGAGTAAGTGAGCAATTTACTTTATAGAACAATGCTAGGATTCTTGCTTAATGAAAGCTCAAGTATAAATATGCAAACCTAAATAAAATTCAAGATAGGAAACACTCATAGATTTATAGTGATTCAGCTTCAACCTCACCTGCATCCACTCCCGAGTCCTCTTTTCTGAGGTCCACCGGTGTCTGCTACTGATCTTCTTTGGGTGAAGACTAAACCCTTATAGGCTTTTAATTTACAAGGGAGACTCTTCATGAGAATACAACACTTAGCTCACTCCCTTCCCCTTTTCTTTTTCTTACACACTTTTAGCATCCAAATTTTCACATAATTTCTAGACAAATTATTATGTAAAAACATATGCTAAATGCAAGAAAACTTGGGATATTTATAGGCCCCAATTGGCTTTAGAAGAATGGAGCCAAAATTCAAACTCACCAGGAAAATTTGGGTACGGGCGTTACAACTATCGGCATCGGTGGTACAACCATCGAAAGCTACCTTGAAAATAGGGTACTAGCGGTTCAACCATTGGTCGGGGCGGTACAATCACCTCTTGTTGCTCAGAAACATGTACTGCCACTCATCGATGGTATAATTATTGAAAATCTAGAAAAGTGATTCCCTTCACTTTTCCAATTTCGACTTGTACCTCATGTTGACCAATTCCCAAGTTTACTAATTAAGCTCAACCTGAGCTAAATCTAAACCCTATAGTGGACCGGTTAGCCTCACTTGAGTTAATTTGGATCCCTTCCAAATCTAACTCAAACAGGACTTACCTTAACGATGCTAACTATGACTTAATTAATTACAATCAAGATGACCAACAAATCCACTTAAAGACCTTCCCAACTCCCGGTAAGCTTTTTGGCTACCCTTGACAATATTCTGGTGAGTCTTGATCTTCTTCTGGTAAACTCTCTTGTGCCATCCTGGTAAGCTTCCGATACCCTCGGTAAGCTCCCGACGCACTCCAAGCCAGGTCCTAACTGCGTTGTCCTCATTCTGGCTCAATGCCTAGACTTGACTTTGGCTAAACCTCTTATTGTAATATTCTCTCTGTCGTAGTTAATCATACATTAATCAACTCTAACAACCTTTTAAGATCAATAACCTATCAATTAATTTCATCATCAAAATCTGAGATTCAACATTTTGTGCTATCCGAAATCCCTATATCGCTACTAGTATTGCTTCGATTTTTATGGACTGTCGCTAAATTACATGGGATACATCATTCTATTATAAGTGATCGTAACAAGGTCTTCACTAGCAAGTTTTGTATAAAACTTTTTCCAGTTACAAGACACTAAATTGAAGATGAGTACAACATACCATCCATAGACTAATGACCAAATAGAGGTGATGAATAAGTGGCTGGAGAATTACCTCAGATAGGTCGAAGAAGTGGACAAAATGGCTTCCCTGGGTTAAATGGTGATATAACATGACATATCATTCATCCACCAAATGTACTCCATTTAAAGCTGTGTATGATCGGCTACCCCTTGTAGTCACCAAATATGTAGCCGACACATCAAAATTAGATCAGGTAGATCAAGAGTTGATTGATAGGGACAAAATGTTGTAGCTTTTGAAGGACAACCTCTCGATTGCCGAAGTAAGAATGAAACAACAAGCTGACAAACATAGGAGTGAAAGGGAGTTTGCTGTTGGAGATTGGGTCTTCCTTCGCCTTTAATCCTATAAGCAGTCATCAATCAAGACCCGAGCATCTATGAAGCTGTCTCTCCATTTTTTGGACTCTACAAACTTGTGGAGTGCATTGGAGTCATGGCATACATATTGGATCTACCTGCAGACTCTAAAATTCATCTGGTCTTCCATGTGTTATATCTCAAATTGAAGCTAAGAGAGAATGAATTAGCCCAGAGCCATCTACCCAACACCTATGGTGTGGAGAGGTCCATGTTTAATCGAGATCATAATAAACTGCAGGATTATGATGCACCATCGACTCCCCTCATCTAAAGTACCAGTTTAGTGGACTAATTTGCCTATTGAGGATGCTACCTGTGAGTCCTACGAAGAATTTAAGATAAAATTCCTAGAGTTCATGGAGTCTTAGCCTTGAGGACAAGGCTGATTTGAAGAGGGTGGGTTTAATAGGACCCATATAGAGTTGGATCCTAATCTACAGAGTCATGTCATGAAATAAACCCTAATTGGCTAGCTACAAGTTGATTGGATCCGTCCTAGTTGGATTAGTATTTGATTAGGAGTTTGATTAGGAGTAGGAGTTCTACTATGGTTTGTACTTAAAATCCTATAAATAAGCATATAAATATTTTCTTCTAATCAATTAAAATTCAGCCACTTTCTTCAGCTCTTGTAGCCGAAACTTAGGAGGGTCGATCCCCTATAGAGATCGAGGAGGGTCAATCCCCTATAGAGATCAGTTATCCCCGATAGAAACCTTCAAGTTCCTATCATATATCCCTAAATTTTCAGATCCAGATAGAGAGGATGAAGGAGATCAAACATCCTCCTCTCTAGCGGTATCCACATGATAGATCGCTGTAGTGATACTCCTCCAATCGTAGCAACAAATCTCAAGCTTAGCTTTTCGTAACGAACATGAAAAAATATCCTCTATCTTCTTCGCTGGCCTCTCACACTAGAGAGGGACTGGTCAGCTGAGAAGGTGAGAGACAGGAGGAGAATAGGAGGGGGTGGCCAAAGATATAGCCTATCAACTATGCACCACTCCTACCTCCTGATTTATAGAGAGCCACCAAAAACCCTAGGGATCTTACCTTAGTGGTATTTGATCTCTATCCAATTACCCACTAATCATAGATTATTGGATCTCTATCTAATAATCTCAATTGGCCAATAACTAGGCCTCATACAACGAGCCCATCAATATTGGGTCTCATCCAATGAGAACAGGGGCTAATTAGATAACTCATATCCAATACTCTATTTGTTGAAGCATCCACCATATGTGTATGATCCTCTAGGCCTAATACTGAGTTGGCTGTGAGTCCTTCCTGTCAAAACTCTTTCTGACCCTATGAATTTTACTTATAACAATTCACTCGACTCATCGACTACGGACGTACTAAGCCACTGCACCATAGTCCTTATACAGTATAGGGGATCTTATCCATTAGATATGTTTATCCTCAGTTATCATGTATCCATAGTCCTTCATCCATCTAATATCCCAGAGACTATATATTAGGCATTATACTATCAGGCCACAAACGAAATCTATCAGAGTATCACTCTAATCAGATTTTCCCGAAGAACTCCTCTCTAAATCCGAATGACCTTGACCAAGCATTTGTCCGGGCGATAACATATATGATATTCCTCTCATGATACCGATAGTGGATGATCCTTTATAAAAACTCAATTTGCCTTTGTTAGGTTAACTACTAATCCTGATAATCAACTATACCATATCTGAAACTTTCTAAACCTGTAAGTCTAGCGTCAAACAAAATAGTACTTAAACAAGACATCCTTTGTGTCTCAAGTCTAAGGACCAAACACACAGCTAGGACTACGAAATCTCTATTTGACGATAGGTACCATTAATCATCCAACATTGCATAAGCGGATCAATCAGTAAACTTATTCTCCAATGAGCATATGCACTGTATCCTTAGTGTCTCCACTGCTGGGAAACCAAGCGAGAGCACACATGCACAGTGGAAGATTAAAATAAAATTATCATGATCTCATCATGATTTGATTTACATTACATAGAACCAAAGACATCACAATATATATAATAGATAATATAATATGAGAATATATCAATAATAATCATAAGCAAAAAGATCGTGTAGCATGTTATACGTGTCATTACTCACGTGATTGGTTTGCAGGGCACTTGTAACCAATGATCTCCCACTTGACCTAAAGCTAATCACCTATATGTTTGATCCTCATCAAAACCCTATGACGCTCAAATATAATATAAGCCAATGGATTCGTCAGTGGATCTACAATATTATCTTAAGATGGAACTTTTTTTGTTGCTATATCTTTACGGGCTATGATCTCTCTGATTAGATGGAACCCCCTAAGAACGTGCTTAGACTTCTGATGAGACCTAAGTTCTTTCGCTTGAGCGATCGCCTCATTATTATTATAGTATATAGGAATCAGTCCATGTTGCTCGATACGATTCCCAAATCCCTAATGAACTTCTTCATCCACACCACTTCCTTTGCTACTTCTGCTGCAGCAATGTACTTCTCCTCTCTCTTTGATTAGATGGAACCTCCTTAGAATGTGTTTAGACTTCTGATGAGACTTGGGTTCCTTCGCTTGAGTAATCGCCCTGTTGTTGTCGCTGTATATGGGAATCGGCTCCATGTTGTACGGTACGATTCTCAAATCCCTTATGAACTTCTTTATGTTGAATCTCGAATTTTGATGATGAAATAAATTGATAGGTTTTATAATCTAACTTGTGTGTTAAAGAAAGTGATGCAAGATTAATTATGATGGTAAAAGGGCATTACAATCATATGTTGGGCTAGAGTCAAGTTCGAACATCGAGCCAAGGTTCGGACAACTCAATGGGAGCTCATCGAGAGTTCACTGGAGGTCGACCGAGGTTTGGACGATATTGTTGGGAACTTGCCAAGAACTCACCAGAAGTTGACCGGAAGAATGCTGAAAGTTCATTGGGAGTTCACCAAATGAAATTAGGAGCTCGCCTGGGTTCATCAGAAGGATGCCGGGAGTTCACTAAAGAGATGATCAAACAATGAAGATTACACATTGAATGTCATAGTTAGCATCATAATGAGAGTTAGTTTTACTAACTCAATAAAGAGGCTATTAGGCCTTAATTATGATTGATTTAGACTTATTATAAAAGTTATTTTAATAACCCAAGGTCAAATGAGACACGGTCTTCGAAGACACGATCACCAAGATGACACAGTCTTCAAAGATGTGTCAAGCGATTGACCCATACAGACATAGTCTTCCAGACTATGTCAGGTGGCTGAACCGCCTAGACATGGTCTAACAGACTATGTCGAGCAATTGAACTACCCAGAACATAGTCTTCGAGACCAACACCTCGGGAATACTTAAAATTTGATTTTTAGCTCCACTTTTGAAGTCATTTGAGGCCTATAAATACCTCACCCATTCTTGCTGAGTATGCAAGCAATTAAGAGCAAAAATATTATGAAAACACTGTTGTAATTGAGAGCTTATCCTTATTTCATCTTGTGTAGTGTTTTTGTTGAAGACAGAGCTTAGAGACTTGTAAAGGTTATATCCTAAACCTGTAAAAGGAGAATATAGTTATAAGAGGGTGGTTGATCTTCACCCATGGAAGGAAGATCAATAGTAGAAGCCAATGACCTGAATGGAGGAAAAATCAGGAGTGGACATAGGTTATGAGATTGAACCACTATAAAATCGGTTTGCCTCATCTTCTTTACTCTTTATCTTTATTGCTTTGTTATTTAACTATCTACTATCTTTGCTTGCACTATTACAAACATCTCTATACTTAAACGCATTTCTGATATGGTTTTTATTGAGTGAATATTTAAATTAATATATATTTATTTCATAAGCACTAATTCACCCCCCTCTTAGTGCTGCTTTCATCCTAACAATTGGTATCAGAGCCACGTTTCTCTATATTTGGCTTAAAATCCAAGAGAGATGGTTTTTGTTGGTAATTAAGAGGGACTTTCTATCACTCGTCATCCCATGTTCAGTGGGACTGATTACATGTATTGAAAAACTTGAATGAGAATTTTTCTACTTTCTATGGATTTTGAATTATGACATATTGTTGAAAGTGGTTTTGAAAAGTCTTCCAAACTGATGAACAAATGGAATGATTTAGAAAAGAAGGCTTTTGCTTTGAATGCTAAAGCGATGAACGCTTTATTTTATGCTCTTGATAAAAATAAATTTAATCGGGTTTCTATATGTGAAATTGTGCACGAGATTTGGCACACACTCGAAGTTACACATGAAGGCACTAGTTGAGTCAAAGAGTCAGAAATTAATCTTTTGGTGTATAGATATGAGTTATTTCGCTTGAAACTAAGTGAGACTATAGGAGACATGTACACCCGTTTTACGGATGTCATCAATGGTCTAAAAGTGCTTAGTAAAAGTTTTTCTAATTTTGAACTTGTTAATAAAATATTAAGATCCCTTTCTAAAAGTTGGGATCTCAAAGTAATGGCAATACAAGAATCAAATGACCTAAATAACTTTTCGCTTGAAAAACTAATCAGGTCTTTGATGACATACGAAATGACTTGTATAGCACATGATGAACTCGAGAATAACCTTCCAAAGAACAAGAAGGACATAGCACTTAGAACCAAGGAAGTCCACTTGAGAGAAAAATCAAGTGATGATGATGATGATGAGGACTTCGACAAAGATAGAGATAATGCAAGGTTGGTCGAAACCTACAAACATAAAATCACTGCATGGTTTTCTTGGACTCACGGGCTACTACTGAAAGTTTGTAAAGGACTATGGGAAGATCAATGCACCACTCATCTCCCTACTAAAAAAGACTCCTTCCGGTGGTCAGACAAAGCTTCCGTGGCCTTCAACAGACTCAAAACAGCCATGATAACGATGCTGGTTCTAGTGTTGTCCAATTTTAGCTGACCTTTCATCATTGAGGCTGACGCATCTGGAGTTAGAATCAGAGTCATTCTAATACAAGATGGCCAACCACTTGCATATACCAGCAAGGCCTTGTCTCCTTCTCATCACAAAATATCTATATATGATAAGGAGATGCTTGCAATTGTGTGTGTCGTTACAAAGTAAAGACTTTACCTGATCGGCTGATGCTTTCAGATCAAAACCAACCACCGAAGCCTCTAGTATTTTTTGGAACATAAAATATCATCCCCTGAGCAACAAAAATAGGTAACCAAACTCCTTAATTTTGATTATGAAATTATTTATAGAAAGGGGAAAGAAAAAATTATTGCAAATGAGCTATCATGGCTACCAAAGCAGGCAAGAATTTTAGCCATCTCCCTTCATTCCATTGGCTTTCTTGAGGACATTAGGGAGGAACGGAAGAAGGAATCTAGAGACCAGCAACATTATAGAAATGTTGAATCTCGGATTTTGATGATGAAATCAATTGATGGGTTTTATGATCTAACTTGTGTATTAAAGAAAATGATGCAGGATTAACTGCGACAGTAAAGGGCAGTACAATCATATGTTGGGTCGGAGTCAAGTTTGAGCATCGGGCCGAGGTTTGAATGACGCAATGGGAGCTCGTCGAGAGTTCGCTGGAGGTTGGCCGAGGTTCGGACAATGTTATCGGGAGCTCACCGAGAACTGACCAGAAGTTTGCTGAGAAGTTCATCTAGAGTTCGCCGATAGGTTGTTGGGAGCTCACTGGGTGTTCACCGGAAGAATGCTGGAAGTTTGTTGGGAGTTTGCTTAAGGAAATCAAGAGCTCGTTGGGGTTCATCAGAAAGATGTCGGGAGTTCATCGAAGAGACAATCAAACAACAAACATTATATATTAAGTGTCATAGTTAGCATCGTAATGAGAGTTAGTTTTACTAACTCAATTAAGAGGTCATTAGGTCTTAATTGGGGCTGATTTGGACTTATTATAAAAGTCATTTCAGTAACCCAAGGTCAGATAAGGCACGTCAGGCGGTCTCTAAGATGATACAATCTTCAAAAGCATATTAGGTAGTTGAACCACCCAGACATAGTCCCCCAGATTGTCAGACGATTGAACCACCCAGAACACAGTCTCCTAGGTAGTGTCAAGCAGTTGAACCGCCCAGAACGTAGTTTTCGAGACTAGCACCTCAGGATCACTTAAAAATTAATTTTTGGCTCCACTTTTAAAGTCATCTGGGGCCTATAAATACCCCACCCTTTCTTGCCTGAGGTATGTAAGTAATTAAGAGCAAAAATCTTATGAAAACGCTATTGTAATTGAGAGCTTCTCCTTATTTATTCTTGTGTATTTTTTTGTTTAAGAGAGAGCTTTGAGTCTTGTAAAGGTTATCTCCTAAACCTATAAAAGGAGAATAGAGTTGTAAGCGGGTAGTTGATCTTCACCCATTAAAGAAAGATCAATAGTGGAAGCCGGTGGCCTTAATGGAGGAGGAATCCGGAAGTGGACGTAGGTCACGAGACTGAACCACTATAAAATCGATTTGTTTCCTCTTCTTTGCACTTTAACTTCATTGCTATGTTATTTAACTATCTATTATCTTTTCTTGTACTATTACAAACATATCTATACTTAAATACATTTCCATTATGATTTTTATTGAGCAAAATTTTTAAATCGTCAAAGATTTCTTATTAGCACTAATTCACCGCCCGCTCTCCCATACATACCAACCCACACCCCCCTCCCCCTCCTCCTCCTCCTCCTCCTCCTCTTAGTGTCGCTTTGATCCTAACAATTGGTATCAGAGCCATGTTTCTCTCTATTTAGCTTAAAATCTAATTAAGATGGCTTTTATTGATAATCAAGTGGGACTTTCTATCACATGTCCTCCTATGTTCAATGGGATGGACTACACATCTTGAAAAATTGGAATGCGCATTTTTTTTATTTCGATGGATTTTGATTTATGGTGCATTGTTGAAATTTTTTTTTTAAAGTCATTCAATCCAATAAATGATTGGAATAATTATGAAAGATAAATATTTTTTTAAATGCCAAGGCTATGAATGTCTTATATTGTGCTCTCAACAAAAATGAATTTGATCATATTTCCTCTTGTGATTCGAATTTTGAGATTTGGCATATATTAAAATTAACACATGAAAGAATACTAAATCTAAATGAATCATTAAACAAAATGTCTTACAAAAATGAACAAGAAGAATACTTTTCTAAGAGCAAGAAAAATTTGATATTGAGAACCCAAGAACACCTTCCAAAGGATAAGAAGGAATTAGAACTAAAGAGAACACATGACTCCTCGAGTGAAATCTCGAGTGATGTGAACTTTGAAAATTTGATAAATGAACATGATAAATTAATCAACATGAACCAGTTCATAAAAATGATTTAAATATGGACAAAACTTCTTGCTATGAACACAAGAAGCCGAGACGCTCCAAAGATAAAGAACACAATCAGGAAGAAGTGGAAGATTTTGCGCTCGTGACCAACCATGATGAGATAAGTAACCCACCCGAAAGCTCTTTTACTTTTAATGAGTTATTACTTTCTTTTCATCAGCTTTATGATGAATTTAGAAAGATTAACAAATCCTATAAATTACTTAAGATAGAGCTTGCATCATTAATTAATAAACTTGATGAAATGCATGAAGTAGCACCATCATACAATACATGCACCAAACATGATATCTTGCATGATACTTTACCATTACACAATTTTTGCTCTAAATGTGAAACACTAGATAGTGTTAAAGAAGAAAATATCATGCTTAAGATTATATAAAAATTTTTAAAATTGGAAACAAATTCCTAAATATGATCCTTGTCAATAATGGTTATATTAATAGAAGAAACGACATAGATTTTGTTGGTAACATTCAACAAATGCCAACTATTTTTGTTAAAGGACCTACCTTAAATTTGTCACTAAAAATTAAATATAATTTTTATGGTAGATTACGACATATAGCTTACAAATATTCATTCAAAAACTATAGTGCTTTGGGTTCTTAAGGGAAAAATAAATAACAAAAAACCATTAGATAAGAAAGATAAATTTCTTCATATAGGTCCCAATGTAAAATGGGTACTTAAATCTTTCTTATAGGTTTGTCACCAAAAGAAGACTAGAAGCAAAATATAATGATATCTTGTAGATGCTTAAGCCATTTGACTTGAGATCTAACTTATTTATCAAGGTTCCTAGCTAAAATGTAAAAAATAAGAAAAATTATTTAAATTAAGATGTTTGAAGCTTAATAATCCTTGTTTATATTATAACAAATTCCTTTATTGAAAAAAGTTATCATTATATAATTAATCTTGATGATACATAGCTAGAACATATAAGTATGAAAATGAACTAGAACCAAAGAACCATAGTTATTGAAAAATATGTTAAAATTTATATAAATGAGATTTTGATGATGATTGAATAATAAGTTCAAAATCATTGGTTTGAACATTTGGAAAGGCTATTGTTGAATGACCTAAATGTTATGAATGATTGTTGAATAGTTTTATGATTTGAATGTTATATTAGATAGACTTGAAATAAATAAAATTTTTTGAAATGAGTTTGTCAACTCCTTGCACTATGTGTAAAGAGTTAGACTCATTTACATGTTGGAATTGAGATTGGTTAAATTTTTGCTTTGAAGATGTTTAATCATTTTGATGTGCTATTGTAATGGCCTTGATAATGTTGAAGATGTAACTTGAAATATGGATTATATGATTAAATGGATATTATTGTATGATTAAAAATTAAAAATATATTTAATGAGAATAAAATAAGTATGGTAACGAACTCTAAAAATCATTAGAATTGGAATAAATCGAAGTTTTTATTTAAAAATGTTTTGTGATTTCTTTTGGAAATGATACTTGATTTTCAGTTTTAAAAGGTTAAAAATATTTTACTTATTTTAATGATCTTGATGATTTCTTTTCAGATGAAACTAGACTTTAAATGGCAATCAATGCATGGATTTAGCATAAAAAGTGAAGGAATTTTTATATGAAACAAATCACATAGATTGAAATAACTAAAAAGAGAAAAAAATTTTCTTTGAAAATTTCTCTCCAGTTTTTAGTAAGAGATAAAGTATTATAATTATTGTTGAATCTCTTGAACTACAAAAGTGATTTTGATAATTGAAATTTGAATGAGATTTTTTCGGCCAAATCATGAACTCTCTCATGATTTTTGACTTGAGGCATCTTATATGAGAATTTTTTTTTTACTTCTATAATTTTCTTTTTACCAAAGAGGAGACTTATGATCTAATAACTTGAGATTTTCATTAAAAACTATGATCTTGATAACTTGAAATTTTCTATATATAAATCAAAATTTTTTTCTTTTGTCCTATGTAATGTACCATAAAATGGGTCTTATCATGATCTTGACATCTTGAAAATCATATTTTGAGACCTTTATATAAATTAAGATTGTTCACTATGACTTTTTTGTTTCGTTAAAGAAAACTATCTATATGAAACAAGATCCTTCTTATTATTTGATCTCATAAAATTTCTTTGTGACCTAAAAGGAAATTTGTCAAATTAAATTATATCTTTTGGTATTCACCATTTGATATTAATATCCTTCATAATATGATTCATTTATGACTTTCTTATATTCATGTATGGTATATCACCAAATTAATATTTCTTAAATTTATGATGAGTTGAAAATTGAATGATTTTCTTGAAACTTCTCGTTGACTTCTTCACTTGACTTATCCTTTATAAAAATTATCTTTAACCTCTATGATTTCTTCTTTTTAATAAAAAAAGTTTTATGATCTTAACAACTATAATTTGAGATTTTTAATTAAGATCATTCTTCCATTTTATTAAGAAGAATTATTTGAATGAATTATATATATTAAGATTTACCTTGAACGAATCAAGATTATTTACTCTCTTAGGACTCATTTTCATTATTTACAATGACCAAGAGAGAAATAAAATTGCTATCTTACAATAAAATTATTAAATGAGGAACAATTTGCTTGAAGAAAATTAGATATGAAAAACCTTCTAAATGCATGATTTACTATCATGACTTGAGGATTTCTCGATATTTACAGGAGATGATATGAGTAGCTCTTATTTTTATCAGATTTTTCAACTTTTTGAGCTATCCTTTGAAATGGTTTCACTTCATTCTTTCTTCTAGACATTTACAAAAAGAAATACAAGTTAAAATTCTCTAGTGATAAGACTCATGAGGTCTCTTTCAATATTTTGATTCTTGGATTCATGAATATTTTGAAATGTATCCCCCCTTTATTTTGTTTTGGGATACTTAATTTTTGGATCTTTAACACCCCCTCCCCTTAGTCTTCTTCTATTTTATTTACAAAAGGGAAGAAAATAATTTGATACGAAATAGATTAAACTCTATTTTTTTTACTAAGGGGGAGAATAGACTAGATTTCTTTCTTTGCGCAATGAATATTTATGATAAATGTGTTGACATATGTATTGACACTTAGTATTCAAATGTGTAGTGAATATTTCTCCTTTCTAATAACAAGGAGAAACGACATGATTGATGACATATGATAAATGTTGTATTTAAAATTTTATTATATAATGAACATTTATTTTGAATAATTATTTAGAAAAGTTATGTTAAATATTTCTCCTTTTTTATGACAAAAGGGGGAGAAATGATATAATTGATGACATAAGAGAGATAGTTTGACATCTTTGAAATAGTTGAAATGAATACTATATCATAATTGATGACATGGTTATATTGTGAATATAATAATTAAAATTTTTATGTGATACCAAGAAAAAGAATGTTTTGAAAATTTTATTATGTATGGTATCATGAATGGTTAAATTATGAAAAAACTATACTTGAATTCAAAAGTGATGGGTTCCTTTGAATTTAAGTTTGTTGTATTTATCCTATAGCATATTCTAAGATTAACTCCATCATCAATTGGTTATCATAAAAAAGGTGGAGATTGTTGAATCTCGGATTTTGATGATGAAATCAATTGATGGGTTTTATGATCTAACTTTTGTACTAAAGAAAATGATGCAGGATTAACTACGGTAATAAAGGGCAGTACAATCATATGTTGGGCCGGAGTCAAGTTCGAGCATCGGGCCGGGGTTCGGACGACGTAATGGGAGCTCACCGAGAACTTGCCAAAAGTTTACCGGGAAGTTCGTCGGGAGTTCGCCAATAAGTTGTCAAGATCTCGCCAAGTGTTCGCTAGAAGAATGCTGGAAGTTCACCAAAGGAAATCGAGAGTTCGCCGGGGGTTCATCGGAAAGATGCTAGGAGTTCGCCGAAGAGATAGATTGGACAACGAACATTATACGTTGAGTGTCGTAGTTAGCATCGTAATAAGAGTTAGTTTTACTAACTCAATTAAGAGGTCATTAGGCCTTAATTGGGGTTGATTTGGACTCATTATAAAAGTCATTTCAGTAACCCAAGGTCATATAAGGCATGGTCTTTGAAGATATAGTCTCCAAGATGATACAGTCTTCGAAGGTGTGTTAGGCGGTTGAACTGCCCAGACACAATCTCCTAGATTGTCAGGTGGCTGAACCACCCAGAACATAGTCTCCCAAGCTGTCAGGCGACTGAATCGCCCAGAACATAGTCTTAGAGACTAGCACCTCGGGATCACTTAAAAATTGATTTTTGGCTCCACTTTTGAAGCCATTTAGGGCCTATAAATACCCCATTCTTTCTTGCCTGAGATATGTAAGCAATTAAGAGCAAAAAATCTTGTGAAAATGCTATTGTAATTAAGAGCTTCTCCTCATTTCGTCTTATGTATTTTTTTGTTTAAGGGATAGCTTTGAGTCTTATAAAGGTTATCTCCTAAACTTCTAAAAGGAGAATAGAGTTATAAGAGGGTAGTTAATCTTCACCCATTAAAGGAAGATCAATAGTAGAAGTCAGTGGCCTCAACGGAGGAGGAATCGAGAAGTGGACGTAGGTCATGAGACTGAACCACTATAAAATCAGTTTGCTTCCTCTTCTTTGTGCTTTAACTTCATTGCTCTATTATTTAACTATCTATTATCTTTGCTTGCACTATTACAAACATCTCTACATTTAAATGCATTTCCGTTAGAATTTTCATTGAGTAAATTTTTTAAATCAATAAAGATATCTCATCAGCACTAATTCAACCCCCAGTGCTGCTTTGATCATAACAAGAAAAATTTGAGGAGGATCCGAGTGTAATAGCCCACTATACTTGGGATTCGGGGATCTATGCTATAAAGGTCATATTGTGCTTGCACCCAATTCCACTTACATCAAAATCATCATGCACAAAATCCACTCTTCACCTTCAGCAGGGCACTCTGGATTTCTGAGAATATACAAGAAAGTGAAGCCAAATTTTTATTGGAGAGGCATGAAAAAAGTTATTTCTGAATATGTAGCAAAATGTGATATATGTCAATAATAAAAGGGTGAAACAATGGCAAGTCCAGGAAAGCTACAACCACTACTCATACCGGACTCGGTGTGGACCAACATCTCCATGGACTTTATTGAAGGGCTGCCATCATCTTAAGGTAAAAGCACAATCCTTGTGGTGGTTGATAAATTGACAAAATATGTCAATTTCTATTCTGTGAGACATTCCTATACCACTGCTAGTATTACTCAGATTTTTATAGAAAATATTGTTAAATTGCATGGGATGCTAAGGTCCATTATGAGTGATCGTGATAGGGCTTTTACAAGTAAATTTTGGACTGAGTTATTCCAACTATGTAATTGTTGTAGCCAAAGTGGATCAAATCGACCAAAATTTAATTGTCAGGGACAAGCTAAGAGAGTTTTCAGTAGGAGATTGGGTTTACCTTTGCTTGCAGTCATACAAGCAATTATCTATCAATACACTAGCCTCTATGAAGTTATCTCCTCGATTTTATGGAATTTATCAAATCATAGAACATATTGGAGTTGTGGTGTACACACTTAAATTGCTCGAGGATGCCAAAATTCACCCTATCTTCCACGTGTCATGCTTGAAGCCTAAGTTGAGAGAACACAAATTAGCCTATACTCGACTATCAACTACCACTGATAATAGAGAAATTCAAGCCCAACCGCAAGCCATCCTTGACTAAAGAATTATGATGTGTCATCGACATCTCTCTACTGAAGTACTAGTTCATTGGAGCAATTTACCACTTGAAGATGCCACGTGAGAATCATATGAAGAGTTGAAGACCTAGTTCCCTAAGTCCATGAAACCTCAGCCTTGAGGAAAAGGCTGATTCATAAAGGGTGGACTTTATAGGACCCCAACAGGATTGGGTCCTGCTCAACCAAGTAGTAATCAATAAAACCCTATGAGATTGTAGTAACCCCCCATCCCCCCCATAAAGAAGTGTAGCTATGGCTTATTTTGGAGTCTTAGGGCTTCATGGCCACTACCCTCTTTACTGGGCTGGTCGGCGCAGAGAGGCATGGCTTGTGCAGCCATTTAGGCCGCCACCCTCTTTATTTAGGCAAGGTGACTATAGGAGGGGCAAAAGGGAGAATTTACTTAGGAAGTACCCCCTTAGGGCTAGGGTTTTGAGCCCTATATAAGCTTATAGCCTCCACCTCTTTTCATCAAGCAAAAATCAGCTTTATTTCAGCCTTGTGGTTGATTTCTAGGAGGGAGGAACCCCTATAGCGTTCCAAAGGTTGATACCTCTCAATGATCACATCTCCATAGAATTCCTCTAGGGTTCTATCATGATGATACATGTGACAAGTTGCATAGTCTTTTTGTATTATTATTTTTATTGGTATTTTTCACACTATATATATTGTCTACTGCGAATATATATATATTATGATGTTCTTGGATCTGTGTAATGGGAATCAGATCATGATAATATTATGATATTGAGACTGATTTGCCTTTAAACACATATATTAAATAATCTCAATCATAGGTTACTCGAGAAAGACATCGAGATAATAAGACAAATCGGTGTACTGTCTATCCATCCATAGGATAGAGGTAGCTAGTCTCATAGTCGCTTATGTGAGGTCACTAAGGGTACAATATAGGTGCTAATTGAAGAATAAGTTAATGATACCTAACATCAGATAGTGATTCTGTAGTCCTAGTTATGTGTTTGGTCTTTAGACTTGAGACACCAAGGATGCCTTATTTGAGTACTCATTTTATTAACGTCGAACTTACAAGTCTCGAAGTTTCAGATATGGTACAAATGGTTATTGGGATTGGTAGCCAACCTTATGAAGATAATTATTTATCAATAGAGGATCGTCCACCCTCAGTATCATAAGAGGAATATCTTATTTGTTCTTGCTCAGGCAAATCCCTGGCTAGGGTTGTTCGGATTGAGAGAGAAAGAGTTCTCCAAGAGAATCCGATTAAAGCAAGACTCGGATAGATTCGATGTAAGGCCTAATAGTACCATGTGGTCATTGGGATATTAGATGGATAAAAAATTATAGATACATGACAACTGACGATAGACATGTCTAGTGGATTAGATCCTCCTATATCATCTAGGGACTATGACATAGTGGCCTAGTAAGTCCATAGTCAATGCATTGAGTGAATTATTATGGGATAATAATTCATTGAGTCAGAAGGAGTTTTGAGTTAAAATAAGTTCTGAAGGGTGTATGTAACTTATGGCCAGCTTGGTATTGGTCCTAGAAGGTCATACATATATGGTGGATATTACGACTAGTAGAGGATTGGATATGAGTTATCCAATAAGTTCTTGTTTCATTAGATGAGACCCAACATTAATGGATTCCTTGAATGAGGTCCAATTAGAGACAAATTAAGATTATTGGATAGAGAACTAATAATCCAAGAGGTGTGAATAATTGAGTAGAGATCCAAAACCCACTAAGGTAAAATCCATTAGAGTTTAAATATACTCTCTACAAATAAGAGGCAGGGGTGACCAAAAAAGGGGATAGGCTATATCTTTGGCCACCCCCTCCTATTCTCCTCCCTCCCCTCTCTTCTTAGTCGACCACCCCTCTCCCTGGTGCATGAGGATAGTAAAGAAGAAAGAAGTTCTTTTTCCATGTTCGTTGCAAGGTTGAGTGCAAAATTAGCGAAGAAAGTGCACAAAAGCTGTGAGTTTTTGCACTGCGATTGGAAGAGCATCACTACATCGATCCACCGTATAGATGTCGCTAGAGAGGAAGACATCTAACCTCCTTTATCTATGCTTATAGATATGGGTTTTCAATAATATATTATCTCTATAGGTAAAACATCTAACACATGCTAACACAAAAATTTTTGGTTTATGATTTTTCACATATCAATCATCGCATGACGGTTTAACCAACATAGGAGACCTTTTTATTTTATCTTTCTATTGCATATGTGATGCTTCCAATAAGGTTTCCCAGTAGTGGTATTAGAGTTAGGTTGATCGTGCAATAATTGACTTATAAACTACGTATGTTGAGATTGAAATACGTAAATTATTTTCTGCATAACTTGTTACGATTTTCTCAAAGTTTTTATATCTGGGCAACACTTTTTCTTAGAATTGAAATGTGCTTTAGATTGAGGTTTTGATGTCAAAATTGTTTATGCAAAATGTGGGAGAAAGGGTAGCAATTGTTGCTGCCCTATAGATTGACCGAAGGATGCTTGTGGCCTTGGTCGAGAGCATGTTTTAATGCTCTTGGCCTAGCCAAAAACCACCATCGCTGAGAGCAAACCATGCTGCTCTCAGCCATGGCTGAGCACCCATGTGGCCAAGGAGTCCTGGCCACAAGGTTTGGCGGCCAGGGCTTCCTAGCTCTAGAAGGTAACCTTGTGGCTAGGGACTCCTAGCTGCGAGGGGCAGCATGGCAGCTTGAGTTTGCTAGCCGCCCATGGCAGATTATAGCTAAGGTTATTAGCTACAAAGAACACCTTGGGGGCCAAGGTTTCTTAGCTACCTAAAGCTACTGTGTGGCTAGGGACTCCTGGCTATAAGGGTGCCCCTAGTGACTAGGGTTTCCTAGTCATATAGGGGTCTCTTTCTTGCCATGTAGGGCACACTATGATGTATGTGTAATTAATTATTATTTATCTTATAATACTATATGATGAGGTGTATATATGATCTATGATGTGGATAGATGATTAAGGATCATATGATGTGATGTGTGTATGTATGATTATTATTATGGCATGCGAGCCTCTATTATCTTGTTTATTGTTGGGCTTGCATGTCTGTAATTATGTTGTACTTACAGAAGGGGTGTGGCAAGAGCGTGGAGGTGTCAGTAAGACCCACGATGCCAAAACGGATGATTATGACATATAGAGATGCCAAGGTGTTGGCAGAACCGATGATGATGAGATGGATGATCACATGCATGGAGACGCATGAATATACAAATAGATCCTATTGTGAGTGATTAGGCCTATTGGCTTGGCCCTAATCACATTAGGTTATGATTTATAATCATCCGGTGTGATTGTACATATGTGATATGTTAATTGCTTATATACCTACTATATATATATATATATATATATATATATATATATATATATATATATATATATATATATATATATATATATCAGGCTGATCCAAGTTTGGAACACTAGAAGGTAGTAAAGTACATTCATAAGTATTTAAGGACTATGGATCTTTTACTAGTATACAAAGGAGGTACTCTCCAAGTTGAGGGCTACACACTCGAGTTTCTAATCTAATGTTGATGATAGCAAGCCAAACTCAGAGTATATTTTCACCGTGAATGGAGAAGCAGTAAACTGGAAGATTTTCAAGCAAGATATTATTGTTGACTTAACCATAGAGGTGGAGAACATTGCTACGGTAGAAGCAGCAAAGGAGGGAGCTTGGAAGAAGAAGTTTATTATGGATTTGAGAGTCATTCCTAGCCATGAGGATCTGATTCCTATATATTACAATAATAATAGGGTGATTGATTAAATGAAGGAACCCATGTCTTATCAAAAACATATTCTGAGAAGGTTCTACTTGATCAAAGAGATTGTAGCCCATAAAAATGTAGTAATAAAATAAGTTACATCCGAAGATAACATTGCAGATCTACTAACAAAGCCCTACAAGCCAATCATGTAAGTGATGGCACATGTGACACGCTGCATAGTATTTTTATATTATTATTATTATTGATATTTTCTTACACTATATATATTGTCTATTATGACTATATATATTGTGATGTCATTGGATTTGTGTAATGGGAATTAGATCTTGATGAGATCACAATAATAAGACTGATAAACCTTTAAATATAGACCCTAAATAATCTAGGTGATAGGTTACTCGAGAGTGGTTCATTGTATACCCGTCCATATGATGGAGGCGGCTAGTCTCATAGCCTCTCATGTGGGGACACTAAAGGTATAGTACAAATGCTCATTGGAGAATAAGTTCATTGATTGATCCGCTTACCAAATGCTAGATGGTTAACAATACCTAATGTCATACAACAAATTTATAGTCTCAGTTGTGTGTCTAGTCCTTAGACTTTAGACACCAAAGATATCTTGTTTGAGTACTCATTTCTTTGATACTTAACTTACAAGTCTAGAAGTTCCAGATTTGGTACAACTAGTTATCGAGATTATTAGTCAATCTTATGAAACAATTGAATATCAATAGATGATAGTCCACTCTTGGTATTATGAGAGGAATATCCCATGTATTCTTGCTCAAGCAAATCCCTGGTCAGGGCTGTTTGGATTGAGAGAGAAGTTCTTCGAAAGAATCCGATTAGAGCGAAACTCGGATAGATTCCGTGTGAGGCCTAATTGTACTATGCCCAATATACAGTCTTTGGAATATTAGATTAATGAGGGACTATAAATATATAATAATTGAGGACAGACAGATCCAATGGATTAGATCCCCCTATACCGTCTGAGAACTATGAAGTAATGGCCTAATACGTCTATAGTTGATAATAATTCGCTAAGTCAAAATGAGTTTAGTGTTAGAAGAAGTTCTAACAGGTGCAACTCATAGCCAACTCAGTATTGGGCCTATAGGGTCATACACATATCGTAGATGTTGCGGCCAATAGAGGATTAGATATGAGCTATCTAATAAGCTAATATTTCTTTAGATGAGATCCAACATTAATGGATTCCTTTCATAAGGCCCAATTAGAGGCAAATTGAGATTATTGAATAAAGATCTAATAATCCAAGAGGTGAGGATAAGTGAATAGAGGTCTAATACCCACTAAGGCAGGATCTATTATGGTTTAAAGATGCTCTCTATAAATATGAGGATAAAAAGTTTTACTTATTTTTACTAATGGCTTTGAGTTGTTTATAGTTCCTTTAAGAACCCAAACAAATTTTTGTGGACTATACCTTCTAAATGAGCATCTATAGGCAAAATGTCTAAGTCTACCACAAAAATTAGATTTGTTTTTAGGTGAAGAGTGTGATGTCGGTCCTTTAACGAAGATAGTTGGCTTTTGTTGAGTATTACTCACAAAGCCAATACCTTTCTTCCTATAAGCATGACCCTTATTGGCAAGGATTATGTTTAGAGATGTATTACCTATTTTAAACTTTTCTAAGGTTTGTCATAATATGACATTTTCCTTTTTAGTTGCATCTAGCATCTCACATTTAGAGAAAGAAATTCATGGTGTTGATGCTTCATATATGGTTTTAAGTTTACTAGTAAGTAATGCATGATCCATTTTGAGTGATCTATAAGCTTTACTATTCTTTTTACACTCATCAAATAATTCAGAAAAGATATTAATTAACTCATTAAATGTAAAAGAGGCTTGGGGAGAGTCACTTATCACATCATTGATGGCCATGAGTGCATAGTTTGCCACTTCCTCTTAGTTGTCCTCTTGGTCTTCGAAGTGCCCTATTTTCTTGCATTCATAGAAAGAGGTTGTGTCTTCTTGAGTTCATTTTTGTTTTTAGTATCTTATTTTATTTTGTTATATTTCATGAATTTTGTTGGTTCTTTTGTCATAAGTTCAATGTCGTAGTCCTCATCACTTGAGGTTTCACTCGATGAGTCTTCTTTTATTATAAGTTCAATGTCCTTTCTGTACTTTGGAAGGTGTTATTCTTTTATTCTCAGTTTAATGTTCTTCATATTCTTTGGAAGGTGTCTTTTTTTTGTTTTTAGTGTCAAATCCTTTCTATTCTTTGGAAGATTGTTCTCATGTTCATCTTTACAAGTCTTTTCATGATTATGTACTAAGAGATTCATTTTTTATTCATTTATTTATACTTTCATTTATGACTTCTAATGTGTGTCATATATCAAAAGCAAAATCACAAGCATAAACCTAATTAAATTTGTCCAAAGCATAAAACAAAACAATCATTGCTTCCACATTTAAAGAAAAAATCTTTCTTTCATAATCATTCCAATCATTTATAGGATTGGAAGACTTCTGAAAGACATTTTCAACTAAATTTCAGAACTCAAAATCCATAGAAATAAAAAAGATTCTCATCCTAGTTTTATGCTCCTATTGAACATAGGAGAATGTGTGATAGAGTAACCCTCGTTAATGCTTAGAAAAGTTATTTAACTTGCTTGGATGTTAATCTAATTGAGTGAACATGACTTTGGTATTAACTATTAGGATCGAGTTGGCACTAAGATGGGGGATTAGTGTAAGTGTAAAAAAAATCGATTTGAAAAATTTCACTTAAAGTAAAATGAAAATCGAAAGTGCCTTATGATGGAATTCATTAAGAGTAAATTAGAGAATAATTTAAAACCAAATGGAGAAGCTTGAGCTTTTCTTTGAACTAATTGTAAGCTACTAAAATCAAGAGCAAATACAAAGAAGGACAAGGAAGAGATGCTCATAGTATTTTATAGTGGTTTGATCAAAACTTTGACCAATGTCCACTCTCTATCCCTCTTCACTTGAGGCCAACTAGTATCCATTATTGATCTTCTTTTATGGGTGAAGATCAAACACCCCTTTACATACTTTTCTCCTTTTCATATGCCTAGGAAAACAACCTTTACACTCTCCTTTTCTCAAGCTCAAGAGATCAACATTTACAACTCAATTAACCCTTCCCTTAAACTTATTTTCCACTTGAAAGATAAAGAGAAGCTCTCGATTAATCTTAATAGAATTTACCCAAATAGTTTTCCCACTTTCTTAGCACTTTCTTGTTACTTTCTTTCTTTTCTGTACAAGAATACTTTAGATATTTATAGACCCCAATTGGCTTCAAATTGGGGCCAAAATTCATCCTTTCTTCCGAAAATCCATATATGGGCGTACTACTACTGGCACCAGCGGTACTATCACCGAAAGTTACCCAAAAACCTAGGCAATGAAGGTACTACCATTGCTTAGGTAGTACCACCATCGCCTAGGTGGTACCACCATCGCCCACTAGTAGTACCATCGCCCAAATCCCGGAAATAGTATGTTAGGACTCTAGCTAGGGGAGTCCTAAGTTAGTTTCATTGAAGAGGGCAAATATATAAATCCTAAGGGTATTTATAAAAATCTTATCTAGTCGACCCCTGTTAAAGAGGTGAGGAGGCCGGCTAGACTAGGATTAGTTTGGTGGAAGATATTTTGAGGGAAGAATAAGATATATGTCATCCTAATTAATCACTCCTTATCCTAGTTAAAGAGGGGTTGGTTGAGGAGGGGTTAAGTTAGGTTAGGATTAGTTTGGAGGTTGCTACTTAGAGTTATATTAGGAGTTGTTAGGAGTAAGAGTCTTAGAGTGGGAGTCCTGTTAGAAGTTAAGGTTTAGAAGGCCTATAAATAGCCTTGTAATCATCCACTTTTCATCATGAATAGATAAATATTTTCTACAGCCTTTGAGCAGCAACTTGGAGGGAGGAACCCCTATAAAGTTCCAAGGAGGTCGATCCCCTATAGAGATTACCCTAAGCTTAGTGTCTGTAAGGGTTCTTACACTTGGTATTAAAGCAACATTCTTAGCATCTCAATGCCCTTCCACAGCCATCCATCATCCTTCCACAACCACCCAAAGCAATTCCCACAATTGCTTAAATATCATCCCTGAATTCCATCGTCATCTCCACTACCATAGATCATCCTTTGATCTCCTCACAGATTACAACAGGTTCTAGTTTCCAACCTTACTATTGTTGTAATTTAGTTATATTTAGAAAACCCGAAAATATTTATTCCTATTTTGGTGCATAAACTTTTCATTATAAAATTTCCATCTCTACGGAGAAAGTTACACTGCTGCCTTTTTTTCCATCCAAATCTCAATGAAATTTTTATGACACCTTTGGCATTTCCTAACAGCAGATTTTCTTTTAGTTTCATCAAAAAATTATTAATATAAATTGATAATCTTTTAAGTCCAAGCTGCTGCACTTTGGATGTAAAATTCTGTCGTAATTTATACCCGTGATCTTTAAATTTGCTAAACCTTTTGCTACTATTTTCTTTCACAAAATTTTTGTCAGCATTACCTTTCCCTTACCAGGAGATTCCCCTTGAGTTTTACTTGAATCCTTGTTTCAAACTACTGAAGAAAAGTCTTGTCTATACTGCTGAAATCTTTCAACGAAAAAAATATGTCGTAGTACTTTCTTGTATTCCTTGATCTTGCTAAAACTTTTGTTGTCGTTTTCTTCCATGATTTTTTTGACCCTTTCCCTTGCCAATGGATTCCTATTGAGTTTTACTCGATTTCTTATTATAAACTACTGCAAAAAATTTTGAATATACTGCTAAAATCTTTCACTGAAAAAATATTCTACAACAACATCTTCTCGTAATATTTGATTTTGCAAAACCTTTTGCTGTCGTTTCCTTCTATGAAATTTTTGATGATATTATCGCTCCCTTATTAGTAGATTTGCCTTAAGTTTCACTTGAATCTTTGTTGTGAATTGCTAGAGAAAATTACAGATTTATTATTGGAATTTTTTTAATGAAAAATCTGATGTTGCACCTTTGTCTCTCTTCTTCTCCTTAACCTACCAAAACCTAACCATCTTGCTGCCACCAACCAAGACATCTTTAGGGCATCCCTTTAGCCTTAAGATATAACTATCATAACCTATTTTCATAACTCTAACAGTACCCAAAACTGTAGCCCAAAATAGTAAACCCTTCCAGCCACAATCTTCTACCATCGATCTTTCATTCGAACCTTCCACCACCCCATTATCACGAACGGTCATTGCTCAACCGTAACGCCTTCACTCTGTGAACTGTTCGTCACTTTTCTTGTACATATGTTTGGTAGCTTGTTTTGCCTTGAGTTTAGGTAAATATGAGCGAAAGTAGTGTAGAATGCTGCAGAACGATCGCTCGCTGCGCGCAGCCAAAACATCACAAAACAACTCTATTTTTGGGTCTTTTTCATATGCTCCGGCAACCTTTCTGAGCTGTGCGAAATGTTAGTCATTTCAGCACCTTGGAACCCCCCAGGTGGCACCGGGCTAGATAGGGTTCCAGGTATATGTCAGGCGTAGGCGTTCATCAACAATTAAACTTGTCTTGCGTTTGATACCTTGGGAACCATTGTTTGTAGACTTGTGACTATTCCTACAACTCTCCAAAGTCCTATTTCGCTCTCTTTCTCTCTTTTCTTTGCTGTACTCAAGGTGTTCGACAAATTGCTTATCTTTTCGCTTTACGAGATGCCGGGACGTGTCCGTTGCTCGCTTCTAAGCTAATCAACTTATTCTTTGCAGGTCCTACGGGGACCTTAAGAGGTTGTAAGAGGGCCGACCCTTTGTAGACAGATAACGGTTTGGGCATTTCATGACTTAGGCAATCCCAGCTAAGTTTGGAATAGTGGGCAAAGTTGCTTCACGACTTAGGCAATTTCAGCTAAGTCTTCGGGAGTGCCGCTAAGGTGCCGCACAGCTTAGGTAAATTCAGCTAAGTCCGTGATAGTGTGGTATCAGAGCAAGCAAGCAATTCATATGAACAGCGAAGAAGATTCACAATCTCACCATGGTGAAACATCATGGTGAATCGAGCAAGATGGGGCAAGCCGGACCCTTGCTCCAAGTAGCTGTAGGTGGGTTGCAAGTGCAAACTCACTCGCAAACTATGGGAGCCACTCATAAGGAGCACTACAGTGAATAGGACGAGCGTGAAGTTGGGTGTTCTCCACGAGGAGAGGAGGTACCATCTGGAGCGCCAACCGGGAAAAAGAGCCACAAGGAGAGAATTATAACGGCGGAGACCCGCCTTAATATTCTTGAAGAGAGCATGGAGGACCTCTACTAAGGCCAGCGAAGGCTACTTGGGGTAGAGAGCTCGCAAGAAGAAGCTGAATTTGGGATCGAGAAAGTTGAATCCCTGATTAATCAACTAATAGAGAATATCAAAGATTCCATACGACATCTACATGAAGTTACGGCGGAACTCATGGCTAAGGTGATGGTGCTAACAAGGACTCTTGATGCGGGAGGAAACAACACCCATGCTGCGCCACCACAAAACTTCAGGGCACCGGAGCCGCAGTGCTATGGCAGTGCTAGGGATGCCAAAGAGCTTAAAAATTTTTTGTTCGACATGAAACAATATTTTCGTGCTACAAGGCTCGATTCTGAAGAAACCAAAGTTGCTATAGCAATAATGTATCTAAATGGGGATGTAAAACTTTGGTGGCGAACCCGTTGGGAAGAGATCCAGCAAGGCCGATGTCAAGTGGATACATGGGGAGACTTGAAGCGAGAGTTAAGAACTCAGTTCTTGCCCGAGAACATAGAGTTTATGCAAGAAGGAAACTGAGATAACTCCGCTAAAGTACAATAATCCCAGATTATGTGAAATAATTTTCAGCACTGATGCTGGATATACAGGATATATCTGAGAAAGACAAGCTATTCAGCTTCCTCGATGGCTTGAAGCCTTGGGTACAACAAGAGCTACATTGGAGGAATGTCACCGAAGTAGTCGGGGTAATTGCAGCCGCAGAAAGGCTAACTGACTTTGTTTCTTCGGAGGATTCGAGAAAGAAGAAATAATCTTTGGGAAATCACCCATCTAAATACTCTCGAGTGAAGGAGTCTGGGGGCGAGCAAAAGAAGAAGAATTTCCACAAGTGATTGGGCTCAAAAGGTAGAGTCCCAAAGTCTACTGGATGCTTTTGTATGGAGGACCGCACATAGTGAGGGAGTGCCCACAAACACAAGCACTCAATACTTTAACGACATCGATTCTACCCTATAAGTCAGATAAGGGCAAAACTATCACCCTTAACTCGAGCAGTTCTGACTCTAGTAGCGACAGTGAGGCGTCACAAGGACCCAGGATGGGAGCAATATGTTTGTTGAATGCATTGCGAGGTCAAGTGGGAGCGAACACAAAGGCAAAGCTACCGAAGGTAGGAAGCAGCAAGTTGATGTATGCGGACATCAAGCTTAATGGCCGAACAACCCGTGCAATGGTGGACATAGGCACGACCCACAATTTTATTATCGATCGCGAAGCTAAGCAATTAGGATTAATCTTGGAGAAGAGCCCAAGTCGTATGAAGGCGGTGAACTCGGAGGCCAAGCGGATCTCCGAACAAGCAAAGGGGGTCCCCATCAAGATCAGAACATAGAGCGGGAGCATAAACTTGATGGCGGTGCCATTGGACAACTTCCAAGTGATTCTCAGAATGGAGTTTATGCACATAGTGAAGTTGGTGCCAGTGTCATTCCCGAACTTCTTGTGTCTAATGGGAGATGACGATCCCTGCATGGTTTCAGTTTCTCGAGGAGGAACCAAGGACCTACAACAAATATCGGCTTTGTAATTGAAAAAAGGGGTGCGAAAAGGTGAATCAACCTTTGTAGCTGCTATGAAGCTAGAGACACTTAATTGGAAGGCCATTCAGGAACCTACTATTGTGGCAAACATATTGAAGGAGTTCTCAGATATGATGCCAACAGAGTTTCCGAGAACTCTACCACCACGCAGAAGTGTGGATCATCGGATTGAGCTGAAGCCGGGAGTTAAGCCTCCAGCGAGACCACCATACCGCATGGCCCCTCCAGAGTTGGCAGAAATAAGTAAGCAGTTAGATAAACTGCTAAGCGGTGGTCTCATCCGTAGTTCCAAAGCACCTTCGAGCTCCAGTCCTCTTTCAGAAGAAACAAGATAGGAGACTCCGATTATGCATTGATTATCGAGCCCTCAACAAGATGACGATGAAGAATAAGTACCATATCCCGCTCATCATGGATTTGTTCGATCAATTGGGCAAGGCAAAGTAGTTCTTCAAACTTGACCTTGATTGTGGTATTGACAGCATTAAGGTGATGAGGTGAAGACTACCTGTGTGACCAGGTATGGAGCATTCGAGTTCTTGGTGATGCCTTTCGGCTTAACCAATGCTCCGGACACATTCTGCACTCTCATGAACTAGCCGTTCAAGGAGTATCTAGATAAGTTTATGGTCATCTACTTAGACGATATCGTCATCTATAGCCAAACACTCGAGGAGCATGTTAGACACCTCCAAACAATTTTCAAAGTTCTCACGGAGAACACCTTGTCCGTAAAGAGGAAAAGTGCTACTTCGCCCAAATGGAGATTTTATTCTTGGGGCATCGAATTGGGAATAGTTCCATTCGAATGGACAAGACTAAGGTACAAGCTGTGGCGGACTGGCGAACACCAAAGAAGGTGCTAGAGTTGAGATCCTTCCTTGGGTTCATCAACTATTATCAGTGCTTTATAGTTGGATATTCGAAGTGCGTAGCTCCGTTGATGGAGTTGCTAAAGGAGCAGTCCTGGAGATGGTCGGACAAATGTGAGGTGGCATTTCAAGACTTGAAGACTACTGTATTGGAAGAACCTGTACTCAGATTATCGGACTATGGAAAGTCTTTTGAAGTCCATACAGATGCTTGACTTTGCTATTGGAGGAGTTCTTATGCAGGAGGGTCATCTAGTGGCCTACGAGAATCGCAAGCTCAACGAGACCGAGCGACAAATATCCTACGCATGAGAAGGAGATGACAACGGTGGTCCATTATCTATGAGTGTGGCGACACTACCTTCTAGGAGCACCATTTGTGCTAAGGACAGACAATGTCATATTGAGTTACTTCCAAACTTAAAAGAAACTCTCCCTAAAGCAAGCACGATGGCGGGACTTCTTAGCTGAGTTCGACATGGTGATGGAGTACAAGCCTGGAAAAGCAAATATCATGGCAGATGCATTGAGTCGGAAAGTGGAGCTAGTGAATGCTATACTTTGAGGCGGGAAGCAAGTTAATTACACTCCAACTTTCTTTCCAGGATCGGGGATGGACTGTACCAAGATCCTTAGGCAGTAACTCTGATACAACTCATCAAAGAGGGCAAGGCATAGTGATTTTGGGTCCAGGAGGGACTCATCTATACCAAGGGGAACAGAGTTTATGTCCCATGAGCGGATAACTTGAGGCGTGAACTCTCGAAAGAGTGTTATGATTCCCTTTGGGCTGGACATCCGGGTATCCACCGAACAATGGCTCTCGTGGAGAGGGCCTTCTATTGGCCGAAGATGGGGACAGATGTGGAGAAATATGTTCAAACATGTCTTACTTGGCCATGGGAGAGCATTTTGTTGGCCATGGTAGTTGATCAGTTTTTGAAGTATGCAACATTCATTACTGTACCCCTACATTGCTCAGCGGAGGAGGTGGCTAAGTTGATGATGAAGAATGTGGTTAAGTATTGGGGAGTCCCACATAACATCATTAGTGATCAAGATTCTCAATTCTTGGGACGATTCTGGATCAAGTTGTTCAAGTTGTTGGGGTCTAAATTATACTTCTCCACAAGCCTCCACCCTCAAACGGATTGCCAAACAGAAAGAATTAACTCACTGTTGGAGTAATATCTCTAACATTACGTGAGTGCTAACCAACGAGATTGGGTGAAGCTATTGGACATAGCCCAATTCTCCTATAACTTGTAGCGGAGCTCTGCATCCAACAAGAGCCCATTTGAGATTATTACGGGACAACAACCATCAACTCCTCACACCCTGGTCATTGGTTATATAGGGAGTAGCCCATCAGCCTATCACTTCGCAAAGGAATGACATCGTAATGCAGATATTGCGCGAGCTTACTTGGAGAAGATGGCAAAAAAGATGAAGAAGTGAGCAGACTTGGGAAGACGACCACAAGAATTTAAAGTTGGTGACATGGTATTGGTGAAGCTCCAACCAGCATCACTACAGTTCTTTAGACACAAAGTGCATAAAGGATTGATATGCAAGTATGAAGGGCCTTTTCCAATCATCAACAGAGTAGGCAATGTCTCATACAAGTTGCAACTACCAGTATGGTTCAGAATTCATAATGTCTTCCATGCAAGCAACTTGAAAATCTACCACTCAGATTCGCAAGATGATTCTCAAAGTTTTCCAACTTGACTACCCCCCACCAGAGCCTTTTATGAGAAGCGACTTGAAACTATTCTAGTGGATCGCAAGATAAAGCTACCCAATGGAGCATAGCAAATAGAGTACTTGGTGAAGTGACAAAAGCTTCCTCAAACAAAAGCTAGTTGGGAGCCATAAGACACCCTACGACATGAAAAAGCTCACGTCAAAGCCTACCAACAAGCATCGACGAGGGCATTGACAGTTTAAGTGGGGGAGAATGTCATGAACGATCGTCGCTCAACCACAATGCCTTCGCTCCATGAACCGTTCGTCACTTTTTCTAGCTTGTACATATGTTTGGCAGCCTGTTTTGCCTGAAGTTTAGGTGTTTTTACCTAAGAAATGTGAGGGAAAGTAGTATAGAAGGCTACAGAATTATCGCTCGCTGCATAGAGCCAAAACAGCATAAAACAGTCCTTTTTTTGGGTCTTTTTCATGTGCCGCAGTAATCTTTCTCAGCGGTGTGAAATGTCAGCCATTTCAGCACCTTGGAACCCCCTGGGTGGCACTGGGCTGGATGGGATTCTGGGTATATGTCGGGCATAGGCGTTCATCAGCAATTGAACTTGTCTTGCGTCTGATACCTTGGGAACTGTCATTTATGGACTTACGACCGTTCCTACAACCCTCCAAAGTCCTATTTCGCTCTCTTTCTCTCTTTTCTTTACTGTACTCAAGGTGTTCGACAAATTGCTTATCTTTCCGCTTTGCGAGACGTCGGGACGTGTCCGTCGCTTGCTTCTAAGCTAATCAACTTCTTCTTTGCAGGTCCTACGGGACCTTAAGAGGTTGTAAGAGGGCTGACCCTTTGCAGATAGATAACGCTTTGGGTGTTTCATAACTTAGGCAATCTCAGCTAAGTCCAGAACAGTGGGCAAGGTTGCTTCATGACTTAGGCAATTTCAACTAAGTCTTCGAGAGTGCCGCTAGGGTGCCACATGGCTTAGGCAAATTCAGCTAAGCCTGTGATACTATGCCATTAACTGGTCAACAGAAAAAAGACAAAGACATTACTGATCTACAGGCATATGCCATGGCTTCTCAAGATCCATTTGATGCCAAATTTGAGGCATTGGAATCTCAGCTCGAATCACGACTTGAATCACGCTTTGAGGACAAACTGGGCGCTTTATTCGCGGAGTTCAAAATTGGACAACCATCGAGTCCAACCAAATTTCAGTGAGGAGAGAGTTCAGAGAGGCATCCAGAGAAGGAGGGACAGCCTTCAAACATGCTTCAGCCATGCATGAGGGTGGACTTTCCATGATGGGAAGAAGGAGACCCAGTAGAGTGGATTTCGCACGTCGAATGTTACTTTCGCTACTACCAAATGTCGGATAATGCTATAGTGGAAATCACTGTCATCTACCTTAAAAGAGATGCAATTCAATGGTATAATTGCCTAAAATATAATCATGGGGCTCCAACGTGAAATCAATTTAAGAACGCACTACTGAACCTCTTCGGACCAATGAAATATGAAAATATCGACGACCAACTTGCAAAAATCTGACAAACCTTTATGATTCAAGAGTACTAAACCAGGTTTGAGATGCTATCCTACCTTACTTATGATTGGACTTATCAACAATTGTTAGGAACATTTATAGAAGTACTTAAGTCAGAGATAAAAGGAGAGGTTAAGGTGCTGCAACCCCGTACCATGACGGCTGTAATTTCTTTCGCCCGAATACAAGAGGAACACCTCATTCAAGATACTCGGAGGATGAGGACCACTCTTAGGTGCATGATATATAAACCTCCTTTTGTTCTTAGCCATCCTTCGCTGCCAAAAAAATTGATAAAAGAAGAACTACGCGATAGATCGGCAAAGGGTCTTTGTTGGTATTTCGATGAACCATGGAGCCGTGGTCATTGCTGCAAAAAGGGGCACCTTCTACTGATTGAACCTATTGAAGATATGGAGGAGGAGGTCCAGAAGCAAGATGAAGAGGTCACGGATGAAAAATAGCAACCAATTGATATTACAATGCATGCTCTTACCGACTACGTAAACCTATAGACGATGAAAGTGGGAGGACTTCTAAAGCAACAATCGATCACCGTCTTTAGACGAACCGCCCGGCCTACCTCCTACCCGTCGACATGATCATTGTATCCCAATTCTTCCGAGCAAACCTCCTATAAACACTTGGCCATATTAGTATCCTCATCTCTAGAAACATGAAATAGAAAGGATTGTAAAGAAGATGCTCGAAACAAGAGTCATTTGGCCAAATTGCAACCCCTTCTCTTCACCGATGCTCCTCGTACAAAAGAAGAATGGAACATGATGAATGTGCATCGACCACAAGAGTCTAAAATATTTTTTAGAGTAGAAGATAACCTCCCCCAAATAGCAATAATGGGTAACAAAGCTTCTTGGAAATGATTATGAAATAACTTACAAAAAGGGGAAAGAGAATGTTGTTAGAGAAGCGCATACATGGCTACCTGAGCAAGCTAAATTTTCGGTCATTTCCCTTCTGACCAGCGACTTCCTTGAAAATATAAGGAGGGAATGTCAAGATAATCTATAGGCTAGTAAGATCATAAAAAAATTGGAGGAAGAACTAAGCTCCGTAGCTCATTATAGTTGGGACTCAAAAGACTTGTGCTATAATGGGACCCATTGTGCTTGTGCTTAATTCTACTTGCATAAAGACTATCCTTCAAGAGATGCATTCCACACCTGTGGCTGGGCACTCCAGGCTCCTTAGAACCTATAAGAAAATTAAGCAAAATTTTTATTGGGTAGGGATGAAAAATATTATTACTGAATTTATAGCACAATGTGATGTATGCCAATGATATAAAGGCGAAATAGTGGCAAGTCCCAGAAAGCTGCAACCTCTACCCATCCCAGACTCGATATGGACTGATATATCCATGGACTTCATCGAATGGCTACCCTCATCACGAGGAAAAGCTCAAGCAAGGATGAAACAACATTATGATCAACACAAAGTGAAAGAGAATTTTCTATGGGAGATTGGGTTTTTATACGAGCCATATAAGCAAACATCAATCCAGACCATAACATCCATGAAGCTTTCACTTTAGTTCCATAGACCCTACCAAATTTTGGCACGTATTAAAGTAGTCGCATACAGATTGGACTTACCCGCCAGTTCCCAAATCCACACAGTCTTCCATATGTCATGCTTAAAGCTTAAGTTGGGACAAAACAAGATAGCCCGAAGCCACCTACCAGATATGACTGCCCAAGGAGAGTTCTAGACCTAGCCGAGTACTATTATTGATCGACGGATCGTGACTTGACGATGACGACCCACTACTGAAGTGCTAATTCAGTGGGCAAACTTACTAGCAGAAGATACTGCTTAAGAGAACTATGATGACTTGAAGATCAAATTATCAGAATTCATAGAGTATCAGCCTCGAGGACAAGGCTGATTTGAAGAGGACGATCTGTTAGGACTCTAGCTATGGGTCCTAATTTAGTTTCATTGAAGAGGGCAAATATATAAATCCTAAGGGTATTCATATAAATCCTATCTAGCCGACCCCCCCATTAAAGAGGTGAGGAGGCCGGCTAGATTAGGATTATTTTGGTGGAAGATATTTTGATGAAAAAATAAGATACATATCACCCTAATTAATCATCCCTTATCCTAATTGAAAAAGGGTTAGTTGAGGAGGGGTTAAGTTAGGTTAGGATTAGTTTGGAGGTTGCTACTTAGAGTTGCATTAGGAGTTGTTAGGAGTAGGAATCTTGGAGTGAGAGTCATATTCAGAGTTAGGGTTTAGAAGGCCTATAAATAGCCTTGTAATCATCCACTTTTTATCATGAATAGATAAATATTTTATGCAGCCTTCGAGCAGCAACTTGGAGGGAAGAACCTCTATAGAGTTCCAAGGAGGTCGATCACCTATGGAGATCACCCCAAGCTTGGTATCTGCGAGGGTTCTAACACTTGGTATCAGAGTAGTTTTCTTGACATCTCATTGCCCTTCCATAGTCATCCATTATCCTTCTATAGCCACCCAAAGCAGTTCCCATAATTGCTTAAAGATCGTCGTCGTATTCCACCGTCATCTCCACTATCGCAAATCATCCTTTGATCTCCTCGCGAATTACAACAGGTTCTAGTTTCTGACCTTACTATTGCTGTAATTTAGTTATCTTTATTCAAAAAACTTAAAAAAGTTATTCCTATTTTATTGCATAAACTTTTCTTCGTAAAGTTTCCATCTCTATGGAGAAAGTTGCATTGCAGAATTCCAGTCGCATAACACTACTTGTTTGATCTTGCTCTACCTTTTTTCTATCCAAATCTCTATAAAATTTGGTTAGTTTAGAGGTTGCTACGTAGAGTTGCATTAGGAGTTGTTAGGAGTATGAGTCTTGGAATGGGAGTCCTATTAGGAGTTAGGGTTTAAAAGGCCTCTAAATAGCCTTGTAATCATTCACTTCTCATCATAAATAGATGAATATTTTCTGCAGCCTTTGAATAGCAACTTGGAGGGAAGAACCCCTATAGAGTTCCAAGGAGGTTGATCCCCTATAGAGATCACCCTAAGCTTAGAATCCGCAAGGGTTCTAACATAGTACTAAAAAGTACTATTTTACACTTGAGCAGTATCTTTTGTTGACCTCCGTCCAGCAAAAAAATAAGCTCTATCATGAGCTCAAATCAAACATAAAGTGGACCTAGTTGGCCCACAATTGAATTAGTAGGATTTCTCTAAAACTAACTCAAATAGGACTCAAATCAAGATACTAACTACGACACAAGATAAATAATTATAACACACAATCTTTATTATCGGCACATCAATCGACCTTTCGACGAACTCTTGATATCCTTCCAGTGAACCCCCAGTGAGCTCTCGATCTCATGTCAGTGAACTCTCAGGAAACCTTTGCAAAACTCCCAATGAGTTCCTGACGACTATCGATGAACTCCCGGTAACCTCCGATGAATTGTCGGCGAGCTCCCACCGCATCATTCGAACCCCAACCCGATGCCCGATCTTGACTCTAGCCCAATGACATTCTTTCTTAATTGTTTTACCTTTTCCCAATCATAGTTAATCCTGGATCACTTATCTTTAATATATATGTTAAATTATAAACACACCAATTAGTTTTATCATCAAAATTTGAGATTCAACATTCTCCTCCCTCCCCTCTTTTCTCAGCTAACCACCTGGTGCATGAGGATAGCGAAGAAGAATGGAGTGCTTCTTCCACGTTCACTACAAGGTGGTATACAAAAGCTATGTAGAAGATAAGCAAAAGCTACAAATTTTTACGTTGCAATTAGAGGAGCATCGCAGTATCGATCCACCATGTGGATGCCGCTAGAGAGGAGGACATCTGATGTCCTTTATTTATTCTTATAGATCTAGGTTTCTAAGGATATATAGTCTCCCTAAGTAAAACATCTAACACATGTTACATAGAAATTTTTTATTTTATGATTTTTTGTGCACCAATTATTGCCCGATGATTTGACTAACATGGGAGACCTTTTTATTTTGCTTTTCTACTGTGTATATGATACTTCTGATAAGGTTTCCTAGCAAGAACTTGTGTGATAGGTACTTGAATAGATTCAGCCTCTAGAATGGTACTTGAGATAGGTTCTCTAACCTCACTCAACTCTATCATATCCTCACTATTTTTGCTAAGAATGTGTTCCTTATTAAGAAACACTGTTCTCTTTGCAAGAAATACCTTTTAGTCCTCTAATTGATAGAAATAGTATTCATAAGTTTTCTTATGGTATCCCACAAACTTGCATCGCTCCGTCCTTGATTTCAAGTTGTTGGGGTTGTGCCTTTTAACATGGGCAGGGCAACTCTAAATCTTAATAATCTTAAGATCAGGTTTCTTTCCTTTCTATATCTCATATAGTGTAACACTACTAACCTAGATAGAACTATGTTCATAAGGTAAGTTACGGTCTTAAAGGACATATCTCTAGAATAAAATAGGTAGGTCGACAAAACTCATCATGGACCACACTATGTCTAACAGCATACAATTCTTCCTTCTGATACATCATTGAGTTAAGGTGTGTAAGGACATGTCTATTAGGATAGATACCTATGGTCCCTGAAGAAATGGGTAAACTCTATACTTAAGTACTATCCTCTTCGATCCGATCGAAGAGTCTTAATACTCTTTTCAATCTGGTTCTATATTTCATTCTTGTATTCCTTGAATTTCTCGAAGGTTTCAGACTTGTACTTCATCAAGTATACATATTCATATCTAAATAAATCATTAGTGAATGTAATGAAGTAGGAGTAATTACGTATGACCTGAGTCGACATGAGACCACACACATTGCTATGTATGCATTCCAATAATTAGTGGCTCTCTCTCCAATTCCACTAAATAGAAAGTTTATCAATTTTTCATAAAGATAAGGCGCGCAGTTGCATATGACTCATAATCGAATGGATCTAAGTGTCCATTCTTCAATAATTTTTGAATTCTTTCATCATGAATATGACTTAGCCTACCATAAGTATACACTATTCACCTTATCTCATTTCTTCTTGGATACACTTATATTCAAAATCAAATAAACTATTATGCAATATTCTCCTAGTGATGATCTTATCATTTAAAATTAATGAATAATTATTATTCTCAAAATCTAATTTATATTCTATAACTATCAAACATGAAATGAAGATAATATTTTTGATAATAGAAGGAACGTAATAACATGCATCTAATATAATAGTAGCTCCACTAAGTAAATATAGGGTGACATTGCCAATAGCAACTGCAGCAACTCTTACTCTATTGCTTATATTGATGTCCATCTTATCTCTTGCCAATCTCCTAGGCCTTGTCAGAATCTACAACGAATTACAGATATGATAAGTACTCCTGATATCCAATACTAATGTATAATCATAAGAATTTGATAAAGGAGACTCATCATGAATGTACCTGAAGCTTCTTCAAGTTTTTGTTTCACCTTCTCTGCAAGGTACTATTTATAGTTCCTCTTCCAATGTCCGTTTTTGCCATAGTGGAAGCACTAGCCTTTATCCTTTACCAGGTCTTTCTTGGCAACCTTTATCTTACCCAGTTTTCCCTTGCCCTTGCTATTCTTATAGGACTTATTAGCTTTCCTTTTCTTTTTGGTCTCACCAATATAGAGAACTGATTTTTCTTTCTTGATGGCACTCTCTACCTTCCTTAATATATTAAGGAGCTTAGGGAGAGTTATCTCAAGTTTATTCATGTTAAAATTCATGATAAATTATAAAAAAGAGTTTGAGAGGGACTGAAGTATAAGGTCTATGCACAAGTTATCCTCTAGAATCATTCCTAGACCTATGAGTTTCTCGATCCACTCAATCATCCTCAAGATATAGTTCTGAACCAATGTCCCATCTGTTATCCTAGCATGAAAGAGACTCTTGGATTTCTCATATCTCTAAGTTCTTCTATATTCCTCAAATAGTTGGCGAAGATGAAGGAGGTTGAAATTAGTATCAATGCTCTCATATTGCCTCTGTAGCTCAGGAGCCATAAAGGCCAACATATAGTACTTAACTAAGGTGGAATTGTCTATGTGCTTCACGTAGTGAGTGATCTCATCCTTACTTACTATTTCTTTTAGCTTGGGCATAATCATGTCAAGTATATATGTGATTTTCTCTACTATAAGAATGACTCTCAAGTTGTAGAGCCAATCCGTGTAGTTAAGACCAGTGAGACAATTGGCATCAAGTATGTCATATAGCTGGTTTATAAGTAACATGTTTTTGACAAACAAAAGATGTAGTATAAATAAATAATATGTATACTTTACAAAAGTAAATAATTAAGACATAGACTTTTATTTTAATACACTCTCACTAATTTCTGATGAGTCATATCATACGCTCAACATGTGAAATGAAAGTCTACGGCAGAAGTAGACTTCTAGTGGGGATCAAGATCCAATCGACATCATATTGTAACCTCGAGAGACTTGAGCAATCACACTAAACCCAAAAAGGTATACAACTCTTGTCAATTACAGTCTCTTATGATTATCATCTTATTCGACCTCTGAAATATCATGGCTTCAAGGGACTTAACTAACTATGATGATCGGTTAAGTCATCACCATCATTCCAAAATGAGTTAGATTTGATGATATGCCCTCAAGACACTCGACCAAGTAGACCATGTCCTTAGATTATCGATGACATACCTATATTATAGGTAAGATCTCAAATCACAAGATATATGAGCCTTGAGAGACTTGACCAACTCAACCTACGTCAGGATTCAATTTATCACTATAACGATGGAAGGCCACGTGGGTCAATCTAATTGTCTCACACTTATCAACTTAATATTATTATAGGAGGAGGTTTTGCTTCGATCTCCTAATATGATATGTCATATACATAAATATTATATATATATATATATATATATATATATATATATATATCTACATCGCATACAAATATATATAAGTATCTGGTAGGTATATAATCATCTACATATCACATATGAGCAATCATACCAGATGATCATAGACCACATCCTAATATGATCGGGCCTAAGCCAGTGGGCCCAATCACTCACATCACGATCTATGTGTACATTAACGCATCTCTATACTTTATGGTCATCCAACTTGTCATCAAGGGTTCCACCGGCATCTCGATGTATCTCCATGCATCGTGATCATCCGTCTTAGCCTCATGGGTCCCGTTGGCACCTCCCCGCTCCCGCTATACCTTCTCATGTAATTATAACATAATCATACTCACGCAGGCCCGACAATAAATATGAAAAATCAAAAGATCACAAGCCCAAGTGATAATAATAATCACACATGTATACATAAGATCCATGGGTTGTGATCATCCATCCACATCATACATGACATGTACATATCATTATGTCAGATTATTAGATAATTATAATTAATTAAATTAATTAATTATTTTACTAGATTTTGGGATACCTTGTAATAGAGTGCCCCAAATGACAAAAAACAATCTTTATTGTTAGGACCATATTAGCACTAGAGGGGGGGTGGTGAGGAAGTAAATTAGTGAGTAATGAGAAAGTAAATTAGTGAGTAATCAGAATGAAAAGTATGAAAGGAAATACACACCGAATTTATGGTGGTTCGATCATCGTGTTCTACTTCCAATCCCAATTCCCCTTCATTGAGGCCATTAGCTTTCAATAACGATCTTCTTTTGATTGATAAAAATTAACTACCCTTTTTATAACTCTTTCTCCTTTCCATAGGCTCATGAGAGAACCTTCACACCTCTCTTTTACAATAGACTTCACTCCTCCCTTAGAAAACTTCTAAATCTTGAAGGAAGAGACTTATTAATTCAAAAGGAATTTAATTTTTTTTTAAAGTATTCTCTCCCCCTCTTTTACTCTTTTTTTTCTTCCTTAAGCAATAAAGAATGGGGTATTTATAGACCTCAAATGGTTTTAAAAGATGGAGCCAAAGTTTAAATTTTTGGATTTTCAAGGTACTAGCGATACCACAGCCTGCACTAGGTGGTACTACCACTTGGTAGAACCTGGGAGATCGAGCTCTAGTGGAAGTGTCACTAGCCTGGGTGGTACCACTACCTATAGTAATAAATGTTGACGATACCATCGACTAGTTTGGGTGGTACCATCGCTTGACATAGCCTAAAAGACTGTGCCTTCTAGCAATACCACTGCTAGGTTAGGTGGTACCGCTTGACCCAATTTTGGGTCAGTGAATGGACCTCTTAATGAGGCCAAATCAATCCCAATTAAGACCCAATAGCCCTTTAATTGAGTTAGCATTGTTATACCAAAAACTAACCCAATGAAGACCTAAACAACTTCAATCAAGGCACAAACTATTACAAGCATGAATTTTATGTTATCCAATAGTGTAATTCTTTTCCCTTTCAATCAATGTTCAAATCATCATATGCAAGATATAATATAAAATCAATTTGATGATGGGGTATGCATTTCATTAATACAAAAGAGTCATATAAAAATCTTGACATGAAAGATATCAAAGATGAAGGATTACATCATGAATACCAAAAGATCAAGACTCATTTTGATAAGTTTCCTCTCTAGTAAAACATGAGAATAAATAATAAGCGATCTTGATTCATAAAAACGATTTCAAGTTATAATTTGAAAAAATCAAATAAAAATTCATGATTCATTTGGATAATTCTCCTCTTTAGTAAATGGTAAAAAGAAACATAGGAGATCAAATAATACAAGACCTTGATTCAAAAAAAAAAATCTTAAGTATCAAGTGAAAGATCATGATTCGTGGTGATAAATATTGAAACTCTAATAAAATGAAAGAAACATATGAGAAAAAAAGTTCTTGATTTACGCATTTGAACAAATACTTTTCATTGAAGAGCGAGTTTGAAGATGTTTTAATGTATCTCAAATGATTAGCTTTTTAGGATGTGCATCTTCATGCTTCCATTTGTTGGTTAAGGATTCTTTGGAAGTAGATGTATCCAAGTTTCTCTAGAGAAAATAAAATAAAATTTAAAATTATTATCAAAATCATTTTCTTAGTTCAAGAGATTCAAAAATAGATGCATCGATGACTAAGAGTCTCTTATTGAAAAACTTGATAAGCTTTAGGAATAGAGAAATTTTTAAGAAAAATATATTTTCTTTTTTTGTTTAAATTTATGCGATTGATTTAAGACACACATGTCAAAGTCTTTTATGCCAAAACCATGCATCATTATTTAAAACTGAAAAATAAGTTTGATCACAAAAATTATCAAGATCAATAATATAACTATTAACTAATAAAACATTTTTAATCAAATAATTTCAATGATCATTCCTTTATTATTGTTATTTCAGCTAGTGAGCTTAGTGAAGTGTATTGGATCTCTGGTCAGATGCCTTAAGCATCCATTATTGAGATATTAATTCTTGCTACTAGCTTTCGATCGTAGACATTTCTACAAGAAAGGCAGGTTTGTTCTAGGTACCCATTAAACTTTGAGTCATTCATGAAAAGATCTACCTATCTTGACTAAGAGCATTAAGTTATTTATGGTTTGTTTAGGAACCCAAACTAATTTGTGTGAGCTATATTTTTTAAATAAACATTTATAATCATAATGTCTACATCCACCACAAAAATTACATTTATTTTCAAGGGAAACATACTATATGGGTCCTTTAACAAATATAGTCGGCTTTTGTTGAGTGTCACTACTCACAAAGCTGATTCCTTCCTTTCTACAAACATGACACTTATTGGCAAGAATCATATTTAATAATTTATTACCAATTTTAAAATTTTCTAACGTTTCTTGTAGTAATACATTTTACTTCTTTACTATGTCTAACTCTTCACGTTTAGTACAAGAGGTTAATATGTAATTTTCATGCTCATTTTTTAATCTTTTAAATTTACTAGAGAGAGAAGCATGATCCCTTTTTAGCAATTTATAATTTTTACCAACTAATTTAAGTTCATTAGGCAAAGCATGAAAAGCATCAAGTAATTTATTGGAAGGTAAAGAAGATTTTTTTTGAGTCACTTACCTCATCATTGAGGGCCATTAGATTGTAGTTTACTACCTCATCTTTATTGATTTGCTTCTCATCTTCGGATGTACTTGATTCGTTCCAAGTCATCTTGAGTGTTTTCTTCTTCTTTGGCAACTTCTTCAATTGAAGACTTTCACTTTTGAGGTGCCATGACCTTTTGCATTCATAGCAAGTTATTGTGTCCTTTTTAAGTTCATTTTTATTCTTAGACTCTTGTTTTATGAACTTTTTACATTTTCTTGTGAGGAGTTCAAAGTCATCATCATCACTTAAGCTTTCGCTCGAGTGATCTTCTTTTATTCTAAGTGTCATATCCTTCATGTTCTTTGAAAGGTTGTTCTCATGTTTATTATGTATTATACAAGTCATTTCATAGGTCATTAATGACCCTATAAGTTCTTCAAGAGAAAAATAGTTCAAGTCCTTTGCTTTTTGAATAGTAGCTACTTTTGGATCCTAATTTTTAAGAAGAGATCGTAAAATTTTATTAACAAGTTCACGGTTAGTAAAAATTTTATCAAGTGCTTTCAAACGATTAACAACAACTGGAAAATAAGTATACATGTTACCAATGGTTTCACTTGGCTTTATTCGAAATAATTCATAATTATACACTAAGAGATTAATCTTAGACTCTTTAACTCTACTTATGCCTTCACGTGTGACTCTGAGTGTGTACAAAATATCATATGTAGTTTTGTATATAAAAACATGATTAAATTCATTTTTGTCTAAAGCTTAAAATAAAACATTAATAGCTTTCGCATTTAATGAAAATGATTGTTTCTCTAGATCATTCCATCCATTCATTGGTCTAGAGGATTTTTAAAAATCATATTCTAGAATATTCTATAAATCAAATTCCATAAAAATAAAAAAATCCTCAAACATGTTTTCCAATACATGTAGTCCATCCCATTGAGCAGAGGATGATGAGTTATAAAGGGACTCTTTTGATTGCTAGCAAAAGCCATTTAATCTCTTTTAGGTGTTAAATTAATTGAGAGAACTTAGCTCTGATACCAACTGTTAGGACAGTATCGACATTAAGAGGGGGGGATTAATTTAGTACTTTCGTAAAATCATATCGATTTGAAAACTTGTTCGATCAAACCCGTATTGAAAATATATTTAACTTAAAAATATTTGTAAGAGTAGTGATCAAGTAAATCAGTAAGTAAAAAGAATAAAAATCATAAAAGAAAATGTTAGGATTGAGTTGGCACTAAGAGGGGGGTTAAATTAGTGCAAATGATAAATACTCTATTCGAAAAACTTTCACTCAAGGAAAACTGAAATCGAAAGTGATTTTCTTGGAAGTAGTTAAGTGCGACAAAGTTCGAGGGCAATAGTAAAGTAAAACCGAATGAAGATGCTCGTTCTTTTCTTAGAACTAGTTAAGAGTAATAAAATTTGAAAGTAATAGTAAAGAAAAGCAAGAATAGAGATGCTCACATATTTTATAGTAGTTTGATCTACTTGACCTATGTCCACTCCCGATCCCTCTTCACTCATGGTCAACCGATACCCACTAACAATCTTCTTTCAAGGGTAAAGATCAACTACCCCTTACACACCTTTCTCCTTTTCATACGCTTAGGAGAACAATCTTCATAACTCTCCTTTTCTCAGGCTTAGGAGATTAACCTTTACAGCTCTTTCAATCATTTAACACACTTTACACTTGAAAGAAAAGGGAAAGCTCTCAACCAAATTTAATAGAATTTTACTAAGTTTTCCCTTCACTTTCTTACTGTACCAGGGAAGAATATTTGAGGTATTTGTAGACCCCAATTAGCTTAGAAAATTATAGCCAAAATTCAAACATTGCTAGAAAATTAGGCTATGGGCTGTATCACTGCCATCACCGATGGTACCACTATCGAAAGCATCCCAGGATTTTGGGCGGCGATGGTACTACTGTCGACCATCAATGGTACCACCGCCCAGGTAACCCAAAATATTATTTTTTTAATACTATTTCATACTTGAGTTGTACCTCATTTTGACCTCCTTCCAAGTTAATAAAATAAGCTCTATCGTGAGCTCAAATCAAGCCTTAATTGGACTCGGTTGGCCCCTTATTGAGTTAGTAGGATTTTTTCAAAACTAACTCTAATTAAAGCCCTAACTATAATATTTAAATACAAACATTATTATAAACAATCTTCGTTGTTGGTTGATCTTTCAGCAAACTCTCGGCATCCTTTCGGTGAACTCTCGATGAGCTCCTGCCTTTCGACGAATTACCGGTAATCTCCGATGAACTCCCGACAAGCTCCTGACAACCTGTCGACGAATTCCTAACAAACCTCTAGCGAACTCCTAGTGAGCTCCTATCAGTTTCTAGTGAACTCCTGTCGTATCATCCGAAGCTTTGGCATATCTCAAATTCTTTCGGCCCGATGCCTGATCTTGACTCTGGCCCAACATCAGATTTTTTTTAATTGTTTTACCTTTTCACAATTGTAATTAGTCCTACGTCACTTATCTCTAACACATAGGGTAGATCATAAATCCATCAATTGATTTCATCATCAAAATCTAAGATTTAACAATCTTCCCCTTTTTGATAATGACATCCAATTGATGACGGAGTTAACCTTAACTCCCCCTATCTATATACTATATTTGAAATAGGGTAAACTTAAATTCAAAAGAACCAATCATCTTTAAATTAAAGTGTAGCATTTTTTACCATTCTCAACATGTCATTTTATACATTGTGCATCCTTATAGTTTCAAATCATAACATGTGCAATTTTGAAACATTTCAACATTACTTCATGCATGATACCAACAACAAATCAACATCACTTTGGGCATTGTATGCATGATACTAAAACATTAAAAATTTTAATCATTCATTACCATGATATCAAGATTAACATTATTTTGGGCATACCATTCATGAAACCAGAGCATTTGAATTTTTAATCATTTTAGTAGGCATAAAAATTTTAAATGTTCATCATCTGTCATCATTTCATTTCTCCCCCCTTATAAGATGAGTATACTACTGTTAACTCCCGGCTCGAGCATTTTGGCCACTGGTTGGGCCAAACTAAAGCTATCATGATAGTTAGCTCATTAACCCGGGTCATGACATTTGGTATCAGAGCCGACCTAGTATTCGGACATAGTAAGGGGACTCCCGTTGGAAAGGGCTACTTGTGTGTATGGAGTGCTCTAAACTCCCGACTACTCTGGACTCAACATAGCGTGGAGCCACCACTGGGCTGAGCCTCACATGCACCATGCTAGGGTTCGATCTGAGATATGTTCAACCTTGACGAGGATGTCAAGTATCTGAGTTGGGGAGAATGTAACACCCCTTAGTCCCATATTGGAAGAGTGGGAACATATGAATGTTTTATAAGGGTTGATGAGTGTATTATTATTAATTTTAACTTATGTATCTGAAAGACTAAAATTTTTTTTTTATCAATGCTCTAATTATAAATGCAAAGGGATTATATAATGAAAGTGATGTCATGAAGGATATCAAGAGATATCAATTTAGTGATAGGATATATAATTCATGAATACAAGGGAGTCATGATTCAGTTTTACAAATCTCATCTCTTAGATAATAAAAATAAATCTTATGAGATCAAATAGTAAGGAAAATCTTAATTAATAAAAAAATTATCAAGTTATAATATCGAGAAGTCAAAATCATAATCAAGATAAAAACTTCTCTATAGTTAGTTGCAAAAAGATACATAGGAGAACAAATAAAAGATCTCGATTAATGTATAGGAAATTTCAAGTCATCAAGATCATAATTCATAAAAACAATTCAAGTTATAATTTTAAATAATCAAAAAGATAAATCATGATTTATTTGGATAATTTTTTTAATAAAATGAAAGAATTATAGTGAACGGTCTTGATTTTTATAAAAATTTCTAGTTATAAGATCATAATTCTCCTCATTAGTAAATGGTAAAAAAAGAAATCATAGAAGTTAAAAAATTTGATTCCTATAAAAGATACCTCAAGTCAAGAAATCAAGGAAAAGTTCATGATTTGGTTGGGAAAAAATCTCATTCAAATTCAAATCATTAAAATCACTTCTATAGTTTAGGAGATTCAAAAATATCATGAATAGATTCATCACTTTATCTCTTATTAAAAACTCGATTGAGAAATTTTCAAAGAAAAACTTTCCTTTTTTTAGTTGTTTCAATTTATGAGATTTATTTCTTATAAGAATATCTTTATATTTTATGCCAAGTCCATGCATCGTCATTTAATAACTGAAAATCAAGTTTCAGTTCAAAAAAAATTATCAAGATCATTACAATAAAATATTTTAAAACAAAATTTTTGATTTATTTTAATACCAATGATTTTTTCTTTTTAAGTGAGTCTAACTCTTTAGACTTAATGCAATGAGTTACCATGTAATTGTCATGCTCATTTTACTCTTTTTTATTTTACCTTATTTCACACTTCAATTCCAGAATAATCTAACATTCAATCATACAGCATACAACTTATTTTTAGTCAACATACAACCCATCTTAACATTTAAATCAATCATTCAACAATAATATTTCTAAGCCAATAAATAAAACTCAATCAATACCAACATAATATTTAAATCATTGAATAATAACATTTATATTTAAATTAACCAATATAACATTTATAAGCCAATAATATTTAAAAGTCTAGTGATATATTATGGTTTATTTAGATAAATATTTCCTTTAGTCAATATCAAGAAGAATAGTAAGGGAGTGATTAATGAAAATCCTAGACTCATATAAAATGAGATTTGTTTAGATAAATATTTTTGAGAGCTAAGAAATTTATTTCATATACAATACATCTCAAATCGTAGACACCAATATATCATCTCATTAAAAAAACATATCCAAGATCATCTTCAAAATCGCTTTTCAAAAAATCTCAATGAAAGCAATGTAGACAGTTTCCCATTAAGAATAGCTAAGGTTTTTTTGTTCTAATTTATTTTTGTGCTAGTACGCTCTATTTATGTATCATCGAAAAACAATCAAGATTAATTATATAACCATGAACCATCTTTAACAAAGAGATTTATTATAATCAAAACAAAAATTATTAAATTTCATTCATCTTGATTAAAATAATCTTTCCTTATTTTTTTTGCTTTGGCTAGTGAGCTTAAAAAGTATGTTAGATCTTAAGTCATGTGCATTGAGCATCTACTATCAAGATACTATTTGGTGCTCCTAGCCTTTATTTGGAAACAGACCTGTAAGAAAGGGGGTTTTGGTTTAGGTATAAATTTGACTTTGGGTTCCTCATTAAAAGCTTTACCTAATTTTACTAAAGGTATTAAGTTGTTTATGATTCCTTTAGGAACCCAAACCAACTTGTATGGACTATACCTTCTAATTGAGTATCTATATGTAAAATATCCAACTCTATCATAAAAATTATACTTGTTTTAGGTGAAGATTATAATCTGGGTCATTTAACGAAGATAATTGACTTTTGTTGAGTGTTACCTAAAAAGCCAATACCTTTATTTCTATGAACATGACCCTTATTAGCAAGGATCATGGTTAAGGATATGTTGCCTATTTTAAACTTTTCTATAGTTTATTGTAATATGATATTTTCCTTTTTAATTACATCTAACATTTCACATTTAGAGCAAGAAGTACATGGTGTTGATGCTTTATGTAAAGTTTTAAGTTCACTAACAAGTATAATCCTTTTTGAGTGATTTATAAGTTTTGCTAATCTTTTTAAACTCATCAAATAATTCATGAAAAGCATTGAGCAACTCATCAAATCTAAAAGAGGCTTCGAGTGAGTCAATTACCTCATCATTGATAGCCATGAGTGCATAGTTTACTACTTCTTCTTAGTTGTGCTCTTCATCTTCAGAGTGCACCAGCTTCTTGCGTTCACAACAAGTGGTTGTGTCCTTTTTTTATTCATTTTTATTTTTATGATATTTATTTTTTTCACAAATTTTTTGAGTTTTCTTGTTAGAAGTGCAATGTCATTGTCTTCATACTCGAGGTTTTACTCGATGAGTCTTCGTTTGTTCTCAGTTCAATATCCTTCATGTTCTTTGGAAGGTGTTCTTCTTTTGTTCTCAATTCAATATCCTTCCTGTTCTTTGGAAGGTTGTTCTTATGTTCGTCTTTGCAAGTTATTTCATTTACTTTTTATTCCTTTAATTTATTTGTATCTTTATATGTGACTTCTAATGTATGCTCTATATCAAAAGAAGAATCACAAGAAGAAATCCGATTAAATTTATTTTTGTCCAAAGCACAAAACAAATCATTCATAGTTTTGGCATTTAAAGTAAATAATTTTCTTTCATAATTATTCTAATCATTTATAGGATTAGAAGATTTATGGAATCCATTTTCAACAATGTTCCATAATTAAAAATATATAAAAATAAAAAAATCCTCATTCTAGTTTTCTAGTAGGTGTAGTCCGTCCCATTGAACATAGGAGGATGTGTAATAAAATGTCCCTCGTTAATGCTAAAGAAAATTATTATACTCACTTGGGTGTCAATCTAATTGAGTGAATGTGGCTCTGATACCAACTGTTAGGATCGAGTTGGCACTAAGAGGGGGGAAGGAATTAATGCAAGTGATAAATACTCAGTTCAAAAATTTTCGCACAAGGAAAACTAAAATTGAAGTGTTTTTCATGGAAGTAGTTAAGAGCGATTGAGTTCCAAGGTAATAGTAAAGAAAAACTGAATTAAGATACCCGTGCTTTTCTTTAAACTAGTAAAGAGCAATCAAATTCGAAAGCAATAGTAAAGAAAATCAAGAATAGAGATACATATTTTATAGTAGTTTGATCCAACTGAGCTACGTCCACTCTCAATTCCTCTTCACTCGAGGCCAACCGGTGTCCACTGATGATCTTATTTCAATGGTGAAGATCAACTACCCCTTAACAACTTTCTTTCTTTTATAGGCTTAGGAGAACTATTGGTTACAGGTGCTCTACAAGCCAATCATGTGAGTGATGGCACATGTGACACGCTATAAGATCTTTTTACTAAAGATTATTATTAGCATATTCTCACATTATATTATTTATTATATATATATATATATTGTGATGTCCCTAGTTCTATGCAATGGGAATTGAATCATAATCAGATCATGATAATGAGATCGATTCGTCTTTAAACACAGATATTTACTATATACTTATCCATATGATGAAGGCGGCTAGTCTCGTAGCCACTTGTGTGGGGACACTAAGGGTACAGTACAGGTGCTCATTGGAGAATGAGTTCACTGATTGATTTGCTTACGAAATATTGTATGGTTAATGATACCTAATATCAGACAGTAATTCCGTAGTCACAATTGTATATATGCTCCTTAGACTTGAGACACCAAGGATGCCTAGTTTAAGTACTTATTTCTTTGATGTCAGACTTACAAGTTTGGAAAGTTTTAGATCTGTTACAATCAGTTATCAGGATTGGTAGCCAACCTTATTAAGGCAATTGAGTGTTAATAGAGGATCATCCACTCTTTGTATTATGAGAGGAATATCCCGTGTGGTTTTGCTCAGACAAATCCCTAGCCAAGGTCATTAAGATTGAGAAAGAATAAGTTCTCCGAGAGAATCCGATTAGAGCGAGACTCGAATAGATTCCGTATGTGGTCTGATAGTACCATACCTGATATGTTGCCTGTAAAATATTAGATATATGAGAGGCTATAGATATACGATAACTAAGAATAGACAGGTCTAATGGATTAGATCCACTGTACCATTTGTGGAGTATGACGCAGTAGCATAGTACATCCACAATCGAAGAGTCAAGTGAATTTTTATGAGATAACAATTCACTAAGTCAAAAGAGTTATGATAGGGAGGACTCACGGCCAGCTCGGTATTGGGCTTAGAGGGTCACACACATATGGTGGATATTTCAGCGAATAGAGGATTGGATATGAGTTATCCAATTAGCCCCTGTTCTCATTGATTAGACCCAACATTAATGGGCTCCTTGCATAAGGTCTAATTAGAGACCAATTGAGATTATTAGATAGAGATCTAATAATCTAAGATTAATGGGTAGTTTGATGGAGATCCAATATCCACTAAGGCAGAATTGCTAGGGTTTTTGGCCAAACCCTCATACTATCCTCCCTCCCTCATCTTCCCAGCTGACCAACCCTTCCTTCCTGTGAGAGGGTAGTGAAGAAGATAGTAGATCTTATTTCATGAGTATTATGAGAAAGTGTGCAAGAGTTGTATGTTTTGGGCTACGATTAGAGAAGCAACGCAAAGATCCACCGTATGGATACCTAGAGAGAGGAGGATGTTTGAGCTCTCCTCTCCTCTCCATTTAGATCTGGATTTAGGGTAATCTCTCCTAGGTAATAAATCTCTCACGTATCGTTTTTTTTTTTTTTTTTTTTTTTTCATGCACCAATTGCACGATGATTTGATGATACACAAAAATTTTTGTTTTGTTCTTCTACTATGCATGTGATGCTCCCGTTGAGTTTCCCAACAAGAGCAACCTTTACAACTCTCCTTTTCTTAGGCTTAAGAGATCAATCTCTATAACTATTTTTAACCCTTCCCTTAACACCCACTTTACACTTGAAAGAAAAAGGAGATCTCTCAACCAAATTCGATAGAATTTTATAAGTTTTTCCTTCACTTTCTTGCTCTACCAAGCAAGAATAGTTGGAGTATTTATAGACCCCAATTGACTTCAAAAATTAGAGCCCAAATTCAAGCATTATCAGAAAATCAGGGTACGAGCGGTACTACCACCATCATCGATGGTACCACTACTGAAAGTACCCCAGGATTCTAGGCGATAGTGATACTACTGCTGCTTGGGTGATACTACCATTGCCTGGGTGGTACTACCATCGATCACCGATGGTACCATCCCCTAGGTAACCTGGAATAATAGTTTTTAAGTACTATTTAGTACTTGAGTTATACCTCATTTTGAGCTCCTTCCAGGTCAACGAAATGAGCTCTATCATGAGCTCACATAAAACCTTAATTGGACCCATTGGCCCCTAATTTAGTTAGTAGGATTTCTCCAAAACTAACTCTAATTAAAATACTATCTAAATATATAAAGATAAACACAATTACAACCAATCTTCATTGTTTGGCATGTGAATTGATCTTTCGATGAACTCCCGGCATCCTTTTGGTGAACTCTCGACATCCTTCTGGTGAACTCCCGATGAGCTCCCGATCACCTTCTGTCGAACTCCTGGCAACCTCTGATGAACTCCCAACAACCTATCAGCGAACTCTTGGCAAACCTCTGGCAAACTCCCAGCGAGCTCCCATCACTTTTTGACAAATTCCTATCGCATCGTTCGAAGCTTTGGCGTGCCCCCGATTCTTTCGGCCCGATACTCGATCTTAACTCATGCCCAACATCATATTCTTCTTTAATTGTTTTACCTTTTCATGGTCGTAGTTAGTCCTACATCACTTATCTCCAACACATAAGTTAGATCATAATTCCATCAATTGATTTCATCATCAAAATATGAGATTCAACAGAAAATGCACACCAAATTTGTAGTGGTTCGGTCATTATGACCTACATCTACTTCCAATTCCTCCTCCATTTAGGCCACCAGCTTTCACTAACAATCTTCTTTCAATGGACGAAGAATAACTACCCTCTTTTCAACTCTTTCTCCTTTTCATAGGCTCAAGAGAAAACCTTCACACCTCTCTTTTACAATAGACCTCACTCCTTTGTTAGAAAACTTCTAACTCTAGGAGGAAGAGAGTTACTAACTGAAGAAAGATTATAACTCTTTTTTCTTAAGTATTCTTTCCTCCTTTTTTACTCCTTTTCTTGCTTCGTCAAGCAAGAAAGAGTGGGGTATTTATAGACCCCAAATGACTTTAAAAGATGTAGCCGAAATTTAAATTTTTTGATTTTCAGGGCACTAGTGGTACCACCACCTATATTGGGTAATACTATCGCTTGGCAAAACCTTAAAGATTGAGCTATAGAGGTACTACCATCAGCCTGGGTGGTACCACTGCCTATAATAAAAAATGCTGGTAGTACCACCGCCTGGCACAACCTAGAAAACCATGTCTTCTAGTGGTATCACTACCAGGTCTAGCGGTGCCATCGCCTGACCCAACTTTGGATCATTGAATAGGCCTCTTAATAGGTCCAAATTAGCCCCAATTAAAGCCTAATGACCCCTTAATTAAGTTAGCATGGTTATACCTAAAACTAACTCAATTAGGACATAAACTACTTCGATCAAGGCATAAACAATTAGAAACATAAATTATATGTTGTTTAACATGTCATTGGTTTATCCGACATTTCGTTCGAACCTTCGGTGCATCATCCTCTTCTTCGATGTATTGCCCAATCCATCGACATGTTGACCTCTCACAATATTTAATCTTCTTGGCACAATATCTGATTCTTCTAGCCCGATGTATAAGCTCACGGCACAAAGTCTATCTTCTAGCAAATCGACCAATCCTCAAGCTCTAATTTCTGACATGATCCACTCCAGCCCAACGTCCAATTCACCTTCTTTAATTGATTTACATTTCCATGATCGAAGTTAGACCTGTGTCACTTAAACTCTCATTAGATTATGACTTTATCAATTGATTTCATCATCAAAATTTGAGATTTAACACTTATGTGACTAAGAAACCCTAGCCGTTAGGGACACCCCTATGGCTAGGAGTCCTTAGCCATAGAGCAACCTGTTAGGATCAAAATGACACTAAGAGGGGGGTGGGTGAATTATTGCTTATAAAAAATTTATATCGATATGAGTATACATTTGATAAAGGTTAAATCTGAAATACATTTAAACTTAAAAGCGTTTGTAGGAAGATAATGATTAAGTAAAGTAATATACAAAGACAAGTAAATAATAGAGAGGAGAAGAGAAGGCACACCAATTTCTAACGGTTCTGTGTTGTGACCTATGTCCACTTCTAATTCCTCCTCAGTTGAGGTCACCGGCTTCTACTATTTATCTTCCTTTAATGGGTGAAGATCAACTACCCTCTTACAACTCTATTCTTCTTTCATAGGTTCAAGAGATAACCTTTGTATTTCTCTAAGCTCTCTCTTAAACAAAAACTACACAAGAAGAAATGAGGGGGAGCTCTCAAAGAATTACAACAGCGTTTTCATAAGTTTTTTGCTCTTAATTCTTATATTCTTAAGCAAGAATGGGTGAAAAATTTGTAGGCCCCATATGGCTTCAAAAGTGGAGCTAAAATTTAAATTTTTGGAGATTTTTGGAGGTGTTGACAGTCTCTTCCCTTAGAGACTATGTTCTGGTGGTAGTACCATCAGCTTGGGTGGTACCACCGCCTAGCACAGTCTAGGAGACTATGTTTGGGAGATCGTGTCTTTGAAGACCATGTCTTATCTAATCTTCTGTTACTGAAATGATATTTATAATAAGTCCAAATTAATCTCAATTAAGGCCTAATGGCCTCTTAATTAAATTGGTTATGCTACACTCAAAGCCAACTCAATTAGAACTCTAAACTACTTTGATCTAGACAAATTATTATGAAGTGTTAATCATGTTTTCTAACATGTCATTTGTTCATCCGAACTCTCAGTGCATCATACTCTTATTCGGCATATTGCTCGATCCATCAACATGTTGACTCCCGCAACATCCGATCTTGTCGCAATATCTGATTTCCGGCTCGATGCCCGTTCTTTAACTTCGGCCCAACATTTGATTTCCTACTTTAATTTTTTTGCCTTTTCATGATCAAAGATTATCTTGCATCACTTTCTTGAACACATATTAGATCATAACTTTATCAATTGATTTTATCATCAAAATCTAAGATTCAACAATCTCTCCCTTTTTGATGATGACAACCAATTAATAATGGAGTTTAACTAAACTCCCCCTATCTATATACCATATTGTAATAAAGAAAACTCGAATTCAAAAAGAGTGATAAGCTTTGAATTCAAGTCGAAACAATCTGAATCATAGTTGAAATATCATTGCATGCATCATAAAATCATAAATATTTCATGCATAATATCAAATCATCAAATTACATCATATCATTCATGATTCAAGTTTTAAATTATCATCATATATTTTTCCCCTTAAAGTACATCATACATGTATGATTAAATCATCATAACTTCTCCCCATTTGTTATCAACAAAAAGGAGAAATGTGTTATATGTAAGTTTTGTCTTTTTTTGGGAGGTGCAAGTTTATAAGTTTTTCTCCCCCTTTGTAATTGTCAAAAAAAATAAAGAATGAAAGGATTTAATGATGTAAAAATTTGTTATCACATGAAAAACATGAATCATTTCGATAAATTTTTCTTTCGTAAATATCAGGAAGAGAAACCATAAGAAACGATCTTGATTAAAAGGAAAAACTTAAGTCATGAAAACTGAGAAACCAAGATAATGATTAAAACATATATATAAATAGTTCATGCATTTGTTAGATTGAACATGCATATCTCTCTCCTAATAAAATCAAATTGTTCTACATTTAATGGCTTTGTAAAGATATCAACCAATTGATGTTTTCTACCTATAAATTCTAAAGATATATCATGGTTGTTGACGTGATCTCTAATAAAATGATATCTAATATTAATATGCTTAGTTCATAAATGTTGAATAGGATTTTTTGATAAGCATATTACGCTCGTGTTATCAACTTTATAGGGATGTCTTTAAAACAAAGTCCATAATCTTGTAAAGTATTTTTCATCCATATTATTTGAGTACAACATGTATCTACTAAAACATATTCAACTTCAGCTGTGGATAATGCAACACTGTTTTGCTTCTTGGAAGATCTAGAGATTAGTGCATGACCTACAAATTAACAATTTCCGAAGGTACTTTTTCTATCTATCCTACATCCTCCAAAGTCAGTATCAGTATAAGCAATTAAATCAAAATTTTTAGATTTGGGATACCATAATCCTAGATTTGGAGTTCATTTCAAGTTTCTAAATATTCTTTTAACTGCTTTATAATAAGATTGTTTAGGATTCGACTGAAATCTTGCACATAGGTAACACTAAACATAATATATGGTATAGTTGCAGTTAGATATAGCAAAGTACCTATCATTCCTTTAAAAGTTTTTTGAATAAAGCATTCACCTGATTGTCTAAATCCAATTTTGTAGTGTTGTTTATAGGTGTATTTATAACTTTAGCACTATCCATATTAAATTATTTTAATAAATCTAAGGTATACTTGGTTTTACTAATAAAGATACCATCATTTAATTATTTTATTTGTAATCCTAAGAAAAAATTTATTCACCCATTAGGCTCATTTCAAATTCTTGGCTCATACTCTTGATAAAAGATCACATAAGAATTCATTTGTTGAACCAAAAATAATATCATCAACATAAATTTGAATGATAAAAGAATATTTTTTAAAATACTTAAAAAATTATATGATATCAACATTGCCTTTCAAAAAATTATTTAAAATAAGTAAAGATCTTAGTCTTTCATACCAAGCCCTAGGGGCTTGTTTCAACTCATAAAGAGCCATATATAATTTGAAAATATGATTCAAAAAAGATCATTTTCAAAATCGGGAGGTTGTTTAACATAAACTTCTTTGAAATGAAACCATTAAAAAAATTACTTTTGACATCCATATGAAATAACTTAAAATTCTTAAAAGAGGCAAAGGCAAGAAGCATCTTTATGGCTTCAAGTCTAGCCACAGGAGTAAAGGTCTCTTTATAATTGATCCCTTCTTCCTGGTTAAAACCCTTGGCCGCTAATCTAACCTTGTTTCGAACTATGATACCATTTTTATCTTACTTGTTTCTAAAGACTCATTTAGTATCAATCACTAAATGGTCACTAGGTCTAGGAACAAGCTCCCACACCACATTTATCTCAAATTCGTTTAACTCTTCATGCATTGCAATAACCGAAGAATCAGTTTTTAGGACTTCCTCAATGCATTTTAACTTAATTTAAGATAAAAATACAGTGTTAGCATAAAAATTTTTAAATGATGAATGAGCTTGAATAGCTTTTGATATATCTCATATTATTAGCTCCTTAGAATGAGCATCTACATACTTCATTCCTTGGGTAAGGATTCCTTGAAAGTAGATACATCTAAGTTGTTTCGAAGAGGAGATTTTTTATTTAAATTTAATATACCAAAATCAAAATCATCATCAAAATCAATTTTCTTTAATTCAAGAACCACATTAAACACAATATAGGTGGATTCCTCAATTACTAGAGTTCTTTTATTAAAAACATGTTAAACTTTTGAAATTGAGGAATAATAAAGAAATATGCCTTCATCAGATATTGCATCAAACTTTCCTAAGGCATCTTTTTTATTCAAAATAAAATATTTACAACCAAAAACTTTGAAATATGAAATACTATATTTTTTATTATTCCATAATTCATAAGGAGTTTTGGAAAGTAATAATCATATGAGAACCTTGTTCATAATATAGTATGTCATGTTAATGGCTTCGGCTCAAAAAAAATTGGGTAGGCTATGTTCGTTTAACATGGTTCTATCTATTTCTTATAAGCTCCTATTTTTTTCTTTCCACTACTCCAATTTGTTGTAGATTTCTAGGATTAGAAAAATTATGATTTTACCCATTTGACTCATAAAAAGTTTGAAAATCACGATTTTGAAACTTACCATCATGATCACTATGTATAGATGAAATCATAAAACCCTTTTTATTTTGAGCAAGTTTGAAAATTTTTTAAAAATATTTAAAAGAATCACTTTTGTGTGCTAAGAAATAAGTCCATGTGTACCTACTATAATCATCTACAATAACAAACATATATTTGTTACCTCATAAGCTTGTAATATCAATTAGTCCAAATAAATCCATATGGATCAATTGTAGTTGCCTAAGGTGCTTATTTGATTTTTTGATTTGAAACTATTTTTTGTTTGTTTTTCAAGTTCGTATGCATCATAAACTTTGTCTTTTATAAACTTGATGCTAGGCATTTCTCTTACTAGATTTTTAGTTTAGATTTGGTTTAATAGTTTCATGCTAGCATGTCCTAGTTTCTTATGTCAAATCTATGCATCATCATTTAAGGCCGAAAAACATATTTCATTATAAAAATTATCAATGTCAATAGTATACACATTATTGCTTCTTAAGGTAATCATAGAACTATTTTTATGTGATATTTTAATTGTATAAGTATTAGATTCAAATTTGATAATGTACCTTTTTATTACATAATTAACTAATGCTTAGTAAATTATGTTTCGAACCATCAACTAATAATACATCTCCAATCAATATTTGATTTATTACCTATGGTTCCTTTCCTAATGATTTTTTTCATGTTGTCTCCGAATGTGACAAATCCTTCATTTAGGCTAGTAAGCTTAGAGAAATGAGTTGGATCTCTAGTCATGTGCCTTGAGCATCCACTACTAAGGTAATATTTTGTGCTTCTAGCCTTCGTTCGGAGTCATACCTTCAAGAAAGGACATTTTGGTTTAGGTACCCATTTGACTTTAGATTCCTCATGAAAAACTCTATCTAATTTTACTAATGGCATTAAGTTATTTATGGTTCCTTTAGGAACCAAAATTAATTTATGTGGACTATGCCTTTTAGATGAACATTTATAGGCATAGTGTTCAATTCTACCACAAAAATTATATTTGTTTCTAGGTGAAACATATAATATAGGTCCTTTAACGAAGATGGTTATCTTTTGTTGAGTGTTACTCACAAAGCCAATTCCTTCCTTTCTATGAATATGACCTTTATTAGCAAGGATTATGTCTAAGGATTTGTTATATATTTTAGAATTTTCTAATATTTCTTGTATTGAAACATTTTCTTTCTTGAGTGTATATAAAGTCTTCACATTTAGTGTAAAGGAGCTATCCTATATTTACCATAAAAGGAAGACTCATTTGTGTTACTTATCTAGTTGCCAAATGTCATTAAAGCATAATTTGTAACTTCTTCCTTGATGGTTGGTTCCTCGTCTTCGGATGAACTTGAGTCGTCCCAAGCAGCTTTGAATGTATTCTTCTTCTTCTTTGGTTGCTTCTTCTTCACTCAGAGACATTTATTTTTTAACTATCCTGGCATCTTACATTGTAACATATTATTAAGTCTTTTTTAAATTCACTTTTGTTCTTAGAATCTTGTTTTGTTTTGGTCATTTTTAAGAATTTCTTAAATTTTCTTGTAAGAAGTGCTAAGGCTGCATCATGATCATCGTCACTTGAGTTTTCTCTCAAGTGGTCATCCTTGATTCTAAGTGTCATGTCCTTATTTTTTAGAAGGTTATTCTCAAGTTCATTATATGTTATACACCATTTCATAGGTTATCAAACACCCGATTAGTTCTTTAAGCAAAAAGTTATTTAGTTCCTTTGCTTCTTGCATTGTTGTTACTTTAGGATCCCAACTTTTTAGAAGGGACCTTAATATTTTGGTAACAAGTTCAAAATTAGAAAAACTTTTACCAAGCGCTTTTAGACCATTGACAACATTCATAAAACGGGAATACATGTCTCTAATGGTCTCACTTGGTTTCATGTGAAACAACTCATAGCTATGCACCAAAAGATTAATTTGACTCTTTGATTCAACTAGTGCCTTGTTGTATGACTTCGAGTGTGTGCCAAATCTTGAACATAGTTTCACATGTAGAAACCCGATTAAATTTATTTTTATCAAGAGCACAAAATAAAGCATTCATCACTTTAGATTCAAAGAGAAAGTCTTCTTTTCTGAATCATTCCATTCATTCATTGGTTTGGAAGACTTTTCAAAACTAATTTCAATAATATGCCATAATTCAAAATTCATAGAAAGTAGAAAAATTCTCATTTGAGTTTTTTAATATGTGTAATCCATACTATTGAATATGGGAGGACAAGTGATAGAAATTCTCTTTTGATTGTCAACAAAAGTCATCTCTCTTAGGTTTTAAACTAAATAGAGAGAAACGTGGCTATGATATTAATTGTTAGGATAAAAATGACACTAAGAGAGGCAGGGGGGGGGGAGGGGGTGGAGGGGTGGTTGATTTTGGTGTTTAATTAGTGCTTTTGAAAAATTTATATCGATTTGAGTATTCATTCGATAAAGCTTGAATCCAAAAAGCATTTAAACTTAAAAGTATCTGTAGGACGATAATGATTAAGTAAAGAAATTTACAAAGACAAGTAAACAATAGAGAGGAGAAGAGAAGGCACACCAATTTATAGTGGTTTGGTCTCGTGACTTACGTCCACTTTCGATTCCTCCTCTATTGAAGTCACCATCCTCCACTATTGGTCTTCCTTTAATGGGTGAAGATTAACTACCCTTTTACAACTACTCTATTCTCCTTTTATAGATTCAGGAGATAACCTTGACAACTCTCTAAGCTCTCCATTAAACAAAAACTACACAAGAAGAAATAAAGGACAGCTCTTAAAGAATTATAATAACATTTTCACAAGTTTTTTACTCTTAATTCTTACATTTTCAAGCAAGAATGAGTGCGTATTTATAAGGCCCAAATGGCTTCAAAAGTAGAGCCAGAATTTAAATTTTTAGAGATTTTTTGAGGTGTTAACAACCTCTTCCCTTAGAGACTGTGTTTTGGTGGTAGTACCACTAGCTTAGGCAATACTATTCCTGACACAATTTCGAAGACTTTGTCATCTTGGAGATCGAATCATCGAAGATCGTGTCTTATCTAACCTTGGGTTACTAAAATAATATGTCTAATAAGTCCAAATTAGCTCCAATTAAGGTATAATGGCCTCTTAATTGAGTTGATTATGCTACATTCAAGGCCAACTCAATTAGAACTCTAAACTACTTTGATCTTGACAAATTATTACAAAATATTAATCATGTTATCCATCATTTGTTTATTGGAACCCTCGGTACATCATGCTCTCCTTTGGTATATTGCTTGATCCATCGGCATGTTGACTCCTATAACATTCGATCTTGACATAATGTTCAATTTTCGACCCGATGCCCATTCTTTGACTTCAGCCCAATGTTTGATTTCCTACTTCAATCGTTTTACCTTTTCATGATCGAAGAATGTCTTGTATCACTTTTTTTAACACAAATTAGATCATAACTTTATCAATTGATTTCATCATCAAAATTTGAGATTCAACACAACCTTAGGTGGCCAAGAAACTCTAGCTCCCAAGGTGTCTCTTGCAGCCAACACTTTTAGCTACAAGCTACCATGGGTGGCTAGCAAAGCCCGAGACACCATGTAGCCCCTTGCGGCCAGGAGTCCCCAACCACAGGGTTACCACCTACGACTATAAAACCCTAGCCACCATGGGTTCCACATGCATGGGGTTTACTCCTTGGCTACATGGGGTTTACTACTCCTTGGCTGCATGGGGTTTACTACTTGCCGGAGAGCAGTGTGGCTGCTCTTGGTTTGAAGTAGGTGGCTAGGCCAAGAGTCTCTTATAGGGCTCTTGGTCAAGGCTGCAAGCAACCTTTGGCCGAACCATAGGACATTATTGCCCTCTTCTCCCTCTTTTGTGTCAATAGTTTTGATGTCAAAAATCCTCTCCATAGCGTCTCTCAAATCTAAAAAACTATGACAAAATTTGTAGCAATCAGCATAGAAAACAACCTACATGATTAATAACAATATTGTTTATAGCTAATCATCGCATGATGAACCTAGCTCTAATACCACTAGTGGGAAACCATGTAAGAGCATCACATGTATAGTAGAAAACAAAAACAAAACTAGTTTCCCACATTTATCATATCGTCATGCGATGATTAGTGCTCAAAAAATAATAATATTAAAAACTGCATAACATGTGTTAGATGTTTTACCTAGGGAGATCGTATATCTCTGGAACACCAGATCCAAAGGAGAGGATGAAGGAAGTTAGATGTCCTCTTCTCTAGAGGTATCCACATAGTAGAAGAAGCGGTGATGCTCATTCCTTGCAACACAAAAACTCATAAATTTTGCACACCATCTTGTAGCAAACGTGGAAGAAGAACTCCTTTCTTCTTTCTTGTCCTCACACACCAAGGAGAGGGGTGGTTGGTTGAAAAGAAAAGGGAGGGAGGAGAATAAGAAAAGCTGGCCAAAAGTCTCTAGTCCATGAGCCCTATTGCCCTTTCCTATTTATAGAGGTCTCTATCAACTTAACCCAATGGATCATACCCTATTATGTACTAGATCTCTATCCAAATGCTTAAGCTTTTTAGAAGTGGATGTCTACCTAATATTATATTAGCTCCTATTGGATCTCATCCATTGGGTTCAATAATATGAGAGCTTAGTGGATATCCAATAAAATAGGGGCTCATGGATATCTCAAATTCGAATCTCTACTCGTTGCAACATCAACCATATGTGTGTGACCCTATAGGCCCAACACTAAGTTGGTCATGCGTTGAACCTATCAGAACTCCTTTTGATTCAGTAAATTATTATCCCATAATAATTTACTCAACTCATCGACTATAGACATACTAGGCCATTATGTCATAGTCCACAGATGATATAAGGGAATCTAATCTATTGGGCCTATCTATCCTTAATTATCGTGTATCTATAGTCCATCATTCATCTAATATCCTAAAGACTATATATCAAGTATGGTCTTATCAGGCTTTATATAGAATTCATCCGAGTCTTAATCTAATCATATTCTCTCAGAGAACTCCTTTTTTCTTAATCTAAATGACCATAGCTAGAGATTTTTCTAAGCAAGAACATATGGGATATTTCTCTCGTGATATTAAGAGTAGACTACACTCTATTGACATTCAATTACATTTATAAGATTAGTACCAATCCTAATAACCAATTATATCATATCTGAAACTTTCAAACTTATAAGTCAAATGTCAAAGAAAAGAGTACTCAAATAAGGCATCCTTGATATCTCAAGTCTAAGGACCAATCATGCAATTAGAACTATGAAATCATTGTCTAACGTCAAGTATCATTAACCATCCAACATTCTGTAAGAGGATCATTCAATGAACTTATTCTCCAATAAGCATATGTACTATACTCTTAATGTCCCTACATGAGCAGCTATGAAACCAATCGCCTCCATCATATGGGCGGGTATACAGTTTATTGGTCTATTTGGTTATCTCGATGTCCTTCTCAAGTACCCTATGATTGGGATTATATAAAGTTTATGTTTAAAGGTGAATTGGTCTTATTATCGTGATCTCATCACTATTTGATTCTCATTTCTCAGATTTAAGGACATCACAATATATATATATACACACATAATAGATAATATATAATATGAGAAAATATCAATAATAATAATATGCAAAAAGACTACAACGTATCTTTTTACGTGATTGGCTCGTAGAACACCAACAGACTAGATACCTAGATAGACTTGTCCTCGAATGGTGGTTGAGCTAGTTCTCCATCCTCGCTCCCCACTATTTCTACAAGAATGTGTTCCTTCTTAAGGAACACTATCTTCTTTAGCACAAAAACCTTTTGGTTCTTTGGGTGATAGAAATAATACTTATTAAGTCTCATCGAGGTTTCCCAAGAATTTATACCATTTTGCCTTTGTTTCCAACATGTCGGGATTATGTTTTCTAATGTGGGAAGCGCAACCCCAAATCTTAACGATCGTAAGATTAAGCCTTTTCATTTCTATATCTTATATAGTGTAGACAATACTGATTTAGTTAGAAGATGTATGGACTCTAGGGCAAATCCTAAGATGAGACTAGCAGTTAGCAAAACTCATCATGGATCGCACCATATCCAATAGTGTACGATTCCTCCTTTTCGATATACTATTGAGTTGTAGTGTATAAAGAGGAGTTCATTGGAATAGAATCCTATGGTCTTTAAGGAACTAGATGAACTCTATACTCAAGTACTCACCTCCTCGATTTGATCAAAGAGTCTTGATACTCTTTCCAATTCGGTTCTCTATCTCATTCTTATATTCAATAAATTTCTCGAATGCTTCAGACTTCTACTTCATTAAATACACATGTCCATAGCTAGAGAAATCATCAATGAATGTAATAAAGTATGAGTAATCACCTATGACCTGAGTTGACAAATGATCATATACATATGTATGTATGATTTCTAGTAACTCAATGGCTCTCTCTCTAGTTCCACAAAATGAGAAGTTGGCCAATGTTCCTTAAAGTCAAGATTTGTATATTGTACATGATTCTTCTCTTGTGGATATGACCTAGCCTACAATATCATAGGTTCATTCACGTCATCTCTTTTCCTGTTAGATATACCAATACTCATGACATGTGGAGTAGCATCTAATATAAATAGACCATTTATTAATGTTCCTCTATCGATGATCTCATTATTTAAAATTAACTAACAATCATTATTCTTAAAAACTAATCTATATCCATTATTTATCAAACAGAAAGTATAAATAATATTTTTAATAATAAAAAAAACAAAATAGCATGCATCTAATATAATAATAGCTCTATCAAACAGATGTAGGATGACCTCGCCAATAGTAACAACACTAACTTTGCACCGTTTCCCATCCCGAGATCCACCTTGCTTCTCCCCAATCTCCTAGAACTTGATAGAACCTACAATGAATTATAGATATGAGATGCACTACCGATATCTAATACTCATGCATTATTATAATTTTTTAATAAATGAAGATCAATCATGAGTGTACTTAAAACTTCTCCAAACTTCTGTTTTGCCTTCTCTTTAAGATACTCTTTGCATTTCCTCTTTCAGTGCTTGTCTTTGTCATAGTTGAAGCACTGGCCTTTATTTATTGTCGGGTTCTTCTTAGCAGCCTTTGCTTTTTCTGGTTTGCCCTTGTCCTTGCCCTTCTTAAGGGACTTCTATGCCTTCCTTTTCTCTTTGGTCTCACCAGAATAGAGAACTGATTTCTCTTTCTTGATTGTACTCTTAGCTTCGCTCAATATATTGAAGAGCTCAGAAAGAGTCACCTTAAGCTTGTTCATGTTGAAATTCATAATAAATTATAAAATGGAGTTTGGGAAGGACTGAAGTACATGGTCCACACACAAGTTATCCTCTAAGGCCATTCCTAGAACTGTGAGCTTCTCAATCCACTCAATTATCGTAAGGACATGGTTTTGAACTGATGTCCCCTTAGTCATCCTAGTGTGGAAGAGACTCTTGGATATCTCATATCGCTGAGTTATTCCATGTTCCTCAAACAATTGGCGAAGATAACGAAGGATAGAAATAACATCCATGCTTTTATGCTGCTTTTGTAGCTTGAGAATCATAGAGGCCAACATATAACACTTAGCAATAGTGGAATCCTCTATTTACTGCACATAGCGAGTGATCTCATCCTCACTTGTTCCTTTCTTTGGCTTGGGCATTACTACGTCAAGGATGTATATGATTTTCTTCACCATGAGAATAATTCTCAGATTGTAGAGTTAATCAATGTAATTTGGACTAGTGAAGCGGTTGGCATTAAGTATGCCACGTAAGGGATTTTAAAGTGATATTTTCTAAAAATAAAGATTTAGCATAAAGTAACATGTAGACTTTGTATTTTGTAAAAATTAAGATATGGTCAAGGGACTCAACCATGCATACCATATCCTCAGGTCACTGGTGATATCTCTATGTCATAGGCAATATCTCAAATCCTAATATAGGTGAGCCTTAAGGGACCTACTCAACCTATATGAAAAAATGATATCTATCTATAATAATGAAAGGCCACATAGGTCAATCTAATTACCTCACATTTATTGACTTAATATTAATTCTGGAGAAATTTTTAATTTAGTCTTGTGGTTAAATATAATATGTCACACGCATATATATTTAACATATATTTACACACACACACACACTATATATATATATATATATATATATATAGTAGATGTATAAATAAAGAAATATCACATATAAGCAATCACACTAGATGATCATGGACTCACGCCTAATATGATCAGGCCTAAGCCAGAAGACCCGATCATTCACAAAAGAGTCTATGTGTGCTTCAGTGCATCACATCGCCCTATCTTTCTCTCATCTTAGTGATGCTATCGCTACTACCTCCCAACCTCATATTAGCCACCAACAGAACCATTATCACCCTATCTTCTCCTCATTTTGTGCTACCATCGTTGTTGCCTCCCAACCTTATAGTAGTCGCCAACAGCACTGTCTTCCTCAACCACCACCTTCGCTACAGTTTCTCACCATCTTCAATATAGCAATCATCGGCCTCACCCTCATCAGCCGATGCACATAACTTGTTGATCTGCTACATCGATCAAAACTGCCTTCAGCAGACTACAGCAGTGATTTGCTTGCTGCTTGCACACCGCTGTCTGACGTTGCCATCTCGTTGCCTACTTTAAATCAGTTATTTCATATCATTGTAGCACTGCCATCACCATTTGACCCTGCCATTGCTACTACCGCCCTCATCTACCACCTGCAGTCCATACAATCACAGCCATTGTCGCTACCACCTAGCCTCTCCTTAAGCCCTCCTAAACCATTATTGTCGCCCTTTGCTTATGGAGCCTAGTGCCTCTGTTATCGCCCCATATGTCGCCTGTAACCCACACAATCGCGTCGTCCTCTATTGCAACTGTCGCCTATGTTGCCTTCTTCCTCCTCTTTTCTCAATAGTGATCGTCGTTGCCATGGCCACACTAGTGTTGTCACTACCCTCTTCCTTCCCCCTGCTCTGCTCCTGCTACCTTTCCTCACCATCGCTAATCCCGCTACTGCCACCTCTCTCAATTTCTTCATCTTCCTCCATCAGCCATACCCGTCACCACTGCTTTCGCTGTCCAACCGTGCCCCATCTTATTGCTCGACCTGCTAACTGTCGCTGCGCTATACCTCCCTTGTCGCTCCTAGCCACACCCTTCTCCACGTAGCCCTAGCCCTCGATTGTGACCTCCTATGCCACAACCGCTTGTTACCGCTGCCACTATGCCTCTACAGGAGATGACGCTGCTAGCGTCTCCTTCCAACAATGCTCCAACATTAACCGATGTTGGCTATCATTGTCCCTCAGTCGCCACTTCCCCAACTGCTGCCCTCATTGTTGTCCCTTCTTCCCCTACCTCCTTCGTTTCTTCCAGCACTACTCCTCCCCTACTCCACTACAGCCATGCCATCAACGCTGCCCTCATTTCCTCTTCTCCACCAACAACGACAACAACTGTAGCCACTACTCGTCATCCTTCCCTTTTCCATGTTGCCATCCTTCCCCTACCTACGAACCCAGCGTTGCCATCCTTGGTTCCCTCTTTATCTAACACTATCAGCATGCCTTCAGCCCACTTAGGATCTTGCTTCCCTGCACCACTGCCATCCTGTTCCACAGCTACCGTTGCTACTGCCTTCCTCTTCCTCGTCGCTTACCAGCTGCTGCTTCCTCACCCGTAGCCACTACTTCCCAGCCATGACATCATCGCTACCTTCCACTCTTGTAATGCCTTCTTCCTCCTTTGTTCCCAATTATAGCCCTCTATCATCAACAGCAGTCACCTCTTGCGTCTCCTTTCTTAGCGATTGTCGCTTTCAGCCATCATCGCCACCTCCTCTACAATCATTGTTGTTGCCTTGATAGAACCCTGAAGGATTCTAACACTGGGTTGATCTCTGTGAGGGATCAACTCTCCTTGGAACTCTATAAAGGTTCCTCCCTCCTTGGTAGTCGACCACAAAGGCTGAAGAGAAGATGTATTGCTTGATGAAAAGTAGTGGATGGCTACATATTTATATAGGACTCAAAACCTTAACCCTAGAGAGAGACTCTAACTCCTACTAAAACTCCTCCTCCCCTAATCCAACTGCCTCCTCTCAACCCCTTAGTCGACTTCCTTAATAAGGTGGGTGGCAATTATAGCTAGGTTTATTTATATTACTCGGGGTTTTATTATCATGACTTGGTTAACTAGGACCCAACCCTGCCAGGGTCCTATTAGACACTCTTCATATCAGCCTTGTCCTCAAGGCTGAGGCTCCATAAACTCTAGGAACCTGATCTTTAGGTCTTCATAGGACTCCCATGTGACATCTTTGGTAGGTAGATTTTACTGGTTACAGGTGCCCTGCAAGCCAATCACATGAGTGATGGCACGTGTGACACATTGTGTGATCTTTTTTTGTTCATGATTAATATTGGCATATTCTCACATTATATTATCTATTACATATATATGTATATATATATATATATATATATATATATATATATATATATATATATAGTGATGTCTTTGGCTCTATGCAATGGAATTAGATCATGATGAGATCACGATAATGAGATAAATTCACCTTTAAACACAGATTTTATATATATATATACTCATCTATATGATGGAGGCGGTTGGTCTCATAGCCACTTGTGTGGAGACACTAAGGATATAGTACAGGTGCTCATTGGAGAATGAGTTCACTGATTGATCCGTTTATGGAATGTTATATGGTTAATGATACCTAATGCCAAATAGTGATTTTATAGTCCCAGTTGTGTATCTAGTCCTTAGACTTGAGACACCAAGGATGCCTTCTATGAATACTCCTTTCTTTGACGCCAGACTTATAGGTTTGGAAAGTTTCAGATCTGGTACAACTGGTTATCAAGATTGGTGGCCACCCTTATGAAGGTAATTGAGTATTAATAGAGGATCATCTACTCTCGGTATCACAATAGGAATATCCCATATGTGCTTACTTAGACAAATCCCTAGCTAGGGTCATTCGGATTGAGAGAGAAAGAGTTCTCCGAGAGAATCCAATTAGAGCAAGACTATGACAGATTCCGTATGTGACCTGACAGTACCATGTCCAATATATGGTCTCTGGGATATTAGTTAGATGAGGGATTACAGATATATGGTAACTGTGGACAGACAGGTCCGATGGATTCGATCCCCCTGTACCATCTAAGGACTATGGCATAGTGGCCTAGTACGTCCGTAGTCGATAAGTCGAGTGAATTATTATGGAGATAATAATTCCCTATATTAGAAGGAGTTCTGACGTGAGTGACTCACGGCTAACTCGGTATCGGGCCTAGAGGGTCACACACATATGGTGGATACTTCAGTGAATAGAGGATTGGATGGAGATCCAATTAGCCCCTATTCTCATTAGATTAGACCTTATGCTGATGGGCTCCTTGATTAAGGTCCAATTAGGGGCCTAAGGAGATTATTGGATAGAGATCCAATAATGCAAGATTAGTGGGTAATTGGATGGTGATCCAATACCCACTAAGGCAGGAGCCCTAGGGTTTTTGGTGGCTCTCTATAAATAGGTGGGGAGACTCATGGTTGAGAAGCTGTAACTTTAGCCACCACCTCCTATTCTCCTCCCTCCCTTTGAGCTAGAGTTGTAAGATCATATTAGAGAAGTTTCACTGCAGAGATCCATCGTGTGGATATCGCTAGAGAGGAGGACGCTTGACCTCCTTTATCTTCTCCATTCGGATCTAGAATACAGGAATATATGATCTCCCTAGGTAAAATCAATCTCTCACACATCGTGATTTTATCGATTTTTGTATTTTTCTCATGACCCCAATCTTTTTATACGATGATTTGATCTACATGAGAAACTAGTATTTTGTTTTGTTTTCCGCTATGCATTTGATTCACCCGTTGAGGTTTCCCAACCGTGGTATCAAAGCCAACGTTTTTGTGTGAAAGATTGGTTTAAAATTGCATGTGATGAGATTGAATCGCGTAGAATCGTTCTACGTGTTCTTGTTGTGTTTTCGCAGTAAAGGCAATGAGGAGGAGGGGTAGTAAGGCATGGCCAGACCACCTGCAAGGGGGCGGTCGGTTGTAGCCAAGGCCCCCGAAAGGGGTGGTCAAGGGCGCCCACAAGGGCGAACAAGGGCCACCAGGCGCACCATGGGCACGACCGGCTATGGCCAACCCACAAGTCGCCGCGCCCAGCAGGCGGCGCCAGGCGCCTTCAAGGGGCAATCGCCAATGGCCCGCCTGCCACCGCACAGGCGGGCGGTGATGGCGACGCCCGAGGAGGGCAAGGAGAGGGCTAGGGCATCCTTTTGAGAAAAGAATGATCCTACCCCTCTGAATTTTAAAAATTTCGAGTACTATCCTCATCTACAAAATTTAAAAATACCCTGGAGAATTCTAAAAATTCCAAGGACTATCCTCTCATCTAGAATTATAAAAATACCCTTGATAATTCTAAAAATTTTGAGCATGTCCTGATTTCCAAAGAATAATTAATTAATTAGTTTAATTAATTATTATATATATCTAGTAATCCTACATATGATGTGATGTACATGTGATGTATGATGTGGATAGATAATCATAAGCCATATATTGTGATGTGTGTAATTGTGATTATTATTATTATTGGGGCTTGCGAGCCTGCGTTTTTCTCGTTTATTGTTGGGCCTGCATGTCTGTGATTATTTGTAATTATATGAAGTGGCACAACGGGAGCGTGGAGGTGACACCAGGACCCACAATGTCGTGGTGTAAGATTACGATGCATAGTGATGTGACAATCCGACGGAACCGATGATGATGAGATCAACAATCACAAGGCATAGAGATGCGCCGATGCACACATAGATCTTATTGTGAGTGATTAAGCCCATCAGCTTGGGCTTAATCATACTAGGTGACAGCTCATGATCATCTGGTGTGGTTTGCATGTGTGATGTGTTATACACCTACTAGATATATATATATATATATATATATATATTGCATGCAATGTAGATATATATTAAATATGTATATGTGTGACACGACATATTAGGAGATTGATAAAAAATAAAAACCCCTCCTACAATAATATTAAGTCGGTAAGCATGAGGCAATAAGATTAACCCACGTGGCCTTCCATCGTTATAGGAAGAAATTGAATCCCGACATAGGTTGAGTTGGTCAAGTCACTCGAGGCTCACATATCTACATAATCGAGTTCTTGCCTATGATATATATGTGTCACCAGTGACCTGAGGATATAGTATGACTTGATCGAGCAATCGAGAGCATATCCATCAAACCAAACTCATCTTGTAACAATGGTGATGACTTAACTGAACTTTATGGTTGGTCGAGTCCCTCGAGATTGCACTAAGATACCAATTGGATCCCGATCCTCACCAGGAGTCTGCTAGAGACTTTCGTCTCACGTGTCAAGGGTATCGCGTGATTCGCTAGGAAAATAGTGGGAGTATATTAAGATAGAAGTCCATATCTTAATTAATATTTTTTGTAAAATCTGCATGTTATTTAATTTACGTTATATCTTGTTTGTCGCTTGTAAAACCCGTACGTGGCGTACTTGATACAAACCGCCTCATTGGTCTAAAAGCTCCGTATTTTGAGAATTGTTCTCACGGAAGATAAAATTATATATATCCTTAACATGATTGTGCCTATGCTGGAGGAAAGGATAAGCAAGGATGAGATCGCTTGCTTTGTGAAGTATATAGATAGTCCTAGAGGATAACCTGTGTATTGATCTTATACTTCAGTCACTACCGGATTCCTTTTCACAGTTCATTATTAACTTTAATATGAATAAGTTTGAGGTGACTCTCCCTAAGCTCCTCAATATGTTGAGGGAAGCTGAGAGTGTCATCAAGAAGGAGAAGCTAGTTCTCTATATTGGTGAGATCAAAAAGAAAAGGAAGGCTAGCAAGATCCTTAAGAAGGGCAAGGGCAAAGAAAGACCAGGTAAGGCAAAGGTTGCTAAGAGAGACCCAGCAAAGGACAAAGGACAGTGCTTCCACTACGGCCAAGATGGGCATTGGAAAAGGAATTGTAAGGACTACCTTGTAGATAAGGTGAAACAGAAGCTTAGAGAAGCTTCAGGTATATTCATGATATGTCTTCACTTTTTAGATTTTCATAATAACACATGAGTATTAGATACTGAGAGTGTTTATCATATCTGTAATTTGTTGTAATTTCTGGCAAGACCTAAAAGATTGACTAGAGATAAAATGGACCTCAAGATGGGCAATAGAGCAAGAGTTGTTGCAGTTGTTATTGGGGAGGTCACCCTACATCTGCCTAGTGGAGTTATTATTGTATTAGATACATGCTATTTTGTTCCCTCTATTATCAAAAACATTATATCTATCTCTTGTTTGACAATAAGTGGATATAAAAATTAGTTTTTGAGAATAATAGTTGTTCAATAATTATGGATGATGAGATCATCACTAGAGGGACCCTTATAAATGACTTATATATATTAGACACTTCTCAATATATCATGAATATAAATATGTCTAAGAGGAAAAGAGATGAGGTGAATAATGTATACATATGACATTACAGGCTAGGTCATATACATGAGGAAAGGATTCAAAAGTTGCTGAAACATAGATACTTAGATCCATTTGACTATAAATCATATGCAACTTGTGAACCTTGCCTTCATGAGAAAATGACCAACTCTCCTTTTAGTAGAACTAGAGAGAGCCACCGAGTTATTGAAACTTATACATAGTGATGTATGTGGTCCCATGTCGATTCAGGCTATATGTGGTTACTCATACTTTATTACATTCACTGATGATTTCTCTAGGTATGGACACGTGTACTTAATGAAGTACAAATCTGAGGCCTTCGAGAAATTCAGGTAATATAAGAATGAGGTAGAGAATCAAATTGGAAAGAGTATTAAGACTCTTCGATTAGATCGAGGAGGAAAGTACTTGAGTACGAAGTTCACCCATTTTCTTAGGGACAATGAGATTCTATCCTAGTGGACATCTCCTTATACACCTCAGCTCAATGGTGTATCAGAAAGGAGGAATTACACGCTGTTAGACATGGTGCGGTCCATGATGAGTTTCGCTGATCTACCCGTTTCATTCTGGGGTATACCCTAGAGACTGCAACTTACCTTCTGAACAAAGTTCCATCAAAGTTGGTAGTGTCTACACCATATGAGATATGAAAAGGAAAGAAGCCCAATCTTAAGATTGTTAAGATTTGGGACTGTCCTGCCCACATTAGAAGACACAACCTCAATAAGTTAGAATTAAGGACAGAATGGTGCACATTCGTGGGATACCCAAAGGAAACTTGTGGGTGTTATTTCTATCATCCCAAGGATCGAAAAGTCTTTGTTGCCAAGAGAGCTATGTTCATTGAGAAGGAACACATTCTTGGTGGAAACAATGGGAGTAAGATAGAATTAAGTGAGGTTGGAGAACCTAGCTCAAGCGCTATTCCAAAGCCCGAGTCTGTTCAGGTACCTAACACACAAGTTCCAACTTTACGTAGGTCTAATAGAGTATCTGACCCTCCTGAAAGATATGTGGGATATATCAGTGGAGATGACTTTCAGGATGTTGATCCTCAGACTTACGATAAGGCTATTATAAGTATAGACTCCAGGAAGTGGCAAGAAGCCATAAATTCTAAGATGGATTCTATGTACTCTAACAAGGTTTGGAACCTTGTAGATGCACTTGAGGGTATTATACCCATCAGTTGCAAATGGATCTTCAAGAAGAAAATTGGAGTGGATGAAAAAGTAGAGACCTATAAAGCAAGGCTGGTAGCTAAAGGATATCGTTAAAGACAAGGAGTTGACTATGACGAAACCTTTTCACCTGTAGTCATGTTTAAGTCCATTAGAATTATTTTGGCCATTGCAGCACACTATGACTATAAGATCTGGCAGATGGATCTCAAAATGGTATTCCTTAATGGCAACCTCGAAGAGAAGGTGTATATGATACAGCCAGAGGGATTCGTATCCAAAAAGAGTCCAGATAAAGTGTGCATGTTGCTTAAATCTATTTATGGATTAAAGCAAGCTTCCTGAAGTTGGAACATAAGATTTGATGAGGTGATCAAATCTTATGACTTCGTTAAGAACGAAGATGATCCTTGTATGTATAGAAAGGTAAGTGGGAGCACTATCACCTTCTTGGTGCTATATGTGAATGATATCATAATCATTAAGAATGATATATGAATGCTCTCCATAGTAAAGGCTTGACTATCTAGAAACTTATCCATGAAAGACTTAGGGGAAGCATCATATATTTTGGGGATCCGAATTTATAGAGATAGATCCAAAAGGATGCTTAGCTTGTCCTAGTCTAGGTACATAGACTCCATTGTCAAAAGGTTTGGCATGGAGAATTCCAAGAGAGAGGTCTCATACCGATGAGATATGGAATATCACTTTCTAGGAGTATGTCCCCAAAGACTCCTGAAGAAAGGGGCAGACATAGATATGATACCTTATGTCTTAGCGATAGGGTCTATCATATATGTGATGCTATGTACCAGGCCTGATATAGCACATGCTCTGAGTGTCATGAGTAGGTATCAGGCAGATCCAGGTTTAAAACACTGGAAGCCAGTAGAGTGTATCCTTAAGTACTTGAGAAGGACTAAAGATCTTTTACTAGTATATGGAGGAGGTAGCCTCCAGGTTGAGGGCTACACAGACTCGAGTTTTCAGTCCAACATTGATGATAGCAAGTCAAATTCAGGGTTTGTTTTTACCCTGAATAGAGGAGCAGTAAGCTAAAAGAGTTGTATGCAAGATACTACTGCTGACTTGACCATAGAGGTGGAATACATTGCTGCAATAGAAGCAATAGAGAAAGGGGTGTGGATAAAAAAGTTCATCAAGGATTTAGGAGTCATACCAAGCAGCATGGAGCTTACTCCCATATATTGTGACAGCGATAGGGTGATAACTCTAGCAAGGGAACCCAGGTCTCATCAAAATTATTCTAAAGGGGTTTCATATGATTAGAGCGATCATGACCCGTAAAGATATAGTAATGGAAAGAGTTCCACCGAAGATAACATTGCAGATCCACTAATAAAGCTGCTGGCTCAGAATGTATTTGAGCATCACAGGGGTCTGATAGGGATCAGACATATAGGTGATTAGCTTTAGGTCTAGTGGGACATTGCTAGTTGTAGGTGCCCTACAAGCCAATCATATGAGTGATGACACGTGTAACACGCTGTGTAATCTTTTTTTGCTTATAATTAATATTGGTATACTCTCACATTATATTATCTATTGTATATATATATATATATATATATATTATGATATCCTTGGTTCTGTGTAATGGAATCGGATCGTGATGAGATCACGATAATAAGATCGATTCACCTTTAAACACGAATCATAAATAATCTCGGTCATAGGTTACTCAAGAGGGACATCGAGATAACCAGACAAACTGGTGTACTATATACCCGTCCATATGATGGAGGTGGCTAGTCTCATAGCCATTTATGTGGAGACACTAAGGATATAGTACAGGTGCTCATTGGAGAATGAGTTCACTAATTGATCTGCTTATGGAATATTGTATGGTTAATGATACCTAATGTCAGACAGTGATTTTATAGTTCCAGTTGTGTATCTGGTCCTTAGACTTAAGACATTAAGGATGCCTTGTATGCGTACTCCTTTCTTTGACGCCAAACTTAGAGGTTTGGAAAGTTTCAGATCTGGTACAGTTGGTTATCAGGATTAGGAGCCAATCTTATGAAGGCAATTGATTATCAATAGAGGATCATCCACTCATAGTATCACGAGAGGAATATCTCATATGTGCTTGCTTAGACAAATCTCGGGCCAGGGTCATTCGGATTGAGAGAGAAAGAGTTCTCCGGGAAAATCCGATTAGAGTGAGACAATGACGGATTCCGTATGTGACCTGACAGTATCATGTCCAATATACGATCTCTGGGATATTAGTTGGATGAGGGATTATAGATACATGGTAACTGTGGATAGACATGTCTGATGAATTTGATCCCCTTGTATCATCTTGGGACTATGGCGTAGTGGCCTAGTACATCCATAGTCGATTAGTCGAGTGAATTATTATAGAGATAATAATTCACTATATCAGAAGGAGTTCTAATGGGAGTGATTCATGGCCAGCTCGATATCGGGCCTAGAGGGTTACACACATATAGTGGATGCTTCAGCAAATAGAGGATTGGATGGAGATCCAATTAGCCCCTATTCTCATTAGATGAGACCTTCGCTAATGAGCTCCTTGATTAAGGCCCAATTAAAGGCCTAAGGAGATTATTGGATAGAGATCCAATAATGCAAGGTTAGTAGGTAATTGGATAAAGATCCAATACCTACTAAGGCAGGAGCCCTAGGGTTTTTGGTGGCTCTCTATAAATAGGTGGGGAGACTCATAGTTGAGAGAGTACAACTTTGGCCACCACCTCCTATTCTCCTCCCTCCCTCTGATCAAGAGTTGTAAAATCAGATTGGAGGAGTTTCGCTGTAGAGATCCATCGTGTGGATACCGCTAGAGAGGAGGAAGCTTGACCTCCTTCAACTTCTCCATCCGGATCTGGAATACAGGGATATATGATCTCCCTAGTTAAAATCAATCTCTCACACATCACAATTTTATCAATTTTTGCATTTTTCTCGTGACCCCAATCTTTTGCATGACGATTTGATCTACGTGGGAAACCGGTATTTTGTTTCAATTTTCGTTGCACATGTGATGCACCCGCTGAGGTTTCCCAATTGATTTGTCCATTGCACTAGCACTTCAGTAAAGGGACATTGGCGATGCAACATGATCCTGTGGTCTAGTATTACCTTCAGCTAGACTTGGATCTCTCCATTAGTAGTAGTGTCTAGCAAGTGGCTTTCGGCTGACTTGTTCTCCCTAAGCTTGAGTTTCAGGAAGGATACGTGGAAGACTAGGTGGATCTTAGAATCGGCAAGCAAGTCTAGTCTGTACGCCACAGCTCTAATGCACTCTGTGATCCAATAAGGCCCATAAAAGAGGGGAGATAGCTGCATGGATACCCATGTATTGATGGATGTTTGCTTGTAGGGCTGGAGTCAAAGGAAGACCCAATATCCAATAGAGAACTCCCTTTCGCTCCTTTGCATATCATCCTGTTGCTTCATCCTTACTTGGGCGACAAAGAGGTTATCCTTCAATAATTATAGGATTTTATCCCTATCAATTAGCTCTTAGTCTACCTGATCTACTTTAGATATATCGGTTACATATTTTGGAATTACAAGTGGTGGCCGACCATACACAACTTTAAAAGGAGTATATTTTATCGAAGAGTGGTAAGTCGTGTTATACCACCACTCGGCCAAAGAAAGTCACTTTGTCCATTCTCTTAGTTGGTCACTGGTGAAGCATATGAGGTAGGTCTCCAAACATCTATTCACCACTTCAGTCTAGCCATCAGTCTATGGGTGGTATGTCATGCTCATCTTTAATTTTATGCCCAGCAACTGAAAGAGTTATGTCCAGAACATACTGGTGAAGACTTTGTCATGATCACTTATAATAGATCTAGACATCCCATGTAATTTTATAATATTATCCATGAAATTCGGGCAATGCTAGCAGCAATGTAGGGAATGCAGAAAGCGCAAAAGTGTGTATATTTGGTGAGGTGATCGACCACAACAAGGATAGTACCTTTCCCTTGGGATGAGGGTAGCCCTTCGATAAAGTTCATAGATATGTCAGTCCACACTGAGTTTGGGATGGTAGCGGTTGTAATTTCCTAAAGCGCTACAAATTCAACAATGGTGTTCTTCATTCCCTTCCAATAAAAATTTTGTCGAATCCTTTTATAGGTCCGAAGGAATCCAAAATGTCCAACCACTAGTGAGGAATACATCTCCTGTATAATGGTGTTCAAGCAAGGAGAATTAGACACTAGCACTAGATGACCTTTGTACCGTAAGTCCTTTGAATCCCAACTATAGTGTGCTATGGAGCCCTGTTCTTCTTCCAATTTCTTGATAATCTCTCGGATCTCTGGATCATCTTGTCATTCTTTCCTGATGTCTTTAAGGAGGTCACTGATTAGAAGAGAGATGGCTGAAATTTCAACATGCTTGGGTAGTTAGGAGAGCGCATCTGCACCATATTCTCCTTCTCCTTTTTATAAGTAATTTTATAATCATATTCAAGGAGTTTTGTTACTCATTTTTGTTATTCGGGAGATGAAATCATTTGCTCTAGGAAGTATTTGTCAAAATTAGGTAGTGCAAGCATGGGTGTAGATGTCATCATGGTGTTGAGAGCGTTGAAGGTTGTGGATGCAGTGTCTGACCACTGGAAGGCATCCTTCTTCAGCAGAGATGTAAGGGGGGCATTGATCTTTCCATAATCTTTTGTAAATTTATGGTAGTAGCCAGTTAGCCTAAGAAATCGCCGCAGCATCTTTATATTTTTGTGCATCAGCTAACTTTGCATCACCTCCATTTTTTAGGGGTCTACCACAACTCCCTTCGAGATTATATTCTCGAAATACTCCACTTTGCTTTCCAAAAAGTTATACTTTGATTGTTTGATAAAAAGAGTATGCTCTTGGAGAATCGACAAAATAAGCAGTAAGTGAGAAAGGTGGCTTTCAAGCGAAGGGTTGTAAATAAGAATGTCATTAAAGAAGACCAACACAAACTTATGGAAAATATCATTCATCAAGCTCTGGAAAGTGGAGGAAGCATTAGTGAGTCCGAAGGGCATTACTAGAAATTCGTAGTAGCTATTATGTGTCTGAAAGGTAATCTTTGGTATGTCCTCTTCGTCCACCCAAATCTGATGGTATCTAGACTACAAATCTAGCTTTGTGAAGACTTATGCTCTCTTCATCTTATCAAGTAGTTCGTCACCTCCATAATAGGATATTTGTCCTTGACAATAATGTTGTTGAGAGCTTGCTAGTCCGCACACATCCACCATGTTCCATCTTTTTTGCGTACAAGGAGCACCAGTGAAGAGCATAAACTACAACTTAGCCGAATGGTCCGTATCTCCAGTATCTCCTGGATGATCCTCTCAGTTTTGTCCTTCTAAAGGTGAGGATATCGATATGGTTGAATATTTGCTGGTGGTTTTTCTAACAAGATTGATATGCAGTGGTCGTGTAGTCAGGTAGGAGTAGACTGCTTGATTCATCGAAGACGTCTGAAAATTCAGCAAGTAGTGGAGGAAGGTTTAGATCTTCAATCTCCTTCGATTCCTTCATCTGTAGCCCTTGAAGTTGGATTAGGAAGTCGCTATGCAGCACCTTCTCTATCTGCTGCATGGAAACTGTCGTTACTTCGCTCCCATAGTTTTCTCGTAGGATCACCTATTTCCCTTTATTGAAAAATTCATAATTAGCTTCAAAAAAAATTCATGAAACATCACCTAATATGGATGACCATTCAATGTTGAGCACTACTTCATAATCGTCAAGTGGTAGGAGGAAAAAATCAGCAATGATCTCTTGGCCTTGCAAAACTAGTCTCACCCATAGGCACTTTCAGTTGCAATTCAGGATTCGGCCATTAGCAACTTTGACATTAAACCTACTGTAATCTTTGATCTAAAGCATCAATCGCGCAACAACTTTGTTATTCATAAAGTTATTAGTGCTCTTGATGTAGATGAGGATGGTGACAAGTTGGTGCTTGAGGAACCTTTCAATTTTTATTATATGCGGATTTGCCTAGCTGACTAAAGCATGAACTGTATTGATGGCCGGTTGTGGGTCCTCCTCGGTGTCCTCCTTGGATGCGAGATCCACATCTTCAAGTTCATATTCTTTAATTGGTTTGATCATTAGAAGCTTCCCCTTTTTGCAATGATAGTCATGGCTTCAGGGCTCATCATAGTGCCAACACAATTCCTTCGCAGATTTGTCACGAAATTCATCTCACATCAACTTCTTCGACTGGGAGGGTCAGCTAGTAGTAGGGGGGGTTGAAGGCCTAGGTGTTGCTAGTCGGATAGTGACTTTAGTCCTCCGAGCATCTTGGTTCAACCACTCTTCTTGAAGTCACGCGAAAGAAATAACCGCCATCAGTGTTTAGGGTTACCGCGCCTTGACTTCTCCTAGGATCTCTAGCTTCAACCCCTCGATGAATGTCCCTAGCAATTATTTTTCATCGTGCATGAAATCCATCTGGTTGGGTCTCCATCTTCCCATCAAGGGAAACCTACCTCTCATGTGTGGGCATGAGGAATCTGTCACTTGTTCTCTTTCTCCGTGGGGTTCTCCTTGTGATCTGAACTCTCCCCATGCTATGATCTCCTCAGGCTCAGTGATCAGCCCAATTTGAATTTTGTAAAGAAGGCACGTAGTTTATCTTCCATACGTGCCTCGAAAGCCTCCAGCTTTACATCAATTAGATCTTCTAATGCCATGGCGTATGATTCTAGATCTGTAATATTAAGATCCTTCTTTTGCTATCGAGTTAAGGGCATAGATCGGTTAGATGCATAGGCAGCAGGAAGAGACAAGGATCAGGGGTAAAGGGCTACGGTAGGCTACTGTTTGGGCCTATGGTTTGTGCCACTATTTGGGGCTACTGTACAGGATGCAAGGAGGCTATGACGGTAGTGGCTTAAGGCTATAGGGATGACTTAGGATTGCTATTGATGACAGTAACAAATTTGTTAGAGATCGATTATAGATGTAATAAGAAACACCGACAATTATGACAACATAACTTTTTGTCAAAAGGATAGTAGTTTTATGATGAAAATTATATCAATATAGCAGCAGTGTTTACATGATTATGATAGCAAGAGAGATAAGGATAGCAGCGATATAGATGAGAATAGTGATATCAATATGGTAGCAAATTTGACAGCAAGGTGGCAACAATATTGGGTATGGCAGATGCAACAAAATTTTGTCAATATCAAAAGATCGATGCAGCAATTTTACGATGAAGATAAAGGATGATGCAATAATTTTGTAGCAAGGATAGATGTAGGTAAGGATAATTGCAGTGGCGGTAAGGATTATAGCAAGATGGAGCAATACCAAATTCTGACTGCAAGATAAACGGTAGCAACACCTCTAGGGTCGTTGTAGTGGGCGATGACAGTGGAGTCAGTAGTAGTAGATGTGGGATCTACAATTAATGATGGTGGGGTGGCTAATGGTAGCAGCGAGGGTGGAAGAGCAGCAAGACGCCAAGAATATTGCTCTGGTACCAAATAATAGAACCCCGAAGGATTCTAACACTGGGTTGATCTTTATAGGGGATCGGCCCTCCTTGGAACTCTATAAGGGTTCCTCCCTCCTTGGTAAAAAGTAATGGGTGGCTACATGCTTATATATGACTCAAAATCCTAACCCTAGAGAGAGACTCCAACTCATACTAAAACTCCTCCCCTAACACTAGTCGCCTCCTCTAAACTCCTTAGATAACTTCCTTAATAAGGTGGGCGACAGCTATAGCTAGGGTTTATTTACATAACTCAGGGTTTTATTATCATGACTTAGTTGATTACGACCTAACCCTACTAGTGTCCTATCATGTCTCCTTGTTTCACAACTACCACAACCCAGCCCATCTCCTGGACCTCTAACAGAGAAGAAGTTGTGCCCCTATCTTGTTGCCATTTCCATTTCCCCCTTCAGCTGCAGTGCGCATCGCTGCCTGCGTGACACTATCAACATCTCCTTTCAATGCCTGTCGCCCTCTTCTTCATCTACCAGCCATGTCATTGTTAGTTGTTGTCACCTATAACTACACATCCATCGACCGTCGATGTCCTTTTCCTCCCCCATCGTGCTACTTCCCACTTTGATTCTGTAGCTGCTTCTGCCACTGCCACCATCTCCCTTTTCCCCTTCAATCGCAGCGAGCATCATTGCCTGCATGACACTACAAGCCTTTATTGCAGCGATCTCTCGTTGCCATCTGTCATCAGTGCTGCTCCCTCTCCGCCACCAGTGTACCCTTCCCCTACCGCTACCATCTCTTGCATCTTCACTGGAGACACCGCTTCTACCCTCCTTCACTTTCTATGTTGATGGTACTGCCTTCTAGCTTTGGATGCTTGTGAACCCATAGCACTCTCACCCCACGCATCAACAAAAATAGGTCAGTAACCTTCCTTCCTTACACTGAAGGTGCACCACAGTGTCGCACCTTTTTCCATGACCACCACAGCCTCGACAGTAGTGATCCCTCGCTACCACAAGCACCCACTTCCTTTGTAGCCACACCAAATAGGACGTTGTTGCCATCTTCCTCATTTGCCATTCCCATCTTCCTCCTTTGTCGGTTGCACCAGCATCACACCTTTTTCCTTGACCACCACAGCCTCGACAACAGCGATCACTCGCTACCACAAGCACCCACTTTCTTTGCAGTCACACCAAATAGGACATTACTGATGTCATCAACTCAAAACCAAAACAGTAATTGAAGATTACATATCTGCACTCTTACACAATGGTGATCAATAATTCATTGGAAGCAAGATTTGAAGCTTTCGAAGCCCGCATAGATAATAGACTGCAAGAACTCTTCAACAAATTCAAAAGAAGCCTATCGAAGAGCCCTAATAAGTCTCAGCATAGTGAAAATTCTTTTCTCAAGGGGAATCAACCTGAAAAATATGATCAAGGGAAAGACATAGGATACCCAAGCATGACGGTAGAGATCCCAAGATAGGAAGATGGAGATCCAACCAATTGGGTCTCACATGCTACAAAGTTCTTTCACTTTCACAGAACTCTAGAACAATCCAAGGTGGAAGTAGCTTCAAATCAACTTGATGGTAATACAATCCAGTGGTATAATTTGTACGAGACCTATCATGGAGTCCCTTCATGAGGACAGTTCAAGTGAGAGCTCCTGATTCACTTCGGACCGTCTAAATACGAGAACATTAATGGAAAACTCACTAAAATCTATTAGACTTCCACAATATAGGAGTATCAAAGCATATTTGAGCACTTATTGAACTAAACCTAAGATTAGTCTGAGAAATAAAAAAATTTATCGAGGGACTTAATCCCAAGATTTGGTGTGAAATTAAAGCTCCTCTCCCCCGTACCATGATGGCTGCCATGTCATTCGCCTATCATGCATGAAGAAAAAAATCAATATATACACTTGTTAAAATAGAAGGTTCAATAGACAGGTAATCAACAAGCCGCCCATCCCATCTATTCCCAGCTAAATCCCAAACATACAAAAGCTGGCCCGAAAAGAACCCAAGGAACGATCAACAAAGGATTTATGCTCGCGTTATGATGAAAACTGATGCACAAAAGAGCAACTTCTAATGATTGAACCAATTAAGGAGGAATAAAAAATTGATGATATGGGATCTAATTATAAAGGTATGGATTTTGATGAAGATATTGGACCTATCAAACATATAGTGCATTCATTAGCTAGCTACTTTAACCCACAACCCATGAAAATTGAAGGAATTTTAAAATATCAACCTATTACTATTTTAATCGATACTAGTGGCACTAATAATTTTATGGATAGAAAGCTTATTGACCGATTGGCCTATCACATTGAAGGTTGTGACAAATTCGAAGTCAAGGTTGCTGATGAACAAATCCTAACTTGTGATAACAAGTGTTCTAAGATAAAGCTAATCATACAAGACAAAAAACTATTTATGGATTTCTTTTTTATACCTCTGGAAGGCTTCGGAGTAGTGATTCTTAAAAGAAAACATGAAACTATTACTAGACATCAGATGGAGAAGATTCTTCAGAAGACTATAATGATTACTACACTAGAAGACCAGTCCATTGCTTACAATAAGTGGAGATCCTACTTAATTGATCAAAGGGTTGTGATACGTGATAGATATTAAAGTGCTCCCAAAATGTGATACTGCTCAGCCTTAAGGACAAGGCTAATTTGAAGAGGACATGTTTGATAAGACCCTAACAAGGTTGGGTCCTCATCTATTGAGTCATGTTCTTTATTAAGTCATGATGGTCAGTCCAGTCAAGTCAATTATGAGTCCTAATAGGAGTTGATTACGAGTCCAAGCAGGAGTTGGATTCGGTTGGGAGTCTAAGCTCAACTAGGAATTAGGATTTGGTTATGAGTTTAATTAAGTAGGACTCTAAGTAAGAGTCTATTTGAGGAGTCCAAGTTCAGTTAGGAGTTGGTTAAGAGTCTCTATAAATAAGGGTGTAACTATTTTATTTTAGACAATCAAGGAAGAAAATGTTAGGAAACCTCAGCGGGTGCATCACAAGCGTAGCGAAAATCAAAACAAAAAACTGGTTTCCCACATAGATCAAATCGTCATGCAAAAGATTGGGATCGCGAGAAAAATATAAAAATCGATAAAATCACGATGTGTGAGAGATTGATTTTACCTAGGGAGATCGTATATCCCTGTATTCCAGATCTCAATGGAGAAGATGAAGGAGGTCAAGCGTTCTCCTCTCTAGCGGTATCCACACGATGGATCTCTGCAGCGAAACTCCTCGAATCTAATCTCGCAACTCTTGCGCAAAGGGAGGGAGGAGAAAAGGAGGTGGTGGCTAAAGCTGCAGCCTATCAACCATGGGTCTCCCCTCCTATTTATAGAGAGCCACCAAAACCCTAGGGCTCCTTCCTTAGTGGGTATTAGATCTCTATCCAATAACCAACTAACCTTGCGTTATTGGATCTCTATCCAATAATCTCCTTAGGTCTATAATTGGGCCTTAATCAAGGAGCCCACCAACATAGGGTCTCATCTAATAAGAATAGGGGCTAATTGGATCTTCATCAAATCCTGTATTCGTTGAAGCATCCACCATATGTGTGTGACCCTTTAGGCCTGATACCGAGCTGACCGTGAGTCACTCCCATCAGAACTCCTTCTGGTATAGTGAATTATTATCCCATAATAATTCACTTAACTCATTGACTATGGATGTACTAGGTCACTACGTTATAGTCCCCATACGGTATAGGGGGATCAAATCAATTGGGTATGTCTATTCATAGTTACCATATATCTATAATCCCTCATCCAAATAATATCCCAGAGACCGTATATTGGACATCGTACTGTCAAGTCACATATGAAATCAGTTTGTCTTGCTCTAATCAGATTCTACCGGAGAACTCCTTCTCTCTCAATCTGAATGACCCTGGTCAGGGATTTGTCTAAGCAAGTACATATCTATTGATCATCTATTGATCATCTATTGACACTCAATTGCCTTCGTAAGGTTGACTACCAATCCCAATAACCAGTTATACCAGATCTGGAACTTTCCAAACCTGTAAGTCTAGCGTCAAAGAAAGGAGTACTCATACAAGGCATCCTTGGTGTCTCAAGTTTAAGGACCAAATACACAACTGAGACTATGGAATCGCTGGGACTATGGATCAATCAGTGAACTCATTCTCTAATGAGCACCTGTACTATATCCTTAGTATCTCCACACAAGTCGCGATGAGACCAACCGCCTCCATCATATGGATGGGTATATAGTACACCGATCTATCCGGTTATCTCAATATCCCTCTTGAGTAACCTATGACCGAGATTATTTAGGATCTGTGATTAAAGGTGAATCGATCTCATTATCATGATCTTATCACAATCCGATTCCCATTACACAGAACCAAGGACATCACAATATATATGTAACAAATAATATAATGTGAGAATATGCTAATAGTAATCATAAGCAAAAAGATCACACAGTGTGTTACACGTGCCATCACTCACGTGATTGGCTTGCAGGGCACCTGTAACCAGCATAAAATATGTTTTAGCTTATTGGTCAAAATATTAGGAGGGTCGATCTCCTATAGTGATTAAGGAGGTCGATCTCCTATAGATCTCAAGGAGGGATAATCCCCTATAGAGATCAAGGAGACTCGATCCCTCAAAGTGATCGTTTATCCCTTCTTTTCCATCTCCATCCATGATAGAACCTTACGATTTTCTATCAATTGGTATCAGAATAGCATTCTTGGCATCTTATTGTTCAGCCACTCCACCTCCGCCCCTACAGCGATCATTTACCTTTGATATAAACCTTTGGGTTCTATCATAAGTCATTTTTTGTTCTTTAAAGGGTTGTTCTCATGTTCGTTATGTGCCAAATAAGTCATCTCATATATCATTAATGACCCGATAAGTTCTTCAAGTGGAAAGCAACTGAAGTCCTTTGTTTCTTATATAACAGTGACTTTTAGATCTTAATTTTTAGGAAGGGATCTTAGAATTCTATTATTGAGTTCAAGGTTAGAATAACTTTTATTAAGTACTTTAAAACTATTATAGACATCTGTAAAACGGGTATACATGTCTCCAATAGTTTCGCTTGGTTTCATTCAAAATAATTCAAAACTATGCATTAAAAGATTGATCTTAGATTCTTTAACTCTATTAGTGCCTTCATATGTAACTTCAAGTGTGTGTCAAATATCATGTGCAGTTTTATAAGTCAAAATATGATTAAGTTATATTTTATCTAAAACACAAAATAAAGCATTCATAGCTTTAGAGTTCAAAGAAAACATTTTCTTTTCAAAATTATTCTAATCATTCAATAGATTGGAAGATTTTTTAAAGATATTTTTAATGATGTTCCACAAATTGAAATCCATAGAAAAGAAGAAAACTCTCATTCATGATTTCCAATATATGTAGTTCGTCTCATTGAACATAGGAGGATAAGTGATAGAAAAACCCTCTTGATTACCAGCAAAAGCCATTTAATCTCTTTTGGGTGTTAAACTAAATGAGAAAAACTTGGCTCTGATACCAACTGTTAGGACGGAATCAGCACTAAAAAAGAAGGGTGAATTAGTGCTTTTGTAAAAACCTCAATTTGAAAATGTTCGTTCGATGAAAACCAATATCGAAAGTGTGCTTGTCTTAAAGTAAGTGTAATAAGTAGTTAACTCAAAAGCAACAGGAACAAAGAGCACCAAAGAAATGCAATTCAGATTTATAGTGAATCGATCCACGTGACCTACTCTACTCCTGGTTCCTCTTCACTAGAGGCCACAGGCTTCCACTACTAATCTTTTTCAATGGGTGAAGATCAACTACCCCTTACAACTCTTTCTCTTTTTCTCAGACTCAGGAGATAACATTTATAACCCTTTACAAGTATTCCCTCATACTCTCCCTTTGAATAACCTCTAAGCTTCCAAATAAGGTAACTCAACTTTTTAATAGGGTTTTCTCACAGCATCTATAAGGAGAAGGAAAATAATCTCTAATACATAGGCTCTGGCATTGAAGTGCAAAGTGAATGATTCAGGGATGTTGTGTGAAAGTTCAGGTGCAATAAGAGGTGTTGGCTCTAAAGTAAGGTCAGCAACATAATTTGAAGTTATAATTCTAGTATATAAAGGTTATATCAAGTAAAGTGGAAAGAAAGAATTCAAGATAAGGCTCATTCCCTAACAACAATACAACGAAAGAAGGACTTGCTCTAGGTAATTATCTAATGTGAGTTGAAAACACATAACCTCAAGTTTATGATCTCAATTATTACTATTTCAAGTAAGAATACTTGAGGTATTTATAGACCCTATATAACTTCAAAAGTTAGAGCCAAAAATTCAAATCCATGAGATTTCAGGATACAAGCGGTACCACTGCCAGCACTGGTGATACTATTGTCGAACAGAGCTCGGGATTCTGTGCTCTGGCGGTACCACTGCCCATAATAGGTGGTATTATTGAATCTTAGATTTTGAGGATGAAACCAATTGATAAGGTTATGATCTAATATACATTTGAGTAACGCAAGACTAGCTTCAAACAAGGAGAGGCAAATCAATTAAAGCTGTGAAATTAGATGTTGGGCCATAATTAAACATGTTAGAAGGCTGGACGTCGTAACGAAGGAATCGTCGACGTGCCAACAAAAGGATTTCGTGCCATGAGTTTGAGTGTCGGGCTAGAAGGATCGGACATTGCGCCAAGGAGATCGGATGTTGCAGAAGTCAACCTATCGATTGGGTAATACACTACAAGAGAGGATGATGCATCAGAGGTTTAGATGAAGTGTCAGATGAACCAATGATATGTAAGACAATTTAGTATTTTTATTTGTAATCGATTATGTCTAGATGGAAGTAATTGTGATTGTAATTGAGTTGGTTTTGAGTGTAACCATGCCAACTTAAATAAGGACTCATTGAGCCTTGATGAAGCCTTAATTAAGACTTATTTTAGCCATTAGGAGGCTTATTTCATTGACCTAGAAGGAGGTATAGCTAGGTTAAGAGATGGAATAGCTTAGGTATAAAAAGTACTAAAAGGTACTTTTCCAAGAATCTTGAGTTGTTGTACCATTGGCTGCTAGCGATAGTACCACCAATCGATAATAGTACTACCTATTTTGGGTGGTGGTACTGCCTATGCCCAAAATCCTAGGCTCTGTTTGATAGTGGTACCACTAGTGCCAGCGGTGGTATGCCCATACCTTGAAATCTTAGGATGTTTGATTTTTTGGCTCTAATTTGTGAAGTCAATTGGGTCTATAAATATCCCAAGTGTTCTTACTTGGGATAGCAAGAAAGCAGAACAAAAACTTGAGAAAATCTTATTGTAATTCTTTGAGAGTTTCATTCCTCTTCTCTAAGTGTGATTTATGTTTAAGAGAGGGTTAAAAGAATTTATAAAGGTTGTCTCCTAAACTTATGGAAAGGAGAATAGAGCTATAAGAGGGTGCTTGATCTTCACCCATTGAAAGAAGATTAATAGTGAAAGTTGGTGACCTTAACAGAGGAGGAATCAAGTGTGGAGTAGGTCACGATGACTGAACCAATATAAAATTAGTATGCCTTCTTTCTTTGCTATTTAATCACTTTGTAAATTACTTTACTTGCTCATTATAGTCCTACAATCATTTCAAAGTTTAAATAATGAATCTTCAAATTGATCAAAGTTTTTTTAAAGTAGTAATTCACCCCTCTCCCCACCCTTCCCCTACCCCCAACCCCAAGTGCCAATTTCAATCCTAACAATTTGTATCAAAGCCAAGTTTTTTTCAATTGGTTTAACACCCAAAAGAGACTAAATGTTTTTCTAGCTATCAAGAGGTTATTCTATCACTCACTCTCCTATGTTCAATGGGATGGACTGCACATATTGGAAAACTTGAATGTGAGGTTTCCTGCTTTTCATCTATTGATTATAGTTTATGGAATACATTGAAAATAGTTTTCAAAAGTCTTCCCAACCAATAAACAAATGGAATGATTTAGAGAATAAGATTTTCTCTTTGAATGCTAAAGCGATTAATTTTTTGTTTTGTTCTCTTGATAAAAATGAATATAATCATGCTTCAACATATGAAATTACACATAAGATTTGACACACTTTTGAAATCACACACGAAGGCACAAGTAGAGACAAATATTCTAAATTTAATCTTTTAGTGCATAGTTTTAAACTGTTTCAAATAGAACCAAGCGAAACCATTAGAGACATTTATACCTGGTTTATGGATGTTGTCAATAGTTTAAAAGCACTTGATAAAAGTTTTTCTAACCTTGAACTCGTTAACAAAATTATATGATCCCTTCCTAAAAGTTGGGATCCAAAAGTCACAGCTATTCAAGAAGCAAAAAACTTAAATTATTATCCACTTGAAGAACTTAATGGGTCCTTGATAACCTATGAAATGACATGTATATTATATGATGGACACAAGAACTACATTCCAAAGAACATGAAGGACTTGGCACTTAGAACAAAGGAAGACCACTCGAGCGAAAGCTCAAGTGATGAGAATGACTTTGAACTTCTCACAATAAATTTTAAAAATTGATAAAATATGAATGTGAGAATAAAAATGAATTAAAAAGGAATACAATAACTTATTATAAATGCAATCGACCAGGGTACTTCAAAAGCAAATGTCTCCAATTGAAGAAAAAGTTGTAAAAGAAGAAAAAAGCGATCAAAGAGACTTTGGATAAATCAAGTACATCTGAAGACGAGGAGCAAACAAGTGAAGATGAGGCTCACAACAATAAGTTAAGTGACTCAAGCAAATTTTCTTTACCTTACAATGAATTACTTTATGCTTTTCATAAATTGTTTGATGAAAAATGTTAGTAATAAATATAAATTATTTTAAAAAATTAATTAATTATATATATGACTGAAACTTGATGATTTTGTTTTAAGAAAAATTTTGATTAAATATGGTCTATGCTTAAATGATTATGATTTTCATGATAAAGTTTGCCTTTCAGTTTTAAACATGATGCATAGTTTTGATATTAAACTAAAAAAACTTGGAAATGTTTGTATGAAATGAATCGCATGAATTGAAACAACTAGACAGAGGAAAGTATTTTTCCTAAAAAATTTTCAATCTCTATCTTATCGAGTTTTCAATAAGAGAATGATGAATCTATTCATGATATTTTTTAATCTCTTGAACTATAAAATTGATTTTAATGATTTTAATTTGAATGAGATTTTTTTAAAATCGAATCATGAATATTCCCTTGATTTCTAAACTTGAGGTATCTTTTATGGGAATCAAAAAAAATTTAACTTCTATAATTTCTTCATTTTACCATTTTCTAAAGAGGAGAATCATGATCTTGATAATTATAACTTGAGATTTTTATATAAATCAAGATCATTCACTATGACTCTTTCATTTTATTAAATAGAATTATCCAAATGAATCATGATTTATCTTTTAATTTCTCAAAATTAAAACTTGAGATTTTTTTATGAATCATGATCTTGATGACTTAAGATTTCTTATACATGAATCGAGCTCTTTTAATTGTTCTCATGTGTCTATTTCTTGCTATTTACTATAGAGAAGTTTTTATCCTAATTTTGATCTTGACTTCTCGATATTTATAACTTAAGAATTTTTTTATTAATCAATATCTCTCACTATTTATTCTCATATAATTCTCTCATTTTATCAAAGACAATAGTTGTCTAAATGAATCATAATGTTTTCTTGATTTTTTTTTTCAATACTCACAACTTGAGATGATGCACTTTGATGTTTGGAACATTGTATACATAAATTGATTTTTTTTCAATACTCCCTTATATTTATAGTTGTATGCCTTATGTTATTATTAAAGCATTGTTGTAAAAAAAAATTGTACCATTGTATTATTCTTTTCTTTTTGACAATAACAAAGGGGGAGAAATCTTGCTAGCTTGCACATTTCAAGGAGAGAAAACTTGCTAGCTTTCACATTGTAAATGAAGCAAAATTTTCTAGCATCTCATGGAAAGCAAAAATGCTAGCTTTCACATCTCAAGAGAACCTAAAGTGCTTGCACATCTAAAGAGAAGTGCTAGCTTGAGGCAAAAGTTGCTATCTTGCACATCTAGAGAAGCGAAAATTTTGCTTAACTTCATATTCTTAAAAACTTGCTAGCTTTTATATTTCAAAGAGATAACTTGCCAATTTGATATCTTTCAAAATGAAGTGAAGCTTGCTTACTAGCTTGCATGTTTCAAGAACTTAGGGGGAAAAGGTATGATGATGATCATGCATGATATGATTATGCATAAAATTCTCATGATTTCTTGAATTCAAAGTTTCTATCAATGTGGCAGATTAGAAGGGGGAGTTTAGTTAAACTCCATCATCAATTGGTTGTCATTATCAAAAAGAGGAAGATTGTTGAATCTCAAAATTTGATGATGAAATAAATTGATCAAGTTATGATATAATATGCATTTGAGTGATACAGGACTAACCTCAATCAAGAAGAGGTAAATCGATTAAAGCAGTGGAATCATATGATGGGCCAGAATTGAACACATCAGAAGATTGGACGTTGGGCATGAGGAGTGGTTGATGTGCTAATAAAAGGACTTTGTGTCATGAGCTCGAGCATCGGGCCAAACGGATCAGATATTGCGCCAAGGAGATTGCGGAGGTCAATATGTCGATTAGGCAATACATCACAAGAGAGGACGATGCGCTGAAGGTTTCGACGAAGTGCGAATGAACCAATGACATGTTGGACAACTTAATATTCTTGTTTGTAATTGATTATGTCTAGATTAAAGTAGTGATTGTAACCAAGTTGGTTTTGGGTGTAACCAATACCAACTTAAATAAAGGCCCATAGGGTCTTAATTAAGGTTGATTTGAGCCCATTATGAGGCTCATTTTGTTGACCTAGAAGATGTATAGTAAGGTCAGGAGATGTTATAGCTCAAGTACAAAAAGTTTAGAAAAGTACTTTTCTTGGAATCTTGGACAATGGTACCACCGGCTGCCAGTGGTAGTACCGCCAGTCAAAAGTAGTACCACGTATTCCGGGTGATGGTACTACCTGTGCCTAGAAATCTAGGCTCTATTTGGTGGTGGTACCATCGATGCCAATGGTGTTACCGCCCATATCTCGAAATATCATAGTATTTGATTTTTTGGATCTAATTTGTGAAGCCAATTAGGGTCTCTAAATACGCTAGGTATTCTTGCTTGGGTAGCAAGAAAGTAGAATAAAAACTTCTCTAAATGTGATTTTTATTTAAGGGAGGGCTAAAATAATTGTACAGCTCGTCTCCTAAAGCTATTAAAAGGAGAATAGAGTTGTAAGAGGATGGTTGATATTCATCCTTTGAAAGAAGATCAATAGTGGAAGTCGATGACCTCAACGGAGGAGGAATCGGGAGTGGAGTAGGTCATGACGATCGAACCACTATAAAATTGGTATGTCTTCTTTCTTTACTATTTAATTATTTTATAAATTACTTTACTTGATCATATTATTTTCAAGTTTAAATGTTTTTCTATCATGAGCTTTTTGGAACGAATCTTCAAATCAATGGATATTTTTCAAAAGCACTAATTTAACCCCTCCCCACCCACCCCCCCACCCCCACACCCCACCCCCACCGCACCCCTCTTAGTGCCAATTTCGATCCTAATAGGTACTACTATCGACTGGCGATACTACCAACGGCAGCCAGTGATGCTATTGTGTTGGACCCAAGCTGAGTTTAGTCCTAGTCGATTGAGTCAAGCTCTTAGATTAGGCCTTGTTGGGTAAACTACCTAACATTAGGTCGACTAGGAGAAGATTTTAATCTATTGTAATAAATCAGCCCAAATCCTAGTAGGGTTAGGGTTCGGCTGAACTAGAGTCTGATTAGGAGTCGAAGTTGAATACGGGTCAGAGTCAATTGAGTCATGAATGTAATAAACCCTAATCTAGCCATCACCCCTAGTAAAGAAGTGGTTGGCTAGGGTTAGGGAGGAGTCCTTATGGGATGAGAGTCTCCTAGCCACCTCCTCCTCTTAAGAGAGGCTGGCTAGTGCAAGAGGGGGAGAGTTCCACTTAGCGTGGACTCTCTGTAGAGTGGAATAAGAATAAAATTAGGAGTTGGAGACACCTATAGCCACCAACCACATTATAGTTAGGAGTTGGCTAGGGGTTAGAAGTTGAGGGGAAGAGGAGTCTTGGTTTAGTACGAATCTTGGTTTACTTGGAGTAGAAGTTGATTAGAAGTTGGAGTTTGTTGGAGTAGGAGTCCTATTAGGAGTTAGGGTTTAAAAGCCCTACAAATAGCTTGTATTTTCTCCTCTTTTCATTATTAATATATCAAATACTTTTTTAATCATAGTGCAGAAAACCATGGAGGGAGGAACCCCTATAAAGTTCCAATGAGGCCGATCTCCTATAGAGATCAACCCAAGCTTAGAATCTATAAGGGTTCTAACACTTGGTATTAAAGTAGCATTCTTGGTATCTTACTGCCCTTCCATAGCCATCCATCATCCATACATAGCTGCCCAAAGTAATTCTCACAATTACTTAAAGATCATCTTCGAATTTCGCCGTCATCTCCACTACTGCAAATCATCCTTTGATCTCCCCATGCATTGTAATAGGTTCCGATTTCCTACCTTACTACTACTGCAATTTAGTTATCCTTATTCAAAAAACTTAAAAAATTTGATCCTATTTTGCTATACAAACTTTTCGTCATAATGTCTCTATCTCTATGATGAAAGTTGCACTACATAATTTCAGCCACATAGCACTACCTTTTTGATCTTACTGTTGCATTTTTTCTATCCAAATCTCTACAATTTTTTTATAATAGCTTTAGTACTTCCTAATAGTAGATTTCGTTTTGGTTTCATTGAAAATTTCTCAATAAAATCTACTAATCTTTTACGTCCATACTCCTGCACTTTAGACTTAAAAATCTATTGTAGTACCTTCTCGTGATCCTCAACGTTGTCGAATCTCTTATTATCGTTTCCTTCTATGAAAATTTTGATGACATTATCTCTCCCTTACCAATAGATTCCCTTTAAGTTTTACTTGAATCTTTGTTGAGAATCACTAGAAAGAATTGTGTTTTTACTGTTGGAATTTTTTCAATGAAAATCTGCTAACTTTTGTCCTTCTTCTTCTCCTTAATCTACCAAAACCTAACCATCTTGCTGCCATCAACCAAGATATCTTTATGACATCCCTCTAGCCTTAAGAAACTATTGTCATAACCTATTTCCAGAACCCAAATAGCACCCAAAACTACAACCAAAAATAGCAACCTATCATAGCCTATCGATGCAGAATTCTGTAGCACTACCTTTTGATGTTTTTTTGTTGCACCCATATATGATCCTTACCGAAATTGTTGTTGCCACCCATGTAATATTTAGGACACCCATCTATCCTTAAGATGTAGCAGTCATAGCCCTTTTTTAATTTTTACAATCGGCCTAAACATCATTGTAAAGCTGCTATTCCTTGACGAAGAATCCTGCAGCATTACACTTCGTCATATCTTGCTGCACCAACACCCGAACCTTGGCAAACCAGTTGCTGCCCCCAATAGCAACCCTAGACCTTCCTTCCCAACCTCAAATCACTACCATAAAAATCCTTTGTAGTCTCCACAGCAACCTCAAAGGTAGCAATAACCGATCACCATTCTTATTGATATCGGAAGCACTAATAATTTTATGAATAGCAAGGTTGCTATTCAGATGACCTTACCTATTGAGGATTATAGCAGGTTTGATATTAAGGTCACCGACGGACAAATTTTGAAGTGTGATTATAGGTGCTTGCGTGTGAAACTATTATCGTAGGACCAAGAGATAATTGTAGATTTCTTCCTCCTCCCTCTTGATGAGTATAAGGCCATTCTTGGCATCGAATAGCTGATGGCATTAGGTGATGTTTCCTAAAATTTTCAAAATTAATTATGAAATTTTACAACAAAGGAAAACATGTGATATTGCATGGGAAACGTGAGAGCGACTTAACAATGATTTACACGCAACGAATGGAGAAAGTTTTGCACAAAGCATGCAGCAGATTTTTAGTACAATTTGAGCAGCAATCTATAGGGGAGCCAACCAAATTTGAAGACCCAAACCTACTTTCTTTGCTTGCTGAATTTTTAAATATATTTGATGAGTCGTGCAGTCTACCTCCTATCCGCCAACATGATCATCGTATCTCGATTCTTCCAGGCAAACCTCCAGCAAACACTCAGCCATATTAGTCTCCTTATCTCCCAAAAGATAAAATAGAGAGGATTGAAGAAGAGATGCTTAAAATAGGGGCATTCGGCCAAGTTGCAACCCCTACTCTTTGTCAGTGCTAGCTTCACCCGACCTTGACAAAGTATTTGTGATTGACGCATCGGGAGCTAAAATTTGTGTTATCCACATGCAAGATGGCTAATCCCTAATATGCACCGAGGCTCTCCCTACACTTCACATAATGCTTCTGATCTCTAAAGGGATATTATTCACTACTAAATTTGAAATTTGGTATGATATAAGTCAACAGTACGAAGGAGAGATGAAAATAGGCTCAGTAAAATTACTGCTCCTATCCATCTCAGACTTAGAGTAGGCTCACACCATTAGGGGCATTATTAAAGGGCAGTCATTATTCTAAAAGATAACTCGGTTACTATTAAATAACAACCAAGTGGCAACTTATGCAAGAAATAAATAGCCCCCTGATAAATACTGAAGCAGAAGAAAGTTTGCCATTGAAGATCGAGTTTCCCTTCATATCCAGCCCTACCAATAGGAAATTCGAGCCTCAAGGAAGTGGTCCCCTTACTACTTTGGCCCTTGTAAAATTGGAGATCACAATGGAGTCGTGACTTATGGATCAGGTCGGGGCACCAAAATACAATTGATCCTCCAAGTATCTCACCGCAAATGGAAGTTTAGAGAGGACAACTCAACCCAGATCTATCCACCAGACATCCCAACTAATGAGGAGGTTCAAGTTCAGCTAATGATCATATGGGATCGCAGGATCATGATGCACTACCATCCAGATACTACTACTCCTAATGGAGAGATACAAGACAATGCTAGACCACCAGACAATGGTGCGCCTACCTTAGAAACCATGAGAAAGCTTCAAGAAGAATTACAAACCAGAACCCAAAGATCATGGAACCTCAACCTTGAGAACAAGGCTAATTTGAAGATGACGGGTCTATTAGGATCCCAGTTAAGTTGGGTCCTAGTTGATTGAGTCAAATCCTTAGATTGTGCCTTATTGGCCAACCTAGACCTAACATTAGGTCGGCTAAGAGAATATTTGAGTCTATTATAATAAATCAGTCCAAATCCTACTATGGTTAGAATTAGATTAAACTAGAGTCTGATTAGGAGTCGGAGTTAGATACAGGTCAGAGTCAATTAAGTCATGAATGTAATAAACCCTAATCTAACCGCCACCCCTAGTAAAGAAGGGGTTGGCTAGGGTTAGAGAGGAGTTCTTATGGGATAGGAGTCTCCTAGCCACCTCCTCCTCTTAAGAGAGGCCACCTAGGGCAAGAGGGGGAGAGCTCCACTTAGCTTAGACTATCTCTAGGGTGGAATAAGAATAAAATTAGGAGTTGGAGACCCACATCATGGTTAGAATTGGCTAAGGGTTAGGAGTTGAGTGGAATATGCGTCTTGGTTTAGTAGGAGTCTTGGTTTACTTGGAGTAAAAGTTCGAGTTTGTTGGAGTAGGAGTCATATTAGGAGTCAGGGTTTAAAAGCCCTATAAATAGCTTATATTCTCCTGTCTTTATATTATCAATAGATCAATATTTTTTCAGTCATAATGCAGAAAACCAAGGAGGGAGGAACCCTTATAGAGTTCCAAGGAGGTCGATCCTCTGTAGAAATCACCTCAAGCTTAAAATCCGCAAGGGTTCTAACACATCGCCCAAGTATCCTAGAAAAAGTATGTTTAATTACTTTTCATACCCTGTCTTTTGACCTGACTGTACCTCCTCCTAGGTTAATGAAATGAGCCTCCTAATGGACTCAAATCAACCTTAATTAAGGCTTAATTATGGCCCAATGGGCCCCTAATTAAGTTGGCATGGATATACCTAAAACTAACTCAATTACAATCACAACTACTTTAATCTAGATATAATTGATTATAAATAAGAATATTAAGTTCTCCGGCATGTGATTAGTTCATCCGATGCTTCATCCAAACCTTTGGCATATCGTTCTCTTTTGTAGTGTATTGCCCAATCAGCATGTTGACCTTCGCAACATCCGATCTCCTTGGCGTAATGTCCAATCCTTATGGCCTGATGCCCGAACTCATAGCACAAAATCCTTCTATCGGCATGTCGACCATTCCTTTAGCTCGATGTCTAATCTTTTGGCATGTTCAATTCTAGCCCAATATCTGATTCTACTACTTTAATCATTTATCTTTTCTTAATCGAATATAGTCATGTGTCACTCAAATACATATTAGATTATAACTTTATCAATTGGTTTCATTATAAAATCTAAGATTCAATAATTATTATACTTATTAGACCTATTAAATTATTTAAAAAATTCATGGGCATGTATAAAATGCGTACCAAAATTTTTAGAATTTAATTAGATAAAATTATTTTTAAATAATTTTTTTATTTATTTATTTTGATGTTAATTTGTTTATATCTTACTAATTATTTTGTCAAGTGGGAGAATGTTTAATTATGTGACCCTATATAATCAGATAACATATTATAGATCTAATTAGATTCTGATTATGATTATCAACTAATAGAAAAGTAATCCAATTATAATAGGATTTCTTAGGACATAACTTTGATAGGTGGGATTCCCCTAATTATCATCTTAAATCTTTTGCTCTCATCTATAAAAGGATAAAATCTCTTCGGAATGGGAAAACTAATTTTTGAGATTTCAAATCTATTCTTCATTTCTCTTAGTTTATAATCCATCACTGATAGTGACCTTGTGGATAATAAAAAGAGAGTAGAAGGCAAGTTTAGTTCTCTTTGCATATCATCATTATTATAGCTATTAGATCTAATGATAGTATGCTTGTAGATTATATAACGATTTTTTGTATTGTATCATAATGTATGCAACGTCAATTTTGATTTATCTTTATTTAATTCAAGTTTTTGGTATAAAATTTTTTTATTTAATAATAATATAATTATAGTTTTTATGCTTACAAAAAATAGAGAATGAAATTATATTTTGATTTGAAGGATATAATACCCCTACTATTTGGCATCCAATTGTCATGGGCTTAGCTGCTTTGCCTAAGCCGTACGACACCCATGCGTATTCGTCCATAAAGGTCAGCATTTCCGGAGATCTCCTAGGGTTCCTTAGACTTACAAAAGAGAAAACAGGCCAAAGAAACAATTACAACGGGATCCACAAGCAACTACTTAAGCAAACACTTTATAAAGCTAATACAAATTACTCCTATGGATATTACAAACTTAGAAGGATTGCACACAAAGGATAATGGTCAATTACAGACCGAAGTCCCCACAAATGCTTATAAGACACACTCGTATTTACAAGCCAAAATCGGCCACAAAGTAAACTAAACTATGACTGTCAAGCCTATTACAAGCCCGCTACTTGTTGTACAAGGTATGTACATAAACCGAAGGACACGGACAAACATGAACATTTCATCAAACACCTTGTTTACATTTTTGTCTATGACATTCTCCCCCACTTATTCCTTTGACATCCTCGTTGAAGCCACTGTAAATGCTACATCTCCTTGCATTTTGCTGAAGTTTTAATCTTCTGCTTTAGCTATAACACACCCCTTTGGCTCTCAACTGCTCTCTGCCGCTCTTGTTTAGTTGTCGAACTCTGATCTACCATGTTGCTTCAACTCAGCAATGACTGAATCTGGTGTAGGTTTGGCTGAGTTGTGCTGATCCTTATTGGTTCTCACGGATCCTTTTGATGAAGGAAAAAACTTACCTTATTATGCGCCAGTATCGTAGTATACTTATGTTGCTTGAACTGGATGGATGCTTGTTGAAACTTTGACGAGCATCACCTCACAGACTTTAAGGTTTTTGAGGTCCTTTCTCTATAATGTTTGCCCATTGATCCTTCTTCCACATTTAGTTATCACTTCCAAGTAGGTTAATATCACTCCCGCTTTCGATTGGCATTCAATTGGAAAATTAAGTGAACGATTTATTCTCAGTAGTACTGATCACCAATAGTGAGGATTTGACAACTATTGTCTTCCATAAGCTTTCTTTGAAGGTTCACTGAACATATGCAGAGCTCCTCCGTTGGATAAGAGAACTGGGATACTCGACTTCACATATTCTCTTAGTAGTTGAGAAGGCAAGGTTACTTGGCTTCACTCACCTCCTCAAGTTAAGAGAATTGGGGTACTCAGTTTCACCTATTCTCTTGAGTTTAGAAGGCAAAGGTTACTCGATTTTGTCTACCTCCTCGAGTTTATACTTCATGCGTTGAGCTGGTTACTAACATTCGCCCGCTCTTTACTCAGACTTCTGAAGCACTTAAAATGTTTGCACTCCTTGTATTGTGTTAGCTATTGTGACTTACTTTTCCACTATCATTGAACTTCTGGAATGCAAGAAGTTTTACCCGAAAAGAGCAAAAAAATATCCCAACTTGAAGTCCCCCAACTTGGAGTAAGTCTTTGATAGTTTTAGTCACCTCTAGGATTATACTGTCTTCTCCATCACCTTTGTCACCTATCTCTCTAAGTAGAAATGATATAGTACCGCATACTACCTACTTCGTTCCTTAGTTGAGCACTCCTACATTAACCTGAAGTCCCTCGCCTTCAGTTATCTTGATGAGAAGCCCATCGACACCGGTCTTATGAAGTTCTTTGGCCACTTTCCTTCCGCCCTATCTTGGTACTTGGAGTTTGCCTCTGCATTCTCCACCTCCTCGACCCCTTTTATGACCAACGCTCTCTCTCTATAAGAGTAAGGGATCGATGACTCCACGGAGGTCCCATCTCTATGGTACCATGGCGTTGCCAAGCCCATGGTCCCACTATCCGTTGTCTTGCATCTGCATCCCTTCCTTCATGATCGGTAGATCTGCCTCTGCAGCACTATAATGCTCCTCCGAGTTCATCTTATTTCTAACCGACACTTTGCTTTTTGGGTAGCTGAGGCCCTCCGAACTCGTCGTCGCTTCCTCGCCCCTTTCAGCCACCTGCTTCAACACCTCTATGTCCTCCTAGTAGTTCTTCTTAGTCGATGGGGAGACAGACTGTAACTCTCATGCATGGCCTCTACCATCTTATTGCAGGGCTTACGTCGATTATATTCTCCTTAGCTTCCTTGGTAGCGATGTTCACTTACTCGGTCTTGTCCTCTAACTTGTCGGACTCCCTTAAGCGAATGTGAGCACTGAAGTAGCCCAACTCTCTAGTTACTCTAACCATACCTCTGTATAATCAAGTCCCCTCCATGAGACTCACTGATATTTGTAATCTGACTTCTCCCTTGGTAGTACACAGCCCCCATATGCTGATGATCAAGATTTTCATATAGTGCAAGCTTCGATGTGCACACATGAAAGACCCGCCTCTGCAGTACCATGACATTCACTCCTTGAATCCACAGCCCTTCTTGTCATTACATTGTTCACTAAAGTGGAGCTCCCAGTAACTCCTGATCACTCACATGATCACGTCCCCCTCTATAGGACTCACTGGTACTTGCACTTAGACTTATTCCTCGGTAGTCTACAGCCCCCATATGTTGATGACTAAGGCTTTCATCCAATGCAAGCTCCGATGCACACACGAAGACCCGTCTCTATGGTATCATGACATTCACTCCTTAAATCCATAGCTCTTCTTCTTGTTGTGTCGTACACCAAAGTGGAGCTCCCAGTAGCTCCTGATCATACCTTCACATGATCATGTCCCTCACGGGATATGTCCGTATATGTTGCATTGCCACAAACTATTCTACTATGATCCGCTGCACCATATCGCCTCCTAATGACATCTCCATTGCATACAGATTCTCATGTGATGAACTTGGACTATGACTTCTCTATGTGTGGCCTTTGCCAATACATCATAGAGCCTCTGCCATCTCCGATTTTTTGTTCACTCCCTTGGCAATTCACTTTCGTTCACCCACTCTTAGGTCATACCTGGATGAAGTATAGCTCTAGGATAGTCCGTCGCCTAGTAGCTCTTGAAGTCCCTTGACTTCGCTAGAATTAGTGCCCCATTGTCTGGATCCTGGGTCTCTATCCCCTACCTGCATAATCTCTGCTATGCACCACTTATTTCTGATAATTTGAATAGCAACACTGTGGCATATTCTTCAGGAGTACCCACCTTTGTGTCCTCTTATCCCATACTAAGGTCTCATAATCCTAACTTAGCCTCTATAAGTTGAATCACCTTTAGTTACTTTGTTAAATACATCTCTGAGGTAAGGTGCATGTGCCTCGAAGCTCCTTTCATCTTTGGCACCATACAAGATAAGTTCGCCCCATCAGAATAAAGAACCCATGGAACGACATGATCATACTCTTGCCACTACAAGAGTTCATGCCCTTGACTTCTATCTAAGAAAAGCTTCGTGCCTTCTCTCCATGTTTAATTATCTATGTCGACTCCCTTCATGCGGCTTAGATACTTCACCAAGTTCCACCCAAGTCACTCTGCTCCTCGATTTGCATTAATTTGATAATGGCCCTCACGTCCACCATTCCATGGGTCAGCCCTCCATTGAGTTTGATTTCCACATTGACTCTAAGTGTGCCTTCATATTATGTTGTCTTGGATTGCTCCCCCACTTAATCTCGAAATACATCCACCAATGCATTACCTCATTCAAGATCATGCGATAACTCCTCGTCACTCATTCACTCCATTAAACATTTTGAAGATATTGCCTTGAGGAACTCTTTCTCAATATGTGCGGTTTGTTGCACATGATTCTCCCTCTAAAGAACTAGAACTTATCCCTCCTGGATATCTGTCATGTTGGAGCAACTTTCCTCTTGCATTCCTCTCATTGTAAGTTTCAGAGACCACCATCCCCTTTGGACTACTCTGTCTTACTGAATAACTTGTGCCTTCTTCTGCCACCACAAATGCACTTGCTAGATTATAACCCTTCACAAATATAGTCCCCACTACACCCTTCAAGGTCTAGCAACGTACCAAACTTGTTGCATATTTCAGTTGCCTATTGACATATATTTTCTATGTCAAAGAGAAAATTATGATACTCCATAGTGTCGAGTTCCAATCATGTCTTAGGATGGCCAAGAACACTCCGTCTTCTGTGTATAAGCCCCTGTATGAGTATCGAATCCTTTGAGTTAATAATTCCCCTCACCTCTATGAGCTTTGTATGACTCTTTCGTTCATTACACAACACCTCCCACTTTGCACAGACTCATCTTTCACTAAGCACCTCGCTTGCCTTGAGCACCATCAAGTTTGGTTACCACCGTCGAGCCGTAGCTCAAACTCAACCATCCCAATCTTTGTATGCTACGTATTCTTCTTCGCTTATTTATCCTCGTGGTGCCTCTCGCACAAAGGGTTGGTCATTCCTCTGAATGCCAAGCCTAGATGTCTGCTCCTCTGAGCGACTCCTTCCCCTACATCTCAATGTTTGTTTCCCCCAAACGGTTGTGTGTGCTGGCTATCCTTCATACAGCCCAGCTAGGTCCCCCACGTTTGTATGGCGAGTGTTTTTGTGTATGCTTGTCCCGCTCTGATACCACAATATCACGGGCTTAGCTGCTTTTACCTAAGCCATGCGACACCCATGCGTGTTCGTCTATAAAGGTTAACTTTCCCCGAGATCTCCTAGGGTCCCTTAGACTTACAAAAGAGAAAACGGGCTAGAAGAAGCAATTTCAACGGGATCCACAAGCAACTGTTCAAGCAAATACTTTATAAAGCCAATACAAATTACTCCCATAGACATTACAAACTTAGAAAGGTTGCACACAAAGGATAATGGTCTATTACAGATCGAAGTCACCACAAGTGCTTACAAGACATACTTGTATTTACAAGTTAAAATCGGTCACAAAGCAAACCAAATTAGGATTGTCAAGCCTACTGTAAGCCCACTACTTGATGTACAAGATATGTACATAAACGAAGGACACAAAAAAATATAAATATTTCATTGAACACTTTATTTATATTTTTGTCTATGACATAATAGTAGAAGTAATGTCGCTCAATGGATTTTTAGTAATATTGCAGCTAAGGGTGAGGTCTAAACAAAAGTCTGAAGCATGTCAAGATCTCATTTTCCATTAGAATTGATAAAAAAAAAAGAAATGAGATAATTATGGAGATATCTTTTATCACGGTATGTCGGCTTGTAAGCAATAGGAGTATTGGGAATTCAGTTATCGTGCATAACTCAAATATCAAGATCATTACCAATAAATTTAATAAAACCAAATCTTAGGTGTTCAATAGCTCAAAGGAATAGACGCCTGTTCCGACTATGCTCTGAAGAGTATTGGATTTGCTGAGGGTTAATGAATCAATACTTCACCTTAACAACATCAACCTAAAGGCTAGGAGAGTAGACAAATATTAAGATTTTTGTCATGAATGATGGATATTCTGAGTAGATTATTATTGAAATATTTGAGAATTTATAATCAATCTGAGTCTATTAGAAAAGAACTTTTAAGAGAATATAATAGTTATGTTGCAAAGAGAAATACGTCTAAATTCTATGAAATTTCTAGTAGGTTTTACAAAATTCTACAGTATAATAATCGGAATCGTCTAAATGGTGTGATTTTAGTTTTACAAATGTCTAGTAAGCACAAGCATTCTAAATGTCTTCTACTAAAAGGATTTCCTAATCCGTTTCGGTCAAAAAGGGAAATACCTTATAAGTGGGGACATGGTATGATGGAAGGCCATGATGTAACAGTCATTAGTAAATTTATTCTTTACTAAAATGATTTCCTAATCCGTTTTATTCCAAAAGGTGGTATAGAAGCTAAAAATTAAAAAATTAAAAATAGCAATAGTATCAAAGATAAGAGAGTCATCTATGTTGAAAGATTAAAGCATGGTAGTATTTGATATTAAGGTCCTCCGAATTTATCTATTTTGTTTTGACCATTGCCACCACTTGAAGTTGATTTGTTTATGAAGGGTAGAATGTTTTCTGTGAGGGCAAGAGAAAAGGATAGCTTTAGAATTAAATTAGGGAGAGGGCCATTAGTCTCTTAATTTCAAGGAATGATATTTCATGTTGAGTCAAGAGTAAGATATCCTTTAACTTACATAACTTATTCCTATTTAAAGACAAAGAGAGTTTCTTACTTTAGGCAAGTTTTTAGAGGTTACATAACTTAGACAATTTTTTACATGGATAATCTTACTTTAAAATCTAAATGGATAGATAGAGTTATTTAGGGTAACAGTTATATAGAAGATAAGAGGAAATTGATCAAAGATGGATCTTAGCATGCAATAATTATCTAATTACCAAAAAGATGCACCCATTCGACAAAAATTCTATCTAAATGCACCAAGATTCAAATATGATTAGATTTATTATTGCACCAACTGAACCTTGCCCCAATTAGTCCAAGATCCAATAAGCTATAAATAGAGATAAAGACATTAAAGCATCTGATTTATCCTCGGGATAAAGAATGCAATTAAAATCCCCAAAAACCTCCCAAGGAAAACCTATGCAAAACCAAAGAACCAAGTGCGTTCCAAAGAGTGTTCCAAGAACATACAGAAGTACTAGTATATACACCGTAGAAAATGTAAGGCGCTGAATGTTTAAAATGGACCACAACATGTGACACTTGGGCATGGATTGATAGAACCTAAACATCAACGATAACAGCATTCTACAACAGAGCAAGGTAAGGCATGCCAAGATCTACCAAGTCTTCTAGCAAATCTTTTAGGATAATCCATGTAAGTGTGGATACCATGTAGAAATAAAAGTTAAATAGGATTAGTTCAAATCCATTAAGTAATTCTTAACAATAATCAATTGTGTCGTTGCTAGCGAAGGGCGGGTTGCACAAATATATCACAGAGATCACTGGGAAGCAGTATATTCCAGGTACTATTAGGCCATCAACTGAATGAAAAATATATCCAACAAAAACATAGATCAGGATGGCTTCTATTATGGAGGCATTTTATAGAAGTCTTTACAGATTTAGAAAAAGGAAGAAGAATTCAAGTGAGAAAAATAAGATGACTAAGTGGATAAAATGAGAAGGTGGTTGTTATTCAACTAGAGGAAAATAAAATATATGATAGTTTCACTAAATCATTATTATCCCAAAAAGATGAGATGGAGCAATAACAATTATAACTACATGTAATTATTGAAAATAATTCAAATATTTAAAATTAATTTAATAGTTAGAATTAGATAAAAATTTAAATCTGTATTCTATCTTTTTAAATTAATATAAATATGTGCTCTTGGTTTATTCCAAGGCACTACACGCTATAGACTATAAATTAAAAATACTCATACCCCTCTATTATTTTCTTCTTCTCCTCCTTTAAATTATGCAGAAAAGTCAACAGTGCTATGAGAGCCAAGTTCAAAGAAGATCAAAATGAGTAGATCGATCAAAATGAAAAGAAGATTAGTAGATCCTAAAAAAGAAAAAGAAAAAAAGAAAAGATGGCAGGTCCTGGAGTAAGTGTTCTTTATCAACTTCTTGCTATCTTCAAAAGTGATAATTATCAATTTTGGACTGTTAAGATGAAAACTTTATTTATTTTATATGGATTATGGAATTTGGTAGAAGATGATTTTGTTCAATATGATCTGCAGAATCTTATATTACAAAAGATCAAAAAAGATTAAATAAAAAATATATAAAAAGATGCAAAATTACTTTACATGCTAGAACAAGTAATAGATGATTTCCTATTTTCCAGAATCATGATGGCATCAACAGAAGCCTGGAAGATACTAACAATATGTTTGGAGGCACAGAAACGGTAAAAATTTCAAAGCTTTAAATTCTTTAACATGAATTCGAAAATCTTATGATGAAAGATTCTGAATCTATTGTTGATTTTTTTTCAAAAGTTTCTTCTATTATAAATAAAATGTGATCTAATGGTGAAAATATAAAAGATCAAATTGTTATAAAAAAGTTTTATAAATTTTATCTCTAAAATTTGATATTATCTCTACTGTTATAGAAGAAGCTAAGGATACAAATATACTATCTATTAATGAATTAATAGGCTCTCTTTTAGTTCATGAACAAAAAGTGAACAGAACTTCAGATGAGATTTCAAAACATGCTTTCCAAATGAAGATAGATCAAAAGAAGGATTAGAATAATTTAGAAATCAGATCTCAAAGGAGAGATCAAAAGGATAGAGGATGAGTTCGATCAAATGAATGTCACAAAGAAACTCGAAAATATTTTTGTTACAAAAAAAGTTGGACATATTAAAAAAGATTACTAGTACAAAAATAAAAATCCAAATGTTCCTCTTTATTCTTAACATAAAAAATATGGTCATCTTGAAAAAGATTATTGGAACAAAAAATCAAACTAACTATCATTAGGAAAGTAATGATGACAAAAGAGATTAAAGATAATATCTTCTTTATAGCATCTAATGAAGAATATTCTAAATTTGTTTGGCTTTCGGATAGTGGATGCATTAATCATATGATAGAAGATAAAAGTCTATTCCAAAGGCTTGATGATTCAGTCATATCTATTATACATATGGGAAATTGTAACAAAGTTCAGGTGAAGGAAAAGGAACATTTTTTGTAAAGACTAAATCTAGTAAAAAAGTTATTGATGATGTGTTATTTATTCCTGATTTGAAATAAAATCTTATTAGTATAGGACAACTAATGAGAAAAGGATATTATGTTCTTTTTTATGATGAAAAATACATAATTTATGATAATAAAATAAAAAAACTGATAGCAATTGCAAGGATGACAAAAAAATACTAATGAATCAATATTATGACATTAAAATTATGATCATCTAAATTTGTATGAATCTATGCAAACTATCTCAGATGGTGTAGGTCATGATAATTTGGAAACTACAATTGATAAGACACATCCACGGGAAAAGGAGAAGATCTTAAACTCCAATGACAACAATGAAAGTACATATAAAGGTTTGATAGAAATTTCTAATGATGTGAAGAAAGCTAAGAGAAATAAAAGAAATAGAAAGCTTCTGCATTCAAAGGGATTTGATCCTACAAATATAAAGCCTCCACTATATCATCAAAGATGGATGTCAATGGTAAAAAAGTAATGTTATAGACCTAAGCAGAAGCATAAGACAACCACTACAGCACCGAAGATCAACTTGCTAACATCTTCACAAAATTTTGATGAAAAAAATATTTCTTCAAAAATAATTTTAAATTATAACTACTTGAATTAAGGGGGTGTATTGGAAATAATTCAAGTAGTTAAGATTAATTTAATAGTTAGGATTAGATAAAGATTTAAATCTAAATCTAATTTAGATGATGATGAGATTAGTTTAGACGGTGAGATTTATTAAGATGTGATAGATTTTTTAGTATTTTAAAATATTTATATTCTATCTTTTAATCAATATAAATATGTGCTCTTGATTTATTCTAACACACTAAGCATTACAAACTGCAGATTGAAAATACTCCTAGTCCTCTACTATTCTCTTCTCCTTTTCCATCAAAGCCAACAGAAATTGTCAAATTGAAGAATAAGGAAGCTCATGTATTGCCTATGCATCTTGCTTATAACACTTATATACACTTGTTTTGCTTCAAATATATGAGAAAAATTAGGTCACAAAGAATGAGGAAGCTCCGATGATAATTGTCAATTTGAAGGATTAATCATGGGACAATAAGAGGAGTCACCGGACCTTCATATCCTTTTGGGCACTCTTTAATTGAAAGGTCGATGTCATTGACACATATTACACCTTGCACGAAAAACTTAAGAATCGAATGGAGATTTTCTTCCCATTGCGATTATATACATAGGCTTTACGATAATTTTTTTATCTTCCTATTAAAATCTATGATTATATACACATATCATTTAGTGTTATTAGTATATCAGGACCACGATTTTTAAAATATATAGCAAAACCAATCAATATGGACCAATTGATTAGATGTTTGTACCTCTAAACATGATGTAGCATTAATATTTTTTTTTAAAATTATTCTATTTAACTATCAATTTAGTATATTTTTAAATTAAAATTAATAATATTTAATAAATCACAATCCATAAAAATCAAAGAATCATCATTTATATTTTCTAATAAGTGTAATTCATCTCATTAAACCTATAATAATGTGTCATAGTGTCTTTCTTGATAGCTTGAAAATATCATTTATTATTTCTCTGGTGTTGATCCAAATGAGAGAACCTTGCTTTGATACTAATTGTTAACATCTTCATATTATTAAGAGAAGGGGTGAATTAAAGTTATAGTAATTTACCTATTTCAAACCGATCGAGAAATTAATATGTTTCGAAAACTTAATTTATCAAGTATTGAGTGTGAGTAAATGTTATATGTAAAAAAGAATAATACTAAATGATAAGTAAAAGACGAGTGAAAAAAGATAAACCAATTTTTTAGTGGTCCAAGCTTCTCAATCTTTGTTCGCTCTCGATTTTACTTCCCTTAGAATCATTAGCTTTCATTAACAATATTACTTCTAATGTGTGAAGATTAATGACCCCTTACAACCTTCTCCATTTCAAAGGTAAGGAGAAAACCTTAATACTTACTTTTTCTTACAAAGGATCCATCATCTCTTACATTTTAGTATTATAATTAAACTCAAAAGGAGGATGAGACTCAAGCTATACTTAAAATGAGAGCTTAAAATCTAAAAAATGACTAGTTAATCAATCAAGCTCAAGTGAGAGATTTATAATCCTAAAATACTTTAAGAATGAAGTAAAAATTTAAATTCTCATATTTTTAAGATCTAGATAGTACTACAACTGACTTTGTACGATACTACTCTTGGAATTGACCAGGATCCAATATGATGTATTATAGTTGTCCTATCATCGATATTTGAGTGACTCTATTGTCATCCTAAGTCATACTACCCTTGATATGGCTGACAACACTTCTTTTGTTGTTGGCTGACTCAGGTAGTACATTTGCTTTGCCTGATGGTACCACCTCGTAAGTCAGGTATAGGTCATTTATTTGATCTTTTAATGGGCCTAATTTTTGGCCCAAATTTAAGCCTAGAAGCTATTACAAGCTTGGGTTTAAAATTAGCCTGAAAATAACTTAAATTGATATAGTACACTTTGATCTTGACTAAATAACCTCATCCAACATAACATCAAAGTTTTTGTCATGTCTTCTGATCTTCTTACCTTTCATTCAAACTTTTGACGCCTCATCTTATCCTTGACATATTGCTTGCTCCTCTTAACACATTGTCTTCTCTATGCATATGATGTTCTCCTTTTAGTATGATGCTTGAATCTCTTACATGAAGTTTGTTTTTTGGCACATCGATCAATACTCTAGCTTGATGTTTGATCCTTTGGTGATTTATGATCAAAGTATATTCTATGTCACTTATCTCAAAAACATATTGGTCTAATAATTCATCAATTGATTTTATTATTAAAATCCAAGACTCAACATTTTATCTTTTTATTAATTAAGGTTTGATAATTTAAATAACTAAATTTTCTTTTTAAAAGGAGAGAGTATAATATCCCTTATTTCAAAATTATTTATGATACAATAAAATTTTTAGTTACTTTAATATGAGAATTTATTTAATAATTTCTTATATTAAATAATTTTATATTAAAAAATTATTCTAGGGATCAAATTGTGAATCCTAAAATTTTGATATGATTTATAAAAAAAATATATTAAATTAGTGGAGAGAAAAATATATAAAAAGAACATAAAAAATGAGGGAAGACATGTCACAACGGCTAATGACACCTGTGTGCCACTCACACTTGCTACATGGTTAGACATCTATATCTTTTGTTACATGCTTGTCACATTGCAATATCTTGTGTTACCTAAACTCTTATAATTAGAGAACTACAAATGTGAAAAAAAATATTATCAAACTAGAATCTTACTGTATTCTATCTAGTGAAGGGAATAATTAAAGGAGAAGAAGAAGAAGAAGAAGAAGTGAAATCGTATTGCCTTGGCTCGAGGATTTTGAACTAGTTCAACATATTTTAAGAATTTAGCTTTTAAGATAAGTGTTCCACCTTATCCTATAATGTTTTTTTATCTATGATTCCTTTTTGTTGATTAATAATTTATAAGACCTTGCCACTTTTCAATGACATCAACCTCAATTTTGTTGTAATTTATAAAATCTTAAAATTTTTGTCCTATCTGTTTTATTTTAACTATAATATTTTGTACAAAGCTTGAAATTGAGCAAACTCTATTTAGTTGGAAACTAGACTCTTATGCCTTTCTATCAGTGTCTTATTTGAATGATTTAAATATATTTATCTATCTATATATTTATGTAAATTTATCCTTTGAATTCTGTAAAACAAAGATAAAATGATCTGATCTATCTACCTTATTTTAATTATAGTATTTTGTATAAGACTTTAAATTAGGTAAATCTCTTTTGATGTAAACTAAACTCTTATATCTTTCATTCAATATTCTATTTAAATAATTCAAAGTACAAATGACTATGTAAATGATTATTTCTTTTGTTCTCTTGCATTCTACTAAATAGAGAGAATATGCTCTAACCTATTTGTATTAAATTGCTTCTACCTTTTTGTAAATAACTCTAATCTATATAAAATTTATTTTATTTAAAAGTAGACATATATCTTTCCAACAATATCTTATTACAATTGTCTATCCGAACATCTTGTGTAACTTACCTTATAGATTTTGCCTATTCAGATTGGTTCTCAAATTTATAAATTCTTGCTTCTATCTTTTGAAACTTAATTTTGGTTAAGGATTCTCTTTCAATGATATTCATGTTACAAATTAAACCTTTCTGTCTCTTAGTCATTGATCTTGGCTATAATTGACTGGGTTATGTATATTGCAAGTTATTTTTTATACTACTCCATATATGCATATGTATGCTTTTGTTGTTTAATATGTTCTTCTAGTATATTTTTTACTTTCTAGATCAGAATATCTTTTTTTATACTCTAATATTTATGGGATATCATAGACCCTTTGCCAGAAATGTAAAGGGGATTGTGTTATGTTATGAAGCCATGCCGAGCTCTACAATAGTGGAGACCTGGAAATGATTGGTATTGTATTTTGTTTTAATCTCACTTCATAATCTATATTCCTTTGATATGATTTCATATGACATACTTATGTGCTGCTATACATTCCTTTGATTTGAGTGAATTGAACCAAATGTTAAATCTGACTCTACTCATTGCCTTGCATTTTGATATCAATATGCTAATACATTGCTCCTTGCTCCTTTGTTATCAATGAATCAAATAAAATATCAAATATGACACTAAGACTCATTCCTTTGAATCTTGACTTACTCTTTGCTCTCTTGTTATTAATGAATTGAATAAAAATATCAAATATGACTATTGAATTCATACCTTGCATTATGATCCTGATTTACTCAAATGTTATTATATGCTCCATTGATACCAATGAATCTAATGAAATATCAATATGACTCTCATTCCTTATAATTGTTCTTAATATACTCATATATTGATCTATGGTCTTTTGTCAAGTATGAATATAATAAAATTATATTTATTGACTCTTGAATCCATGCTTTGCATCTTGATGCTTATGTCACATGATTTGTCATCTCTATGTCATGAATATGATAGTCACTTGTTGAGCTTTATAGCTCATATTACTACTATATAATTTTTTTTTGTTAGCTTATCACTCACACTTATGTTAGTTTTAGGTTGGGCAACACGATGCTAGTAGTTTATGGCATATTTTTGATGATTTAACAAAATGTTATTGTAAAGGATGCCTTGGTTGTAATGTTACCCAAAAGTATGAGTTGGTGTGTGTTGCAAATATTGAAAGATCTCTTTTTTTTTTTTTTAAGTTAGAATATTAAATTGGAAGTTTTTATGTTGACGTCAACTTGTGGTAAATTATTTGTTCATGATTATAGTGTTTCAATGATCTTGTAAGTTTACAAGTGGTTGTTAATAATTTTTTGAGTTGGTTTGGACTTTGTAGAGTTATCAAGTAATATGTTGAATGATTATAAACTACATAGGCTTTATCGTGTATGAACAAACATTGAATGTATTTGTTATTCTCAAATTCTATGTTATGGATCTTAGGTTTGGACTATGATAGTTGAAAGATTATATTATGTGTAAGATAGGTTCAACTTCTAGAATATTATCTTGTGGGTATAACACTAATCCTCTAGCTTAACATCCAATTCCAACATGATAATCATCGAACATAATATTCGACTCTCTAGCATGATATTTGATCATTTGATAATCTAAATTCATGATCGAAGTATTCTCTATGTTACTTATTTCAAAAATATATTAGTTTTTCAAAAGCGTATTAATTGTGATGAGGTATTAACAAGACTCTCTCTCTCTATCTATATATTATAAGTATAAGATCGTCATAAGTATCATAAGTTAAAATAGCATAGCTCTTCCTATTCAATACATAAGCTAAATTAAAAGCAAATACATGTAAAAGTCAAGCATGAGTCACTATTCTACCCCTTTGTCATGACATAAGTTATTATTTCTCTTCATTTATCATGAAAGATAAATTCAAGTCATAAGCTATGGTGACCAATAAGTTATAAGAAGTATAAATCATGAATATCAAAATATCATACTAGAAATGAGTCACGGATCACAAGCTATGAGCATCATGAATTTAAGGGAAAAGTCATTGAGATCAAGAAGTTGAGAGAAATATAAATCTCAAGCTATACACATCAAGAAGTCATGAATAAGTTAAGTCATAAAATCCAATATAAATCATGAACATAAAGTAAACTCATAAGCAATAAGTTTTCAGACACAAAGAAAATTCATGAATTTCTTTAGAAATTCATAAGTCACAAAGTCAAATTTAATATATCAAATTTTATATTAGCAAAAGGAGGAGCATACATATCATTCAAAATTTTCTTTTATTTCAACGTGTGAGAAGTCATTTTGATGAGTCTTCAAATATGATATTTACTTTGTAAAATACTCACAAAGCCACAAGACTTGATGACTACATGTAAGATATCAATAAATCCGAAGTAGTCAACTCAAGTAAGATATGAAGGAGTAAGTCATCCATATTAAGATCATCAACATATTTATAATAAGTCATTTTAATGAGTTTACAAATACGATATTTACTTTCTAAAATACTCATAGTAAGCTATCAATGTAACCAAAATAGTCAACTCAAGTAAGACAACAAGAAGACTCAAGTAAGAGATGAGAAATTTAAATCATTATAAAGATACTTTCCCCTTTTGTCATTAGTAATAGAAAAATAAAAAATCAAGTATAAAATGATCACCATAGTATGTCAAACATTATTCTCCTAGATCATTGACATTGAGTGATAACTTTTTCATATTATAATTGTTGCTTATTTCATTATCAAAATGCTTCTTATGCCATGAAAATAAATATATGAATCATCTCTTTTATAGTCATAATTTTCTTAAAATCAAGTATATGAATTTTCAACATAATCTTAAGTACAAAATATTCAAGTATTTTAACGTACGATATATTTGAGAATTCTTAAGATAAAGAAGTTATGCTTCTTAAATCCATTAAAGGTAATATTAGCAACTTTATACCCATAAACATTTTCAATGTGAAACATTTTTCAAAATATTTATAAAACTTGATAAAATAATTTATTCTGATATTTAATGAAAAATGGATTCTAGAATATTTGTTGTATTTGTCTACTGCAAGTGTATATCATTTTATGTAATCAAATTAATTATATTTTATGAACTAACAAGCTTTTTATTAGTTTCTTTGTGAACTTGTAATTAGACAAATGTCCACACAACATAATTTGTTCTTGTATGTCTAAGTATTTTACGTCCTAAAGCTGGATGTATTATTAATACTAATGATTATTCCCTTATAGTTCTCATCTAGAGTGTTACATCTTTATCTTAGCTAATGATCTTTGAAACGTATGCAGGAGCTCTCTAACCATTTTTAAGGTGTTCTCTTGTGCACCTAGCTTTGGCTGAGAGTATGTTTATAATAACAAAATATTGATTTTGATACCCATTTTAACTCTAGGTCCTTTAAGATTAAAATTACTTTTGTTGCCTTTAGATTTTAGATTTAAAATGGTTTCTTTGGGAACCCATACATATTTTATAACATTTTTCTTAAGATAACAAAAATAAGTAAAATGATCAAACTTTTCATAAAAAAATATTTAATTCTAGGAGATATATAAGCATACAATATAGGTCCTTTTACCAACTTGGTTGGCTTATATACATGTTACTATTTTGTGTAAAGCCAACTTCTTATTTTTTAAATGAATTACCTTATTTAACAAAAATCATATCAAGAGATTTATTTCTTACTTTGAATTTCTTTCAAAGTTGATTATAAAAATTATATATATATATATATATATTTTAAGTAACTCGATTATATCATTGCTACCTGTTGAATCTTTTAAGTATTTTTAAATTTTTTATTCATAATAAATAAGTCTTTTTATATATTGTTCAAAGTATGTAAATCTATTGAGTTTTAGTGGCTCTTTTTTAAGTTCAAGATGAGATGATTCTATGTTTTCACATTTGGTGTAAGAAATATAAGACTTTAGTTACACTTGTCATGAGCATTTTTTAGTGTATCAAACTCGTAAGTAAATAAAGTATGATTTGTTTTATATAAATTATATTTTTATCAATTTTTTTAAGTTCATCATATAAGTCATGAAATGTCTTAAGTAGTTTATTATGTGATAAAGAGATTTTGAAATAATTTATTACCTCAAGCCATTAAGATATAATTTACCACTTCTTCATTAATTTGCTATTCCGCTTTTTGACTCATTTATTCATCACACATCAGTTTGAATGTCTTCCTATTCTTTTGGGATGATGACTGCTTATTTAATTATGGGTAAATATTTTTTAATTGTCCTTCCTTCTTACATTCTTAGCGTATGGCTGTATTTTGTTTAGTCTCACTTTTGATCTTTTCTTTTCTTCTTACTAGATTTGTCTTATTTTTTTATAAATATTTTAAATCTTTTTTTTTTGTAAGAAATGTGTTGTTTTTATTATTATCACTTGAGTTTTCGCTCAATTAATTTTCTTTGGATTTAAGAGTAATATCATTCTTTTTTTTTTTTTTTGAAGAATTTCCACTTAGTCAACATGAGTTTTACCTATTATTTCATATATTATCCTATTAATTCTTCAAAAAAAATTCAAATCTTTAGCTTATGAGACTGTCATTACCTTTGTATCTCAACTCGTAAAAAGAGACATTAAAACATTCTCTTTTCAAAATCATTATATTCATCTATCAATTTAGTAGATTTTGTTAATCAAATTCAATTATATTCTATATAGTTAGTATCAAAATTAAAGAATCTTCATACTCACTCTTTTATAACATACCTCTCACCTTCTATAACTTAGTATCACAACTAAACTCAAAAGGAAGAAAAAGACTTAAATAATATTAAAAAATACAACACTTCACAAACATAGGAATAGATATACCATCCACCAAGCCTAAGTTATTTATAGACTCCAAAAGACTTTAAAAATAGAGCTAAAAACTTAAATATCTAAGATTTTGGGTACGTTTATCACTAATACTAGGTTAGTACTACTATCGTAACTTTTGATGAGCCATAAAATTTGAACTCTGATAGTCTTACCACTACAAAATTTAAATTATGAGTTGGTTGTTGGTGCTATTCAATGATATTACTACTGAAAAGATTGGCAAAGCACTATTTTTACTTATCGGTTAGATATAGTGGTATCACTAATAAAGGCCTAATTTAGGCTACAATTTTGATCTTTTAATAGGTCCAATTCCATCTTGTTTCAAGCCCAATGACTTTCATGACAAATGATCTTTATTTTAGCCTAATGCTGACCTAGATAATCTCGATCAAGGTCTTGACTCATCAGTCACTTATCTGCACATTTTTAAAGCTTTCAACACATTGTCCATTCTTTTGGCATGTCATTCAATCTTTTGACACTTCGTCCGCACCTCTAGCATATCACCCTATCCTTCGATATATCGATCATTCCTCTAGTATGTCAACTTTTCTACAATATTCTATATTTTGATATAATTTTTATTCTTTTGGTATAATGATTAAACCTATAGCATAAAATTTAAGTATTGAATAATCTTTCTGTTTGATGTCTAATTTTAGTATGACAATCTTTCAACACAATATTTGACTCTCTAATCTGACATTTGACCATTCGATAATCTAAGTCTGTGATTCAAGTATTTTTTGAATCCCTTATTTCAAAAACATATTAGTTCACCAAACTTGTCAATTATTTTTGTCATTAAATTTAGGATTTAATATATATTCAATTATTAAAGATGAATTCAGCATGTGCAATATGTTACGGAATGAAGGGTAGTGTTTCTGGGGTATACATAAACATTAGGCTTGTATTCTGAGTTGCAACATGTACAATTTGTTGGTTGGTCGAGGATAGTTTAATAATCTAATACTTTGATTGTGGTTAATAATTGTTGTGCTTAATAGTTATTGTGGACAATATGATATATAGTTCAAATTGATCATGGTTGTGCCAAATGCATTAATTCTTATCATGCATGTGTGCTATTATTGTTGGTGGTTTCTGATGTGTTGAGTCGATTTAGAACAGTTACAATGTTTTGCAATAGCCTGTGCTATAATTATAATGATTTGATCAATTATAGTGTTTTGGATTAGTTACAATATTTTTGTATGTGTTTGTGTAGTGGCTATAATGATTTAGATAAGTTATGATGTTTTGCAATAGCTTATAGGTCATGTTACGAAGTTCATCTGTTTGTATTGTGGTTATAGTTATTTATGTCATTTACAGTGTTTTGGATCAATCAAAGTGTTATGGATATGTTACAATGCTTTGCTTTGTAATAGCCTCATAGGTTATGTTACAATGTTCAAATGTGTTTGTATATTCAATTTGGGTAACTTGCAGTATTTTGAAATATTGTTATAGCGCATTGGTGCGTGTCAAAAATCCTATAAGTAACATTGTAATGAGTATAATATTCTCTCTATTTGGTTACTCATGCTTTTAAATCATTACAATAATTAATTAATAAAAAAATTAAAATTTTTATTGATCTTTCATACTATGTCTCAAAATCAAAGTTATATCCCGTACTTTAAAACTCATCTAAATGACTCTTCGTACTATGATTTCATATCAAAGTCACCCACTATACTTTAAAACTCATCTAAGTGACCCTTCGTACTATGCTTTAAAGTCCAAGTCACCTCATGTTCTTTAAAACTTGTCTAAATGACCTTTCGTACTATGCCTCAAAATCAAAATATACTCTCGTACTTCAAAATTCGTCTAAGTAATCCCTCGTACTATGTCTCAAAATCAAAGTTATCTCACGTACTTTAAAACTCATTTAAGTGACCTCTCTATTGCGATTTTGCATCAAGATTATCCCTCTATTAGAAATAAGGTTATGTCATTAGGTAAAATAATTGAGGGGATTATTTATCAATAAAATAATTTAAAACTAAAAAAAATGCACATATTTTTATCTTTAATTTATTCATTAACAAAATTATAGATATCGCATATCTCAAGCTAATAAAAAATAGAAAGGCAAAAAGATAGTGGAAAGACGAACAAACTAATGCCGAAGAAAAAAATAAGAAAAGTAGAAAGACAACGGAAAGACAAACAACTAACGCTGATAGATATTTGTAAGCATAAAAACAATAATTGTGTAAACTATTATGTAAAAAAAATTTATGCCAAGATTTGAAATCAAAAATACTAGATCTGTTTACGATGTGTACCTTTAGATGTTATCTGAATAGATCCAATTAGATCTTCAAGAACACCACCTACGGATCTGAATATCATCGAGATGTTGATCTGCAAGGAGAACTAGAATAGATATAGACCCCTTCTCCTTTCTTCATATCCTTTCACAAGACTACTGATATTGATAGTATTTGGGGAGATCGAGAGAATAACCGTAATATCTCTCAAGAACTTTTATGCAGCATATTACGGCTTGTTGTGGCGCACCCTCACAGATTTTATATTAGGTTTAGAAGAGGTCCTGTTTTTTTATAGGCGAGAGCAGAGGTTTAGGGTAAGTTATTACGATAGTTTCTTCCATCAAGGGCATCCCCTAAAATATCCCAATATAATATGGACTTTATTTAATATTGGCTAATATCTTTTATCAGAATCCAATTAATCCATAATATATCTTATTCAATTATAAAGGGCCACAAAATCTTATATTCTCCCACTTGGTCCATTAATTGATAAGATATAAAAGATATCTAAAATCAAAATAAATAAAATAAAATAAAATTTATTTAAAAATAATTTTATATAATTAGATTCTGAAAATTTTGAAAAGCATTTTATATATGGCCATAATTTTAAAAATAAGCTAATAAGTCCAATAAGCACAATAATACTATATTCAGTCCAACTATCAATGTGAGTCATAGCGGTTGTATGTCATAAATGTCACACTTCCTTCAATGTACTACAACACTGTTAGTCTTTCCTTATATAGTCTATAATTACTTCTATAATTTATCTATCAAGACAATTATGTTTCTTGTATTCAACCATAATATATAAAATCATAAACATAAATAGGATAGCAAAAATAAATAACTTTAATTATGCAAAAGAAATGTCAATAATAGCATCCACTTAAGCATGCATCACTATATCCTTTATGGCTTGCTCACAAGCCCCATTCTAAAAATATAGTTTTTAAATATTTTACACTGCAAAGCTTAGTAAATTAATCAGCAATCATCATAGTAGTGCTCAAATTTTCAATTGACACTTGTTGTTTCTAGACTCTTTCTCTAACCACAAAGTACTTTACTCAATGTACTTGGAACCACTAAAGTACTTGTTATTCTTACAAAAGAAAATTACTATAGTATTATCATAAAATATCTTCAATCACTTGGTAATTGAGTCGACCACACCAAGTCCTGAGATAAAATTTCATAGCCATAAAGCTTGATTTGTAGCCTCAAAGCATGCCACAAATTCAGCTTCCAATGTAGATGATGCAATAAGTGATTGTTTTACACTTTTCTAAGAAATTGCCCCACCAACTAGCACGAACACAAATCCTGAAGTGGATTTCCTACTATCAAGGTAATTTGCAAAATCATCATATGAATATCCCATTACTTCAAGCTTATCTGATTTCCTATATGTGAGCATATAATCTTTTATCTCTTGCAGATATCTCATTACTTTATTTGCAGCTTTCCAATGTTTCATTCCTAGGTTACTCTGGTATCTATTCAGCATTGCAACTGTAAAACTGATATCTGACCTTGTATAAGTTTGAGCATATAATAGACTTCTAATTATGCACTTGTAAGGAATATTTTTTATTTGATCCCTTTCTAAGTCATTTTTCGGGCACTGGTTTTGGTTAAAGTTTTCCCCTGTAGTAATAGGTGTATCATTGACTTTACAAAGCTACATATTAAACCTCTCCAAGATATGATTAATATAACCTTTTTTAGACAGTCCTAACAAACCTTGAGATCTATCCCTGAATATCTCAATGCTAATAGCATAGGATGCCTCATTCATATTAATCATCTTAAAGTTCTTGTTAAGAAATATCTTGGTTTCATGCAACAAACCAAGATCACTACTGACAAGCAATATATCATCCACATATAGGACCAATATAATAAACTTATTCCCACTAACCTTCAGATATATACACCGATCAATAGTATTTTTCTTAAATCTGAAGGAAGTAATGGTATCATGAAACTTTATATACCATTGTCTGGAAGCTTGTTTAAGGCCATAAATAGATTTTTTAAGTTTGTAAGCCCAACTTTCCTTTCCTTTTTTTGTGAATCCTTCAAGTTGTTTCATATAGATTTCCTCATCTAGATCCCCATTCAGAAATGTTGTTTTCACATCCATCTGGTGTAACTCAAGATCATAATGAGCTACTAATATCATGATGATCCTTAATGAGTCCTTTCGAGAAACTAGAGAAAAGGTCTCATGGTAGTTAATACCTTCTTTCTGAGAAAAATCTTTGGCCACAAGTCTGACTTTATATCACTCGATATTGCCCACCGAGTTGCGTTTAGTCTTAAAGACCTATTTACAATTATTGGGCAATTCAACGAGTTTCCAAACACCATTCTGGTCCATTGATTTTAACTCTTCTTTTATTGAATAATACCATTTTTCAAAATCATTACTTTCTATGGCTTGTGAAAACGATAAGGGGTCTCTTTTTATTCTTATATCAAAATCAGATTCTTACAGATATACCACATAATCATCAGAAATAATATATTTCCTTTCCTTCGAGATCTTCTCAAATCTGCCAATTGTGATTGTTCTACAAAACTATCAGCGGCAACATTAACATCATGTGAGAATTCATCAATGTTATTTTATTATTCACCATCATCAATTCTCTCATTGATTTGAGGAACAATAATTTCTCGAATATGGGATAATATAGGAGAGGAAGTCTGAATCTCTTCAATATCAAAATTAATCATTCGAGACTTTTGATTCCCATTGATTTTACCATTTTATATGAATTTTACATTATCAGATTCTACTATCCTCATATTATGATTAGGACAATAAAATCTGTATCCCTTGGATCTTTCTGGGTAACCAATAAAATATCCAAAAATTATTCTTGGATTTAATTTCTTTTCATGTGGATTGAACACTATTATCTCTACAGGACACCCCCAAATATCTAAATGTCTCAAACTGGGTTTCCTACTAGTCCATAACTCAAATGGTGTTGATGGAACTAACTTATTAGAAACCCTGTTTAGAATGTATATAGTTGTCCTAAGAGCATCACCCCACATTGACTCAAGCACAGAGGAATAACTTACTATGCTGGAATAACTTACTATGCTCCTAACTATATCCATAAGAGTATGATTTTGTCTTTCAGCAATATCATTCTGTTGTGGCACACATGGTAATACATACTAAGCATAAATACCTCATTGTTCTAGGAATCTAGTAAAAAGACCAATATTCTGATCAGATTTATCATATCTACCATAAAATTCACCACCCCTGTCAAATCTGAAAATTTTAATTTTTTTATCTAATTGTCTCTTGACCTCATTTATGTACACTTTAAGAGTGTCAACGACTTGAGATTTTTTATGTAATAGATAAACATAGTCATATCTAGACAGGTCATCTATAAATGTGATGAAATACTTTTCTCCACTAAAACAAGTAATATGGAGTGATATGCAGATATCAGTATGCATAATTTTAAGAAGTTCTTTACTTCTTGTAGCAGTTTTCTTTGTATGCTTAGTTTGCTGTCCTTTAATGTAATCTATACACACATCAAAATCAGTGAAGTCTAAATTTTCTAAAATATTATGCTTCACTAATCTTTCAATTCTTTCCTTGAAGATATGCTCCAAACGTCTATGTCATAATATAAAAGATCTTTCATTATTGGAATTGCATTTCATTATAACACTTGATTGCAGGGTTAATAATGTATTTGCAAACTCAATATTCAAATTAATTCTATACAAACTATCACACAAAATTTTAGAACCAACTTTTATTGAATCATAAAATATATTGAGTTTACCATTATCATATCCTAGCTCATCAATTCTAGATAGAGAAATTAAATTTTTAGAAATTATATGAACAAAACATGTGTCTTTAAGATTTATCAAATGACTCGTCTCTAGGCGTAAGCGATAAATCCCCACTGATACCACTTTTGCTTTAAGACGATTTTTCATAATTATGAATCTTTCATGTTCTTTTGATTTCTGGATTGAAATCAATCCCTGCATTTTGTTAGTAACATGAGTTGAAGCACCAGAATCAATCCATCATGTATTAGAAGGAATTTCTGTAATGTTTGATTCAAAATATACAAAGGTTGAGTTTATGCCTTTCTTTTCGAACCAAGTCCTACGTTTAATACAGTACTTCTTTACATGTCCTTTCTTGCCACAAAAAAAATGCTTTACTATAATAGCTTTCTTTTCAATAGTCTGTCTAACACTTCTAGACCCGACAAATTTCTTTGATGGATGATGCTTCAATTTTCTTTTCTTGTTACCAACTCCTTGAGTAGTAGTCAATACATTATATAAACTTTCCTGCCTTAATCTTAATTCTTCCTAAACACACATACTAGTTAACTCATTTAGGTCTCACTTATCCTTATTTATATTGTAGTGAATCTTAAAGAGGCCAAACTGAGAAGGAAGAGAATTAAGAATGAATTGCATAAGGAAAGATTCATCGACATTCATTCTCAATGTCTGAAATTTTACAGCTTTGTCAGCCATATTGAGGATATGGTCCTGAATTCCTTGAGTAACATCATACTGAGTTGTAGTCAGTTCTTTCATTAATGTAACAGCTAATGACTTATCAGTAGATTTAAATCTTTCTTCAATAACCTTTAAATATTCACGTGCGCTAGTTGCAACCGGTAATGAAGTCTTTATATTATTTGCAATTGTCATCTTTATAAACATTAAATTGAGCCTATCAGATCTTTTCCAAGCCTTTATTTCATTGACTTATTCTACAGTACTTTTATTAATTAATTCTGCGGGCTTTTCAACAAGTAATGTCAAATTAAGTTCTAATGCGCCCAATTTAATTGCACATGCTCTAATCATTCTGAATAATTTGATCCAGAAAATATAGGTACACTGGAAGCATAAGAATGTATGAATGGGAATACCACTGTAGAATATAAAATAACATTAATGCTTTCAGTTTACCAAAATATGATGAACTATTGATATCATCAATATATAAAATTTGGATAAAAATATTGGCATATATAGTGTTCATTCAAGATCATTTATGGAGAACTGATATTATCCTTATAGAATAGTTTTGCTACCTTTGGGTATACAATTATAAACTGTAAGAATATCCAAAACAATATCATCCTACCCTATAACATAATTATGTGAAATAGATTATCCTTTGGGATTATCTAAATCTCCTAATTATGTATGTAAGTTTGAATATTATTTCTTTAATGTCATTGAGGACTTGTTCTTTAATGTAATTTTATAAATCATTGATCTAGGCCACTTTGATGACTACAAGACCAATACAGTAATATAAAATATAAATTAAATTATTCTATTAATGATAAGACTTTAACTATATTTCATATCCTATAAGCCTACCATCCTAGGCTACTTTGGTAGCTACCGATCAGGCATAACTTAAGGAAATAAACTACAAATAATATTTATCAAGTTCATGTGAATTAATTTATGCTGAAATAATTCAATAATAGAATAACAACTATAATAATTATTGAACACTTAATCAGGGAAAAAAAATCATATGATAACTGTAACCATGATAATACATAAATCATGCCTTCATATGAAAAAGAAATATTATTTCACAATTCCTAACATATACATGTGAATAACTAAATAAATATTTAAAAACCAATAATTGGATTTAACGTATATAATTAATAATTGATATGAGAAAACTATAAAAAAATAATAGTTTTTAATTAAACTAATTAATTTTATTTAATTGGAGAAGCCCATAAGTCCAATTAAATAAATTGATCAAATAACAAAAATTAATCAAGATCCATTAATTATAATTTGATTAAAATAAAATATAATCAATGAATAATCAAAATATAATCATGATTAAATTTTATTAGATTATATATTGATTAATTTCATAATTAAAAAATAAACCATAATTTTTTAATTTCATAATGGTAGAATTGTAATTTTAAAAGGATATAAAAAGAATTACTAGTTTTATAAGATTAATAAAAGACAAAAAGGGTAAAACTATAAATAATCCTATTCAATCGACGGATAAAACTGTAATTTCTTCTAAATGGCAAAACTATGATTTCTGCTAAAGGGTAAAACTATAATTTCAATCGAATGACAAAACCATGATTTTAGCAAAATGGCAAAGCTATAATTTTTCTTTCATTTGAAGAAAAAGCCATAACCCTAATTTCTTCCCCTCATCACATACCGTGCGGCAAGCGTTCTCGTGCCGACCAGGACACCAGCGTGCAAAGTCGCGGCTGTTGGCGTACGAGGCTGCCACTTGCACGGGTGTTACTGCACGCGGTGGCCGCTTGATGTGGCCCCTGCTACACATGGTTGCCTCTTGATGCGGTTGTGGTCATCTACTTATGGTAGACCCACATGCGTCTGTGCTATCGCCTACACGATGACCCGGTGCATGGCACGGGGTCGGAGCACGCCATCCGCTACACACTCGGTGATGCCGCAAGCAGATATGGCCAAAACATAGCAAGATTGTTGTGCTTTTTCCACAATGCACAACAACCATCAAGATCATTCACAAATAAATGATTAAACTTAATATATAGGAATACAAATTTATCATATATTTAGATCTACGCATCATAAACTAAAATAATAGATCTAATATTTTTTATCTCAAAACCTAGCTCTGATACCAGTTATAAGCATAAAAATAATAATTATGCAAACTATTATGTGGAAAAACTTGTATGCCAGGATTTGAAATAAAAAATACTAGATATGTTTATGATCCAATTAGATTTTTAAGAACACCGCCTACGGATCTGAATATCACCGAGATATTGATCTGCAAGGAGAACTATAATAGATATAGACCCCTTCTCCTCTCTTCCTATCCTTTCATAGGACTATTATTATTGATGGTATTTAGGGAGATTGAAAGAATAATCGTAATCTCTCTCAAGAACTATTAGGCAGTGTATTGTGGCTCACTACGACGCACTCTCATAGATTTTATATTAGGTTTAGAAGAGGTCCTATCTTTTTATAGGCAAGAGTAGAGGGTTTATGGGAAGTTATTAGGAGAGTTCCTTCCATCAATGACATCCCCTAAAACATCCCTATATAACATGGACTTTATTTAATATTGGCTAATATCTTTTATCAGAATCCAATTAATCTATAATATATCTTATTCAATTATAAAGGGCCACATAATCTTAAAGGTTGATGAAGAAAGGTAGAGATTGGAGTTATAGAGAAGAACGCCGATAGAGATTAGAGAAGAAAGAAAGAGATGAGAAAATAGATTAGGGCTTTGAGACTATTTAGTTGTAATCATCAAATAAAAATAGTCCCCTAAATAATTTTACATAATGGCGTAACCTTATTTCTAATATAGGGGGTCACTTTGATGCGAAATCGTAGTATGGAGGGTCACTTAGATGAGTTTTAAAGTATAGGGGTTATTTTAATTTTGAGGTATAGTACAGGGTTCACTCAGACGAGTTTTAAAGTATGGGGAGTGACTTTGATTTTGAGACATAGTACGGGGGTCACTTAGATAAGTTTTAGGGTACGATGGATAATTTTAATTTTGAGGCATAGTATGAGGAGTCACTTAGATAAGTTTTAAAGTACAAGGGGTGACTTTGATTTTGAGGCATAGTAGATATCAATATAAATTTTGGCATTAACAAAATAATTAGTTGCCTTATAGTGTTCATATGTATTTGTATTTGGTAACGTATAATATTTTGGAATACCATTCTAAGTGTTTTGGTGGAAGTGCCACAAACTTTGTAAGACTATTCAAAATATAATAAGTGGCATAGAAATTATCTTGTTTGGTGGTTATTGTTCCTTAACAATTAACGACACTAGGTTTACATCCTAATTTAGTGTGTCATTAGTTTTTCATTAGGGTTTCAATCCATTTGCTTAAGCTATAGTATTTTTAAATAGTAATGTTTTGGAGAAAGTAACAAAAACACTATAAGATTATTCAAAAACATTATAACTGACATACAGATATACAAAATTACATGTTATTCTTCCGACAATTATTATGATAACCTAATTCTAATGATACAATAATTCAGAAGTCGGTTTCGGACTGTTTTGCTAAACTAATAAATCTGTTGCAATATTTTTGAATAAGTTTATAGTAATTTTTTATATATCCCAGAAACACTATAAGCATTTGCAAAAATACTATAAATGTCACACAACTAAAATTTGCATGTTTAAAAACCAAGAGAGAAGTATATAAGATTGCATGCGATTACCGACACTATCATCAAAATTCTATAACTCACTGCGTACATAAAAAATCAAATTGAATAAAACGCACTTAATACAACAACAATAAACAAAAAAAAAAGTCTCAAAAGCATGTCTATAACCACTTTACAGAATCTAAAATAAAGTATTTATCAACACAACATAGGCTTGTGAAGTGTGAATAAACACTATACACTGAAACAAAACAATTGAAGTATGTATACACACTTTATATTGTTCCAAATTCGTTGTGTTATACATGCCAAAAATGTCTATAGATATATGAATCATTCAAAAAAAAAAAAAAAAGTAATGTGTCAAACACATAAAAAGGATTCCTTTTTAAGTAAACGACAATATGCAATAACAATGCACCATGAACACATCTTTTTTATGATCAACCCATACAAGGAGGTAAAATGATTTCGTCGTGCTCACATCCAATTTAATATTATTTATTTCTTATCAAAATTATTTTCATTTTTTATATTCCTATCTGTTTCAGCTAAAAAATAACTTTCACAAAACATATACAAATTCAAATTTTATATCTAATAATCAGTATGACATGAGAGCATGAGATGAAAAATATATCAAATTGATCACATAAATAAGTTATTTTGTCTATATAATTGTCTTCGAGGAGGTTTATAATTATAAATCACTTTTTGTATGAATAAGAACTCCAAAGAAACTAGCTTTTTTCTTTGTTTTCATGATTTAGCCCTCAATACAACTCTCGACATACTGTTCAATCCCTCGACTAGTTGATGATGAATATAGAATCATTTTGCGAGTTTCCTTCTTATTATCTCAAATTAAAAATAAATTGGTAAGCCATGAATAATATTAAGTTTAATAAATTCATGCTTTTCGAGACATTCATTGCCAATATTAAATAATGACATTCGAAAAAAAATTAAACCTTTTCTCTTTTTTAATTTGGCAAATTTAATGATAACTTTTGATATCATAATCTCTCATCCTTTACATATATTTATTGAATTTATAAATATTCGTTGCTCTAACAGCAAACCAAAGTAATTTTATTATTTTTTGATCATTCACATTACTAACAAGATTTTTGGAAAGATATACTATGCAATATCTATGATGTGCTTCAAGGTAGATCTCTTTTTCAACAGAAAAAAATATTAGGATTGTGATTACTAATGATAGCCAAATATTTAAATACTCCATATAAGCTATTTACTTATTCTATATCTTTTTAGCATTGAGGTATTTAGATCCATATAAGCTTGAGTTATCATAGATTTGAAATTAGATCATTCTGCAAATTCACCATGAACCTAATTAAGTGCTATCTCATATACTACATTTGAATTTTTTTTATAAGAAATCATAATACTGAATCTTTTAAATGTATATGTCATAATTATCTTCAGTGTGTAATCCTCATTCACTAATAGTTTATCTTTAATTTCATTGATAATAAACCGACTAGAACATTGTGACAATCTTTACTCATTCATTATAAGTTGTATTGGTGTTCATTGTAAAATTTAATTATTCAAAAACTAATTATTTAATAGGCACATATCATTCATCCATGTTATTTAACTATTATTATTTCTTTTAGCTAGCTTTATGATACTAAAAAGTAAAATGTGTTTAGAAATAAAGATATGATTTTCATTGATAATCAAACCCTCGAGGGTTTGAAGAAGAAGACACCAGCCAATACTTCCATAGAAGGATTAGCAAGCTATGACCCAATTACTCTTCCAGTAGGATATCAGGGCGATGGGGGAGATGTGCAAAAGATTAGTATAGAGATTGATGTTGATATACTTACAGCACATATTGAGCATGAAGATGGGGAGTAACATTTTGCAAAACCTCAGCTGAGAAGATCTTCTGAACCATATCAACCTTTCAGAAGATATTCTATAGATGAATCAGATAGTTACTAGGAAGTAATTAAAAGTGACTAAAAAAAAAGTAGTTAGTTGCTATGTAGGAAGAAATGGATGCTATGCAAAAGAATCACATATATGATTTTGTATAACTACCAAATAAAAGGAAGGCCTTAAAGAATAAGTAAATTTCAAAGTTCAAGACTTAAGAAGAATATTCTAAACTAAAGTACAAAGCTAGATTGGTTGTGAAAGACTTTAGTCAAAAGAAATGTATTGATTTTAAAGATATTTTTTTCTTTTATTGTTAAAATGTCTTCTATTTATGTTGCTCTTGGTTTTGCTACAAGCCTAAACTTGGAGGTTGAGTAGTTTGATATGAAGACAACTTTCCTTCATGGTGATTTAGAGGAGAAAATTTATCTGGAGTAATCAGAAAGCTTCAAAGTCAAATATAAAGAAAAATTTATCTACAAGTCAAGGAAGAGCTTGTATGGGCCAAATCAAGCTCTAAGATAATGGTACAAAAATTTTGATTCATTTATAGTTAAAAATGAATATAAAAGAACAGCTTCATATCATTGTGTGTACATTAAACAAGATTATAAGAATTTTATTGTCCTCTTACTTTATATTATATAAATGATATACTTGTCCTTGGAAAAAGATATATCTATAATTAATAAAATCAAAAAAGAATTAAGTGAGTCTTTTGCAATGAAGGACATGGGGCAAATAAAGCAAACATTGAACATGCAGATTTTTTGTGATAGAAAAAGAAAAAGAAGATTTAGATGTTACAAGAGAAATATATCGAAAAGGCATTAGATAAGTTTAGCATGAATAATACAGAGCCAGTTGGTTCTACTCTTTCAAATAACTTCAGGTTGTGCTTAGAGTAGAGTTCATTAAGTGACGAAAATGAGAAAATGTAAAATATTCCTTCTGCTGCATACATCAGAATTTTGATGTATGCAATAATATATACGAGGTCGGACATGACATTAATGGTTTGTATGAGGTCGGACATGCTTCAGCAGTGGGTGTTGCTAGAAGGTTTTTAGTAAATCTAAGTAAAGAGCATTATGCAGCAATAAAGTAGATCTTTAGATATCTCAAAGGGAGCTCTAAAGTTTGTTTAAGTTTTGGAGATGGACCACTTGTGTTGAAAGATTATACAAATACAGATATAGTAAGATATATTGATACAAGAAAGTTCACATCAGATTTTATACTCACTTTTGTAGGGGGAGCTATGTCATGACAATCTAGTTTGCAAAGATGTATTACTCTCTCCACCATAGAAGCAAAATATATTGCTACTATAAAGGTTTACAAATAAATATTATAGATAAATTTATTCTTATAATAATTGAGGCTAAAATAGAAAAATTATGTGATGCATTATGATAGCCAAAGCGCCATCCATTTGCGTAAGAACTTAACTTTTCATTTTAAGTTAAAGTATATAGATATCAGATACCATTGAATTCGAAATGTATCTAAAGAGAAACAATTAAAATTTTAAAAAATTCATACAGATGATAATATGACAAATATGTTGACAAAGACTTTATCGAAAAAAAGACAAGAGATATATCAATGGCTGGTTAATATGACTTCGCATTAATGAGTCATGGGACAGCCTCCCTTAGGTTGTAGGGTATATGGTCTATTAGTTCAACTCCTGGTGAGCCTTAATAACCCATAACTCACATTAACCATTAAACTCTTTCTCTTTTAACCTAGTCTTGTAGGTTAGAATTATAAAAGGACTTATAGTTACTATAGCTGTGGCTAGGAGAAATCGTAGTACTGATAGTTGAGGGCGAACAAGAGAAGAAGAAAAAGGAAGAAGACAAGGGCAACATGCTCACATAATCTTTGTTTCTCTATTATTCTCTTATGATTGTTGAGCGAATTTTTTTAGGTAAGAGGCCTGGGTCTTTGTACGTTGAGGGTTTTTCAAGTAAATCTTGGGGTTACTATGATTTTTATTTAATTTTTTCACTACATGTTACAGTCTGCTCGTATTTGTTCATATACAAAATAATTTTTCATCAACTATATATTTTACATAAAAATTTCTTCAGAATGTATACTCTTTCATTTCAATTCCTATCCTAAAATAACATATATATTAAGATCACAAATATTAGTGTCCATTTATATATTAGTCCTTATCTATATAAAAACAATTAAGTATATAAAATGTGGTGCATGTATTACGTACCTACCAAAGAAAAGCTCATTAATGACGAGAGTCGCTGTAGAACCAACACATTTAATTTAAACCATTATCTCCTATCGTGTTTGACTATCTAATAAATTTGTCATCTAGAAACATAATAGTTGAATATATATATATATATATATATATATATATATATATATATATATATATATATATATATATATATATATATATATATATGTATTGTTATTTATTGCTCGACTAATTCTATTTCAATTATCTCATCAATTATATATATATATATATGCATAATCTAAAAAACCATGATCATCTAAATCAAATATGTATGATTCATCTACCACCTAATTGTTGTTGTCTTTGGAATGAGTCACTTTTCCTATTAACTATGAAGGTAGAACGACTTCTGATTCGATATTAACATGTCGAGATCAGAGAATATATAATTCGGAATTAATAATACACTAATTCATCTTAGAAATACAAATATTATATGTAAGTAGTTATATTTATACAAAATAATCATTTCTGAAGTAATAAGACACTAATACTTTGGTTTCAATTAATAATAAGTCATTATAGTGACCCAATTGATTTAGTGCAAATCCCTTCTAATGGCTCCTCTGACTAAAGTGGATAATAGGCATTATGAAAAAAGCAAAAAAATCTATAGGGAGAAACAGTTTGTCGGGAGCAGCTTAGTCTTCGAGCGGTAAATCTTGATTGGGGAGTTGGGCGATCCCCTCTACTAGATAGCTTCCTGGATGTGTCGATGATCCTACATAATAGGCCTGTGCTAGGGGCATCTCGACTTAATCCCTTCGATGCTTAAGTTGAAAAAATAAAGATGGAGGAATACAACAGTATCAACAATGTAAATGAGAGAGTGAAGAGCTCTTACCTGCTAATCCCTGCTTGGCCTGTGGCTTGGCTTTTATACTTAAGCGCTTGATGCCATGGATGGATGCTCATAAAAGTCCTCTTTACCCCCATAGCAAAGACATTTAATGAGGGTGGCTTGTCGGTATTGAATCTCAAATTTGTTATGATCGAGTTGGCACTAAGAAGGAGGGTGAATTAGTGTAAGTGTTAAAAGAAAAACTTGGTTCAAAAAATTTCACTTGAAGTAAAATGGAAATCAAAAGTATTTTTAGTTGGAATTTATCAAGAGCAAATTAGAGAATGATTTAAAACTGAATGGAGAAGCTCGAGCCTTTCTTAGAACTAATTATAAGCTACTAAATCAAGAGCAAATAGAAAGAAGCACAAGGAAGAGATGCTCATAGTATTTTCTAGTGGTTCGATCAAGACTTTGACCTACATCCACTCCTGATCCCTCTTCACTCAAGGCCAATCGGTGTCCACTATCGATCTTCTTTTATGGGCGAAGATCAAACACCATTTTATATACCTTTCTCCTTTTCACAGACTCAAGAGAACAACCTTTACACTCTCCTTTTCTCAGACTCAAGGGATCAATCTTTACAACTCAATCAACCCTTTTCTTAAACTCACTTTCCACTTAAAAGACAAAGGGAAGCTCTCAATCAATTTTTACAGAATTTACCCAAGTATTTTTTCACTTTCTTACTTTTTTCATACTAGTCCAAGCAAACATTTCAAAATTTCGGGGTACGGGTGATACCACTACCGGCACTGACGGTACCATCATCAAAAGCACCTCGGGATTTTGGGCGAGGGTAGTACTACCACCACTTGGGTGGTACCACAGCCGCTTAGGTGGTTCCACCGCCTCCCATTGACGGTACTACTATTAGGAAACTTGAAAATAATACTTTTTAGTAATGTTTCGTACCCGAGTGTACCTCATTTTGACCTCCTTTCAGGTCAATAAAATGAGAGCTCAAATCAAACACAAAGTGGACCTGGTTGGCCCCTAATTGAGTTAATAGGATTTCTCAAAAACTAACTAAAAATGGGACTCAAATCAAGATGCTAACTACAACACTAAAGATAAACAATTACAACACATAATCTTTATTGTCTGGCACATCAATCGATCATTCAATGAACTCCCGGTATATTTTCTACGAACTCTCGACGAGCTTCCAATCTTCTATGGGTGGACTCTTAGTGGCCTCCTAGCATACCTCCGGTGAACTCCCAACGAGCTCCTGACCACTTATCAACGAACTCTTGACAACCTCCGGTGAACTCCCAGCGAGCTCCCGTCGTATCGTTCGAACCTCAACCCGATGCTCGATCTTGACTTTGGCCCAATAATAGATTCTTCCTTAATTGTTTTGTCTTTTCCTAGTTGTAGTTAATTTTATATCACTTATCTCTAATATATATGTTAGATTATAAACACACTAATTGATTTTATCATCAAAATCTAAGATTCAACAATCTCTCCCTTATTGATAATACAGCTAATTGATGATGGAGTTAATCTTAACTCCCCCTATCTATATGTCATATTTGAAATAGGGCAAACTTAAATTTAGAAGAACCAATCACCTTTGAATTCAAGGTAGCATTTTGGCCATGTTGACTATATATTGAAATTTTAACAATTTAACCATTTATCACCATGATACCATATATGATAAAATTTTTAAAATAGACATTCAGTATATTGGTATCACATGATAAAAATTTTAGGCAAAATATGTTTCACATAATAAAAATTTCAAGGGTCATCAATATACTATTTCTCTGCTTTTGTCATCAACAAAAATGAGAAATGTTCAACTCATATTTGAACATTTATCACAAATATTCATCATTTGTCATTAATATATCATTCTTTCCCTCTTTCTCATCAACAAAAAGGAGAAATGTCCAACATACCATTTCTAAACAAATGTTCATCACATGATAAAAATTTCAAACAAAACACTTAGCATATGTCATCAATCATGTCATTTTTATCCTTTTGTTATCAACAAAAGGGAGAAATATTCACCACATATTTGAACATTTATCATAAATATTCATCAAAGAAGAAAAAAAGAAAATTTATTCATCACAAAAAGAATCAATTCACAAGTATCATATCAAATTTCTTTCTCCTCCTTTGTAAAAATATAGAAGTAGAAGAGTCCAAGAATCAAATCATAAGGGAGGAGTCAAGTATATTAAAGAATCAAGTATCAAAAATCAAGAGGGGGGATTCATTTGAAAATATTGCATCAAAGATTCATGAATCCAAGAATCAAATTTTAAGAGTGATGATTCAAAAGAGAGCTCATGAATCCAAGAATCAAATATTAGGAAGGATTTCAAAGAGAGCTCATGAATCACATATCATGCATCACAAAAAGTTCTTGAATCATATTTTTTTCTTTTATAAATTTTAAGAGGAAAGAATGATGTAAAATCATCTTCATTTGTAAGATTCATGTAAATTTCAAGATGAAACCCATTTTGCAAGAACGAGAAATCTGAAAAATATGGTAGCAACTCATGCATTTAGAAGATTTAAAAACATCTCAAGCAAATTTCAAGAGGAAGCTTATTTTATAAAAATGAGAAATCCAAAAAATGTGATAGTAAGTCATGCATTAGGAAGATTAAAAATCATCTCATGTAATTTTTAAGAAGAAGCTCATTTTGCAAAAATGAGAAATCTGAAAAATATGAGAGCAACTCATGCATTTGGAAGATTTAATATTCCTAATTTCTTCTAATCGAATTGTCCCTTATTTAATGATTTTATTGCAAGATAGTAATTTTCTTTCCCTTTGTTATTATAAAAAAGAAGGGCACAAAATCTTTTCTTTTAAATCAATATTATAATTACAACCATAAGTACAAAGCGATTATATGACGAAAATTATATCATTAAAGATATAATATGAAAGACCAATTCACAAGTACCAAAAGATATAATTTATTTTAATAAATTTCTAATTTTTAGTAAATAACAAAAATAGGTCTTAGGAGATCAAATAGTAAATAATCTTGACTCAGAAAGATCTAAAAAAAATTATGATTCATTTAAATAATTTTTCTAATAAAACATAAGAATTATAGTGAACGATATTAATTTATATAAAAATCTCAAGTTATACTTTTCAAGATCATAAATCTCCTTTTTAGTAAATGGTAAACAGAAGAAATCAGAGAGGTTGAAAATTTTATTCTCTTAAGAGATACCTCAAGTCAAGAAGTCAAGGGAAAGTTTATGATTTGGTTGGAAGAAAAACTAATTCAAATTTTAAATCATCAAAATTACTTTTGTAATTTAAGAGATTCAACAATAATGGTGTACATAGATTTATCACTTTATCTCTTATTGAAAACTTAAATAAGAAATTTTCAAAGAAAAAATATTCCTCTTTTTAGTTGTTTTAATTTATATGATTTATTTCTTACAAGAATACATTTATCTTTTATGTCAAATCTACTCATTGTTTTAAACAAAAACCAAGCTTTATTTCAAAAGAAATCATCAAGATCATTAATATAACACATTTAAAATAATAAAATATCCTCAAACAAAAGATTTGATTTAACAATAATACATTTTCTTTGTTATGTGAGTCTAACTCTCTACATTTATAATGAGTTAACATGCAATTGTCATTTTTATTTCAAAAAAAATTTTAATTTTCCAAAATCACTAGGAAGAGAAGCATGATTTATTTTTTTATTTTATTTCAAACCTAAATTTAAGAACAATCAAACATTCAATCGTACCACCCATCTAATTTTCAAATCAATCATTCAATAACAATCTATATAACATACAACCTATTTAAAGTCAACTCGTCAACATAACATTCAAATTAATCTTTCAATATACAAGTCAATAATTTTCAACCTAACATTAAAACTATCAATCCTATCTAAAGTCAACACTTTTAATGAAAATGCAAACTTCACTTCTCTTTTGAGATGAGCAAGTTAACAAATTTTTTTTATCCTTATACATTAATGAGTTAATCATCTCTTAAAAAAATTATTTGAAAACACATCCAAAATCATCATTAACATCGCTTTTCAAAAAATTTTAATGAAGGTAATATAGTTAGTTTTCCATTAAAAATAGCTAAGGTTCTCTAATTTATCTTTATACTAGCATGCTCTGGTTATGCATCATCGAAAAATAATAATGATTAGTTGCATAACCATGAATCATTTTTAATAAAAAGATTTGTTATAATCAAGACAAAGATAATTAAGATTCAATCATCTTGATTCAAATAACTTTTTCTTATTTTTGTTGCTTTGACTAGTGAGCTTGAAAAGTGTCTTAGATCTCAAGTTATGTGCCTTAAGTATCTACTATCAAGATATCATTTTGTACTCCTAACCTTTGTTTGAAGATAAAATTACAATGAAGGGGTTTTTGGTTTAAGTACCCATTTGACTTTGGGTCTTTCATGAAAAGTTTTACCCATTTTTATTAATGACTTTGAGTTGTTTATGGATCTTTTATGAACCCAACTAACTTATATGAGCTATACCTTCTAAACGAGCATCTATCAGCAAAATGTCCAAGTTTATCACAAAAATTATATTTATTTTTAGGTGACAAGTGTAATGTGGGTCCTTTAACGAAGATAGTTAGTTTTTATTGAGTGTAACTCACAAAGCCAATACTTTCCTTCCTTCCTATGAACATGACCCTTATTGGTAATGATCATGTTTAAAGATGTATTGCCTATTTTAAACTTTTATAAGGTTTATCATAATATGATATTTTCTTTTTTAGTTGCATCTAGCGTCTCACACTTAGAGCAAGATATGCATGGTGTTGATATTTCATGTAAGGTTTCAAGTTTACTAACAAGTAATGCATAATCCTTTTGAGTAATTTATAATTTCTACTAATTTTTTTAATTTTATCAAATAATTTATGAAAAGCATTTAACAACTCATCAATGTAAAAGAGGCTTCAAGTGAGTTACTTATCATAGATGGCTATGAGTGCATGGTTTGCCAGTTCTTCTTAGTTGTCCTCTTGATCTTCAGAGTGCCCCGACTTCTTGCATTCAAAGCATGAGGTTGTGTCTTCTTTGATTTCATTTTTGCTCTTAATATCTTATTTTGTTTTGCTACTTTTCATAAATTTTTTAGGTTCTTTTGTTATAAGTTCAATATCATAATTATCATCACTCGTGGTTTCACTTGAGGAGTCTTCTTTTATTTTTAGTTCAATATCCTTCCTGTTATTTGGAATGTATTTTTTTTTTGTTCTTAGTTCAATGTCCTTCCTATTTTTTAGAATATGTTCTTCTTTTATTCTTAGTGTAAAATCTTTCCTCTTCTTTGGAAGGTTGTTCTCATGTTCATCTTTGCAAGTCTTATTGTGTTCTAAGAAATTCATATTTGATTCATTTACTTATACTTTCGTGTGCGACTTCTAATGTATGTCATAAATCAAAAGCAGAAACTAAATTAAATTCATCTTTATCCAAAGTACAAAACAAAGAATTCATAGCTTTAGTATTTAAAGAAAATATCTTTCTTTTATAATTATTCTAATCATTTATAAGATTGTAAGACTTCTGAAAGTCATTTTCAACTAAATTCCATAACTCAAAATTCATAGAAATCAAAAAGTTTCACATCCTAGTTTTCTAGTAGGTGTAATCTGTCCTATTGAACATAGGAGAATGTGTGATAGAATAGCCCTCGTTAATGCTAGAAAAAGTCATTTAACTTGCTTGGGTGTTAATCTAATTAAATGAACTTAGCTCTGATACCAAATGTTAGTATCAAGTTGGTACTAGGAGAGGGTGGGGGGGGAGGGGCGGGGCGGGGCGGGAGGAATTAGTGCAAGTGTTAAAAGAAATCAAAATGCTTTTAGATGGAATTCATTAGAGCAAATTAGAGGATGATTTAAAATTGAATGAAAGATTTAAAAACTTTTTATTCTTTAGAAGGTTATTCTCATATTTGTCTTTGCAAGTTTTTTTATGATTATATACTAAGAGATTGATATTTGATTCATTTACTTGTGCTTTCGTGCGTGACTTCTAATGTGTGTCATATATCAAAAGCAAAATCAAAAGCAGAAAACTAATTAAATTTATTTTTATCCAAAGCACAAAATAAATAATTTATAGTTTTAACATTTAAAGAAAACATCTTAATCATTCCAATCATTTATAGGATTGGAAGACTTCTGAAAGTCATTTTCAACTAATATCTATAACTCAAAATTCATAGAAATAAAAAAGATTCGCATCCTAGTTTTCTAGTAGGTGTAGTCCATCCCATTGAACATAGGAGGACATGTGATAGAATAACCCTCATTAATGCTAGAAAAAGCTATTTAACTTGCTTGGGTATTAATCCAATTGAGTGAACGTGACTTTAATACCAACTGTTATGATCGAGTTGGTATGAAGAGAAGGGGGGGAGGGGTGAATTAGTGCAAGTGTTAAAAGAAAAGGTTGGTTCGAAAAATTTTACTTGAAGTAAAGCGAAAATCAAAATACTTTTGGATGGAATTTGTTAAGAGCAAATTAGAGGATGACTTAAAACCGAATGAAGAAGCTTGAGATTTTCTTAGAACTAGTTATAAGCTATTAAAATCAAGAGCAAATCGAAAGAAAGACAAGGAAGAGATGCTCATAGTATTTATAGTTGGTTTGGTCAAAACTTTGACTTACCTTCACTCCCTATCCCTCTTCACTCGAGGCCAACCAGCTAGTTATAGGTGCCTTGCAAGCTAAATACGTTAGCGATGGCATGTGTAACATGCTATATAGTCTTTTTTATATTATTATTTATTAGCATATTCTCACATTATATTATATATTATATATATATTATGATTTTCTTGGTTCTATATAATGAGATCATAATAATGAGACCGATTCATCTTTAAACACAGATCCTAAATAATCTTGGTCATAAGTTGCTCGAGAGGGGCATCAAGAAAATCGGATAGACCAGTGTGCTATATACCCATCTATATGATGGAGGCGATTGGTCTCATAACCACTTGTGTGGAGACACTAAGGATTCAGTACAGGTGCTCATTAAAGAATGAGTTCAATGATTGATTCTCTTATAGAATATTATATGGTTAATAATACTTAAAGTCAGACAGTAATTTTGTAGTCCCGATTATGTGTTTGATCCTTAGACTTGAGACAACAAGGATGCCTTATTTGAGCACTCCTTTTTTTGACGTTGGACTTACAAATTTAGAAAGTTTTAGATATGGTACAAATGATTACCAACATTAATAGCAACCTTACGAAGGTTATTGAGTATTAATAGAGGATTATCCACTCTTGGTATCATAAGAGGAATATCTTATATACTCTCGCTTAACTAAATCCCTAATCCAGTTAGTCAGATTGAGAGAGAGGAGTTCTATGGGAGAATCAATTTGAGCGAGATTTAGACGGATTTTATATGTAGCTTGACAGTACCATATTCGGTATATGGTCTCTAGAATATTAGATTGATGAGAGATTACTAATGATAGACAAGTTAATGGATAAGATCCCCTAAACCATCTAGGAATTTTGGTGTAGTGGCATAGTACATCTATAGTCGATGAATCGAGTAAATTATTATGAGATAATAATTTACTGAGTTAGAATAGACAAGTTAATGGATAAGATCCCCTAAACCATCTAGGGATTTTGGTGTAGTGGCATAGTACATCTATAGTCGATGAATCGAGTAAATTATTATGAGATAATAATTTACTGAGTTAGAATGAGTTTTGACAAGTGGGACTTACGGCTAGCTCGATATTGGGCCTAGAGGGTCACACACATATGGTGGATACTTTAGCAAATAGAGTATTAGATATAAGTTATTCAATTAGCCCCTGTTCTCATTAAATGAGACCCTACATTGATGGACTCCTTGCATTAGACCCAATTAGAAGTCAAAGGAGATTATTGCTCTAATAATCTAATGTTAGTGGGTAATTGGATGGAGATCCAATACCCACTAAGGCAGGACCCCTAGGGTTTTTGATGGCTCCCTATAAATAGGAGGCAAGGGCGACACATAGATGATAGGTTACACCTTTAGTCGCCCCTCCTATTCTCCTCCCTTCTCTATACAAGAGTTACAAGATTTGTGACTGTGATTGGAGAAGTATTGCTGCAGCAATATATCGTATGAATACCGCTAGAGAGAAGGATATTTGACCTCCTTTATCCTCTTTATTTGGATCTGAAAAATAGGGATATACGATCTCCCTAGGTAAATAATCTCTTACAAGATGCAGTTATTTGGTTTTGTGATTTTTCTCGCACCAATCTTTGCACGATGATTTTGATCAACGTGAGAAACCAGTTTTATTTTGATCTTCTACTATACACGTGATGCTCTTGCTAATGTTTTCCAATATAACTGGTATCCACTATCGATCTTCTTTTATGGACGAAGATAAAACACTTCTTTACACACTTTTATCCTTTTCATAAGCTCAAGAGAATAACTTTTACACTCTCATTTTCTCAGGCTCAGGAGATTAACCCTTATAACTTAATCAACCCTTCCCTAAAACTCACTTTCCACTTAAAAGATAAAGGGAAGCTCTCAATCAATTTTCACAGAATTTACCCAAGTATTTTCCACTTTTTTACTCTTTTTTATTATTCCAAGCAAAAATACTTTGGGTATTTATAAACTATAATTGGCTTCAGAAATTGGTATCAAATGCATGGGCAATACCACCACCGAAAGCACATCGGGATTTTGGGTGGTGGCGGTACTATCGGTGTTACCATCAGAAAACTCAAAAATAATATATTTCAGTATTTGTTTCGTACTTGAGTCATACTCATTTTGACCTCCTTTTAAGTCAACGAAATGAACTCTATCATGAGCTCAAATCAAAATCAAAATGGACCTAGTTTGACCCTTAATTGAGTTAATAGGATTTCTCTAAAATTAACTCAAATTAGGACTCAAATCAAAATGTTAACTTAAGAATTTTTTTGATATTTTATGAATTATTCAACTTGTGAACAGTTTATTATTATTTATTTTGACCAACTTTTTTTCATTTCCATAGATATATCATAGTTTCGTGCCAAATCTTTTTAATATTTGAGCCTTTAAATTGGTCTAAAACATCTAGTAAAAATTATAAAATATTTTCTAATATATGGTGTATTATTTTTATCCAAAATAAAAAATAGTATATCACATAGTAGGGGTGGTTAAATAGACCTAACAATTTTATGAAAGACAAACCTAGATTGACATATGTCGTCGGTTTTTTATTTTAAATTTTTTAGTTATTTTTATGAATTATTCACTTCTAAACTATGCCATAGATCCATGCAATATTTTTTGAAATTTGAGCTTTTAAATTAGTCCAAAATACCTAGTAAAAATTTGGACCGGAGAAAATATTTTTTAATTTATAATATACTAACTTTTACTTAAAATTCAAAAATAGTGCATCGAATAGAAAGACTATTCCAATAAACATAAAAATTTTGTAAAAGGTTTGAATTGGACAGGACATATATGAATGAATTATTTTTTGATTTTTAAAATTTTTATAAAAATATCATGAATCCATGCAATATTTTTTTGATGATTGAACTTCTAAATCGACCCAAATCACCTAGTAAAAATTTGGGCCAAAGAAACTATTTGTGAATATTTTATGCACTATGTTTTATTAATAATCTAAAATTTAAAAAAATTAAATTGGACCTAGATAGACATATTGTTAGGATCAAAGTGGCACTAAAAGGGGGGGGAGAATTAGTGCTTATGAAAATTTTAAATGAGTATTCACTCGATAAAATGTATATCGGAAATGTGTTTAAGTGTATAAACATTTGTAAGAGTGCAAGCAAAGGTACTAGATAGTTAATAAGAAAGCAATGAAGATAAACTACAAAGAAGAAGAAATAAACTAATTTTATAATAGTTCGGTCTCGTGACCTACGTCCACTCCCAATTCCTCAGCTCTCCCTTAAATAAAAACTATATAAAAAGAAATGAGCGGGAGCTCTCAAAGAATTACAATAGTATTTTCATAAGTTTTTTGCTTTTAATTCTTGCATCCTTAAGCAAAGATGGGTGGGATATTTATAGGCCCCAAATGGCTTCAATATTGGAGCCAAAATTCAAATTTCTAGAGTTAATGAGGTGTTGATCTCGGATATTGTGCTCTAGCGATAGTACCGTTAGCCTGGATAGTACCACTGCCTGACATGGTCTAGGAGACTATGTTTGGGTGGTACCACCGCCTGACATAGCTTCAAAGATTGTGTCTCCTCAGAGACTATGTCTTCGAAGACTATGTCCTACCTAATCTTGGGTTACTAAAATGAACTTTCTGATAAGTTCAAATTAGCCTTAATTACGATCTAATGATCTCTTAATTGAGTTAGTAAAACTAACTTTCATTATGATGCTAACTATGACACTTAACACACAATCTTCATTATTCGATCGTCAATTGATCTCTCGGTGAACTTCCGGTATCCTTCCGGTGAACCCCCAACGAGCTCCTGATTTCCTTCGACGAACTCCCGACAAACTTCTAGTGTTCTTCCGATGAACTTCCAGCAAACTCTCGACAACCTGTCGGCGAACTCTCGATGAACTTCCTAACAAATCTCTGGTGAGCTCTCAGCGAGCTCCCAATAATATCAGCCAGACCTTAGTTGACCTCCGGCAAACTCTTGATGGGCTCTCACTACGTCGCCCGAATCTCAGTCTGATGCTCGAATTTGACTCCAGCCCAACATCTAGTTGTAATACCCTTTTACTATCGTAGTTAATCCTGCATCACTTTCTCTAACATATAAATTAGATTATAAAACCAATCAATTGATTTCATCATCAAAATCTGAAATTCAATAATCTCTCCTTTTTTTATGATGACAACTAATTGATGATAAGAGTTAACATTAACTCCCCCTATGTATATGTCATAAGATAAATAAAACAAACTTGAATTCAAAAGCGACATCACTTTTGAATTCAAGCATTTTGATAATTTTTCATAATTTAATCATACGTGACAAAATTTTTAAATATTGATCTTCTTAGTATCACATAAAAATTTTAATCATTATGTTCACAAGATAACCGTGTCAACATCCATTTCAACCATTTCAAAGATTTCAATATATTTCTTATGTTATCAATTATGTTATTTGTCCCCCTTTGTCATCAACAAAAAGGAGAAATGCTCAACTTATATTTAAACATTATTCAATATTTATCACATAAAGAAATTATTTTATCCCCCTTTATAAATAAAATAGAAGAAGAAGAGGGGGGTGTTAAAGATCCAAAAAAAATTATATCCTAAAAAAAATCAAATATTTAGTAGCGGGGATACATAAAAATATTCATTAAGCATATAAAAAATCCATGAATCAAAATAATTTTTAAGAGAGGATAAAAATTAATCTTATCTGAAAAAGAACTTTGAATTTTATTTTTCCTTTTATAAATATCAATTTCAAAGAGAATCATTTTAAAAGAGAGCTAAAAAAGCTAATAAATCTAAGAAGACTATAAGAGCTACTCATGCATTCAAAATCATCTCATGTAAATTTCAAGCAAAGGCTCAAGAAATCTGAAAAATAACGAATCATACATCTGGATGATTTAACATTCCTAACTCTCTTCTAATAAAGTCAAATTGTTCTTTATTTAATAGATTGGTGAAGGTATCAGCCAATTGATGGTTAATATTAATAAATTCCAAAGATATATCATGATTATTTACATGGTCCCGTGATGCCTAATATCAATATGTTTAGTTATTGAGTGTTGAATGAGATTTTTAGTTAAATATATTGCACTAGTGTTATCGCATTTGATAGGTATGTTTAAGCCCTTAGCATTGTCCAAACTAAAATATTTTGATAAATCTAAGATATATTTAGTTTGACTTATAAAGATGTCATCATTTAATTATTTTATTTGTAACACTAAGAAAAAAGTTAATTTGACTATTAGGCTCATTTCAAACTCTTGGCTCATACTTTTGGCAAAAGATTTGCATAAAGATTTATTAGTAGAATAAAAAATAATATCATTCATATAAATTTGAACAATAAGAAAATTATTTTTAAAATACTTAATAAATAATATGGTATGGACCTTGCCTTTTAAAAAGTTATTTTGAATAAAAAAAGTGCTAAGTCTCTCATATCAATCTCCACGAGTTTATTTAAAACCATAAAGAGCCTTAGATAATTTAAAAATATAATTCGAAAAAGACTATTTTCAAAATCGGGAGGTTGTTTAACATAAAATTCTTCGGAAATGAAATCATTTAAAAAAAAAATTTGACATTCATTTGAAATAACTTCAAATTCTTAAAAGATGCAAAGGCAAGGAGCATCCTTGTGACTTCAAGTCTAGCCACATGAGCGAAAGTCTCTTCATAATCGATCACTTCTTCTTAGTTGAAATTCTTGGCCACTAATCTAGCATTGTTTCTAATCATGATATCATTTTTATCTTTCTTATTTCTAAAGATCAATTTAGTACCAATTACTAAATGGTTACTATGTCTAGGAACAAGCTCTCATACCTCGTTTCTCTCAAATTGGTTTAACTCTTCATACATTGCAATAATCCAATAATCATCTTTTAGGGCTTTCTCAATGCATTTTGGTTCAATTTAAGATAAAAATGTGGCGTTAGCACAAAAATTTCTAAATGACAAACAAGTTTGAACACTTTCTGATGTATCTCCTATTATTAGCTCCTTAGGATGAGTATCTACATACTTTCATTCCTTAGGTAAGGATTCCTTGGAAGTAAATGCATCTAAGTTATTTTGGAGAGGAGATTTATTATTTAAATTTAAAGTATCAAAAATCAAAATCATCATCAAAATTAATTTTCTTCAATTCGGGAAACTCATTAAAAATAATATGAATGGATTCCTTAATTACTAGAGTTTTTTTATTAAAGACATGATAAGCTTTTGAAATTGAGGAATAACCAATACATGATAAGCTTTTCTAAGGCATCTTTTTCATTCAAAATAATATATTTATAACCAAACAATTTGAAATATGAAATACTAAGTATTTTATTATTTCACAATTTATAAAGAGTTTTAGAAATTAATGGTCTTACGAGAACCTTGTTCATGACATAACATGTCATGTTAATGGCTTCTGCCCAAAAATATTTGAGTAGGCTATGTTCGTTTAACATGATTCCAACCATTTCTTGTAAGCTCCTATTTTTTCTTTCCACTACTCCATTTTTTTATGGATTTCTAGAAATAGAGAAAATTATGGTTGTATCCATTTGACTCACAAAAAGTTTGAAAATCATGATTTTGAAACTCACTACTATGGTCACTACGTATAAATAAAATCATAAAACTCTTTCTGTTTTGAACAAGTTTACAAAATTTTGAAAAACATTTAAAAAAATCATTTTTGTGTGTCAAGAAAAAAGTTCAAGTGATCTACTACAATCGTCTACAATAACAAACACATATTTGCTACCTCCTAAGCTTGTAGAATCAATTGGTCCAAATAAATCCATATGGATCAATTCTAGTAGGCTAGAAGTGCTTATTTGATTTTTTGATTTGAAACTACCTTTTATTTGTTTTTCTAGTTGGCATGCATCACAAACTTTATCTTTTACAAACTTGATGCTAGTCATTCCTCTTACTAGATTGTTAGTTGAGATTTGATTTAATAGTTTCATGCTAGCATCTCCTATGTTAAATCCATGCATCATCATTTAAGATCGAAAAATATATTTTATTACAAAAATTATTAATGTCAATAGTATTCACATTATTGCTTCTTAAGGCAATCATAGAACTATTTTTGTGTGGTATTTCTTTAAACAAGCATTAGGTTCGAATTTGATAATGTATCATGTATCACACAATTGGCTAATGTTTAGTAGATTATGTTTCAAACCATCAACTAATAACATATCTTTAATCAAGAGGTTTGATTTGTTACCTATGGTTCCTTTTCCAATGATTTTTCCCTTGTTTTATCTCCGAAGGTGACAAATCCTTTATTTAGGCTAGTAAGCTTAGAAAAATGAGTTGGATCTCTGGTCATGTGACTTGACTTTGGGTTCCTTATGAAAAACTAATGGCATCGAGTTGTTTATGGTTCCATTAAGAACCCAAATTAATTTGTATGGAGTATGTCTTTTAAATAAATATTTATAGGCATAGTGTTCACTTTAAAAATTATATTTATTTTTAGGTGAAACATATAAATGTAGGTCCTTTAAGAAAGATGGTTGGCTTTTATTAAGTGTTACTCACAAAATCAATTCCTTCATTTCTATGAACATGAATCTTATTAGCAATGATTATATTTAAGGATTTGTTACCTATTTTAAATTTTTCTAATATTTTTTGTAATAAAATATTTTATTTTTTATTTCTTAAGTGTATCTAATTCTTCATACTTAGTGCAAGGAGCTATTATATATTCATCATACTCTTTTTTAAAATTTTTAAGTTCACTAGCAAGTGAAGCATGATCTTTTTTTAACAATTTATACTTTTTACAAACTAATTTAAAATTATCAAACAAGTCATTAAATATATTAAATAATTTATCATAAGATAAGGAAGACTCGTTTGGGTTACTTATCTCGTTGCCAAATGTCATTAAAGCGTAATTTATAATTTCTTCCTTGATGGTTGGTTCCTCATCTTCGGATGAATTTGAATTATCCCAAGTAGCTTTGAGCGTCTTCTTCTTCTTTGGTTGCTTCTTCTTCACTCAGGGATATTCATTTTTGAAGTGTCTTGGCTTCTTACATTTGTAATATATTATTGAGTCCTCTTTTAATTCACTTTTGTTCTTAGCATCTTATTTTGTTTTGGTCATTTTTAAGAATTTCTTAAATTTTCTTATAAGAAGTGGTCTTACTTGGTTCTAAGTGTCATGTCCTTCCTATTATTTATAAGGTTGTTCTCAAATTCATCATGTGCTATATATATCATTTCATAGGTCATCAAGGACCTAATTAGTTCTTCAAGCAGAAAATTATTTATGTCATTTGCTTTTTATTATCGTTATTTTAAGATCCCAACTTTTTGAAAGCGTATTAATATTTTATTTACAAGTTGAAAAAAAAAAAACTTTTTACTAGAGCTTTTTAGACCATTGATGACATCAAAAATGGGTGTACATGTATTCAATAGTCTCGCTTGGTTTCATACGAAACAACTCATAGATATGCACTAAAAAATTGATTTTTGACTCTTTAACTTGACTAGTGACTTCGTGTGTGACTTCGAGTATGTGTCAAATCTCATGCGTAGTTTCATATATAGAAATCTGATTAAATTTATTTTTATCAAGAGCACAAAATAAAGCGTTCATCGCTTTAGCATTCAAAAAGAAAGTCTTCTTTTTCGAATCATTCCATTCATTCATCAGTTTGGAAGACTTTTCAAAATCACTTTTAACAATGTGCCATAATTTGAAATCCATAGAAAGTAGAAAAATTTTTCATTCAAGTTTTCTAATACATGTATTTCGTCCCATTAAACATGGGAGGATGAGTAATAGAAAGTCTCTCTTTATTGCCAACAAAAGTCATCTCTCTTGGATTTTAAGCCAAATAGAGAGAAACGTGACTCTGATACCAATTGCTAGGATCAAAGCGGCACTAATGACCTAGGTGGGGGGTGAATTAGTACTTATGAAATATTTAAATCAATTTAAGTATTTACTCAATAAAACTCATACCGGAAATGTATTAAAGTTAGAGACATTTGTAAGAGTGCAAGCAAAGATACTAGATAGTTAAATAATAAAAAAATGAAGATAAACTATAAAGAAAACGAAAAATAAACTAATTTGTCTCATGACCTACGTCCACTCTTAATTCCTCTTTCGTTGATCGACTTTTACTACTGATCTTCCTTCGATGGGTGAAGATCACCTTTATAATTTTTTTACTTTTGCTCTTAATTCTTGCATCCTCAAGCAAAGATGTGTGGGATATTTATAGACCCCAAATGGCTTCAATATTAGAGCCAAAATTCAAATTTCTAGAATTAGTAAAACTAACTCTTATTATGATGCTAACTACAAAACTTAACACAATCTTTGTTGTCAAGGCTATCAATTGATCTCTCATTATGAACTTCTAGCAAGCTCTCAATAATCTGTCGGTAAACTCTCGACGAACTTTCTAGCAAACCATGGTGAACTCTCGGCGAGCTCCTTACAACAACATCCGAACCTCGGCCTAATGCTCGAACTTGACTCCGGCCCAACATCTGATTTTAATGCCCTTTTATTATCATAGTTAATCTTGCATCACTTTATCTAACATACAAATTAGATCATAAAACTCATCAATTGATTTAATCATCACAATCTGAGATTCAACACATATATCACTTGTTTTATATTTTAGAAAATTATTTAATATTTTATGAATTATTTAGCTTGTGAACTATACGTCATTTTCTACTATTAGTTAACTTTTATCTATTTTCATGAAAATATCATAGATCTATACAATAGTTTTTAACATTTGAGCTTTTAAATTGGTTCAAAATATTTGATAAAAATTTAGATTAGAGAAAATATTTTCTAATATATGATGCACTATTTTTTCTCAAAATCAAAAAATATTTTATCTAATAGAAGGACTAATCCAATAGATATGAAAATTTTAGAAAAGGATTAAAGTGGACGCATATGAACATATATTATTGGTTTTCCATTTTAGAGAATTTTTTAATATTTTTATATTAAATTTTCATAGAAATATCATCGATTATATTTTGTATTTTAGCTGTTAAATTGGTCCAAAAGTATTGGTTAAAAAACTATGTATAAAAACATATTTTCTAATATGTCATGGACTAATTCAATAGACTTTAAGAAATGTTTCCATTTGACTAGATAGGCATATGTTTTTCTATTTTAAAAATTTTTGATATTTCATGAATTAATCAACTTATGAATTATGTTATTTTTTATTTTTGGCCATTTTTTTTCTATTTCCACATAATATCATAGATTCATGCCAATATTTGAGTTTCTAAATTAGTCCAAAACACTTGATAAAAATTTAAGCTACAAAAATATTTTCTAATGTCATATATTATTTTTGCCTAAAATAAAAAATAGTACATCGAATAGAAGGACTAGTCTAATAGACCTAAAAGTTTTAGGAAAAATTTAAATTTGCTCACATACTGATTTTTTATTTATAAATTTTTTAGATATTTTTATGAATTATTTAGCTTTAAACAGTGTGTCATTCTTTATTTTTGGTCAATTTTTACTCATTTCCACAGAAATATCATGGATTCATGTAATAATTTTTGATATTTGAGCTTCTAAATTAGTCCAAATTAATTGATAAAAATTTGGGTTAAATAAAATATTTTCTTATATGAGTTGCATTATTTTTGTCCAAAATTTTAAAAGTGTTTTGCATTAAAGAACTAATCCCAAATGACCTAAATATTTTAGAAAAAAATTGAATTGGACTCAAAATGAACATATGTTATTAATTTTCCATTTTATAATTTGTTTATATTTTTATGAATTATTCAGCTTATGAATTATGACCACCTTCTTCTGACTTCCATAGAAATATAATTGATCCTTGCAGTATATTTTAAAATTTAAGCTTCTAAATTAGCCTAAAACATCTGATAAAAATATGGCTAGAGAAAACATTTCGTAATATTCAATGTTGCATTATTTTTTGATCAAAATCTAAAAATAATGTATCGAATAGGAGTATTCCAATAAACCTAATAATTTTAGGAAAGGTTTATATTGGACCCAGATGGATATATATCAGTGACTTTCTATTTTATCAAATTATTTTGATATTGTTATAAATTGTTTATCTTGTGAACACTATGCCATTTTCTATTTTTGACTACCTTTCTTCATCGTAGCAAATACAATTATAAATAATCCATCATCCATCATAACTATTAGGACTAATTACATATTACCTCTTGAAGTTAGTATCTTTGACATCTAGATTCTTATATTTTCAAAAGTGAGATTGGGATTCGTATGCTTATAAAAGTGAAATATTTAATCTCATTTCTCCTCACATCGTCAACTCCTATCACATCCAAAAAATAACACTAAAATAAGGTTAACAAGATAATTTCATAATATTATTCTTATGGATATTAATTCTTCATTATATAATTTCGATGAAAGTAATAGTTCTGTAGCAGTAAACGAATGAGGAGGCAGGATCATAAGAGAGAGAAAGAGATCATTTCTATGAAGTGCTTAAATTTCCAACAAAACTTTCCAAGATAGAGAGAAATGAACAATTGAATAATATTAAGTTACTTAGTTTTCCAACAAAATCTATTTCTTGTAAAATTTTTATTTTAAATAAAAATATTTTGGTTTAAGCATGATAGAAAGATCAAAAGCTTGTTGTTCAAATAAAACAAGTGAATGATAAGAAGATTGCTAAGTTAATTACTTACTAATTACTTAAGAAGTAGCACAGAAATATGAAAGATAAGAAACATCGTAAGTGAAATGTTTGATTTCAAAGAGTAAACAAGATCAGAAGCGTTAATAAGGAAAGCAAAAAATGAACTCACAATTTTTATAGTGGAACACCAACAGTCTACATCCACTCCCGAGTCCTCCTTCTTGAGATACACCAGCGTCCACTATTGATCTTTTTTAGGTGAAGACTAAACCCTTATACTCTGCTTATAAAGGAGAAAATATTACACTCTTTGATCACTCCCTTACCCCTTTTCTTTTTCTTACAATTTTCACACAATATTTTCTTAGAATATAATCCCCAAAATTATTATTTAGAATTTAAGAAAACTTGGGGTATTTATAGGTCCCAAATTGGCGTCAAAATTGGAGTTAAAATCCAACAATATCCAAAAAATCCAGGTATGGGTGGTTCACCCACCGGCTTGGGTGAGTCAACCACCGAAAGTACCTAGATTCCTGGGTACAAGCGGCTCAACCACACAGCTTGGGCGGTGGCGGTACACTAGTCGCTCACCGGCGGTTTACCCGTCAGAATTTTCGTAAAAGTGGTTCCCTCTACTTTTTAAATTTCTGCTTGAACCTGATGTTGACTAACCCTCTGGTCAACCAATTAAGCTCAATCTGAGCTCAATCAAACCCCAATATTGGACCTGGTTGCCTTGTTGAGTTGATTTGGATTTCATCTAAATCTAACTCAATTAGGACTCACTTCTAACTATGACTGAATGATTATAATATTTAAAGATCACAAGCTTAAACTAAGACACAACTTCTGCCAATCTGATAACCTCCGACATTCTTGTGGTAAGTCATCCGGTCTTCTTTCGGTGATCTCCCGACATGCTCCCAACGAGCTTCCCGATCCCTTCGACAAATTTCCTAGCAAACTCCGGCGAGATCCCACTATATTGTTCGAATCTTAGCTCGATGCTCAAGCTTGATCTTGGCCCATCATCTAGTTATAACTTCATTGCTCTTATTATAGTTAGTCCTACATGATGTTAATTATGACTTAATTAAATATAATCATGTTAGGATCAATTGGCACTAGGGGGTGGGGGTGAATTAGTGCAAGCTAAGATTTATCCTTCTAGAGCAAAAGCTTTTCAAATAAGATAGAATAGGAAATCCGAAGCTTTTCGTTTTTAATAAAATAAGTAAGTGATAAAAAGTAAGAAGCCGAAAATATAATCACGTTTGAGGAAAAGAACTTATCCTCTTACTTTAAAGGAGTTTAGTTAAGTTGGAAGCATCAATTCAACAATATTCAAGCAATGCAAGTATGAAACACTTACAATTTTATAGTGGTTCGGCGCCAACGGCCTATGTCCACTTTTGAGTCCTCCTTCTTGAGGCACACCGACATTCACTACCAATCTTCTTTGGGTGAAAATCAAACCCTTACACTTGAGCTTACAAGGGAGACTAGATTTACAACTATAATCTCTCTCTCTTACCTCTTTTCTTTTTCTTACAATTCTCACATAATATTTTATTAGAATAAAATCTCCCAAAAGTGTTGTTATGAATGTAATAAAACTTGAAGTCCTTATAGGCTCAGCCAAAATCTAACTATATCTGAAAAATTGATGCAGTTTACGACCTAGGTGGCTCAAATACCAAATGAGTGGTTTACTCAAAGTTGTTGGTCACGGTTTTATAGTATGGGCGGTCTAACCACCGCTCACCAACGGTTTACCCATTGAAATTTTTGCAAAAGTGGTTCTCTCTAATTTTCAAATTCCAGCTTGACTTTTACGTTGACCAGCCCTTGGTCAACTGATTGAGCTCAACCTTAGCTCAACCAAACCCAATAGTGAATCTGATTGCCTCATTGAGTTGATTTAAATTTCTTCCAAATCTAACTCAATTAGGACTCTAACTCTAACTATGACTCAATGATTACAACACTTAATGACCAATTAAGCCTAATTAAGACCTAACTCCCGCATACTCCGGTAATCTCCGGTAATCTTACAGCAAGTCCTCCGGTCTTCTTTTCGGCGATCTTCCTTCGCGTTCCCAGCGAGCTTCCCGATTCCTTCGGTGAATCTTCTAGCGAACTTCCGGCGATATCCCACTGCATCATCCGAACTCGGCCCGATGCCTAGGCTTTATCTTGGCCCATCATCTGGTTGTAGCTTCATTGATCCTATCATAGTTAGACCTGCACGATGTCAATTATGACTTAATTAAATATAATCATAATTGCCAAAATATCTATTACATGACCATCCTGACTCCTGGCAAGCTTTTCGGCTACCCCCGATAATCTTCTGGTAAGTCTCGATCTTCTTTTGGTGAATTCCCTTGTGTCATCCTGACAAACTCCTAATACCCTCGGTGAGCTTCCGACACACTCCTAGCGAGTTCCCAAATGCATCGACTCGATGTATGGACTTAACCTTGGCCAACCCTGATTGTAATAATCCTTCTGTTGTAATTAATCCTACATCAATTAACTCTAACAATCCTATTAGATCAATAATCCATCAATTGATTTTATCATCAAAATCTGAGATTCAACAAATCATAATTGCCAAACATCTATTATAAGACCATCCTAACTCCCGGCAAGCTTTTCGGCTACTCTCGATAATCTTCCGATGAGTCTTGATCTTCTTCTGGCAAACTCGCTTACGCCATCCTGACAAACTTCTGATACCTTCGACGAGCTCCCGACGCACTCCTAGTGAGTTCCCAACCGCATTGACCTAATGCATGAACTTGACCTTGGCTAATCCTGATTGTAATAATTATTCTGTTATAATTAATCACGCATCAATCAATTTTTAACAATCCATATTAGATCAATAACCCATCAAGTAATTTCATCATCAAAATTTGAGTTTCAATAATCTCCCCCTTTTTGAAGATGATAATCAATTGATGACAGGAGTTAATCCTAACTCCCCCTATATCCATGCCACTTAAATTTTAGAGAAGCACACACTCTTAAATTTAAGCAATCAACATTCTATGCAAATTTCAACATAAATCTGTATCAAGTCATTAACTCATGAGTTAAAAAGAATTAAGCATCTATATCCAAGATGTCCAATTCATATCTTTATCTAAGAGATCCATGTATTTCAACAAGATCATGTGTTATCAATGTATTTATCATGTGTCATCAATATATATTTCTCCCCTTTTATCGTCAACAAAATGGTGAAATATAGCTAATAATTTAAAAGCACAGGATAACATTACTCCCCCTTAATATATACATTATAAAATTTTCTTCCCCTTTAATAAGGAGAGAAATAAGAGAGGTGTTGTTGAATCATTTCATCATAGAGAAGAGCGCTTAATAAATTTTAAAAGTAATACTAATATGAGCTTAGAAGTTAAAGAGATTTAAAGATTACTTATACATTTCAAATGTAGCAAAATTTATCTCTTGATATAAAAAATTATCTATTGTAAATTTCAAATGTGGCACATCTTAATGTAATTTTTCTTTTCTCCATTTTTTGTAAATAATAAGATAAAATCGTGGAGAAAGTTTTTAAAAAATATATTATCATAAAAAGGCTTCATTCATAAAATCTATATTAGTAATTTATATATTTTCATGATTTAACATTTCTAGGTCTCAATCTAAATCTTGTATATATAAAATTTTGAATATGAGTTTAACATTTCTAGATTTTCAAAATTATCATTGCATGCATGATCATTATACATGATTTTATATCATTATACATTTTCTTTCTTTGTCATCAACAAAAGGAGAAGTGAAATTAGTAAGTTTTTGATATATGAAAGCTTAGCAATTTAATAAATTTTTTATTACTTTACAACATGCAAGGTAGTGAATCCATTCTTCTCTTTTGAGAAGTGCAAGCTAGCAAATATTTGTTTCCTTTGCATTGTTAAAGCTAACAATTTTATAAGCTAACAAGTTTTGCTCCCCCTTTGTCATTGTCAAAAAGAAGGGATGGCTAGAATAATGCAAAACTTTTTCCATTACATTATTTTTCAAGAAATAAATCAAGAAATATACCAATCATCACATGAAATATATTAAGAAAAATTAATATTGTAATGAGATATTCAATTTATGAAAACAAATTGTGAATATCAAGAGACAAGTCATAGGAGAAACAAATAAAATGTATTGAGTTATCCATAAGATATCTTAAGTTGTCAAGTTCATGATTTGTATAAAAATCTCCTTTTAAATAATATGAAGACACATAATAAAAGATTTCGATTCATAAAAGATTTCAAGTTATAATTCCAAGAAATCAAAATCACGATATAGATAAATCACTCATTCAATTTCAAAATCATCAAAATCACTTTCAAGAGATTCAAAATATAATTAATAGACTTATTAGTCTCTTAAAATGCTAGTGATTTCCTTTCTCCACATATGTGAGCAAGAAGGTATAATCAAGGTAGAAAAACGAAAAATATCATATCACAAAAATACTCAATTTTAAAGATGTATATTTTATAGATGTGAATTTCGAAATTAGGCTCAAAACTTTAAGATATTCATCGAGATTCAAAAGTTTAAGAGCTACTCATGCATTTAAAATTCTCATGTAATTTCAAGTATAGTAAAAAATATCTATTATAAATTTTGATAAAAATATCAAGAATTTCATAAGAAAGCATGATAATAGATCAAGTTCAAATTGTAAATCAATTATTTTGCATGCATTTAGAAAATTCTAAATTTTCTTCCAAGCAAATTGTTTATCATTCAAGGTTATCATATCCAATTTACTTTTAATTATATTAATAATTTTATATTTCCCTTTTTGTTATTGTCAACAAAGAAATATGATGGCATAATTTCTTCTTAACATTCATATTCAAATTACGCCAAAAATACAAGGAGATCATATCATTAAAGATAAAATCAAATTTTTGAATATCAAAAGACATTATCTCATTTAATAAGTTTCTTTCCCTAATTTTTGTGAATAATGAAAATAATTTTTAGGGAATAATGTCAATTTATCCAAGATAAATCTTTTAATTAAAAAGAATGATCTTGATAATAATTTCAATTAATATTATTAAGATCATAAATTATATTTTTATCTAAAAAATTATAGAGATCAATAACATGATTCCCATAACGTAAAAGGCAAGTTAAAAAAATTAAGAAAATATTTATGATAATACAAATCTCTTTCAATTTTTAACTTATCACGAGTTTAAGAAATACTAATTTTGGTGATAAGTATGTCATTCATGAGTTTTAAAATAAATCATATCAAGATAAATATCGATATCAAAAGATATTCATGAATATTAAAGATATGATTTAATTTAATAAATCTCTTCATATATGATAACATAAAAAAATTTTAAGTTTTATTTTCTAAACTTGCTAAAATCATGATAATAATTTATTCAAGTTCAAATCATCAAATTATCAAAATCACTTTCATAGTTCAAGAGAATCATAAAAATAACATAATCGATTCATTAATCTCTTTTTAAAATAAAATCATTTGAAAACTTATCCAAAATCATCATCAAAATTTGCTTTTCAAAAAATTCAATGAAAGCATTATAGATTATTTTTCAATAGCTAAAAGTCTCTAATCCATTTTTATAGTTTAAGAGATTCAACAATCATATTATTATTTTATCTCTTATTGAATGATTAATAGAATAAAAATTATTTCAAGAATAATTGTCCTTCTTTTGAAATTATTTCAGGAATGCAATGTCATTTAAAGTCAAAAATATAATTTCAGCAACATTATTGTAATAAAATATTTTCAAATAAAATTTTTAATTTCAATAATTTTTGAACTTAATATATAGTGAGTTACCATACTCATTTTATTCTTATTAAATATATTTTTTATTTAAAAAAATACTAGACAATGAAGTATGATTTTTCTCTCCCTTTTCTATATTGTTCTATGCTAAAATTATATCATTCAACACAATCATTCAATCATAGCATTTTAATTATTTAAATCAATCATTCCATAGACTTTATCAATATTTGAACAATTTAATGGTAGTCTTTACATTTAAACAAGCCAATGATTTTAGCATTCACTCAAATATGTTTTTCAATAACTAAGGCTTTTTGGTTCTAATTCACTTTCATACTTATATACTCTAGCTATGCATCATCAATATTAATTATATAATGATAAACTATTAAAAGATTTAATATCAATAATTTTAATTCTAATAATTTTCTTATTATTACTTAGGCTAGTAAGCTTGAATGAGTGTTAGATCTTAAGTAATATGACTTGAGCATCTACTTTCAAAATATTTTTGTTGTTCCTAGCCTTGTTAGGAAACAACTTTATATTATAGGAGGTTTTGATTTAGGTACTCATTTAACATTGGGTCATCCATGACATGTTATTCTCATTTTCTCTAATGGCATAAGATTGTTTATGGTTCCTTTAGGAATCCAAACTAACTTGTGAGGACTATAGTTTTTGAATGGACATTTGTAAGCCAGATATCATAATCTACCACAAAAAATACATTTAATTCTTAATGACATATTTAAGGTTGGTCCTTTAACAAAAATAGTTGGCTTTTGTTGGTATTTAATAAAAATAGTTGACTTTTGTTGGGTATTACCCACAAAGCCTATTCTATTTCTTCCATTAATATGACCTTTATTAGCAATGATCATATTCAATAATTTATTACCAATTTTAAATTATTCTAACATTGTCTTAAGCATGATATTTTCTTCTTTAATATTGTCTAACATTTCACATTTAGAACTAAGATTATGTGATGCTAATAACTCATGCATTTCATTAACTTTATCAACTAATAAATCATTTTCATGTTTAAGCAACTTAAACGATTTACTAAGTTTTGTAAATTCATCAAATAAATTATGAAGCATATTTAATAATTTTAAAAAAGAATTACTTAATAAATCATTGTTGATGGCCATAAGAGCAAGGTTCTTCATTTCTTGGCTGTGCATTTGATCTTTGGAGCTCTTCGATTTCTTACATTCATAGGAAGAGGTTTTGTCCATCTTTACATTATTTTTAAGGTTCAAGCTCGTTAATTTTTCTAATTCATTTGTCAAAAGTTCAAGGTTATCATCACTCGAGATTTCACTCGATGAGTCATGTGTTCTTCTCGGTTCACATTCCTTCTGGTTCTTAGGAAGGTGTTCTTCTTGTTTGTTTTTAGAAGTATTTTCATTCAATGATTCATTTATATTAAGTGTGCTTTCACATATTATTTCTAATGCATGTCATATATCAAAAGTCAAATCAAAATAAGAAACTCTATCAAATTCATTTTAATCAAGAGCACAAAGCAGGACATTTATAGCCTTTACGTTTAAAAAAAAATATTCTTCTCCAAATCATTCCAATTATTCATTGGAAGAGAAGTCCTTTCAAATCTGTTTTCAATGATAGTCCATAAATCAAGGTCTAAAGAAAGTAAGAAAACTCTCATCAAGTTTTCTAATAAGTGTAGTCTGTCCCATTGAATATGAAAGGACGAATGATAGAAATGCCCTCTTGAAAGCCAATAAGAGCCATTTCTCTTGGGTGTTAAACCAAATGAGAAAAACCAAGGCTCTGATACCAATTGTTAAGATCAATTAACACTAAGAGGGGGAGTGCGCGAGGTGTGTATGTGTGAATTAGTGTAAGTGTAAATCTTTCGTTTTAAACAAAAACGTTTCAGTTTGAGAATGATATGAAGATCCAAAGTTTGTTGTTCACATAATGCAAGTGAATGATAAGAAGATTACTAAGTTACTTACTTACTAATTACTTAAAAAAGAGCAAGAAAATCGAAAAGATAAGAAATGTAGTAAGATTGGAAGCGCTAATAAGAAAAGCAAAAGACAAACTCATAATTTTTATAGTGGTTTGACACCAATGACCTATGTCCACTCTCGAGTCCTCCATCTTGAGGCACACTGGCATCCACTACCAATCTTCTTTGGTTGAAGACCAAACCCTTACACTTTGTTTACAAGGGAGACAAGATTACACTCTTTGATCACTCCCTTACCCCTTTTATTTTTCTTATAATTCTCACATAATATTTTCTCATAATATAATCCCCAAAATTATTGTTTGGAATGTAAGAAAACTTGGGGTATTTATAGGTCCCAAATTTTCTTTAAAACCGGAGTCAAAATCCAATCGTATTTGAAAGATCTAGGTATGGGCGGTTCACCCGTTGGCCTGGGCAAGTCAACCACCGAAAGTACCCAAATTCTTGGGTATGGGCAGTTCAACCGTGCAGCCTGGGCAGTCAGCCATTCGAAAGCCTAAGTACCATCACTCATCGACGGTTTACCAATCATAATTTCTATAAAAGTGGTTCCCTCCACTTTTCAAATTACAGCTTGAACCTGATGTTGACCAACCCTCTAGTCAACCAAATGAGTTCAACCTAAGCTCAATCAAACCCAATGGTGGACCCAGTTGTCTTATTGAGTTGATTTGGATTTTATCCAAATCCAACTCAATTATGACTCACTTTAAACTTTGACTCAATGATTACAACGCTTAAAGATCACAAGCTTAAATCAAGACCCAACTTCTGCCAATCCGGTAACCTCTAGTATTCTTGCGGCAAGTCATTCGGTCTTCTTCCGGTGATATCCCAATATGCTCCCAGTGAGCTTCCCGATCCTTTCAGCGAATCTCATAGCGAACTCCGGCGAGATCCCACTACATCGTTTGAACCCCGGGCCGATGCTCAAGCTTGATCTTGGCCCATCATCTGATTGTAACTTCATTGCTTTTATCATTGTTAGTCCCATATGATGCTAATTATGACGTAATTAAATATAATCATAATTGCCAAACATCCATTATAAGATCATCCTAACTCTTGATAAGCTTTTCAGTTACCCCCGACAATCTTCTTGCGAGTCTCGATCTTCTTTTGGTGAACTCCCTTGCGCCATCCTAGCAAACTCCTGATACCTTCAGCGAGCTTCCGACGTACTCCTAGTGAGTTTCCAATCGTATCAACCCGATGCATGGACTTAACCTTAGCCAATTCTGATTGTAATAATCATTCTGTCGTAATTAATCTTGAATCAATTAATTTTTAATAATTTATATTAGATCAATAATTCATCAATTTATTTCATCATCAAAATTAGATATTCAATATTTCTCTCTCTTATTCAACATTTCTCTCTCTTTTTTTTTTTTTTGAGATTGTGAGAATAGCCTATAAAATTATCTTTTAACCCTATCCTAATGTTATTTTTCATATGTGATTGAGCAGATATATTGGAATAAGAAGAAATTAGGTTAAATATTTTATAACTTTTAAAAGTATAGAGATTGATATTTTAAAAGTAGCTAATGAATGGGAATACTATGCAATTAGCCTACCATCAGTAATTATAGCCATCATCATCAAAGTATCAGCATATTTGCCTAATAGATGTACAACATTAATGAAGTTTCTAGCGCAAGCTTCAAAAATCTAAAATATTATTTGAAAATAATTTTCTAATGAAAGTGTCATTTGGATATGAGTCTCATAGTCATGCATTTTTAACTCTCTTAAAAAGAAAATTATATTAGTATATGACTAATCAAAATCATTATGAACATCATTAAGTGCAATCTCTGATGCATCTATGAAACAATAACTCTACATCTTTTTTGAATTTCAGCAATAATCATCTTTGGAGTATAACTAATATTTATCGTAACTTAATCTTTGATTTGATCTACAATAAAACAACTAGTATATTCCTTATGATCCCTATTCAGTCTTAGCAAATTGCAATCATGCTCCTTGTGAAACTTAGTAATTCAAAAGCTATTAGTTCCACCAGGCACTACTATTATTATCCATTAACAATTGGACACTTTACATTTTACTTTTATCTTGTAACTTTAGTTGCAATATATTTAATATCAAAATTTTATCGAAGTACAAACTTTTAAGGTTTTTTGAAATTCAGCTCCATATCGTAACACCTATATATTTGAGTTACAAAATAATATATATTAAAAACATAATAAAAATAACTTTAATATCATTCAAATACCATATCTAACTAATAAATAGATCATTGTATAAATAATCATCATCTTGGCTGTTATCACATATATCCTCACTTAAAATAATTTACTGATCAACAACATCTAATGCATAATGAATATTAGAGTATATGTCACCTTCAATCTAATATTTTTTTAGCTAATTCATTTTTGAAGACATCAATGCCATCATAATCTTTATTATAATAAAATGGATCATTTAAGTTTATAAAAAGAATCTCAAAACATGAACTATTTGACAAATGATTTTTATCCAAACTTGATGTCTCACCTAATGGATCATATTCATTGGGAATATGATTTTTCTACATTGAGATCATTAACAGTAAAAATATTAATTTTTGAAATCAATGAACCAATATAACAGTAAAATGAGTTATAACATATTGGCTTCAACAAAAGTACAGCATGAAACAAATATTTTTTTGAAGGACATCAATATACTTATATGATGTTTTCTGTCTTATTGAATCAAGAAGAAAAAAAAAGGATAAAGAACAAAAAGGAACTCACGCAAAGAAGAAATAAGAAATTAAGAAAGGAGAAGACAAAGAAAAAGGAGATGAATAAAAAGAAAAGTGATAAAAGATAAGCTTTTATCTCGTTAACAGTATCAAGATCAACACCCATATCATGATAGTAGCTTATTGTAAAACTGTACTGGCCACTTTATAGATCTCTAATAGAGTTAAAAAGGAATAACATTCAATAATGACCCGCGCTTATATACAAGATTAACAGCCAAGGGATTGCTATATAAAAGCTTCTAGCTCTCTAACCCAATTACTAAAGGGTTAAACAAGCAGTGAACCATCTCGCCTCGAACCGATCAATAAAGCCTTACTAAATCGGTGGCCAAAAGCTACTATTTTGGGTAGAAAAATAATGACTTAGTTGTGTAGGGATGAAGGGATAAAATAGATCACCAATTTATGCTGTTAAAGCATTTCCCAAAGTAGAAGACATTATTATTATTATTATTATTATTATTAATTATTATTATTAATTATTATTGCTGCTCACGAACCAACAGGAGCGCATCCACTTTGGAAGCCCGTTTCCCTGCCCTGCCCTGCCCTGCCAACGCCCCAATGTGGCCGCGACAAAACCGAGGCTCTTCTCTCCCTCTCCTCCGTTGAACTCGTCTTTACTCTTTCCCTTCTCTAAATCCCCTCCTCCTCATCCGTCTTCTCCTTTCATTCGATGGCCCCGATCCCGCTAAAGCAATCGGCCAGTTCCACGCAGACACTGACCCGGCACGGCGGCTACGCCCCGGAGGCCCGCGGCCTCGTTCGGGAGGCCGTCCGCGCCAACGCCGCCGCCACCCTCGCGTCGCCCCCGCTCTCTTCCCCGGCGCAACCGCAGGCCGAGCGGACCCAGGCAGAGGTCACGTTTGGGCCGACCGTGGGCGGCGCCCTTGCCCTCGATGCGCCGACGCCCAGGGTTCTCTGTTGCGAGGAGATGGATGGGAGGAGATGGAGTTATGTGGTGGACGTCGAAGGCCTCTCCGGGAGGGCACACAGGGGCTCGTCCGTCCGGGCCATGCCGATGCAGATCCCGGTGGCTCCCGTGGAGGTGAGATCTCTGTGAGTTGCTTTTGGAATCTCGTGTAATTGGAATGTCCAAGGAATTGTTGCTTTGTTTGATCCCAGCTAATGCTTAATCGGATCCTAGCTTGTAGACATGGTTTCAATATTCTTTATTATTTTTGTGTCACGTCAATATTTCTCTTCTCTTATTTGAAAACACTAAAATGCTTCTCTTTAGTATATGTCAGTTGATTTTCTGTCATTTTTAGTCAAGATCTTGTAGAATGCTTTATGGTTGAACGTCTAAGTGACACAAAGGGATTCTAGTTTTCGTTTGTGAAGGTGGAAGTTTAACTCCTAGTAGGTCTTTGTTGCTAATATACAAAAGAAAGAACATGAATTAAGCGGCTTAAGCAAGAGGGAGATTACAATATGAGGAAATGGCTGCTGGAGATGATGGGTACAGACAAATAATACTAGAACCAGAACAATTTTATAAGACTTAAATAAGGTAAGCAAGATGAGTGTCCTGTGAACTGAGAAATGGTATTCAAAAGGATTGTCTATTGATGGGGTTAATTTAATCATTACATGCTCTCTTAGTTCATGTATGCCCATTGTTTGAAAGAAAACAAAATGTTATAATGGTAACACATATCAGGCATTTAGATGTATCACTTTTTCTTTACGGCTTTGGTTATGATATTCCCATTTTCCATAGTTCTTTAAATCATCCATGGAATCTAAGTTTGTCATGTATTCTGTAATGTCATATTGTATGTAATATCATCCAGTTATTTACAGGAGATCCGATGGGTTATGCTCTGCATGCATAAAATGTCTGTTGCACCTAGGAGTAATATGAATGCTGGCCTGCAAACTATTTTCTTTTAAAAAACTTGAGGATATGATTTTCTCAGATGTCCCACCATCATGAGTACACATTTTGGTGCAGGAGTTCATGTCATTCATAAGATCATATGTAGTGCCTGAAGGCTTTCCTGATAGTGTTACCCCTTCATATGTTCCATATATGACCTGGAGAGCTTTGAAGGTACTTATTTTATCTGAAACCTTCTGAAGTCGATTACTATTTCTATATATGTGCTTAAAGCATTTGGATGAACTCATTTGGGGTTTTTCTCCCCATTTGAGCTCCTCCTTACTGATTACCATTATTGTTCAGCATTTTTTTGGTGGAGCCATGGGTGTGTTCACAACACAGACACTATTGAGCTCCGTTGGAGTATCCAAAAATAGAGCCACACCAGGTGCTGTTGCCATTAATTGGATACTTAAGGTAAATAAATCTGCTTCTTTTGGAAAAAACAAGAATAGCTACCAGTTATGTGATAATGCATCTGCAACCATGTCCTATATTGTTAAACGAAAAAGTTCTGGTATGCGTTTTCAGCTTCACTATTTTCTGGTTTCTTTTTGTGTACTGTGGGAGCTGTTTTATAATATACACAAGTGAGCATGTCTAACTGGTGCTATGTTGCATTATAGCATATGAAAATTGTAATTGAGGACACAAAACATATAAAGGTTATTTGTCTTGTATCAGATACAAGCACATGGAATCCATTTATAATTCATGTTTACCCTTGGCTAGTCTATATGTACAGGACCATTATGTCAATGCTACTTTACAGGCTGATTTATACATTGGCTTTGGTAAAGTACAAACCATACGAGTAGTTTAAACTTTAAAATGTTGTGTAAGTAGATCTTTGTCAAAGATTATTAATTTAGCAATATCCATTAACACTTCATTTCCTATGAGCTGTCTTGAAGTAACTGATCAGTAGTTCCTTTTTTTATTTCTACTGGTTTATCTAAATGCAAGTGAAGCTCTTTTAGTTTTATATCATAATCACCATATGGTATTTGACTACATCAACAAATGAATTATCCTTTTTGCAAAGAATATTCATTCGAGTTGTTGGTCATCAAACTTTCTATTGTGAACGGTTATTTCAACCTATGAGATGCTTGGATACCAAAGCTCGGTTGAGACTGATTAACATATAGACATTTTCCTGCTGATTGTTTCTGTCAAACTTATCTATTGACAAGGTGAAGTCTTGACTTAATTTATTTTGAAAAAGTTGCCAGAACATATATCTAACCTACTGAATGCCATTGCTTTTCAAGGAAGAGTTATCTGTAACAGGCTGCAATAATTGCTTTTGTGTCAATACGATTGCTAGGTAATCCATTCATTAGCTTGTAGCTATGCTGTTTTGAGAGGATGCTTATCAATTGTAAATCTAAAATATTGCATTTATGTTTTTTACAAATATTGAGAAGTTATACCTGAATGCCTAGACACCATCATCATTCAACAAGTGGAAACTATCAAAATCTTCATCGCTTAATTTAAGGCATGCTTATATTTTTTGGTTTTTAATATTAAAGGCATGTTTCTTTCTATTGTATCTTGTAATTTCCTCTCTTTTTAAATCAATATCATCAGAATGATAAGTGAATTACTTTAAGGTCTAACCAAGGATTCAAATTCAATTGTATCGGTTCATACTGACTGCTATTTACTAGTCTAACTGTGAGTCAACATGTGGATCATGTGAGTTTGTTGTCTAGGTTCATATTGGTGTACTGTTGATATATTTACCATATAGGACCAACTGTCCTATAATGTTATATCGATTTGTATTGGATGGTATGCCTACAATCTGATGTTGGTGCCCTCATCATTTTCCCGTCTTTTTTACCTAATTTCCAGTTTCCTATATTCTTTGCCACAACAACTTTTATCCCTTTTTTTCCTTGACTTATTCAATTTGCTAGGGGGTGGATTTCATAAGATGCTTGGTTTTTTCCCTTTAAATCAACACAAATTGGAATTTTGTATCATATTTATTACTTTTTTCTTCTTGCTTAAGAGTGGGCTTTCTTAGATTAAGGCTAGAATTTCTCTTGTTAAGCATGCGATTCTGTTTAATTGAGGTTGTATTTTGTGTAAAAAGCTACTTGAATGTAAGCTGGATTCATGTGGATGGAGCTCAGATTTGCATTTAGGTTCAATGCGGAGATGTTATTGTAGCGATTAAGTTAGATCCAAGTGGGACTTTTAAACCCAACCTAGACTCTCATGCATTGCACCTAGATATGTGGAGAGTCATGCTAGATCTATGTCAGTCTGATAACCATCCATGTAGATCAGCCTTGGATCCTTGTGCATCTGGCTAAGATCAAGATAGATCTAGGCTAGATCCAGGAGGATCTAGCCTAGCTTCATATAAATCTGCAGTAGATCCTTTTTTTCACTGAAGTGTAAGTTCAAGGATGTTAGTAATAATTCTATGAGCATGATGAGACTTCTTCATCTGATTCTGATTGCAGTGAGGTCTGGAATGATAATGGTGACATGGAAAATAACTCATCTTTATGATAGTGGCTAGGGCCAGGGATCTATGTTCCCAATATGCAAACAATCAGTACTTTACTTATATGACTCATGGCACCCAAGATGATGATTGTGATGTCAGATCATCCACCATATTAGCTTATTCGAGAAAGAACAGGGCATGTGAAGGTTAGTTGTTGGCCTTGAGGATATGAGGAGGGATTTTAGCTGAGATTGAGTTTGACAAGAATATTCATGGTCACAACCTTCCAACCAGCATAAGCTTTATGGGTTAGTTTATGATATTGATTATTGATCGCAGTTTGTTGAATCGGAGGCTTGATATGGCTCAGGCCCATGGCTGCAGCATGATAATGATAGTTCTGGTTTCCAACCATCAGTGGTGTTGTGACCTGTACAATGTACATCAATAGCTACAACAACCATCTATAGATGTAATCACTAGTGAAGCATATAGTAAGCAAAATCACATGACTATTTCTCACTTGATAGTTGATTAACAATTGGCACACAATGACTGATATAAAATATCATGGGAGTAGTATCATGAATAGGTTTTATATAATTATGACTTGAACATCTAGTCACAATCACCTCCCAAGGCACAATGATGTAAGGTCGGCATTTTTGAATCTTATAGGCGGTACATATCGGTTCGTCTGCTGATTGGTACGCGGATCACCCATTACTTGGTGGTACCACCGATTGGGGTTGTTGCCGCCCTGTTACCACTTGAAATATATTGGTAACAGTTGATTTTGACCATTGTCAGTCGCTGTTGGGCGGTAACGGTCGATTTCAACCGTCGTCAGTCGATTTTGGGTGGTATCAACGGAGGGAGAAAGAAGAAGAGGGAGAAGAAAAGGGAGAACCTGGAGATCCGGTGCTGCTTTCCCGATCTCGATCTGTCGCCCGCGGGCTTCTCGTTGCTTTACGGGGAGAATCTTCGGCAATCGTGGGGAGAAGGAACGACACGCGGGCGTCTCGCCGAGGCTTCGTGGGGAGAAGAAATGTCTCCCTGCTTGGGGAGAAGGAACGAGACCATTTTTTTATTTTTTTATTATATATATATATATATATATATACACACACACACACTAAGCGGTATGCTTTGGCATACCGCTCAGTACCAGCTTATCATACCATACCGAGCTGACTTCGAAAGGTCAGTACGGTATGAAATGGTAGACCTTGCCATGATGTACATTTTTGTATCAATAGGGCCTTTATTTAAATAGTATTCCTTGTGCCAATGTTTCATGGCATATATAGCAGGGTGCTTAATTTCATTTTGTATCGGCATACTGAGCTTTACTCGGTATGGTACGGTATTGACGTATCGAGCGGTACACTAGGGCGTATCGAGTGGTATGTCTATATATATACATTAATATATATTTTATATAAAAATAACATAAAAATAAAAAAGGAGGTGACATCGCTGCCTCGACGATTCACCCCCCTCCTCTTCTCCTCATCGCCTCAGACAAAGAGAAGACATAAAAAATTGAAAAAGGAGGCGACATCGCCTCCTCTTCTGTGGCGTTCGGCAAGTGAGGGCGTCGCTGAATCGGAATCATCAAGGTAGGGCAGCGTTGGATCAAGACACGAGGTTCTCTCTCTTCTTCTTTCTCTTTCTCTTTCTCTTTCTTTTTCCTTATCCCTCGCCACAGTCGGGCGGATATCGCTCGGTAGTGGGCAGCGATGGTCGAAATCGACCATTATCGACCTGTTTCGGGTGGTAACGGGGTGGAAATAGCCCTGATCAATGGTGCTGCTCGATAGCGGGCGGTCCGCGTATTAGTCTACTGGTGGACCGGTACGTACCACCCGTATCAGGTGGTATGGTTCGGTTTTGAAAACCTTTATATATAGTATCTGATATATTTATCTAATAATGCATGTATAATCTATTATGCATCATTTGCTAAACTTCATGACATTTTTGAAGTTTCTTATGTGATTTTTTACAATATTTTTCATAATTTAAAAGCATATTTTTCATTATTAAAATAAAATAAGAATTTATTAGGGGTAAGTGGGGTTCAAACTAGTATCAGTAAGTCTCTGATTGATGGTGACCAGTATGTTAATGGCCATGGTTGGTATGTTACTTGTATCATACCATTCCTTCCAATGATAGTTGTGAATGCCAAAGATTTTGAATCTTGCTTTTAAGCGCATTGTCCATTTTATTTAGGATGGAGCTGGGCGTGTTGGCAAAATGCTCTTTGCACAGCAAGGAAAGAAGTTTGATTATGATCTAAAGGAGGTATACTCTGTTCTCCTTTCACTTTATATTACAGGACCATACATATGTTATTAACCATCATTGATAGTTGATATTTGCCCAAGCTTCGTTTTGCAGGTGATCTTTTAATGGAGTTAGGTGCTGGAGTAGAGTTAGCTACTGCTGCTGTTCCACATCTTTTCTTGCCACTGGCTTGTGCAGCCAATGTGGTGAAGGTTGAGGAAAAAATTCATTTCCTCAGCTTCTGGCTTTATCAGATGATATTTATTTTATGATGTCTTTGTTATGTCCTTGGTAGAACGTTGCTGCTGTGACATCAACATCAACACGCACTCCAATCTACAAGGCCTATGCCAAAGGAGAAAATATTGGGGATGTCACTGCTAAAGGAGAATGCGTTGGCAATATTGCTGATCTGGTATCGCTATTCTAGGACAATCTCTTTTTTTCCTGAACTATACTTGCTTTAACTATTTCATGGCGCACATCGCATATAGTATTGTGTATGAATGACCATGCCCAGTTTACTTTCTTGTCTTTCTCTCTAGGAAAGCTACTCCTGCATTCTGGGAAAATCCTTAATAAAAATTATTAATCTTCAGTAAAAGTCACGAGTGGCACAACTGGGAAAATCAAAATTCCCTAATTGGAAGTGTCTTCCTCTCTTTCTTATCTATAGTTCTGTCACTTAGTTTTATGGCTACCGGCTAGACTGACCATGAATTGGCACTAAAATCCATGACCGGGGATGGTGGCATTTTCAAGCAAGCCCTTAGGTAGCTTCTTTGAGCTCACCATGGTTCAAGTGGTTTATCAAGTCACTTACGGAAGCAGTAAACTGAGAACAAAAATGGCTAACCTTTGGCTTGAATTTAAAAAACATTATATTTATGAACTTCTCCTAAACATATGGACACCTCAAACTAAAACCTTGAGCTGCTCTTTTATGTCTCACACCACAAAGGTGGATATGTGCTCACTGATTGCATTGATGGATGCTTTGTTCTAGGTGATCCTTCTTTGTGGGTGTGAAAAATACTAAGTCTTACCGTATCGAGGTGTATCATCTAGTTTAGGTTGTGTGTACTGGTCTGATAGGGGACCAGTATCTGGATCGCTCTATATTGGGTGGTAAACGTCACATGATTCCATATCGGGCGATACGGGATTTGTATCGGTTAGTAACGGTCGACATCCGATTATGAATGACTTGTACCGATCGGTAACGATCGGATTTTGATCATTATCGATCAAGGGCTGAGATTGCCCTATTTCAAATGATCGATTTGACCATTTGAACGGTTGGAAAGAGTTTTTGAACCCTTTACTTCCCTCTCTTTCAACCCATTTCGCTCTATTAATTAAGTCAGATTGCTAGAAGAATCCAACTCTCATGGTGGTCTACCCAGCATACAAAGGCAAAGGCAAAGGCAAAGGGAAAGATAGTAGCATCAGTCGCATCGTTGGAAATAATCGAGCCGGGCAATGAGACATTTTCTCAATCGCATTCAACAACCCACTTGATCTTCGATCTAGAGACATAGTAACAACGCGGATAGCATTGCCTCAACCGATGATGGTGACGACACAAGGGAGTCGGTGCTCCTGTCTACACAATTTGAGGGTGGTGCATGGATCGAGGAGCAATATTTTACACATGCCACCCAAGATTCAGATCATGGAGCTTACGAGGTATTGATCAAGTTTATACACATAAGAGGAAGGAGAAGGTAATGGATGATTTTGAGTAGATGTGATAAAGCCTCCATTACGTAGATACAGACGAAGCTCGATAACTGTCATATTATGAAGAATCTTATGGCCAATAGCAGTATGGTGATAGTTCGTCATACTTCTCCCAGTCGATCTTATGATATGGAGCAACATGTCATAATCGTCCTTGCCTAAGGAGCCGCCAAACATGTGGTTTATAATGATCAAACCAAGGTTTGCAATTTCGACTGTCAGCGATGCGGTACATCGTCCGCCAGATTCAGGGGATCGGACCGCCTACGGTTCGTCAAAAATCGATCGTTGGCGGCCGATTGAAGAAGAAATCGACCGTCGGCAGTCGTTTGAGGAAGAAAAAGGGAAGAAGAAGAGGAAAAGAAAAAAAAAAAAGAAGAGGGGAAGAAAGAATACCTCGCCTGCCGCCGCCTGGGTCGCCACGCGGTCGCTACCGTGGTCGCCGTGACCGCTTTTCTCCCGCGAGGAGACGAGCGCCTCCCGCGAGGAGACAGAGGTGGCGTCTTCGTCTCCTCGCGGAGACATTAAGGCAATGTTGCCTCGGCGACATCGCCCCTTTTCTTTTTCTTTTTAATATTTTAATATTATATTATATAATATTATATTATAAAAATATTATACTATATTTTAATCGGTACGCATACATACCGCTTGATATGGGTCTCATCGTATCGACAATATGTCGATACATCGATCTAGTAGTTAAACCTTGGATCAAACTATGACCATCACTATATTGATGCATCAATTACATATGGTGTATCAATATACTATGTCATAAGATCAATTTTAGGATTGAGTTTGACAAATATATCAAATTCATATACAGATACATAGGGTCGAGGACCTCGATCCACCATTCGTGAAGTCTCATCGTTCTTTTTGGTGGTAGAACTAGGTATATTCATCGATTGATTACTTGATTCATTGGAATCTTAAAATTTAAGTTTTTTAAAAAATGATTTAATAATTCAAATCATTTCTTTATAGATAATTCAATATTAACACGAAAGAACGATCCAGAACGTATCTCAAATCTACTCTTCAAATTTCGAAAAAGATATGTCCCTAATTTTTCCTAATTTAGATTATTTTTCTAAAATTATACTAAATATATATTTATTTCCAACTAAAAAAATCCTAATCTAACTGTTTTTTATTTTTTAGGAATTTTTGGAGTTATTTTTAGTAATTTTACCATACCGTTATTATGCTTCGTCGTACCAACATATGGTACATTAGTATGTCTCGATATGTGCCATACCAACAGTCAGTCAGTATCAGCGGTACATATCTATAAGACGAACCTTGAGAAAAGTCACGAGATGTTTCAAAATCTCCTAGGTTTTGAATTTATTTTTTCACCAACGTAGTCTTCATAATGATCAAGAGGTTCCTGAACCAAATCAATTGCAGTAAAGAAGCCTTTCGACTCATTCTCGTATGGCTCACCCACAAATAAGTATGGAGACATGGGATCATCTTTTCTGAGTCCCTTCTGGAATTGAGAGGAAAATAAGTCAACCATTATAAGAGAAAACCCTTGTTTTGTTGTAGTGATAGAAGCTTTTATAAACTTCTGAGATGGTAATTTTTGTTTCCAAAAGCTTGCACTATATGTTCTGTGTGCATTTGATGCCACCTTGTTCATCCGAGTTTTCTATTCTCAAGTCTTCACTTTATATTATTGTATCATCATCTTCCTAAGATGTCACTTATGACCTCTATTTAAATTATACCTGAACAATCTCTAAAGGGTTTAGAAAAAAATACCAGTAGCTTTTTCTCTTCCTATGCAACAACAGATTACTGTGATGCATTTCGGTAGCTTAACTTAAGAATCTGAGTACTTTATCCATGACAAATTGCCCTTTGCTTGTTTATTTACGTCCTGGAGGTAAAGCTTAATATACTTATCTTAATGATCCAAAATTTCAAAAATATCAAAAGTTGCCTGTGACATTCTTGCATGCTTCATATAAGCTCGTCTTTCAAACTGCACCTAGCAAAAAAAATGTGATGATATCTCTGATACTTGAATCTTGAGGAGATGTGGTGGATACTTCACCACTAGAACTCTTGAGTAAATGTGAGTGAGTGCGAGTAATCGACTAGCCAAAGTTTGTGATTACGACAATGAAGCAGGACACCTCATGGAGATGGAAGCCTGAAATAGGTGGACAGATATAGTGGACATGATAAAGGCATTTTTAATAGTTGTCTCCATTCAAGAAGATGGAGACTTCTGACATTGAGATAACTGAGTTGACTAAAACAAGGTTGCACAGGTAGTCACTTTAACATACATTTGCAAACTTTAACCAATTAGGTCTGTTATGATTATCATTAAAGTTTTGTTCCAGTACCTTCTCTAATTTGTTTGTTATAAGGTTCTTCTATGAAGGTGTATGTTTTCCATCAAGTTTGCCCTATTTTGAATCTGGACAAGAGCTGCTGAGTAGCAGTTTGCTAAACCTACATTTAGTAGTACCTGATATAAAGCCTTTGCCCCTAATGTATCTGCAAGATTACTAAATGAAAATGGTTGTGTTGAGCTTCTCAGTAAACATCTACTTAAAGTGACAACTGTGGCTTTAATAAGCAAGTGGTCAGGCACCTGGACATTTTAAGTTTTCACTATTAGATCTCATGATTTTGTTAATTTTGCATGTCAAGTGCACCTGCAGCTTGGTTTTCTTTTGTGGCTATTATATTTAATTGATCCCAAAGTGAGGCTGTTGTGTTATATGTCAACTATTTTATAAGATGCTGAGTATCCATTGCCAGGAATGTGTTTCCACAAATGAGTTAGGAGTTATGCAGGTCTATTTCTCAGAGAAATAGTACCTTATCTATGATGGCATATACTGGTTCATCTGGTTTATAAACTATTTTTATTTTTCTAATAATGTGCTATTGATAAGAACGCATTTTAAATTATCCTGACTTCATAAAATTTTCCTCTTGTTTTAAGTTGGGAACTGGATTGTGTATCTTGATATCAAAAAGAAATCCATCTTTGCTAGCCTCATTCACATTCCTGTCATGTGGATATGTTTTTAGTGCATACCACGAGGTTAGTCTCGGCATCTAATGAAATGTTCCGTTTTTATCTAATAGTTATCACTGAATCATTCCTGTTGTAATTATTGATTTATCTTCTGTGCTAGGTCAAATCGGTTGTATTGAATACATTAAACAGGGCAAGATTCACTGTGGCAGTGGATTCCTTCATCAAGACTGGTAGGTCAAGCAAGTCTTATAAAATATTTGAACTTTTATCAACATTGAAAAGTGATGAAGTAATTTGAAAGGATGCCCAAACAGTAGGAAAGTAATAAAAAGGAGAAAGAGAAAAGAGGCAGAGGGTATTGTTGTAGCATGCAAATGTGATCAAATAAACTGATCTGGAAAACAATTGCGGCATGTAGCATTTTCAGTTAATATTCAGTGCATAATCAGTAGTCTAAAACATAAAAAACAAAACATTCAAGCGAAGTTATCATTTTCAACTGTTAAAATTAAATAGATTTTGTACCCTATATTCAACTTAGAATTTATTCAGTTGTGGGATGTTGACATTGATATAGGAACCTTGTTAAGTGATAATGCTAAGAGAAAAAGAAAAGTCTTAAGAGTTTACGATATAAACGTAATGGTATTTATTTAAAAATAATAAAAATTAATGATAAATATAATGTAATGATAATGACAATAATAAAAGAGTACTTATCTAATTCACATAACAGCCGTAAATTCTGCTGATGTTAATAATGTTTATGCAGCCACATGTGGTGGTATGTTAAACACATGCAATCATAAAATTGCTCACATGTTTAATGTCATTCATTTATGCAGTCAAATAACTGGCCTCATGACCATTGTATTGGAGAATTGCCAAGCTATATATATATATATATGTATGTATGTATGTATATGTATACATATGTATATATGTATGTATATGTATGTATATGTATACATATGTATATATGTATATATGTATACATATATGTACACACACACACACACATATATATATACATACATACATACATATATAGTTCCTTTTACAAAATCTCTTGAATGTGAAGTACCTTTTACAATTCTGCAGAATTACTTTTGTGTATACCATGATAACCTAGCTGAGGCACCAACTCACTATGTGCATTGCTAAGTTGACTAGTTAACTTTTGCTCTACTATTGAAGCATATTTCTCTTATTCATCTTATATGGAGAAGTTAACCTTGACTGGTCTACTAAATATGCAATCTTCGATTTCTAGGGCATGTTCCATCACTAAAGGATGGAAATACAAAGGAAAATATTTTTCGTCCTCCATGGTGGAAACATACACCAGTAGTTCTTGGTATGCGATAAATGGTTTGTTTTACTTTTATTCATACTTAGCAGTTTAATATTATAGCCACTGCTTTACACTGTCATTAGGCCCAAGATTCTCTGAAGCTTTCCAGGAGCCATCTTCATTTCTTGTCATACAGACCTTGTTTGAGGTAGTACCTCGTTCTTGATATTTTTTTGATATGATTGTATTTTGCATTTATGTTATGATTGTTTACATGCATTCTTCTTTTTGTATTTTGGTATGCTTATTTCCAAGTTATGGAAATTAACACTAGTTTTATAACTTCTCTTTCCTTTTATTTTGGACATTTTGATATTTTTTTTCTTTTCTATTTATGCTTTTCTTGTAATAGTAGAAAGAGAGATACATGGTTACCTACAGCCCCTAGAAGGATAAAATATATGCATTGCTCAAGGATCAAGCAAAATCAGATGATATATTGAAAGCAGCTTTTCATGTGAGTACTAATTATTAATGGTAAATCACCCAGAATTTCCTGCTTGTTAAACTTGCTCCTTACTTTTATTTCAGGCTCATGTTCTTTTATATTTTGTCCATTTGTCAAATGCGAATCGACCGTCGAGAAGGATCAGGAATTCTAGCCGATCAAAATACGAAGAACCCTTACTTCCTACAAATGCTGACTTCCTTGCTCATATCATGGAGTCTTGCAAGATTGTTTCATCTTCATTTGGGATATTCAAGACAAAAGCAGCAGAACAGGTGGTGCTTTGGTGGCTTACTATTTTATGTTAGCTTAAAAGTGTGCTTATTTTTTGGGATGTTTTGCTGCTATATAGTGCTGTATCTTCTACATATGCACATGCATCTAAAACTTGCAAATTAACCATGTTGTAGGATCAATCCATAATCTTGGTTTAGTGCTGCGGTAATTTTGGAGCAACATATAGGCACATAGTGATTGGTCCTCATAGTGATGTAAAAATCACTAGGCACCAAAAGGCGCCAGGGTTCCAAAACACTCGAGGCGCTAGGTGCACGCCTGTGCGAAGCAAGGCACTAAAATATAAAAAAATATATAATATAATTAATAAATATAATTATTTAAATAAAAATATGATTAAATTGGGAAGATCTAAAGTACAAACTGCAAAGTCACAATGTCACATTAATGAAAGTCTCAAAATTAAAAACAATAAAATTTTACATTAAAGTCACTCATCATAATCAATATTATCGTCATTTTCAAACAAATCATTTTCATTGGAGAATCTATTGAGTTGCTTTGTACACTTATCATTTATTTTGGAACCCTAACAATAATTTCAAATATATAAAGATTAACATTATTAAAATTAAAATAATATAATTAATTTAATAAATAAAAAACATTGTTATCAGTATACTGTTAACAGTATATTATTAATATACTGTTAATACACTGTTAACAGAGTGGCAACGGCAGCGACAACAGAGAGAAATGTCTACGGTGGAATATAAGGGTTGAGGAAGTCACGAGCAGGAGGTGGGAAGCTGATATCGGTGCGTTAGTTGGTTTGATTGAACCAACTAACGCGAATGCGACCAAACCAGAGCTAAAAACCTGGGTCGGTCTCCTGGTTTAATCCGAGTGCTCGCTCGAAGCGCTCAGGCGGTGCCTCCTTGAAGCGCGCCACTTGGACATTGAGCGAGGCGCTCGGGCCTCGCCTCGCTCAAGCGCTTAGGCAGTGCTCGAGCGCCTTTTGCAATTGCTGGGTCCCCAGTTTGAACGATTTTGCAAGTTTTGTCCTGGAAGCAAGATGCATGCATATACCCATTAGAAATTCTGAAAATTTTTCCTACACTAATGGAAAACATTTCGTGTTTACCACCAAATAGTTGTATATTTCATTTATATGCTCATCTCAGCATTAGAAATAACTCATACATGTCATTGTCAGGGCATACTTGGAGTTTTCTTTGTTCAAATATAACCATAAATACTTGTATTTGATTTTCTATTCACATTTTCGTGGGTTATATATGGAAGTTATTCTTTGCAGGGATTAGGACAAACTGCCAAACTCCACAAATATTACATTTGCTATTACAAAAGAAATTTGCAAGTCAATGATTCTTTTCTTGATGGCTAGTGCATGCTTATTGATGGTTGCTTTATGATGCAACCTCTAATAGGAACTAGGAGACTTGAAAAGATATTTAAGTCATTATTCCCAAATGTTTTGAATAAGGCATGTGGCAGGTCTGTAGTCTACTGCTAATATGGTATAACAAGAATGCATCAATGATACAGGACAAAGGTAAGTGACAATTTTATGTTGGTGTTAAGATGTTAGAGGATGTAGAAGTTGGATGTCATTGTTAACATGTACTTAATATGTAGCAATTATATGCATGACAAAGATATTGGTTCATAAAGTTTCCATATGCCCTTTTGTAGTATAGAAGTACTTTTGCCATTCATCTAAATCGACTTATCTAGAAATGTAGTCTATGCTCAGTCTCATTTTTGTCAGGGATGGATAATGTCAGAGGCATTGCTTAACCCTGGTAGAGCTCGGCTATTAAGTGCTGAAAGAACATTGCTGAATGTCATTCAGAAAGTTCATCAGATTTTTCATGTTGCACACTATACATGGTTTGGATTGTGCAGTGATAACTTGATGGTGGAATCATCAATTAATACTGGATCCAATCATTCAAAGAGAGTGGGTTCCCAAGTTCCAAGTGGCTGACACTTTATGCAGCGGCCGAGTATATGATTCTTTCATCTGTTATATACACTGGTGATAGTGAAGTGGTGGGATTTAATCTTTGATTAGCTTGTACACATCCTGCTCCCTGCAAATTATAAATCCTGATTATTTTATGGAGCGGTTTTGACCTTGTAAAGTCTGACGTTGTGAGCTTCTAAACTCTTCAATATGATATCAATCAGTATCCTTTCCAATAAACTTTTTTCTTTCCGGATTTACGGACATTTTCTTTTGGACCAGCTTCAGTATTCTTATTTTGATTGTGTATATATCTTCCAGGAAAGATTTGTTTATGTGCAAGGTGGTGAAAACCAGGTCAGAAGTTCAAATGAAGGGTTCAACATTATTTTTTTGGCATCCGTATAAATGGTGCTAGGTAGAAACGTCTGTTGCCGGGTTCGCATATTTGGGGTATAAGATTGTGACTTTCACGTGTGTGACATTTTCACGCCTTCTATCGTCGGCTTGATTTACTTTTCTAGTAATTCCTATATATATATATATATATATATATATATTGCTACTTGCCAATTGTACTTATCTAAAATTTGCAAATCATTAATAGTTGATACTAAGGACAACTTAAATCTGTAGTTGTTTTGATAAGATAATTTGTAGGCAAAAAATATATTACATATATATTCGACAAAACTCCATTAATTTCTCACTATCACTTGCATGCAAATTTATCATGTCTTTTCAAATCCTTGAGGGTTGGCCCCGTTAGATCAAAAATATTTTTGTGCAAGATATCTTGTGGATCCAAATTTTTTTAGATCAATGACTTAACAAGTATTGGGTGGATTAAGCAAAAAAAGATACTTAAGACATAGCAAAAGATAGTTCCATCCATTCACTAGAAAATTATCATTCTCAGACTATCTTTCTTTCTATAATTAATGTGATAAGAGAATATCCTTATATTTTTTAAGTGATGCCGCCTTGGTGATATTTAGACAAATTTTGCTCGACTATACTTAGTAGGTGTCATGGAAGTGATAACAATTATCCATAAAGCTTCATATGAAACTATCCAACTAGAATGTATTTTTGACCACATTTCATCATCGGAATGGCCTAATCCATGCGTACCAACAAATGATACTGCAAATATGAAATTTAAAAATTATCCGTGACAATTAAAGAGGAACTTATTTAAACCAAACAAAGGTATGCTTAAATCAACATTCTTGCAACTATCTTTATACTTTCAACACGTATAATAAGTGTTTGATGACATGATTATTTTCTATGTTAAGCAAAAACGGATTAGAGTTAAGAATTCAATGAATAATTATCTAACCAAAAAATAAAGAGAAAATAATTTTAAAATGACACAACGTTCAATAGCTCAGAAATCTATAAAAATAACAAAAAATAAATAAAGAAATATTAGTGACATATATTCATAAGTGTCATATTCAAAGCTTGTCAAAAAATTTTAGATCATTTTGAATAGCATCTATGTGATACACTATTTTCTATTTTTTCTCAAAAATAGTGTTCGCCTGTTAGATATATATTTTTTTAGACCAAAATTTCTACATATACTGTTGACATATAATGCACGGATGCATTATAATTTGTTAAAAATAAAAAAATAAAGAGAAAATAAAAAATGACACACTATTCAGATGCTCAAAAAATATAAAAATACCAAAAAATCTCTAAAATGGAAAACCAGTTAAATTAAAGCTTGCCTAAAGTTTTTAGATAAGAATAGTAAAATGATAAGTGTCCTATTTTTTATTTTTAGCAAAAATATAATACATCACCTATTAGACAACTTTTTGTCTAGATCAAATTTTGTACGTATAATGTTGACCTATTCAGAAGCTCAAATATTAAAAATCGGATGAATTTAGAAATAAAAAATAAAGAGAAAATAAAAATGACACATTGTTAAGATGCTACAAAAAATAAAATATCAAAAAAATTCTCTAAAATAGAAAATCAGTGGCATATGTCCATAAGTCTCATATTTTTTTTAAAGAAAGATTATTTTATATAATTTATGTAATGCATTATTTTTTTTATTTTTCCTCAAAGATAATGCATCACCTATTAGAAAAAATTTTATTATACTAGATTTATCATTGACCTATTTAGAAACTCAAATGTGAAAAAAATATTGCCTAGATGTAGGGCTAATTATATATTACTCTATTTAGCTACCTTTAGTATCCCGGTCCCTATACTTTAAAAAGTTACATTGACATTCCTATAATTATGAAAGTGAAATATATAGATTCATTTACTATGACATTAGTTTTACTCATGAAAATACAAAAATAAAGGGTAAAAAAAATAATCTTAATATGCTAGTTGGTAGCGACGTACAATGTTGATGATACAAAGAGTGGATTATCCTTATTGACCCTAGTTATGGATTTGTCTAAGCAAGAATACACGAGATATTCCTCTCATGACACAAAGAGTGGATTATCCTTATTGACACTTAATTGTCTTGGTAAGGTTGGCTACCCTTCTTGATAATTGGATATACTAGATCTGAAACTTTCAGACTCGCAAGTTTAGTGTTAAAGAATTAAGTACTCAAATAAGACATGCTTAGTGTCTCAAGTCTAAGAATCAGACACATAACTAGGACTACAGAATCGTTGTTTAATATCAGGTATCATTAACCATCTAGCATTATGTAAACAGATCAATCAATAAACTCATTCTCCATTGAGCACTTGCACTATACCCTTAGTGTCTCACACAAGCGGCTATGAGACCAACCACTTCCATAATATGGATAGGTATACAACACATCAATCTACCTAGTTATCTCGATATCCTTCTCAAGTAACTTACGATTGAGAATGTTTAGGGTTTGAGTTTAAAAGTAAATTGATCTTATTATCATAATTTCATCATAATCTTATTCTCATTGCATATATCCAAGGACATCATAATATATATATATGAAGTAAACAATATATAATATGAAAAATATCAATAATAATAATAATAATAAATAAAAAATTATATAGCATACCGCATGTGTCATCATTCACGTGATTGGCTTGCAAGACACCTGTAACTAGTATAGATATCATTTTTTTTAAGAATTCACGTACCTATGTAATGCATAATTAATATCATCTTATAACTATCTCATGTCAATCATCTTATTATTCAAAATATGTTTTAAATATGTATTGAGATTATGACTTTATTTTCACATGTTTTTAAAGTACATGTGAGTTCACATGATGACTATTATTTTATAGTAAATTCAGCTTACATCTACCTGATTCAGCTTAAATGAAGTTTTTATTGAGGGGGGTTCTCGAGTGTGCTAGGGAGCTAAAAATATATCAAACTGGAACGAATGTCATGATATGCCCAAATTAAAATCCTTTCATTTTAGATCACTCATAACTTCCACTATAACCAATCATTTATTATAAAATGTTGGTAGAATCCTCTCTAAATTAGATTATATGTAACCTATAAATTCTCCCAAATTTATTATCAATTAACTAACACTTGACATAGTCGGTGTTAACCAACCAACTACACAATCGCTAATCAAATCACCATAGATTTTTTTTTGGGAGTGGTTAATTAGTGAAAGTGTTGAAATTTTGATTTAAAAAATTATTAAAGATTTTCTTAGAAGTAGTTAAAAGCAAATAAGTTGAAGAGCGATTTATAAAGATAAAAATAGAAAGAGGATGCTCGTGTATTTCTTCAAACTAATTAAAAATAATTAAATTTAAATGTAATAGGAAAGTCAAGAGTAAAGATGCTCCTAGATTTTATAGTGATTCGATCAAAACTTGACTTACGCCCACTTTTCAGAGTCCTCTTTTATCGAGGCCCACCGGCGTCCACTAAAGATCTTCTTCAATGAGTAAAGAACAAACCCCTTACACTTCTCTAGTTTTCACAAGTTTAGGGAGGAACCTTTACAAAATTTTCTCTCTTCCCATAGAGTGAAACACTCAAGAGAAGAGCTCAATTTTACACAATTTTCTAACCAATATTGTTGCCCACTTTCTTACTCTTTTTCTTGTTTCTCAAAGCAAGAAAACTTGGGGTATTTATAGACCCCAATTAGCTTCAAATTAGAGTCAAAATTTAAAACTTTTTGTAGAACTAGGATATGGGCGGTACCACCACCGACACCAACGGTACTACCTCCGAAAGTGCCCTGGAAATAAGGGCAGCGATGATACTACCAATGCTTAGGTGGTACTACCATCAGGAATTTCGAAAATAGTACTTTCTCATACTGTTTCATACCTGACTTGTACCTCATGTTAACCCATTTCCAAGTCAATGAAATAAGCTCAAATCTAACCCAAAGTGGACTCGGTTGCCTTACATTGAGTTAATTTAGATTTTTTCCAAAACTAACTCAATTAGGACTCAAAATAACTAATGCTAACTATGACACACTAAGGCATACAAATACAATCACCCTTGTTGTCTGACATATTAATTAATCTTCTGAACTCGCGATAAACTTCCCGGCATCCTCCGATAAACTTTCGACGAGTCTCTTAATCATCTTCTGGTAAACTCCCAGTGTACTCTCGGCAAGCTCCCGATCACCTTTGGCGAACTCCTAATGAACTCTTAATAAGTTCTCAATTACCTTCGATGAGCTCCCGATGAACTCCTAGCAAGCCACCAATCACCTTCGATGAGCTTTTGGCGAGTTCCTATTACATCATCCAAACCCTGGCCCGATGCTCGTACTTGACACCAACTCAATTTTAGATTTTATTACCTTTTAACCATCATAATTAATAATACATTATTTTCTCTAACACACATATTAGATAATAAAACCCATCAATTTATTTTATCATCAAAATATGTAATTCAATAAAGAGATATGTAGAACTAGAATACACTAAAGTTTTGCTCAAAGCACAATCCTTAAAGAGGTTAAAGTATACTCCCAACTCAACTACGATCCCTAAAACTAGGTTAAGACTATTTGAAATTCTAAATCTAAATTTAGCTAGAACAAAACTCCATAAAAAATATAGGATTTTGTCTACATCAAATTAAAACACTCATAACTCTATGCACCCATCTTAAATTAAAGCAATACTAGAGGTTTTAGAATGATAACAAATTTATACATAACATATTAAAAGTTAAAGATTAATTCAAAATCTAGGTTACTCAAAATTAGTAAAAAAATTTAGTCTATAATCTGCTAGACTGAAATTGAGGTATAGCTAGGACAAGAGGTAGGTTTTCTTACCTTGTTCTTCCTTGTAGCTTGGGTTCTTAGCCTCTCATGAAGATGAGAAGAAGAGGTCTAAAGAACAAGAGAAAGGGGTCATGGGTTCTTACGTCGATGACGAGGATAAAACCAAAATAGAAAGGAGGTGCTTTGTGAGTTGCTTGAAGAGGCAACCGAGAAGTCATGGATTCAATCCCATTAGACCTACTCTCAAGTTTTTATTTATTTTTTTTATAACATAATATTAGGGTTTTTGACACTTAATTTGAGTCTAATTTTGATTACCAAAGGTGATAGGTTTCGGTCTAAATTTATCTTTTAATCTCACTTATATATCTCAACATTTTTAGTGTAACACTCTTGGTTTTTATCTCCACTTAATTATCCCTTGCTCCATCTATATATAAGTAACTTATTATATTTTACATACATGATATTTAAATCTTAAACTTGCTTACTTTAATCATGACCAAACTCATTCGAGTGTTAAGAATTACTTATGTTTATTTTGATATAGAAGTCTTTTCTAATCCATGTATGCATGCATACTTAGGCTTATTAAGCTGAAAGACCATGCTTTTCCACTACAAAATATAGTTGACATAGCATGTGCTTCAACTTTTAAAACTGATAACATGAGTATGTCATAGATTATGTTTCATAAGCATAGACATCATAAAATATATATTTAAGTGAGGTAACATATGCATATTATTTATGGTTCCATTGGTATGCTAGATGCGTTGTGTAGTGCATTCCATTCCTCTCATCCTAATAAAAATTTGAACCTAAAAAATTCTTACCTGAGAACTTCTGTCTCCTTCTGATCAAGAATTTATATGCCGTACTCTTCGTATGCCACAACTTCTTTCAATTCCATTGACTGTCCTTCTAGGATATAAGAAAGATCTGAAATATACTTTCGGAATATTGATATATAAAATTCATCGTACACATTTGCTACCACTGGAAGCAAGCTTAGTTTGTAAGCCACATCACCAACTTTATTAAAAATTTAATATGATATATATATATATATATATATATATCAATGACTTAGCTTGTCCTTCTCAAATGTCTTAACTCCTTTCGCTGGCGCTACCTTCAGCAATACCCTATCTCTTATCTCAAATTTCAAAGAACTTCTTTCAATATCTACACAATATTTCTATCAACTTTGTATTGCTTCCATCCTCTGGTAAATATTTTCTATTGTCTCAATTATTTCTCTAACTAAGTCTAAGAAAAGACTCTTTTTAACTAAATTTACCCAAGCAAATATAGAAAGACGTTTTACTATACAGCAAAAGAAAGTTGAAATACCGGTTATGGGCAATAGCCTTGTTGGCACTATTTGCACTTCTATTATCGATGATTGAATTTCAGATTGCTTGTTTCACTCCTGCTAGCATTGTTCTCATCCCTATCAGTATTAGTTGAGATCTAATAGTTATCGGTAAAGAGGGAATGCATGATACCGTACATTATTTAAAGGATGTAGTTGAGGAGCATAAGAGCAAAAGTCATACTAAAAGGCAGGACAGGTAGATTCCAACTAAGCAGCAAGGTTGAGGGTAGTAGCGAAAGTCCTAGTTCGGAGTTCCTTCCTTAAGTTAGTAGATAGTATCGGGAGACATGGAGGTGAACTACATACTTTAATTAAGGAGAGACAGATTCACTTGTGTGTTTAGGTCCCCGGGAGTATTATTAGTTCAGTCCCTTATTAGTATTAGTTGGACTCCTGGAGGTTGGGTAAGTCCTTTCTTTTTCTTAGACTTAATTCTTTGACTTGCGTGTTTCATTCACCTACCCGAAACTAGTAGCGCATCACCATTAGTCTGATAACTTATGTCATTGGTGTTAGAGCTCAGCATCTAGACTTAAGCAACGAACCTAATACTCTTAACAGGAAAGCAAGAATCGGAGACACGGGATAGAAGCTAGAAGGCAGTGAAGCGAGATTCGAGGCAAGTAGTGCCAGGCTAATTGTTGGTAGGTTCAATTCCTGTTTGCTAGTAGTCCCAAGTTTGGTTAGTAGTGATTGCATTTTCGTACTTCGACCCAATAAAGATGTGACTTGGACTTCTTGTCACATAACGCTTTAAATGATATCATTTCAAGTATTATTTGATAACTATTATTATAAGCAACATTCATCAAAGGTATATTATTTGCTCCATGATCCCTTCAAGTCCAAAACACATACTCTTAGCATATCCTTTTATGTTTGAATGATTCTTTCTTATTGGCTATTTGCTTAAGGAAAAAAAATATATAGTACTAAAAGCTAATTTTGTCCATTTTATCTTTCCAAAACTCTGGAATCTCAAGTTTCTATCTGCTACCATAACTTCAATTTTATCACATCCCTCACTAGTTTTAGACAAACCCATGACAAAATTCATGCTAATCTCTTCTTATTTCCTTTGAGGTATTTGTCATGTTTTAATGTACCTACCTACTGGACTTTGATGTTTTATTTTTATTTGTTAGCATGTGAGACATTTATCGATAAAATAAATCATATCTTTCTTCATTCTTGCCATCAATAGTGTGCTCTTTTAAATCTGTATACCTTAGTTGTTCCATTGTGTTCCGGGTATATAGTTAAGTGTATCTCTACTAAAAATTTTTATTTATGCTAGCTTCCTTAAGTACATACAGTCTATCTCAAAAACCTAATTACCCCCTTAAACAATTTTTAAACCCTTTCTTTTTCTTGTCCCAATCCCACCTTAATTGGTTTAAATAAATATCCTTAACCAGTACCTCTTTAATTTTTCTTAATAATGTTGGTTGGATGACAAAGCTACTAGTCTCTCAATTAGACCTTTAAGGATTATATCTGATTCAAACTTTGACATTCCCATCTAGAGAGACTTCTAAACTATTGACAAAAATAGATAGGTCACTTAACTTTCTACTTAAAGCGTCAGCAACTATATTTGCTTTCATAGGATGTTGATTCATGATACAATCATAGTCATTTGTTAATTCTAGTTATTTATTTGTCTCATTTGAACTTCTTTTAAGTAAACACTTCAGCTCTTATGATTAATGCATATTTCACACCTCTCCAGAAAAATAATATCAACCAAAATTTTAAGGTACACACCACCTTTGCTAATTCTTAATTATAAGTTAGATCATCCTTCTTATAATCCTTTAATCATCTTAAAACATAAGTTATAAGTCTATTATTTTGCATCAAAACATATCCTAGGTCATTTTTGAATGCATTGTTATACATCACGAATCCTCCTAACATAGATGATATAGTAGCAATTGGAGCTGAAATCACTCTTTTTTTAATTCTTGAAAACTATTCAAACAGGCATCAGTTCATTCACATTTAATATTCCTTCTTGTTAACTGGGTGAAAGGTAATGCTCCTCACACAAAACCTCTGCAATAACCTGTCATCTCAAGAAGTTCCTTACCTTAAGTCACATTAGTCAATCTGAGCATAATTAGTAACTACTTTCATCTTCGCTAAATCTACTAACATCCTTTCTTTAGATACATTACGTCCTATCTTCTCTAACTAAAAACCTTTGTATATAATTTTTTAAATACTTAATTGTTTTTAAATGTTTTGTATATTCCTATCTAGAGTGTAAGTATCTCATAATGTCATCAGTAAAAATTATCATAAATCTATCTGGATACTTTTTGAACACCTAGTTCATCGAGTCCACAAAAGCTACCAATGCATTAGTTAAACCAAATGATATTACAAAATATTTAAAATACCCCTATCTAGTCCTAAAGGTTGTTTTGGAAAAATCCTCCTTCTTGAAGTGATACTGTAATCGTAAATTAATTTTGGAGAACATTGATGTGTCTTGCCATTTATCAAATAAGTCATCAATTCTAGGACGTGGATATTTATTCTTCATGATCATTTTATTTAACACGCTATTGCCCATGCATAATCACATTATATTATCCTTTTTCTTTATATATAAGACTAGTTCTCTATAAGATGAAAAGCTAGGGTAAATAAATTATTTATCAAAAAGCTCTGTACCTTAAACTCCTTCAATTATATTATGACCATTCTATAGGGTGTTTGGTAAATTGATTCAATACAACATATCAAGTTTATGACAGACTTAATCTCTCTATTGGGTGGTAGTCCAAGGAGCTTCTCGATAAATTGGTTCAGTGCTAGGTATCTAGTTTATGACAAACTCAATCTATCTATTAGATGGCAGTCCAAGGTCCTCCGAAAGAATTCATTCACAATTGGAGCATCCTTCAATTTGATTTTTTGTTCCATCTAGTATCAATCATATGTCAAATATCATATATATCCCTCCTCTATCACTAGTGAGTCTATATAACCTCCAAATATTAGTGAATCAATCTTTCTAAAACTCACTTCTTAATTTTAAAATATATTATCCTCAAACTGTTATTGGTGTTACCTCCTATCCACATGCCAATAGCCACTCTAATTGTCTAGATTATCTCTCTACCTAAAGAATCATCATATAAGTCACAGTACCTTATTAATTTCCATGGATGGTTGTCTCTCTACCTTTGAGAGTCACCACCCATACATTGTCATAACTACTTGAGCTCATTATGTATTTTTGGTTAGTCCCAAGTTATTTACACATTAGTTGCCACATATAAGAACATCATATAATAATAAAAAGGCAAATCAATATATTTTAATTATTAAAGCTTACTGGATGGGCGAGCATGATCCTATGCTTTTACAAATATTGATAATCTATAGGACTCACCTCCTAGGCACTAATACCATAACTTATAATACACTATTCCTACTTTCATGCATATCATACATGCTTGGCTAGAATAGGATGTCACATTTCCATTTACTAATGCTATAAAAAAAACAGTTTAGTGTAAAAGTTGATAATTTTGAAATACACTAATTTGGTAAACAAAATGATAAGGTTTTATCGATACACATTAGTGTTTGACACCTGTACATAGTTGACATAATTGTAAACATATAAATCTCAACCACCGCATATACACATCATGTCTAAGTTTTGCGGTCGTTATCTATATCTGTCCTGATATGGTTATACATCTACTCACTTCTTGCCCTTCACATTGATGGATTAATAATAGTTTTACCTACAAAATAAGGTTAATATTGAGTGACAACTCGGAAATATAAGCCTCTATTTCTTTTTTTTAAGTGGGTACGCATTGTGTTATGTATACCTTTTCAAAATTCATATGCATGAAACTTTTCATGGTAACATAATCTTCTTATGGCTTCTTAAGCCACTTTAAACCTCGTAGCATGATATAGGTACAGTAAGGAGGCAAAGCTTTACTTCAAAGTAAATCATAATACATATATGTGCTTAGGTGGGTTATAATATATATAACAAAGACATATAATATACTCATAAACTCTCACACCTCATGTCATCTATGTACACTCCCACATTACATTTATTTACAAATATATGTGCACATGAGTATAGTTCTAAGTATACTCCCACATTACACGTATTTAAAAATGTATGTGGGCATGAGTATAGTACATGCAAGAGAAAGTCATATCATGCCCATGAACTTTAATATCATATCACACATCACACAAAAGCTATAGAAATCTAATTTAAAGTAAATTAGAACACAAATGTAAAAATAATTTATTGTATATGTAATAGATAATCATTATATATATATATATATATATATATATATATTCATACTATATTTCATCACATTTATGAGCACTTCCACACTACACATCATATGCACAAGCGCATAAATTATTTCATAACATATGCCTAATAACATAATAGTTGCATAATAAACAAGTAATTCATAACACACCCGCATAACTCATAATATATGCAATAAGAAATCAAAATACATTCTTGAACTAATTTCATAGCATATATGTGAACTCTCACATCACGCGATATTACGTATATACGTATGCTCATATCATATGTCATAATATATACGTTTACTCCTGCACCATACATCATAACATATACATGATCTCTCATTCCTCACGTCAATATGTACATACACTCTCACATTATACGTCGTAACATGTATATGCACTTACAACTGCATGTAAACATATTATGCGCTCCCATAATACACATCATAACATGTTTGTGCACTCTTACACCGCACATCATAACATATACATGTACTCCTACATCGCATATAAACAAGTTCGTGCACTCTCATAGTGCAAGTAATCACAACTACACACATATTATTTATTTTTGATGGAATTCATATATCTTTCTTCTTATGCAATGCATATGTTAACGTCAAGCTTTTAACCATTTCATGGCAATCATCTTATAATTTAAAACATGATTTCAAAAATGCATTAAGTTCACAACAATCTTATCATTAAAGGCATGTTTTCAAAATATATATGAGTTCACATGATATATATGACCACAATTTTGCATCTGCTTTAGCAAAAAATGAAGTATTCATTGAAGGGCCATGATCCTCAGCCCTCGAGTGTGCTATAGAGTTGAAAACATATCAAATTGGAACACAAGGTCATGATAGGCATAAATTAAAATCCTTTCATTTTAAATCACTCATAATTCCCAATATAACTAATTATTTAGTACAAAATTTAGAGAGATATCTCTCTAAACTAGATTATATCTAACCTATAAATTCACGTAAATTTCATTATCAATTAACTAAAACTTCAACCTATAATCCATGACATAGTGGTTGCCAATCAATTAACTAAAACTTCAACTAAATCTTACTTCACCATTATGGCTAACCAAATTATCATAAATTATTATAAAACTTTGTAGGAACTCCGACAATATATATAAAATTAGGTACACACCAAATTTTTAACTAAAAACAAAATCCTTAGGATGCTAAAGTACCCTCCCAACTCAATTAACATCATCTATTATATTCCACTAAATCTGGGTTAGAACTATCTAAATTTTTAAATCTCATATCTTAGTACACAAAGGTGGTATTTACTCTATTCCAAATTCTAATGGATATTTTGAAGACATCAAAGGAAAATGATATAATCATATCCTTATGGGGGTCAATTCAATTCGAACAAAATTCCTTCATAGAAAATAGGAGATATTGAATATATCATATTAAAGAACCTCTAACTCTATGCACCTATCTTAGATTAAAGCACTACTAGAGGCCTTAGAATAATAACTAATTTATACACAATAAACCTAAAAAATCAGAAGTTAATTCAAAAAGCCTAGGTTTATAATTTGCTAAAGTAAAACTGAGCTATAGCTAAGGGAAGAGTTAGGTTTTCTGACGTTGTTCTTCTTTGGAGCTTCGGTTCTTAGCCTTAATTAAGACAAGGAGAAGAGTTGTTCTTCTTTGGAGCTTCGGTTCTTAGCCTTCAATAAGACAAGGAGAAGAGTAGTTCTTCTTAGAGCTTCGGTTCTTAACCTTCATGAAGACAAGGAGAAGAGCTCGATCATGAATGGATGGAGAGAAAGGGGTCATAACTTATTATGTTGATAAGGAGGCTGAAGCCAAAATAGAGAGGAGGTGAATTGCGAGCTACTTTAAAGGTTGCTAAGAGGACAATCAATCCCACAAGCCACCTCTCAAATGTTTTTTTATAACATAATTTTAGGGTTTTCGTCACTTAATTTGAATCTAATTTGTGTATTACCAAAGTGATAAGTTTCGATCAAAATTCATCATCTAAATCCCATTAGAACACCATTTATCACAAACAGTCAGCAGGAAAAAGCACCAACTAAAACAAAAGTGGCTCACATGAAATCCTTTTGGATGTAATTCTAACTTTGCAACTATAACGGGAATTGTAATGATCAATCAATCACAAATGAGTCAAAAGAAGTCAAGTCAGCCAACCAATCAGAGGGAGAAAAATCATTAGATAAACATACTAATTTGATTTTCATCCTCAAAAAAAAAATACAATGCTGCTAAATCTGAGACGCTACCATAATAGACCAAGTTATATCCAGCAAATAAAAGATTACCTAACACACATACAAGAGCCCTTGCACAAATAGACAGCACTAGTTAACTACATACCGAACAAGGACACGAGGAAAACAAAAAGTCTAGAACCTAACTAAACTTGGGCTTACACGACTGCTGTTTTCTGCACATGTTATTTTCCAACGGTACTGAAGAATTGGCAAATAATCCAAAACATTTCTTGTCTCATGCTCTAGCCCTCTTATTGCTACAACTCGGGCACTTGTACTGCTTGATGTGCTCAGCTCGGGCAGGGGTGATCTTGACACACTTCCCATGAAACCATCTCTCACATACATCACAGCATATCCAGAACTCATCATTAGCATAATTGTCTCCACATGCACCACATAAAGTGTTCTCATGCTCCTCAACGTCTTCCTCTTCATCTGCACCACTATCTTCATCTTCTTTTGGAGGAGGCATCCTTGAAGCCTTGGTTTGCGACTCTGCTGGTCTTGACTGCTGAAGGCATACATGCAATCGATATTGCAAATAAACAGATAAATTAAAGGGAAATAATATAATGTAAAAGAGAATTTACCATCTTTGAGCTTGACTTGTTCTTCCTGCTGCTGTTAGAGGTCTTTTCCTTGGATTGTCTCTTTGCAGTACCAGTTACAACTTCATATATGGTAGGAAGATTGTTAATCATATTGAAAAGCCGCCTCCTGAAACAATTACAAAACCAGAGAGAACATGATATCAGAAATTAGCAATTTCCTAACAAGTGGATCTACAAAGAATGCTGGAAACAAGAAAACGAAACCTAGACATATCAGATATATCCAAAATAGTATAACACCATAATTCATACATCAGCAATTCCAACGAGAACAGAACAGCAAAAAGGTTGAAGTCCCTATTAGAAGTATCAGAATTCAGTGTAATTATAGTGAAAACCATGTATAAAACTCGTATGAACAAAAACCACTCTTATAGTGACTGGAAAGCTGGATGTAAGAAATTCTGATAATTATACATATACATTGTGAAATTACAAATCCTAATAGCCAATTTTTAAAATACTATTTGAACTGGTATGTATTAACAGGTATTCACTGGTTCAGCTAAACATCAGTGTCAAAACATATGACTTGGTATCGGTCTAGTTACAATTCGATTTTATTTCTATTATTTCATCCATTGATATCGGATGGTAATAATCAGTATACCATCCGATTCACCAGTAGCAAAAGATTACCGAATTACTCTTGTATTTAAAATCTTGCAATAGCAACTGTTAATTTTAGTGTCATACAGCAAGTAAGTCCAAGACCCTACATATCATTATAATTACTCATCAATGTAAATTTTGCAAAATTAAGTATATCAGATGTTATTACTCGCAGTTCAAGTTGATAGGTAAGGATAGTCTATCTATTCAAAATTTAGAGGATAATTAGTAGTAAAGCCTGGCTTCAGTGCAAAAGAAAAATGAGAAGAAATAGAAGAGTCACTTTAATCACATCCGTTGGCAACAGCCACTTGATAAAACCTAGAGTTGGGACAATGCCTCGGAAGCTCTAAACTTGACATAAACAAAACCATTGACATAGGAACTCACCATGTTAAGTGGATCTTTTTCTTAATAGTGTTTATTCACCATGAACCGTATTTACTGAACTGAAGATGAGTTTTAAAAAGAAACTATTGGTAGTAAATTATTAGCACCTCAAGGGTCTTCATACCAAAATAGTGTGCATTTATATATTCTCCCATTTGAAGCCTTGAATTAAACCATCACCAGTAAGGTTTGCAATACCTGATACAGTATGATACAACGGTCTTTACTAGTCCAACAGCTTACATGGATCATGGTGAACCAGGCAAACAATATAGGGCCTCTTATCACCCAATACACCTGGTGCATGTTTTGTACTAAACTGTTACTTTTTCTTGTTTTTTTCAGTATTTTTCATGTTTTTTCAAAAACTTGATATGTCCCAGTGATTTAAAAAGTGTCAGGCTCCATAAAGCGCTAGGGTCCCAAAACGCCCGAAGCGCCAAGCGCTCGCCCGAGCGAGATGCTAAAATATAAAAAAATATATAATATAATTAATAAATATGATCATTTAAATAAAAATATGATTATTTAATTAAGAAAATCTAAAGTACAAACTACAAAGTCCCAATATCACATTAGCAAAAGCCTCAAAATTCAAAACAATAAAGTTTTATATCAAAATCACTCATCATAATCATTATTATCGTCATTTTCAAACAAATCATCAAAATCACTTCCATGCAGGATCCTACTTTGATGTCATTGGAGAATCTATTGAGTTGCTTTGTACACTTGCCATTTCAAATAAATAAGGATTAGTATTATTAAAATTTAAAATCGAAATAATATATTATTAATCTAATAAATAAAAAAAATATTTTAATTAGTATACTATTAACAGTATACTGTTAACAATAAGTTAACAATATACTATTAACAATATTCTATTAATAATAAGTTAACAATACACTGTTAATATACTGTTGACAGTGTACTGTTATATTGTTAATAATTAGTTAATAGTATACTGTTAAGTGTTAATATACTATTAATAGTATACTGTTAACAGTAGAGACGAGGCGAAGAGCTAACGACGAGAGGCGCAAAGAAAGAGCGACAACGGTGAAGAGCGGCGGCGACGGCGAACGGCGGCAGCGACAAGGCGGCAGCGGCGTAATCTGATTCGTGAGTGAGATGAGGGTTGAGGAAGAATATATCACGCGTTAGTTGGTTCGATTGAACCAACCAACGGTATCTGACCGAACTAGAGCTAAAAGCTGTTCGATTGGCTTAACGCAGCGCTCCCGGCTCCCGCTGAGCTCGGGTGGCGCGGTGCCTCTTCAAAGCGCGTCGCTTAGTGAATGAGTGAGGCGCTCGGGCCTCGCCTCGCCTCGCCCGAGCGCTTATGCGAGCACCCAAGCGCCTTTTGCAATAACTGATATGTCCTATTATATAGCAATACGGACTGGTACATATTCAGCCCAAGCCTTGACCATGACAATATTGGTACACGAAAATGTGCACCTTGGTTACCAATTAGCTAAATATGTGTGTATATATATGTTTACATAATATATATACATATATATAATCAAGTCTCCTCACGCTTGCAGTCCTACGTTAATCGTGACAGCCTTGACGCACGTCACCCTCCGTCACCTATCGCCACCACTAATCAGGTACATATTCCTCCTTCCTATTCCTCCTTCCTCTGTCTCCTTCCTCCTTTTCCTCCACTATGACCTCTCCTTCCAGTTCCTCCTCCCTCCTACTCCACGTCTTTTCTTCTTCCTTTCTCTTCCTCCAAGTGTCCTCTTCTTACTTTTTCTTACGCCACCGCCACCTATTCCTTCTTCATCATTTTTGAACCTTTGGTACATAGGTGTACCATGTGATGGAACAGCGATACCAATTGGTACATATTGGTCCAACCAGGGACTGGTACAATACCCTGGTATAATATTGCAATCCTTGTTTACAAGGTAAAATAAACCAATGATTTGATTTTCAGGAGCATTGAGGGGTGCTAGCCAGACATCAGAATGGCCAGTTTTTTGTTATTTTTCAGGCAAGGTGCTAAGCAACTGAACCAAGAAAGAATAAAAGGATCTGACCGGATAGTAAAGAGCTGGTTTAAGTATGATTGGTCAATTCATTACTCAGAACAGATACTCTACGTTTCAGGTGGTGTTAACCCATCAAATACTCTTGACCTCATAGGAAACTTAAATCCTTGGCACAAGCTGCTACTGATCGTGATTTACCAAAAATATCTTCCATGCATGTATCACATACTCAGGTATCAACTGTTTAATGATTCAACTCATTTCTAGGAGCCAGGGACTTCTTTTCTGTAAAAACAAATGTTTTAAACACACAAGAATGTCAAAATAATAAAAAATACAAAACATGTCTAATTGATCAGTATCTAGATGCAAGATATTCCTTTGTGGCATTTAAAAGATATCTAAGAAAATGAATTATGGTCCATTATTGACTATAGAAAATTGATCAAACATAAAACCCTCCAGATGGTACATATTTATAAAGGTAAACAACAATATAAGAAGTTTTATTGGTTTCATACAACAAAAATTAGACTGTTAAAAAATGGAAAAAAAGAAGAAAAGAAAGGAAAAGAAAGAAAAACTTATGAATGCAAAAACAGATTAAGGTAGGAACATATTCAAATCCCTAGATACAAATGGAGGCACTTTTGTTAATAGTATCTAGGGTAAAAACTTATCCAAAAATTATGAAAAGAATAAGCAACAAGCAAACAAACGACAAATAGGATCATACTATCAGTGTTTGGAAAAGCACTAGCACTAGCACTAAAAGGTGCAAGGTGCCAAAATGCTCGAAGCAAGCAAAACGAGACACTCCTGAATGTTAAAATTTAGAGAAATATATCATGATTGATAAATATGATCAACTGAAATAAGTCCCTCAACTTCTTACTAGTGAAAAAGGATAAATAGTTAGATTCAAAGAATGCATGCAGCAGCATTATGAAAAAAAAAAAAAAACTAAACCTTTACTATGATCACAAATCAAAAGATTATAAAGTTCACAAACTTTGACAGAAACAAAAAAGAAATAATGAAATAGCACTTAATTTTGTTCTGCGTGCCCTTCCAGAACACCTAATACCATATTCTAAACCCAACAAAGTCGTTCAATATTTGTAATGTTGTTTCAGTTATGAATACAGAAAGCACAAACGAACCACGCAACTAACAAATCAATTAACCTACCTATTGAATTATCCAAACCATGAAATGGAAGGGATTAGATGGAAATGTATCAGGCTCCTGTACGTTTGAAATATAAGTTACTGGAGAACTTTTGTCACATATAGACTTAAAAGGAGAAGAGGAGATGGACAGGATGACAATCACCAGTTAGTGGAGAAAGGTAGCAGTGTATATGGAGAAGCCAAGGAGGAAGGCAGCAGAGTATGGCACACAGAATTCACAGGGCTGGAGTGATGGATAGGACAGAGGAAGGCCGCAGACAACGGTGTTAGGCAAAGGAAGAGGGCAATCAACGATGTATGGTGAGGAACAAAGCAACACACAACAACAACATAGGGCAAAGGAAGGTCATGGTCGACAGCATAAGGCGAAGGAAGAGGGGCAACCGACAACGTTTGCCAGAGGAACGAAGCACCCACAACAACGACATAGGGCTGAGGAAGGTCACGGCCAATGGCATAAGGCGAAGGAAGAGGGCAACCAATGACATATTGTCACGGGCTTAGCTGATTTTGCCTAAGCCGTGCGGCACCCATGTGTGTCTGTCCGCAAGGGTCAGCCCTCCCCGAGATCTCCTAGAGTCCCTAAGACTTACAAAAGAGAAAACGGGCCAGAAGAAGCAATTCCCACGGGATCCACAAGCAACTGCTCAAGCAAACACTTTATAAAGCCAGATACAAATTACACCCATGGACATTACAAACTCAGAGAGGTTGCACACAAAGGATAATGGTCCATTACAGACCGAAGTCCCCACAAGTGCTTACAAAACACATTCATATTTACAAGCCAAAATTGGCCACAAAGCAAACCAAAATAGGGCTGCTAAGCCTACTGTAAGTCCGCTACTTGCTCATAAGTTATGTACAACCAAGGACACAGACAAACATGAGCATTTCATCGAACACCTTGTTTACATTGTTGTCCGTGACATTCTCCCCACTTATTCCTTCGACGTCCTCGTCGAAGCCACTGTAGATGCTGCATCTCCTCGCATTATCTGAATCTTTAATCTTCTGCTCTGGCTGCAACACACCCCTTTGGCTCCCAACCGCTCTTCGCCACTGTCGTTGAGTAGTCGAACTCTGATCCGCCAAACTGCTTCAACTTACCAATAACTGAATCTGGTGTGGGGTTGGATGAGTTGTGCTGATCCTTGTTGGTTCTCGCGGATCCTTCTGATGAAGGAAAAGACCTGCCTTATTATACGCCAGTATCGCAATATACTTATGTTGCTTGAACTAGGTGGATGCTTGTTGGAACTTTGACGAGCATCGCCTCGCAGACTTTTAAGGTTTTTGAGGTCCTTCCTCCATAATGTTTGCCTATTGATCCTTCCTCCATGTTTAGTTGTCACTTCCAAGTAGGTTTGCATCACTCTCGTTTTCGATTGGCATTCAATTGGGAAATGAAAAGGACAATCTACTCTCAGTAGAATTGATCACCAATGATGAGGATTTGACAACTATTGTCTTACATAAGCTTTCTTTGAAGAGTCACTGAACTTATGCAGAGCTCCTCTGCTGGATAGATAAGAGAACTGGGATACCTGACTTTACTCATTCTCTTAGTAGTTGAGAAGGCAAGGTTACTTGACTTCGCTCACCTCCTCGAGTTAAGAGAATTGGGGTACTTAGTTTCACCCATTCTCTTGAGTTGAGAAGGCAAAAGTTACTCGATTTCGCCTGCCTCCTCGAGTTTGTACTTCATGCATTGAGCTGATTACTAACATTCGCCCGCTCTTTGCTCCAAGCACTTGAAGTGTTTGCACTCCTTGCGTTGAGTTAGCTCGTAATTCACCTTCCCATTGAACTTCGGAATGCAAGAAGTTTTGGAAAAAGTTTACCCCAACTTGAGTCCCCAACTTGGAGTAAGTCTTTGATAGATCCGTCGCCTGGGATTGTACCGTCTTCTCCATCACCTTGCGCCTACTCCATGAGTCGAAAGGTGCAGATCGCGTCTTCGCCGTTCCTTGGTCGAGCACTCGAAGTCCCTCAATTTGGGCTATCTTGATGAGAAGCCCATCGACACCGGTCTTATGAAGTTCCTTGGCCTCATCCTTCCGCCTGTCTTGGTACTTGAGTTTGCCTTTGCATTCTCCACCTCCTTAGCCCTTTTACGACCAATGCTCTCCCTCCGAGCAAGGGATCAATGACTCCATGGAAGTCCCGCCTGTGGTACCATGGTCTTACCATCTGTTTGCATCTTCATCCCTTCCTTCGCGATCGGTAGCCTCTGCGACTGGGCTCCTCAGTCCACCTCCTTTCTAACCGACGCTTTGGGTAGTGAGCCTCACTGGACTCGTCGCCCCTTTCGACCACCGCCGTCACCACTATGTCCTCCTAGCGTTCTCTTTGGTCGATGGAAAGACAGACTCTCATGCATGACCTCCGCCATCTTGTTGCATGGCTCATTCTCCTTAGCTTCCTTGGTAGCAACGTTCGCTTACTCAGCTTTGTCCTCTGGTCGGGCTCCCTTAAGCGAATGTGAGCATTGAAGCAGTCTAACTCTCCAACCGCTCGGATCATACCTTTGTATAATCAAGTCCCCTCCATGAGACTCACTGGTACTTGCAATCTGACTTCTCCCTCGGTGATACACAGACCCCATATCTTGTGAAGGCTTTCATCGATCTGACTTTGATCGCACGGAAGACCCGCCTCTGCGGTACCATAGCATCACCCTCAATCCATAGCCCTTCCTGGTTGCATTGTTCAGTGGAGCTCGGCTCCGATCATTCACGTGATCACGTCCCCTCCATGGGACTCACCGGTACTTGCACTTGGACTTCTTCCTCGGTGGTACACAACCCCATATCTGATGACTAAGGCTTTCATTCAATGCAAGCTTGATGCACACGAAGACCCACCGGTGCATTCACTCCTTGAATCCATAGCCCTTCTTCTTATTGTGTCGTACACCAAAGTGGAGCTCCCAAGAACTCCCGATCATACCTCCGCGTAATCTTATCCCTCGGGGATTGCTGTGCACCACGAACTATTCCACGCACGTGCCGCCTCCGGTGACATCTCCATTGCATACAGATTCTCGTGTGATGAACTTGGACTACGACTTCTCCACGTGTGGCCTCTGCCAACACATCGTAGGGTCTCCGCCATCTCCGATTTTTAGTTCGCTCCCTTGGCAATTCACCTTTGTCCACCCACTCTTGGGTCACACTTGGACGAAGCATAGCTCTAGGACAGTCCGTCGCCTAGTAGCTCATGAAGTCCCGTGACTTATTGGTGTATCGTTCGGATCCGGCCTTTATCCCTACCAAAGACAATCTGCTATGCACCATTTGTTCCTGACAACTCGAATGGCAACACTGTGGCATATTCTTCAAGAGTACCCCCGCCTCTGCGTCCTCTTGCCGTGTGCTAAGATCTCTTGATCCCAACTTTGCCTCCGCAAATTGAATCACGTTAGTTACTCAGTTAAATGCATCTTTGAGGTAGCTTGCATATGCCTCGAAGCTCCCTTCATCTTTGGCACCATGCAAGATAAGTCTGTCCCATCAGAATGAAGAACCCATGGAATGACATGATCCCACTCTTGCCTCTACAAGAGTTCATGCCCTTGACCTTTGTCGAGGAAAGCTCGTGCCTCGCTCCATGTATCATCTTCTATGTCGACTCCTTTATGCGGCTTGGTATACTTTACCCAGATCAACCCAAGTCGCTCCGCTCCTCGATTTGCATTGAATTGATAGTGGCCCTCGCGTCCACCATTCCACGGGTCAGCCCTCCGTTGAGTTCGATTTTTGCATCGACTCTAAGTGTGCCTTCATATGATGTTGCTTGGATTGCTCCCTACTTGATCTCGCAATGCATCCACCAATGCATTACCTCATTCGAGATCATACGACAACTCTTTATCACTCGTTCGATCCGTTGAACATTGTGAAGATATTGCCTTGAGGAACTCTTCCTCAATATGTGCGGTCTATTGCACATGATTCTCCCTCTGCAGAACTAGGACTTATCCCTCTTGGATATCTGTCCTATTGAGCAACTTTCCTCTTTACATGCTTCCCACTGGAAGTTTCGGAGACCACCATCCCCTTTGGACTACTCCGTTTTGTTGAACAACTTGTGCCTTGCTTGCAATGCTTGCTAGATTACGACCCTTCTCACGGTCTCACTACACCCTTTAAGGTCTAGCAATGTCGAACTTATTGCACATTTCAGCTACGTATACTTTCCATGTCGAGAAAGTTCGATGCTCCATTGAGTTCGATCACGCCTTGGGATGGCCACGAACACTCCGTCGTGTACAAGCCCTTGCGTGAGTATCGAATCCTTCGAGTTAGCAATTCCCTCACCTCATGAGCTTGGCACAACTCTTTCTCATTACGCAACACCTCCCACTTTGCGGTCTCATCTTTCACCAAACACCCGCTTTGCCTTGAGCGTCAAGTTTGGTTGCCAACGCCGAGCTATAGCTCAAACTCAACCATCCATCTTTGTACTACATTCTTCTTCACTTGCTTGTCCTCGTGGTGCCTCTCGCGCAAAGGGGTTGGTCATTCCTTTGAATGCCAAACCTGGATGCCCGCTCCTCTGAGCGACTCCTTTCCCTACATCTCATTGTTCGTTTCCCCCAAACAGTTGCGTGTGCTAGCTGTCCTCTACACAGCCCAACTAGGTCCCCCACGTTTGTATGGCAAGTGTTTCTGTGTGTGCTTGTCCCGTTCTGACACTACATTGTCACGGGCTTAGCTGATTTTGCCTAAGTCGTGCGGCACCCATGCGTGTCTGTCCACAAGGGTCAGCCCTCCCCGAGATCTCCTAGAGTCCCTTAGACTTACAAAAGAGAAAACGGGCCAGAAGAAGCAATTCCCACGGGATCCACAAGCAACTGCTCAAGCAAACACTTTATAAAGCCAGATACAAATTACATCCATGGACATTACAAACTCAGAAAGGTTGCACACAAAGGATAATGGTCCATTACAGACCAAAGTCCCCACAAGTGCTTACAAAACACACTCATATTTACAAGCCAAAATTGGCCACAAAGCAAACCAAAATAGGCTAAGCTCTGCAGTCCGTTACTTCATGTATGTACACAAACCGAAGGATGCGGACAAACATGAGCACTTCATCGAACACATTGTTTACATTGTTGTCCGTGACAATATGGCGAAGGCAGCGTAGGCTTTCTCTTCGGCTGGCAAAAAGGGTCAGGCAATGAGGGGTGGGTGTGGGGTGGTCAGTAGTTGAACCAACTAATCCAATTTGATTGACTCAAGTGGCATGCTTGAGTCGCCTAGCATTTGGGTTAAGGTGTTCACTTGAGTTGTACCTCTTTAAAGCAACTCACTCAGACCCTCTTCAAGGTGCTCGGGCCTTGGCTCACCTTGCCCAAGCGCCCAAGCACCTTTTCAAAACATTGCATACTATCATCAAGAAAAAAGGTGATATGAGGATTCCAACTTGTGAACAACAGACTTGTTCTTGTAATAGTCCTAGGGTCGATGAGTTTTGAACAATTACATAGAAAAAACATCAGATCTACCAATGGAACATTAAGATAGGGTTTAGAAAGATCATAAAAGTTAGGATGAAAATTAGTCTGAATTTACCTAATCTGATCACTTTTTTTGTACAAACAGTAAAAATGACAAAAAAGTAAATAGCATTCAAAGAAAAATTGCAAAGATGTTCAACAAGAGCCAGGATCAGCAATACTGATCAGAACTGACCTAGATGATCAGTACTAAGGTTGGTGACACCAGCCCTGATTTGCACATTCCTACTGATTGGTGAATGTTCCTTATAATCTCATGAAAAATCAAGAACACAGACTTAACCAAACCCAACACAATCCCTGATCCATGGAATCAACAAATTGGCATGTGTATTACAATATTCCAATGATATATGATCTTCACCTTTAACAATCATTCAATTGTGAGTCTATACTACCCAAGTACGAGATAGCTCTGTTTTAACCACCAAAAGCTTGCCACAAAAGGATGAGATGGTGACAAAAAACCAATATGCAGTCAAACACATAAGTAGCTCATATATGAAAATCGAATACCAATATCATAAAATACCAAATGTCAGTGTCATAATCCACCCAACCTATAGAAGTTAAACAAAACTATCAGCTGGCTAACACAATTAAAACCACAAAAAAGTCAGATAATTCCTCAAATATGCATTTATAAACCTAGAGAAACCAATTATGTAGCTCAACTGTATAAGCATTCTCAATCTTAAAAATGCAAAAAGCAACCATGTAGCTGTTATTACTTTTATGGCTAAATTATGATAGAATTAAGATAAGCTACTTAGGTGTAACTTAGAAAGAAGTGAATTGACTAGTAAATGCATCAATCACTGAATAGACTGAGAAATAAATGCATCATTACTAAGGTGACTTGCCATAGCTCCAGTCAGATAAACATTACCTGGATTCTTTATTGAATCCAAAACGTGCCCCAAAATAGAAGGCAACGGCAAGTAACCATGCATCGCTGTGGACTGCTACTAGGGCAAGCCAGTCCTTTTCGTCCATACCATCTCGGGCAAAGTTGATTCCCAAGGCTGGCTCAGGAAGTTCTGGAGGTACTTCCTCGGCAGGCAAGGTTACTTCCCAAGTCTCATTAGGAAGCCCATAAAGACATAAATTCTCCTTTTCTGCAAATATAATCACATTATTAGTAGTTGCATCAATAACAACAACAATAAGCTGTGAAGATACTTCATTAGTTAAACAACAGATGTAAATGTATAAACTGCATAACAATCCAGCAAGAGCCTGATGCAACGGTCTTCTACAAATATGGACAGGAAAGTTTAAATGAACATGTATCATACAGCGTGGTTCACAATTCCAGAAAACATGATTCAGATACCAAAGGGGTAAACTAAGAAAACCAAGGTTACAATTCTTTAATTCCGTTGATATTACATCATTGCAGTAATTCAAAACCCATTTGAGAAGAACAAAAAGGCAAAAATGTCAAAACTATTAAAAAAAACTTAGTTCTTGACACCATAAAACGAATATTTAATGCAATTTGAAAAAAGTTTATGTTCACATTCAATCAGATTTGGTTTTACATTTGACTAAACTAATTAACTGTAATTGTAAAAGAGTAACTTCAACTGAAATTTATTTATTGATTAGCTTTCCTATTTTTTCTCATGATTCTCAGATGACTTTCATCCTTAGCTTTTGGCAATTTACAGATAATCATACAATTCTAAGGATTATCTGGATTACACAAACTTATACTTCTGAATCATGGCTATTCAGGGCATTCTGAGCTTCAGATAACATTGGATTTAGTTCAATAAATCTGTTCTATTCTGACTTTCCTAATTCTCCAGAGACATCATAATCATACATGAAGTCGTTTGCAAACACGTGTAGAACCTAATGAGCAAGGATGACGAGTTCTGATCAAGATGTCTCATTTTCCAAAATCACCACCAAAAAGATCTTAACCTCTTCTCAAGCCTTTTCTTCTGTACTCAGCATCTAACCAAAATGGATTTGACATTTGGACATAACATATTTAAAATCTTAACACCAGGTTAAACATGTTAAAATGAATGGTATTTGGATTTACATATTAATTAAAAGAACTTAAATCTCCATCTAATACCAGTTTTGATAACCTACTAGACTGGTACAGTACCAGTTTACCTAGCAGTATGTTGACTTGTACCACCTTAAATAATTGAATAATATAATAAAATATAATAATGAATGGTGTTGTATGGTATCAAGCTATATGTTCCATTACCGGTAATTTGTCAGACCAATAACTGATTCACAGAAAAACCATTTCAACCATGATAAACAAAGTAGAGCAAGTTCAACTACTTTCAGAACTGAGAAGAGAGAGAGAGGCATTAAGGCAATCATTCTTGAGTAGTTTTACTTAATTGTTGAGGTTGATCCACCAGTCTCCAATGATTTGCAGCTGCAGTAGCATTAAATTCTCAGTAATTTTGAGTATCAGTGGATTGTGTAAAGTATTTGGGCCTTTAGGACCTATGTTATATGACAACAAGGAATTTGGGCCTTTAGGACCTATGTTATAATGAAAACATGAAAGGTAGGAAAATTGAAATGCCTTGGACATATACTCCAAGTCCTCCAAACTAATTTCATGAGAATAGTCGCCTCACACCACTCACATATATTGTGGGCCCAAGTGTTTTCACTCATTCATTCATTAATGATACATATTAACCACTTTTTTCCTTTTAACAGACTCCCTAAGTACAAAAAACAAGTAGAAATAAAAATAGAAGAATAAAGAAGATAAAAACAAGAAAATTACAGTTAAGAATTACATCCCTTGAATTGAGGTCTATTAAACAACTTTCTTTAACTAAGGACAATAATACCTACAAATTTATTTGGATGATGATCTTTCCTTTTTACACGGCAGTTGATGTAGGCTTCATTTTTTGTGGATTTTCTGATCAAACTGAACATCCTTGTAAGAATGAAGTACTTGTTCAAGCATTGGAATCCTCAATCAAACACAAATATTAACTTTTCTATTTTTAAATTTTGGCTTTCTTTTCCAAGTAATGTAAAAATATAGAAGAAATTGTCGTGGCAAGGGCAAAAAACACCTTTAAGTTACTAGAACGATTCCAAAGAAAAGCAAAGAATACAATAAATAAAATGAAGAACATGTTCAATCCAGGGTTCACCATTTTAATCGAAAGGATTTCAGAATAGCATTTCGCTTTTCGTACTAGGCGCAATCCCAAAATGTGCCTTGATTTCCATCACATATGGGTCAACCCATGTCAAAGGTGGTTAAAACATGACTAAAATTTGTCGATCAAATTGCTTAAATTAATTAAATCACGTCAAATATGAGTTAATGATAATACCATACCATCCTCCAATCACCTCAAAACCTATTTGAAAAATTCTTCTTTTAAGGGGTGGGGCAGAAATATTTCAAATTTTGCTACATCTTTATTGTCACAATCATTAATACATATTTCAAGGAAAAAAGATGAGTTTTAATTACTTATGAAAGTAAACATAATTATAAACACAAAGTTTTGTCTCATCAGAAAAGTAGATAGATTTAATTTTGTGTAAGAATTGTAAAATTACACATGGCAAAAGCTTGACTAATCAACATAGTTTGATAGTTTTAAATGTATGTTTGAGGAAATGGAACATAAAAAATTGAAGTAATTTTACTAAAACTAGTTGGTAGATACCAAAGAGGAGGTTTGGATTTTGGATGGGGAATTTGGATCAGGATAATACAATTATAATGTGGAATTTCATAGCTACATAGTTTAAAAGTGTACTACATAGTTTAAAAGTGTGACAAAGGTAATATTTTGGGAATCTAAACAAACTAGTGTGGCTTCAAGAGAGCAGACCTGATGATGGTTTGAGGAAGTTCAAAAAGAAATAACTACTAAAAGGAATATGTTTTAAAGATTGGCAAAATTACAAAAATCAGAAAATTTTGGAAGATATGAAATAAAAGAAGCAAAAGAAATTAATATATATACCAGATTAGACGGCTTTTGATAAATTTTACAACAAGCTAGTAACTTATAATATGGAAAAGGACATTTTCCATGTTGCTAAAACCAGGGAAAGGAATAAGGATAACTAAGTGTATACAGAATGACGAGCAAAAGATACATAATATTATTAATGATGTAGAATTTTAAAAAAGATGAAAAGATTACTTTTAAAAAATATTTAATGAACTATGGTTAACATAGTTTTAGCAATAAACATTAGTGATAAATTTCAAAATCATAGATTTGTTCAAAAAATTAAAACAAATGAGCTAAAGAAAATTAAAGAGGTCAAAGATAGGTAAAATAGTATAATATGATTAGAAGTCAAAGAGTTTAGAGAGGGGCAATTTGGTTGACTAGTTTATTTAAAAATTCTGAAAACTAAAAAAGATGTATGACAAACGAAGTGCTTTCTAATAACAATTTACAAGACTTGGAAAAATATTCAAAATTGTTCAAACCATATAAGAATTAAGCAGCACTAAACTTTGGGAAAGGGTAATGGTAACAGTAGTAGGACATAGGAAAACCTTCGGTTTGACTGCATTCCTCTTAACAACTGGCCCACCTTTGTTAACATGGATGAGATGATGAGGTTCTGGTTTCTAAGTTGATTTGTAACAGTAGTTGGAATGCTCAATAACTTCATGAACTGCTTCATGCTGTTTTAGTGGAAAGGATTTGCAGGATTCAAATACCCTTGGCTTCTAGTGCTGACAGCTGAATTGGGCTCCTCACCCTTTATCGGATGCCTCAGCCAAAAGTCTTTACAAATTTAAGCAAAACAACCTGATAGCTGGACTGGAAGGCTGGAGTGGGTGGCAGGCAATGTGAGGTTTGGATATAGTTCCTAAAGTTCAATTTTTTTATCTGGAAACTCATTTAGCACAGGCTTGCCTTGTTACATGGACCTCTGTCTGGTCTGGCATGGAGGTTGTGACTCAGTTAATCATCTCCTTTGAGTATAGGTTCATGATATCTTTTTGGAGCATCATTCAGGATCCTATTTTACTTAGAGGATTGGTAAAATGGGGCTTGGTTGGAGAAGGGAGAGGATTTAGATGTTTGCTCTGCCAAAACCACTTGAGCCATTATAGCCTATGCCCCTGGTTGCTATTGGGAAAGAAAAAATAAATGATACTGTGCATTACAACCACACTCTGCACCCAGCCACATTATGAACTAATTGTCCAGGTTTGGGCCAGTGAGCAAGGCACCAGTATAGCCTAGTCTGAGGGAGCCAGGGGTATTTGCCCATGTGTGAACATCCTAGTCTCCAACCACGCAATGTACTATATATATTGTGATAGATCTTTTGTTGATAATTTGGATGTGTATAGGCACTGGGTTTTGCATCAAAGACACAGAGGAGGAGGTCATGGCTGCAGGAAGAATAGCAGTCAGTTCTAACAGCCCCATCAAAGCTGGTGTAGAGCTGTGTTCCAGGGGCTGAGTTGGGCTAGGCAAAGAGAGCTCCAACATATTTTGGTGACTGGAAGCTAACAGATTGATCCAGATTCTAAACAACTCTGAGCGAAGAACTTAGACTATCAGAAACCTGCTTATTGACTGTGCTAAGCAGGGAAATGATGTTAACAAATGGGTTTGTGTGCCAAGCAAAGCAATCTTTTGGTCCACCATCTTGTTAACCTAGGAAGAACCAATGGCATCTCTCTTTTCGGTAGTAGAAGCTGGGATTTCTGTAGCTGGACCAATTTCCTAAATAGTGAACAGTTAGTTCTCTTTAAAAAAATTGGGAAAGGATGACTCAGGGAAATATAAGGTGCAGAATATTTATGAGAATCAATGTGGTTTTATGCTCGAAAGACCAAAACACAAAAACTACTTATTTAAGGTAATTTATGAAATAATATAGATAAAAGATATAGCTGGATATGATTTTTATTTACTTAGAAAAGTCTGACTTTCTAGGTTTTCATTATGGTGGGTTTTATAAAAAAATGGAAAATATAGTAAAGGTTGATGTGACAGAATGTGTATAATGGAGATTGTTCACTGGCATTAGGATTGTAGGTTGTGCCTAGTAAATTTTGTATAACTATAAGGTTACCTCAAGAATCTTGCAAGTGTTTACCATTTTAAATTACTAGTCATATACAGGTTAGACATTCATGGTGTATATTACTTACTGAAGATTTGTTTTGGTTGTTTAAATCCAATTGTGATTCATTTTAAATTTGAATTATGGAGACAAACTCCATGCTCTAAAGGTTTTTAATTAAGCAAATATAAGACCGAATATATGATATGTAATTTTAATAAAATATTTTAGTATCTTGAATCTAATATTCAACCAAGAGGGGAGGTTGATGAAGATATTCTGCATAGAATAAAGATTAGATTGCTAAAGTGTGAAGGGTATTAGGTATTAGAAATTTTCTGTAATCATCGATTGCTCCTCTTTTAATATAGCTAAAGTGAGAATGTTTTGAGTAGAATATGGTGTAACCCATTTTCCTTTCCAGGACCATCAAGGACATAATTTGCCTTGGATGCACCGAGTTAAAATAATAAAATACAATAAAACATGTTTACATCTTAGGTAGATTCAACCAAAATTAGGGACATTAATCCAAAATGGTATGGACAAATTGAAAGAAGCTATAAATGTTTTGTAACAAGACAAAAGAGAATCAATTAAGATAGTGGTGCAAGAAAAGGTAGAATTATTTACTGTAAGAAATAAAAAGAATCTAAATAATCTTAATTTCTTCAAACATTGTCTCAGCTTAGTGGCAGGGAAATATCCATCGTGATTCAGGTGACCCCAATATTTGGGACATAATGACATTTTTATTGTAAGGATCATAAAGATTGATTTAGGTTACCCAATTAATAAATTGGTTGTGTTTGGAATACAATATCATTATCAATTTAATAGGAACAATACAATAAGATAAGTACAGTAGGACAATTGAATGATGTGACTGGATTAAAAAGCCTAAAAAATATATATGAATAAAATTGCCAAGTACTATTTTACTTGTGAATTAATCCTTCCAAACACCACCCTGGAGAGCTGCCACACATCATGCAAAAGTTCCAAATGCACGAGATCAAACAAAAAATACTTCAATTGTGAATGCATGCAACCAAATGATAGCAATTGCATCTCCAAATGCAACATTCTCAATTAACATATTAGTCCAACTAGACAAAAATAAATCATGTTTAACAATAAAGTTCCTGTAGCACTTCTAGATTGTAATTCATCTAACCAGTGATTTAAAAAGCGCTAAGTGCCAAAAGGTACCAGGGTTCCAAAACACCTGAGGCGCTAGGCACTCATCGCCTAAGCGCTTACCCGAGCGAAACAAGGCACTAAAATACAAAAAATATATAATATAATTAATAAATATGATTATTTAAATAAAAATATAATATTAAATTAAGAAAATCTTAAGTATATAGTCACAATGTCACATTAACAAAAGTCTCAAAATTCAAAATAATAAATAAAGTTAGAAATATTAAAATCAAAATAATATGTTATTAATCTAATAAATAAAAATTATTTTTAACAATATATTGTTAGTATATTGTATACAATTAACAGTATATTGTAAGTCTACTATTAACAGTATACTAAGTCGAGTGTGAGAAAAGAAGAGACTGAGGTTGTTCACTGAGAACGAAGGTTGCTGATTGAGAACAACGGAACGGTGGTAGCAGCAAGCGAAGAAGCGATGAGAGTAGCGACAAGCGTGAAGAGGCAACGGCAATGAAAGAAAATGCCAGCGGCGAGAGTCGGGTTACGATTAGGGAAGTCGCAAGGGGCAATGGGGAGAGACTAATATTGGTGCTTTAGTTGCTTCGATTGAACCAACTAACGCAAATGCGAACAAACAAGACCTAACACATTGGTTCGATCCCCTGACTTAACCCATGTGCAGCCCGAAGCACCCAGTGCCTAGGCTCGGGCGAGCGCCCTGGCGGTGCCTCTTTGAAGCGTGCTGCCTGGATAGTAAATGAGGTGCTCGGGTCTCGCTCGGGTCTCGCCTCACCTCGCCCGAGCGCCTTTTGAAATCACTGCATCTAAACCATTAATATCATCGAGAGTATGTTATTTGTAAAATTAATCAATTAATTATATGACATGCATGACAAGCCAATAGATGGATTCCACCACTTAAAACAAGCAGAAAAGACAATAAACAAATTTCATTTGTTCATCACTCAATATCTGAAAAAGTAACCAAAAAGAAAACAAATCAGATTAAATCAATTGTGAATCTAAGCTTGTTGATTTAAGACTGAACGATAGTGAAATAGTTGTTTCTGCATACTTAAATTAGGAAAAAAATACTAAATGAATAAGAAAAGAATGAAGAGAGGAAAAACAATATGACATGGGTAACAGATTTTTATGTTAAGCAACTACTGTCGTAATCAAGCTAAGTCTTATTAGACTCTCTCAAATTCCAAGAACTTATCTGGATAATGACGAAGCCGTATATTCTAAGTGACTTTAACCAGTTACAAGACGTACATCACAAACTAAGGAAATATTCCCAGTAAAAAGGTGATCGACAGATAAAATGACATACAGATTCCATTCATCATCAATCAACCAATTAACAAATAATAAGAAGAGTCATTATTTACCAAAATTGAGTTTTTTTCCTTTTCACTAACCATCATTATTCTATGCCATCATTGATATGTTGAACTCGACCAACTATTTTCCTACTCAAGGTAGATCTCAATAGAGTCCTTACAACTCCAAGAACTGATCTGAATAGAGTCCTAAAATTGAGATTCTTTTTTCATTAGACATTCTTGTTCTATGCCCTCATTCTTATGCTGAACTCGACCAACTATTTTCCTACTCAAGCTAGGTCTCAATGGACACTCTACAGCTCCAAGAACTAAGCTGGAGAATGACTAAGCGGTACACTCTCAGTGATTGACCAGTTACAGGACATACATCACAAACTAAGGATATAGACCCACAGAGAAAATGGCATATAGAATCCATTAATCATCAATCACCCGTTTAAAGATCGAGAAAATCTACTAACTGCTATCAACGACCATACACTGGAACTGACAGAACACTGCGAGGCGTAACCCTAACCAAAGGGAATAAACCAAAGAAAGGCGCTAACATTTCACCTGGATCGCACAGCTGGTAGAATTTTTCGACATCTGCAGCAGCAGCAAAGGCAAAAGTTTAACACATCGATTTCGAGGAAAAAACAACGAGGGGTCAAATAAATTCGTCAGAAAAAGAAAAAAATGGAGTGATTAAGCACCGGTTGTGAGCGCCTTGATCATGCCGGCTCTTCGGCCTCTGAAGTCGCGGAAGACATCCTCCGCATTGCGAGAACTGTAAGCTCCATCGCCCCCGTCCATTGCTCGATTCGACAACAAGCTAACGGGAAAGAAATCGAGGATTCGAGCGGGAATTTGACCCTATAGATGACGAAGAACGGGCTGGAAGGGAGGTAGAGAGAGGCTTAGGGCTTCGAATTCATCGAGGGGAAAGATTAGGGTTCAAGACTTCGAGGGGAAGGAGGGATTCAAAAGCACAATAGACCACGAGAGAGAGAGAGAGAGGGTTGTCTTGTTATGGGTTTTAGAAGAAGCTTACTATTTACGGCCTCTTTACTATTAACAATCCCTTATTATTAATATTTTTAAAAATATTTAAATAATATAAATATTTTTTATTTACAGCGTCGTTATTATCGATTTTATTTTTTTGTAACCTCTTAGTTTCGTCCTCGTGGATGTCACCCGACCCGTATTTATATTTATTTTTAAAAGAATAATTTAAAATTTTAAAATTTTAAAAAAATAAAATAAAATTATAAATAGTAAAAAAGATTATAAATAATAGCCTCCTTTGAAGAATATGGGATGGATGTAACTTCATTTTTGTTATGCAGGTGTGGACAGATAAGAATAGTCTCTTATATTTCTTTAGGCGATCTTCATCTTTAAAATTTTAAATTGTTGTCCTCACCCTTTCTTAATACTCAAAATATCCTTTAAAATATTAAAAATTAAGTTTTGATGATAGTGTATGCATGCACCCTTCCTCGTTCTCTCTTCTCTCCTCTCTCTCCCCTTTACTCTTTATAAGTATAAAAATTATAATCATCCAAATTATTATATGAAAAATTATTATGCTGGGATTGAAATCAAACAATACTAGATTTGTTTATGATGTGTACTTTTAGATGTCATCTAATTGAGATCCAATTAAATCTTTAAGAGCACCGTCTGTCAGATCTGAATAACGTCGAATATCAATCTGCAAGGTGAACTAGAATAGATCTAGACCTCTTCTCTATTCTTGTAATCTCTCCTCTATTTACTATTGTCGTTCTATTGCCTTAGGTTTATAGTAGGTCCTATCTATATATAGACGAGAGCAGAAGGTCGACGGTAAATTATTATGAGAGTTCTTCCATCAAGGGCATCCCCTAAAATATCTCAACATAATATAGATTTTATTTAATATTGATTAATATATTTTATCAAATTCAAATTAATCTATAATATATCTTATTCAATTAATAAAGGGCCACATAATCTTACATTCTCCCACTTGGCCCATTATTTGATAAGATATAAAAGATATCTAAAATAAAAATAAATAAAATAAAAATTATTTAAAAATAATTTTATATAATTAAATTCTAAAAATTTTGAAAAGCATTTTATACATGGCCATAATTCTTAAAATAAACCAATAAGTCTAATAAGCATAATAATACTATATTCAGTCCAATTATCAATGTGAGTCATAGCGGTTGTATGTCATCAATGCCACACTTCCTTCTATGTACTACGACACTGTTAGTTTTTCCTTATATAGTCATAATGACTCCTATAATTTTTCTTATCAAGACAATCATGTTTCTTGCATTCAACAATATATGCATAAACATAAACACAAATAGGATAGCAGAAACAAATAATTTAAATTATGTAAAAGAAATATCAATAATAGCATCCACTTAAACATGCATCACCATATCCTTTATGACTTGTTCACAAGCCTCATTCTAAGAACATGTTCTTTAAATGTTTTATACTACAAGACTTTAGTAAATGGATCAGCAATCATCATAGTGGTGCTAAAATTTTCAATTGAGACTTATTGTTTCTGGACTCTTTCTCTAACCACCAAGTACTTTATCTCAATGTACTTGGAACCACTAGAATAGTTGTCATTCTTAGAGAAGAAAACTGCTGCAGTATTATCACAAAATATCTTCAGCGGCTTAGCAATCGAGTCGATCATACCAAGTCCTAAGATAAAATTTCGTAGCTATAAAGCTTGATTTATAGCCTTAAAGTATATCACAAATTTAGCTTCTATCGTAGATGATACAATAAGTGATTACTTTATATTTTTCTAAAATATTGCCCCACTAGCTAGTATAAACACAAATTCTGAAGTGGATTTCCTATTATCGAGGTAATTTACAAAATCAGCATCCGAATATCCCGTTACTTCAAGCTGATCTGATCTCCTATATATAAGCTTTTATCTCTTGCAGATATCTCATTACTTTCTTTGCAGCTTTCCAATGTTCCATTCCTGGGTTACTTTGGTATCTACACAGCATTGCCACTGCAAAATTGATATCTGGCCTTGTACATATTTGAGCATATACAAGACTTCTAATTGTGCACCCATAAAGAATATTCTTCATTTGATTCCTTTCTAATTCATTTTTTGAGCACTATTTTTGGCTGAATTTTTTATATCTAGTAATAGGTGTATCATTGGTTTTACAAAGCTGCATATTAAACCTTTCCAAGATATGATTAATATAACATTTTTGAGACAGTCCTAACAAACCTTGAGACTGTCCCTGAATATCTTAATACCAATAATATAGGATAACTCATTCATATCAACCATCTTAAGGTTTTTGTTGAAAAATATCTTGGTTTCGTGCAACAAACCAAGATCACTACTGGCAAGCAATATATCATCCACATATAAGACCAATATAATAAACTTACTCTCACTAACCTTTAGGTATATACACTGATCAACAGTGTTTTACTTAAATCCAAAGGAAGTAATGGTATCATGAAACTTTATATACCATTATCTGGAAGCTTGTTTAAGGCCATAAATGGATTTCTTATGTTTGCAAGCCCAACTTTCCTTTCCCTTTTCTATGTATCCTTCAGGTTATTTCATATAGATTTTTTCATCTAGATCCCCATTCAGAAATGTTATTTTCATATCCATCTGATGTAACTTAAGATTATAATGAGCTACTAATGTCATGATGATCCTCAATGAGTCCTTTCGAAAAACTAAAGAAAAGGCCTCATGGTAGTTAATTCCTTCTTTCTGAGAAAAATATTTGCCCACAAGTCTAGCTTTATATCGTTCGATATTGCCCACCGAGTGACATTTAGTCTTAAAGACCCATTTACAACCGACTCTTTTATAATTATTGGGTAATTTAATGAGTTCCCAAATACCATTCTAGTCCATTGATTTAACATCATCTTTCATTGCATCATATTATTTTTCAGAATCATTATTTTCTATGGCTTGTGAAAATAATAAGGGGTCTCTTTTAATTCCAATATCAAAATTTGATTCTTAGTAGTTTGGTCATCCCGACCTACATCCACTTTCAATTCCTCTTCTCTTGATGCCACTAGCTTTCAGTATCGATCTTCTTTTCAATGGACAAAGATCAATTACCTTTGTTATAATACTTAGTCTTTTACCAGGCTCAAGAGGGAACATTTATAAACTCTTTCTCATATGACCTTAAGCCTCTTTAAAATAACTGCTAAACTCAAGGAGGAAGTAACTCAAACACTAAGAGTCTACAACACTTTTAGCTCAAGGATTCTATCCCTTTTCATCCCTTTTTACAATTATTCATGCTCTTTCATGCTTTATCAAGTAAAAATAAGTAAGACATTTATAGATCCCAATGGCTTCAAATTTGGAGCTAAATTTTAAATCTCTGATTTTTCAGGGTATGGGCGGTATCACCGTCGTCACTGGGTGGTACTACCATCGAATAGAGCCTGAGAATATAGACTCTGATGGTATTGCCACCAAACTAGGTGATACCATAGCCATTTGGCAGTACCACCACCCAAAATCTTAGAAAAGCATAAAATAATGCTTTTCGTAGTTTGGGCGATACCACCGCTTGGACCTGGTGGTACCATCACCCAAGTCAAACTCAGGTTGCTGATTTGGCCTTTCATCAGGCCCATCTTAGCTCTAGTTTAGGCCAAATGGGTCCAAAATCAAGTTGACATAGTCACAATCCAATATAAGCTTAACTTAACTCTAAACAATCATGATTAAGATTTAACCACCTTAATTACAATCATAAAGCTTTCAGCATGTCCATCATTCTTGCATGTTATCTGATCATCTGACATTTCGTCCGAACCACCAGCGCATCTTCTGACCTGATACCCAAACTCATAGCACGAAGTTCGCACGTCGTCCAATCCTTCGGCCCGATGTTCAATCTTTAACATGATGCTTTTTTGCCCAATATTTTATTTCAATAATTTGCCCTCTGATGGTTCAAGTCCATGATTGAAGCTATTTTTGCATTACTTATCTTGAAAGCATATTAGTTCATAAATTCATCAATTGATTTCATTATCAAAATCATGTTGAATGTCAAATTTTGATGTTGAAATCAATTGGTGTATTTATAATCTAACATATATGTTAGAAATAAGTGATATAGGATTAACTACATTTGGGAAAAGATAAAACAATTAAGGAAGAATATGTTGTTGGGCCAAAGTCAAGATCGAGTATCGGGCTAGGGTTTAGATGATGCGATGGGAGCTCACCGAGAATTCATCGGAGTTCATCGGGAGTTCGCCAATAGATGGTCGGGAGCTCGTTGAGAGTTCATCCGAGGTTTGTCGAGAGTTCACCAATAAGAGATCGAGAGCTCATCGTGGGTTTATCAAAATGATGCCAAGAGATCATTGAAAGATCGATTGATCTGTCAGACATTAATGAAGATTGTGTATTGTAGTTGTTTGTCTTAAGTGTCAAAAATAGATAATTAGTGCTGTGTATTGGACTAGTTCTTCTAAGCAATCCATAGTTTTTTTTATTTTAGGCAAAAAAAATGTATCACATATTAGGAAAATTTTTCTTAAACCTAAATTTTTATTAGGTATTTTGGACAAATTTAGAAGCTCAAATATCAAAAAACATGATATTAATCCATGATATTTCTATTGAAATAAAAAAGTTAGCAAAAAAAAAAAACACAAAGTTCATAAGCTGAATAATTTATAAAAATATCAAAAATATCTTAAAATCCAAAACCAATGACATATATTCATGTAAGTCTAATTTAAATATTATTTAATTTTTCTTGGCCTATTAGAATAGTCTTTATATTTGATGCATTATTTTTTTTTAATTTTGGATAAAAATAGTGCATCACCTATTATAAAATATTTTCTCTAACTCAATTTTTTACCAGGTGTTTTGGACCAATTTAAAAGCTCAAGTGTCAAAAAATATTGTATGGATCCATGATATATCTATAAAAATAAGAAAAATTATCCAAAAATAAATAATGACATAGACTTCATAAGCTAAATATTTTATAAAAATATTTAAAAATTACCTAAAATAGAAAATCTGTTACATGTATTCATCTATGTCAAATTTAAACTATTCTTAAAATTTTCAGGTCATTGGATAAGTTCTTCTATACGATGTATTATTTTTGGATTATCGATAAACACATTGCTTTGCAGGAAAATATTTTATTTAGCCCAAATTCTTACTAGGTGATTTAGACCAATTTAGAAGCTCAAACGTCAAAAAATATTATATGAATCCATAATATTTCTATAAAAATAAAATATATCTAAAATTAAAATTTTCATAAGTGACATATGTCCATGTAGATCCAATTTAAGATTTATCTAAAATTTTCATATATATTAGAATAGTCTTTCTTTTCAATACACTAATTTTTAGATTTTGATCAAAAATAGTGCATCATCACATATTAAAAAATGTTTTCTTTAGCCCAAATTTTTATCAGATGGTTTGGACCAATTTAAAGGCTTAAATATTAAAAAATATTTTCTGGATCCAAAGATATTTTTGTGAAATAAAAAATAACCAAAAATAGAAATGATTCTATTCACATGTTAAATAATTCATAAAAATAATAAAAAATTTTGAAAATAAAAAATAGTAATATATGTCCATGTGGGTCTTATTTAAACTTGTCTTAAAATTTTTAGGTCTATTGGTATAGTTCTTCTATGCAATGCACTTTTTTGAATTATTGGTATAAACAGTGAGTCACATATTAGAAATAATTTTCTCTAGCCTAAGTTTATCAAATATTTTGGACCAATTTATAAACTTAAATATCAAAAAATATTGCATGGGTCTATGATATTTCTGTGAAAATAAGAAAATTGTTCAAAAATATAAAATGACACATAATCCACAAGTGATATATGTCTATTTGGTTCCAATTTACACCTTTCCTAAAAATTTTAGGTCTATTGGATCAATCTTTCTATGTGATGAACTATTTTTTTATTTTAAGCTAAAAAATATTACTTATTAGAAAATATTTTCTCTAGCCAAACTTTTACCATGTGCTTAGGACCAATTTAGAAGCTTAAATGTAAACCAACTTGAATCCATAATATTTCTATGAAAATAAAAAGAGATGGCCAAGAATAAGGTCACAAGATGAAAAATTATCAAAAAATCCCTAAAATAGAAAATCAATAACATATGTCTATCTAGATTCAATTTAAAATTTTCTTTAAATTTTCAAATCTATTGGAATAGTCCTTCTATTAGATATACTATGTTTTCTATTTTGGATAAAAATAATATATCATATATTATGAAATATTTTCTCTAGCCCAAGTTTTTACTACAATTTAGAAGCTTAAATATCAAGATATATTGTACGGATATAAGATATTTCTTTAAACATTAAAAAAAGGTAAAATTAGAAAATTACACATAGTTCATAATCTGAATAATTTATAAAAGTATCAAAATAAATTTCTTAAAATGAAAAACTAGTGACATATGTCTATCCAGATCCAATTCCGTGTTGGACCAGTCATATTATGTGATGCACTTTTTCTTTTGGATTATCGATAAGATTAGTGCATCATATATTAAAAACTATTTTCTCTAACCTAAAGTTTAATCATATGATTGGAACAATTTTAAAAATTATATGGATCTATGATATTTTTATAAAAAATAAAAAATGCTAAATATGAAAAATAATACATAGTTCATAAGTATAATAATTCATAAAAATATTTAAATAATTTTCTAAAATAAAAACTAGTGACGTATATCCATTTGGGTCTAATTTAAATCTTTTTCTGAAATTTTTTAGGTCTATTAGTGTAGTACTATGAGATGCACTATTTTTGAGATTTTGGGAAAAAAAATAGTGTGTCACATATTAGAAAATATTTTATATAACATCAAATTTATGAGATATTTTGAATCAATTTAGAAGTCCAAATATAAATAAACATGGTATGAATCCTTAATATTTCCATGGAAAAAAACAATAGTTGCCCCAAAATAGAAAATTACATATAGTTCATAAATGAGTAATTCAAACAAATATGAAAACAAATTATATAAAATGGAAAACTAGTGAGATAAGTCTATCTGGGTCTAATTTAAACTTTTTCAGAAATTTTCAAATCTCTTAAAAGAGTCCTTTTATTTGATAAATTATTTTTTTTAATTTGGACAAAAGTAGTGCATCACATATTAAGAAATATTTTCTCTAACCTAATTTTTTATATAGTCTTTTGGACTAATTTAGAAGCTCAAATATCAAACAATATTATATGAATTCATGATATTTCTATGAAAATGAGAAAAAGTTGGCCAAAAATAAAAAATGACATATAGTTCACAAGCTAAAAAATTTATAAAAATATAAAAACATAATTGAATGTTAGATTATAAAACTAATTAATGAGTTTATTAGACTAAATATATTTTTGAGATAAGTGACATATGAAATATTTTGATCACGAACTTAGATTATCGAAGGGCTAACTATCAAGTAGGAGAGTCGGACACTTACTGAAAAATTATCATGCCGAAAACTCAATGTCGAGTTAAAGGATTGGTCGATGTGTTAGAGATTGAACTTCATGCAATAGGTTCGGGCATCACGTGGAAGGATTGAATATTATGCCGAAAGATTGGATGACGTAGGAAAGTCGATATGTTGATGGAATTAGCGATATATCAAAGAAAATAGAGATGTGCTAGAGGTTTGGGCGAAGTGTCAAAAGATCGGATAACATGTCAGAAGAGTGTACAATGTGTTGAAAGCTCCGTAAAGGTGTCGAATACATGATTGATTTGTTAAAGTCTTGATCGAAGTTATTTTAAGTCATTTTGAGTTAGTATTGAGTCGGAACCATACTAACTTATTAAAGGAGAATAAGTTAGATCTTCGGCCATGTGCCTTGAGCATCTACTATCAAGGTAACATTTTATGCTCCTAGTCTTTGTTCAGAGATAAACCTATAAGAAAGATGATTTTAATTTAGGTACCCATCTGACTTTGCATCCCTTATGAAAAGCTCTACCTAATTTAACTAAAGACATTTGGTTGTTTATGGTTTCTTTAAGAATTCAAATCAACTTATGTTGACTATACTTTCTAAATAGACATCTATAGGTAAAGTGTCCACATCTACTACAAAAATTATATTTGTTCTTGGGTGAAGAATGTAATGTTGGTCATATAACAAAAATAGTTGACTTTTGTTGACTACAAAGCTAATACCTTCTTTCCTGTGAACATAACCCTTATTGGTAAGGATCATGTTTAGAGATTTATATATATTTTAAACTTTTCTAAAGTTTATTGTTGTACAATATTTTCCTTTTTAATTGACTTTAATGACTCATATTTAGAACAAGAAATGCATGATGTTGATGCTTTATGCATGTTTTCAATTTTACTAGCAAGTAATGCATATTCCTTCTTAAGTAATTTACAAGTTTTGGTAAGCTTCTTATATTTATTAAATATTTTATAAAAATTATTTAATAATTCATCAAAAGTAAAGAAAAATTTAGGTGAGATTCTTATCTCATCATTGATGACCATAAGCGTGTAGTCATCTATTTCTTCTTAGTTGTGCTCTTCATCTTCGGAGTGCCTCGACTTCTTGCATTTATTACAAGAAATTGTGTCTATTTTAAGTTTATTTTTATATTATTTATTTATTTTTATTAATTTATTTGGTTTTTTTATCATAAGTTCAAATTCATAGTCTTCATCACTAGAGGTTTCACTCGAGGAGTCATTTGTTATTCTCAATGCCAAGTCCTTATTCTTTTAAAGGTGTTTATCTTTGGTTCTTAAGACAATGTCCGTCATATTCTTTGAAAATGTATTCTTCAAGTTCATCATTGCAAGTTATTTCATTTGGCTTTTATTTTTTTTAATTTAGTTGTGCTTTCAAGTGTGACTTCTGAAGTATGTCATATATCAAAAGTCGAATCACAAGTAAAAACCCGATTAAACTCATTTTTATCTAAAATATAAAATAAAGCATTCATAGGTTTGGTATTTAATAAAAACACATATCTTTCATGATCATTCCAATCATTTGTATAATTGGATGACTTCTAAAATCCATTTTTGATGATGTTCCACAAATCAAAATCCGATGAAATCAAAAGATATGCATTCTAGTTTTCCCAAAGTTATAGTCTGTCACATTGAACATAGGAGGACGTATAATATATTGACCCTCGTTAATGCCAAAAGAGACTATTTACTCACTTGGGTATTAAGGCAATTGAGTATAATATGACTTTGATACCAACTATTAGGATCGAGTTAATATTAAGAAGTGAAAGAAGGGGGGGGGGAGGCGGTGTTGGTGGGGGTGATGGTTGAATTAGTGCAAGTGCAAGGTGTACTTGGTTTGAAAAATATACTTGAAGTAAAAATCAAAACTAAAAACATTTTTCGTCAATATCATGTTAGAGAGTGATTAAACTTAAGAACGAATGAAGAATCTCGATTTAGCTATGGAATGCTAAAATAAAAAGCAAGTAAAGAAGGTTCACAAAGTTTATATTTGTTTGGTCAAAAGCTTGACCTACGTCCACTTCCCGAGTCCTCCTTTATCGAGGCTCATTGGTGTCCATTAATGATCTTCTTCTATAGGTTAAGATCAAAACCCCTTACATTTTTCTCCTTTTTACAGGTTTAGGAGATAACATTTACAATTCTCTCAACCCTCCCTTAAATAAGAATTGCACTTAACGAAAAGAGGGGGAACTCTCAAGGACTTATAACAACGTTTTTATAAGTTTTTTTCTCTTGATTCTTGTATGCTCAATAAGAATGGGTGGGGTCTTTATAAGCCCTAAATGGCTTTAAGAACGGAGCCAAAATTCTCAGAGACGGTATCTTCTCGGAGACTATATCTTCTCGAAGACTATATCTTTGAAGACTACGTCTTTCCTGACCTTGATTCAACGAAATGAGCTCAACTTAAGCTCAAATATAACCTTAAGTGGACCAGGTTGCCTCACATTTAGTTAATTTAGATTTATCCAAATATAACTCAATTAGGACTTATTACGATACTAACGATGATAAACTATATGATTACAATCGTTCTTGTCTAACATGTCAATTGATCTTCTAAACTCCTAACGAACTTTCAGGCATCCTTCGATGAACTCCTGATAAGTTTCTTGTTCATCTTCTGATGAACTCTCAGCGTGCTCCCAATCACTTTCGGCGAACTCTTGATGAGCTCCCACTTCATCGTCCGAACCCCGGCTTGATGTCAAAACTTGACTCCGGTCCAACATTATATTGATTGCCTTTTCACTATTGTAGTTAATCCTGTATCACTCATCTCTAACACATAATGTTAAATCATAAAACCTATCAATTGATTTCATCATCAAAATATGAGATTCAATACCTTTGGTTGCCCCCTCCTATTATCCTCCATCCCTTCTTTTCTTAATCAACCACCCCTCTCCATAGTACGTGAGGATAGTAAAGCAAAAAGGAGTTCTTCTTCTATGTTAGCTACAAAGTGGTGTAAACTATGAAGAAGGTGTGCAAAAGCTATGAGTTTTTGTGATACGATTAGAGGAGCATTATTACATCGATCCACCGTGTAGATATCGCTAGAGAGGAGGACATCTGACCTCTTTCATCTATGCCTATGGATCTGAATTTTCAAGGATATACAATCTCTCTAGGTAAAACATCTGACACATGTTGCGTATAAATTTTCAGTTTTGTGATTATTCGCACACTAGTCATCACACGATGACATGATAAATGTGAGAGACCTTTTGTTTTATATTTTTTGCTATATAAATGATACTTTGATAAAGTTTTCCAATAATTCTTATAAGACCTCATCTATCTAAAACTTCTTATTAATTGTAGAACAATAAAAGACCCAATATCCTATATTTTAAAGGTTTTGGTTGTAAATGTCTTATTCTAAATGATAAGGATGCCTTGGGAAAATTTAATGCAAAATCAAATATATTGTTTTCGATATTCTTTTATCTATAAAACTTATCGAGTTTTTAAAAAGAGATTCTTAGTCATTGAAGAATCTATTCATGTTATTTTTAATGAATCTCTCATAACTAAAAATAATAATTCTGATGATGATTTTAAATTTGATAAATTAAATTTAAATGAAGAATTTTCTCCCTATAGTAACTTGGATGCATTTGATCCCTAAAAAACCTTACCCAAGGTATGAAAGTATATAGATGAATGTCTTGATATAAATGTTTAAACTCGTTCTTTATTAAAAAATATTTATATAAATACTTTTTTTATCTCAAATTAATGATGCATTAGTGAGACTGAATGCATTGATGATGCTACTTTTTTATCTTAATGTTTGGATGCTTGTTCCTAGATATAGTGATCATCTTATAATTAACACTAAATAAGTTTTTAGGGATAAACAAGATAAATAAGGTGTTATGATTCTAATGAGAACCTATACTGTATCCTTAGTATCTCTATGCAAATGGCTAAAGACCAGTTGCCTCCATCATATAGACGGGTCTACAGTACACCAATATATCAAATTATCTCGATATTTCTCTCAAGCAACCTATGACCGAGATTATTTAGGATCTATGTTTAAAGATAAATTAGTCTCATTATCATGATCTCATCACAATCTGATTCCTATTGTATAAAATCAATAACATCACAATATATATATTCAATAGATAATATAATGTGATAACATATCAATAATAATAATGTAAAAAGACTGCAACATATCACATGTGCTATCACTCACGTGATTGGCTTGCAGAGCACCCATAACCAGTAATCTCCCACTTGACCTAAAGCTAATCACCTATGTGTCTGATCCCCATCAAACCCCTGTGACACTCAAAGATAATATGAGTCAACGGCTTTATTAGTGGATCCACAATGTTATCTTCATATGTAATTCTTTCCATTGCTATATCTTTTTGGGCTATGATTTTTCTAATCAATTGGAACATCCTTAGAACACTTTTGATGAGATCTGGGTTCCCTTGTTAGAGCTATTATCTCGTTAATGTCGTAGTCTATGGGAATTAACCCCATGTTGCTTGGTACGACTCTTAAATTCTTAATTAACTTCTTTATCCACACCCCTTCCTTTGTTGCCTCTGTTGCAGTAATATATTCTACATATGTGGTCGAGTCAGCAGCAGTATCTTGCTTGAAACTCTTCCAACTTATTGCTCCTCCATTCATGATGAAAACATACTTTGAGTTCGACTTGCTATCATCAATGTCAGACTGGAAACAAGTCCATGTAGCCCTCAACCTGGAGGCTATCTTTTCCATATAGCTATAAAAGATCCTTAGTCCTTCTCAAGTACTTAAGGATATACTTTACTACCTTCTAGTATTTTAAACCTGGATCCACTCGATATATGCTCGTGACACTCATAGCATGCGCTATATCAAGACTAATACATAATATAATATATATGATAGACCCTATCGCCAAGGCATAGGGTATCATATCTATGTCTGTCCTTGCTTCAGGAGTCTTTGGGGATATACTCCTATAAAGTGATATTCCATGTCTCATAGATATGAGACATCTCTTAGAATTATTCATGCTAAACCTTTTGACATAGATTCTATGTACCTGGATTGAGACAAGCCAAGCATCCTCTTGGATCAATCTCTATATATCTGGATTCCTAAAATATAGGATGTTTCACCTAAGTCCTTTATGGATAAGTTTCTGGATAGCCAAGCCTTTACTGTGAAAAATATTCCTATATTATTCCCAATAATTATGATGTCATCCACATACAATATCAAGAAGGTGATAGTACTCCAACTTATCTTTCTATACACACAGGACTCATTTTCATTCTTAACAAAATCGAAAGATTTGATTATTTTATTAAATCTTATGTTCTAACTTCAGGAGGCTTGCTTCAATCCATAGATGGACCTAGGTAACCTGCACACTTTATCTGGACTCTATCTAAATACAAATCCCTTTGTCTGTATCATATACACCTCCTCCTCGAGATTACTATTGGAGAATATAGTTTTATATCCATCTGCTAGATCTCATAGTCATATTATACTATATTAGCTAAAAGAATTTTGATGGATTTAAGTATAGCTATAGGTAAAAAAAGGTTTCGTCATAGTCAACTTCTTGCCTTTGACGATATCATTTAACCACCAATCTTGCCTTATAGGTCTCCACATTTTCATCTACTCCGATCTTCTTCTTAAAGATCCATTTGTAGTCGATGGGTATGATACCCTCTGGTGCATCCACAAGATTCCAAACCTTATTGGAATACATAGAATCCATCTCAGAATCATGGCTTTTTGCCACTTTCTAGAGTCTATACTCATAATAGTCTCCTCGTAGGTTTGAGGATCAATATCTTGAGAGTCCTCTTCACTGATATGTCTCACATATCTTTTAAGAGAGTGAGATACTCTACTAGACTTGCTTAAAGTTAGAACTTATATGTTAGGTAGCCGAACATACTCGGAGTCTGAAATTGTGCTTGAGCTAGGTTCTCCAACCTCACTCAACTCTATCTCACTCCTACTGTTTCCACCAAGAATGTGTTCATTCTGAAAAAACACAATCCTCTTGGTAACAAAGACGTTCTGGTCCTCGAGATGATAGAAATAGTACCCACAAGTTTTCGTGGGGTATTCCATGAACTTACACCATTTTACTCTTGATTCCAACTTATCGAGATTGTGTCTTTTAACGTGGGTATGACAACCCTAGATCTTAACAGCCTTAAGATCAGACTTCTTCCTTTTGCATATCTCATATGGTATAGACACTCCCGACTTAGGTGAAATTTTGTTCAGAAGGTAAGCTACGATCTCTAGGGTATATTCTCGGAATAAGATGGGTAGGTAAGCAAAACTTATCATGAACTGCACCATGTCTAACAGCATGTGATTCCTCTTTTGTGATATATTATTAAGCTGATATATATAAGGAGGTGTCCACTAGGATAAAATCTCATAGTCCCTAAGGAAATCGGTGAACTTTGTACTCAAGTACTCTCCTCCTTGATCTGATCGAAGAGTCTTAATGCTCTTTCTAATTTGATTCTCTACTTCATTCTTATATTTCTTGAATTTCTCAAAGGCTTCGAACTTATACTTCATCAAGTACATGTGTCCATACCTAGAGAAATTGTCAGTGAATGTAATGAAGTATGAGTAACTACCTATATGCTGAGTTGAAATGAGACCATATACATCACTATGTATGAGTTCCAATAGCTCAATGACTTTTTTTCCAGTTCCACTAAATAGAGAGTTGGTCATTTTTTTATGAAAGTAAGGTTCGCAAGTTGCATATGACTTATAATGGAATGGAACTAGGTATCTATCCTTTAGCAACATTTGAATCATTCTCTCATTGATATGACCTAACATATAATGCCACGTATATGCATTATTCTGGTATGATCTTATTTCTCATTTACCCTTACTTTAATTCAATATGTAAGTTATGTTTTGTTACTCTATAATATAAGATGTGCACTTTTTACACTCACATTACATTACAAGTTATCGAGATGATAAAGCATATTATATTCTAGTAGAGGGTTTTGCAGGATTGTATTTGTTCAATTAGATCCCACGCAGCATAGGTAGAATATTATTTTAGGTGAAAAGAGAGTCTCGGATCCAATTATACTCACCACATAACCGAGGCAGAAACAAAAACACCATACACATACTCAAGGGAGATATAAACACATTTATCCTAGAGCCAGCATGTGCCCAATCAATCAGTGAGCAGACCAAAAAGAAGTCTCGGTCTAACTGATTCAAGTCACATATATCAGGGTAGTTAGTGAGTTATTCTTTCGAGTTAGGTGCGGTTACCATCAGCTCTTAAGCACACTCATTGGCATTGATGACAAGGGATCGAAAGACTTTCGGTTTCGTGAACGTGTCCATAACTTGATAATGGATCATCAGTCAAATATTGAAATGTGATGTATAGCAGTTCAGCATCAATGAAATAGTTCAGTGTCAATTCCATTGAGCAGTTAAGCCAACGCTTACTTCTATTTTGTTTGGCGCTAGGCAACAATCTAGTAATGGTGCTTGTTGGCTTTCCCTTGTGGTGGTACAAGTATTAAAGTGAATAAAGCTAAAGAAAAGACATTTTTTTGTATTCTTATTCCCCTTATGGGTGCAGGGGTGGCGTACGACTACAGCTGGTACGCTAGAACAAGGTGGGTTCGGTCACTCATGCGCCAATTTCTCCCGTACCCGTAATTAGGAAAAGCTCGGCCCCGTTCGTAAGTGCCCCTCTCTGAAAAGGCAGGAAAGTGACTTCAACTTTAATGACAAATAAGGTCATTCCTAATAAGCTGGGTATCGGGGGATTGTGACTGAACATTACTCCCCTATACTAGATTGCTGCTCGTATCAAGTAGAAAAGATTGCTGCTCGTATCAATTAGAAAAGATTGCTGCTCCTATAAAGAAAGTAAAGATGGATGAGTATTAATGAGTTTAGTGGCGTTCCTGAATCAATGTTATTTTGCCCGACCCGAAGAAGAAATATAGTTTCACCCATTGAATCAATGTAGTTTCTGCTGTTGGGGTGGTCACCCCATATCTTCATTGCCCATCTTGAGGTCTATCTCGCCTTTGGCTAATCTTCTAGGCCTTGCTAGAATCTGCAACGAATTACAGATATGATAAGCACTCCCGGTATCCAATACCCATATGTTATCATGAAGATAAAGTTCTTCATATAGGTCCCAATGTAAAATAGGTACATAAATATTTCTTATAGGTTTGTCACCAAACTAAGGCTATGAGCAAAATAGAATAGTATCTTGTGGATGCTCAAGCTATTTGACTTGAGATCCAACTTACTTATCAAGCTCTCTAGCCAAAATGTCAAAAATAAGAAAAAAATATTTGAATTAAGATGCTTGAAACTTAATGAATTTTGTTATAATAAAATATTTTATTAAAAATAATTCATGATTATATAATTAATCTTGATAATGTATAGCTAGAGCATGAACTAGAACTAAAGAACCTTAGTCGTTGTTAATAAAAAATATTTATATTGAAATTTATGAAATGAGATTTTGATGATGATTGAATAATAGGTTTAACATCATTAACTTGAATGTTAGTTTAAATGCAAAGACTACTATTGAATGACTTAATGTTATGGTGTTTTTAATTAAGTTAGCTTATGAATATTATTATTGGATAATTGATTTAAATGGTTGAATAATTGTTAAGATTGAATATGTGTTGTTAAATGATAGATTACTTTTGAATTAGAATATGAAAGAAATAAAAATTTAGAAATGAGGTTGTCAACTCCTTGCACTATGTGTAAGGAGTTAGACTCATTTAAAAGTCGAAATAGAGATAAGTTAAATTTTTTGCTTTAAAGATGTTTTATCATTTTGATGTGTTATAGTAATTGACTTAATGATTTCTTTTGAAATGATATTTAGCTTTCAGTCTTGATAAAAAATTTATTGATTTAAAAATTATTCTTAAAACAAATAGTTAAAAAGAGGATAATTCTTCTTGAAAATATTTATCCAATGAATCATTCAACTAGAGATAAATTGATGCAATTATTGTTGAATCTCTTTAACTGCAAAAATGAATTAGAAAACTTTAGCTATTTTCTTTTGTAAAACAATCTATCTTACCTTTATTGAAATTTTTGAAAATTAATTTTTTATGATGATTTTAGATATATATTTAAATGATTTTGTTTTATAAAAGGATTGATGAATTTACTCAACCTTTTTGACATCTTAATGATTTCATAACTTAAATCATGATTTTAATATCTTAAGTAATTAAAACATGAAATCTTTATATAAATCAAGTTCATTCAAAAAAGTTATATATATATATATATATATATATATATATATATATATATATGTATATATATCAAGATCTTCTTTTTTTTCTTCCTCGAAATTAACTCATGATTTTGATATTTATAATTTGATATCTTTATGAGTAAAGACTCTTCTTAGATCTCTTAACATTATATTTTATCATCTAAGAGGAGATTTATTAAATCATATATGTTGGTATTCATGAATGTCTTTTGATATTAATATATTTCTTGACATGATTTATTTTATAAATCATGAATGGTATAACTTATCAATAAAATTAATATTTCTTAAATTTGTGATAAGTTGAAAGTTAGAAGAGATTTGTATTATCATGAATATTTTCTTGATTTCGTGACTTGGCTTATTCTTTATGAGAATTATATTTAATTTCTATGATTTCCTCTTTTTAAAGAAGACTTATGATCTTAACAATTATAATTGAGATTTTTTTTATCAAGATCATTCTTTGATTTTATTAAAAAGATTTATTTAAATGAGTTAGAGTTTTAAGATTTATCTTAGATGAATCAAGAGTATTCGATCCTTTAAGACTCATTTCTTGTAAAAAAAAGGGGGGAGAGATTTATTAAAAGAAATGGCATCTTTTAGATGACATAATACTCTTATCCTTTTGGGTATAACTAAAACATTGATGTAAAAAGAAAAATTGTACTATCGTATTTCTTGACAATGACAAAAACTGGGAGATAAAATTATTAATATGATTAGAATCAAATTGGATATGATAACATTAAATGAGAAACAATTTGCTTAGAAGAAATTTAGAATTTTCTAAATTTGAGCTTGATATATTATCATATTTTCTTTTGGAATTCTTAACCTATGCAAATTGAGCTTCTTATTAAAATTTATATGAGATGATCTTTCAAAAAAGATTTACCTTGATATTGACATTCGAAGTTCATTTTGTGACAATATTTTTATCATTTCTTAAAGATTATTTTAATTTATGATAAATATCTAACAAAGAAAAATATATTATATGAACTTTTATGATGCTTGATATAAGTTTTATTTTTGTGATGATGTTTTTAACTCCCCTCCTTGTTTCTTCTTTATTATTTAAAGAAAGGGAAGAGAAATTTTCATAAAAAAATATGATTTTATCCTATTTTATTAATGGGGAGCAATGTAAAAATTTATTTTGTAAAAATATAAAAACTTTGACACATGATGACCTTATGTATCATAAAATTACTTGCTTGTTATTTCACATCATTTTAACGATAACAAAGGGGGAGAAATAGTGACTTGATGATATATACATGTCAAAGGGAAAAAAAATTTCATAAGAAAATTATTGCTCATATCCTATTTTATTAAGGGAGAACAATTACACATGTGCCTTGAAATCATTTGCTCTTACATTTTACCTTTTTGTTGATGATAAAGGGGGAGAAATAGATATTGATGACACATGTAATAAAAATTTCAACATAAGCATTTCTCTTTATTTGTTGATAAATAAAGGGGAGAAATAATTGATAACTTGATGAAAAGAATTTCAACTTAATGTATGATTCATGCATAATGTTTTGAAAGAAGGAAATTTTATATGAAATTCTTGGAATATTCTTGAATATTTGATGATTTATGATTGGTTGAAATAAATATCATATATCATGTATGATTTGATGATTTTGAAGTTTATGTTATATCATTTGATAAGTGAATGATTTGTTACTTGAATTCAAGAATATATGGTTCTCTTGAATTTAAGTCGTCTTTATTTGAATCATGACATGGATTTAGGGGGAGTGATGTTTAACTCCCATCATCAATTGATTGTCATCATCAAAAAGGAGAGATTGTTGAATCTCATATTTTGATGATAAAATCAATTGATGATTATTAATTTAACAAGGTTGTTAGAGTTGATTGATGCATAATTAACTACGATAGAGAGAAAATTACAATCAGAGGTTTAGCCAAAGTTAAGTCCAGGCAACAGGCCAGAGTGAGAACAATGTGGTTGGGAACTCGCCTAGAGTGCATCGGGAGCTCGCCGAGGGTATCGAGAGCATGCCAGGATGGTGTAAGGGAGTTCACCGAAAGAAGACCGAGACTCTCCAAAAGATTGTCGGGGGTAGTCAAAAAGCTTACCGAGAGTTAAGAAGGTCTTGAAATGGATTTATTGGCTATGTCAATTATAATTAATTAAATCATAGTTAGCATCGTTAAGGTTGAGTCCTGTTTGAGTTAGATTTGGATGAAATCCAAATCAACTAAAGTGAGGCTAACAGGGTCCACTATAAAGAGTGGATTAAGCTAAATTGGTTAACCTGAAAATTGATCAATATGAGATATAAGTTAGAATTAGAAATGTCAAGGTAATTACTTTTTCGGGTTTTCCCACAGTTATACCATCGGTAAGCAGTGGTTGTAGTACCGTTGCCCAGGATTTCGAGCAGCAGGTGATGGTTGTACTGCCTAGGATGACGATTATACCGTCATCGCCCAAGAATCTGGATAGCAGTCGATGGTTGGACCACCCAGGCTGATGGTTAAACCGCCCAAGCTGACGGTTGAACCACCCATACCCTATTTTCAGGGTAGCTTTTGATGATTGTACCGTCGACGTCGATGGTTGTATCGCTCGTATCCGAATTTTTTGGATATGTTTAAATTTTAGCTCCAAATCCTGAAGTTAATTGGGGCCTATATATATCTCAAGTTTTCTTGTATTTCAAATAATAATTTTTAGGTAAAAATTATGTGATAAAATTATGTATGAAAATTATAAGAAAAAGGAAAGGGGTAAGGGAGAGAGGAAAGTCTTGTAAAACTTGTAACTCTCTCTTGTGAGGTTGTAAGGTTTATCTCCTAAGCCTGTTAAAAGGAGAGAGAAAGCTATAAGAGTTTGATCTTCACCCAAGGAAGGTTGATAGTCGACGCTGGTAGGCCTCAGAGAAGATGATTCAGGAGTAGATATAGGATAGGTTGAGGCCGAACCATTTTAAATGTGAGTCTGCTTTAATATTATCATTTTACTTTTGATTTCTCTTAAATAATACTTGATAGTTAGATGCGAAGTTTTAATCTCTCAACTTCTTTCAAATCGGTGCTTAATCAATTTTATTAAAATATCAAAAGAAGCTTACATCATTCACTCTTTACTTTACGAAAAAAAGTTTTTTAATCAATCATTATCTCTCTTATACTAATTCACCCCCATCCCCCTTAGTGCCAATTGATCATAACACCATGTATATTGTATTACCTCGAACTATTTCACCATGATGCGCTACACCATGTTGCCTCCTAGTGACATCTTCATTGCATTCAAATTCTTATGGGATGAACTCAAACTACAATCTCTCCATGTGTGACCTCTGCCAGTACATCGTAAGGCCTTTGTCATCTCTGATTGTATTTGCTACTTTGATAATTGACCTTTATCCACTCATTCTCGAGTCACACCTAGACAAAACATCGCCATAGGATAGCCCGTCGTTTAGCAACTCTTAAAATCTCCAGACTTTACTGAAATTAGTGTATCATTGTTTGGATCCCAGGCCTTTATCCCCCACGAGCACAATCTTCATGTGCACTACTTTCTTCATGACAACTTGAATGATAGCACTATGACATACTCTTCAATAGTACCCTATTTTCATCCTCTTGCTTCGTGCTAAGACCTTTTGATCCCAATTTCACCTTAGCCAAATGAGTCTCCTTAGTTCCTCTGTTAGATACTTCTTTGAGTTAAAATATATATACCTCGAAGATCACTTCATCTTTGACACTATGCATGATGAGTCTACTCTATCAGAATGAAGAAATCATGGAATGATATGATCTCGCTCTTGCTTTTGCAAGGGTTCATGTCCTTAACCTCTGTTTAAGAAAAGCTCTGTGCCTCCACTCCATGTTTTATCTTCTATGTTGACTCCTTTTATGCGGCTTGGATACTTCACCAAGTTCTACCCAAGTTGCTCTGCCCCTTAATTTGTATTGAGTTGATGGTGGCTCTCGCACCCACCATTCCACGGGTCAGCCCTCTACTAAGTCTAATTTTCACATTGGCTCTAAGTGTGTCTTCATTTGATATTGCCATAATCACTCCCCCACTTGATTTTACAATGTATCCACTAGTGCATTACCTCATTCGAGATAATACGATAACTCATCTTCGCTCGCTTGGTCCGCTGAGCTTTGTGGAGTTGTTGTCTTGAGGTACTCCTCTTTAACATATGCAGCCTGCTGCATATGATTCTTCCTCTTGAGAACTAGGATTTATCTGTTCTAGATATCTATCTTGTTGAAGTAACTTTCCTTTTTGCATCCTTCCCTCTAGAAGTTTTAGAGACCACCATCCCCTTTGACTACTCTATCTTGTTGAACAAGTTATGCATTGTTCTGCCCTCACAAACGTACTTGCTAGATTGCAACTCTTCGCCAATATAGCCCCTACTGCACCCTTCAAGGCTTAGCAACATGCTAAACTTATTGCACGTTATAGCCTCCTATGGTCGTATCCTTCCTATACCGAAGAGAAAGTTTTAATACTTTATGGTGTCAAGTTTCGATCACTTTTGGATGGACACAAAAACTCTATCATCCATATAAGCTCTTACATGAGTACTGAATTTTTTGAGTTAGCAATTCCCCTCATCTACGTGAGCTTTGTACAATTGGTCATTGTGCAACACACCCACTTTGTATGATCTTATTTTTTACCAAGTGCCTAGCTTGCCTTAAGCACTATCAATTTTGGTTGCTAACGTTAAGCCAAATCTTGAACTCAACTATCATAACCTTTGTGTGCTACGCACTCTTCCTAGCTTGCTTGTCTTTATGGTGTCTCTCGCGCAAAGGTTAGCCATTTCTCTGAATGCCAATCTTGGATGCTCGCTCCTTTGAGTGACTCCTTTCCCTACATCTCAATTTACATTTCCCCCAAACAATTGCATGTGCTGGATGCCCTCCGTAAAGCCTAGCTAAGTCCCTCACATTTGTATGACAAGTGTTTCTACGTGTGTTTGTCCCGCTCTAATACTAAATATCACGAACTTAGCGAATTTTGCCTAAGTCATATAGCACCATCGCATATCCATCCATAAAGGTCAGCCTCCTCGAATACTCCTATAGTCCCTTAGGACTTACAAAAGAAAAAATAGTTAGAGAAAGTATTTCCCACGAGATCCACAAGCAACCACTTTAGCACTCACTTTATATAGCTAATGTAAATTAAAACCATGGACTTTACAAACTCTGAACGATCACACACAGAGGATCGTTAGTCTATTATAGATCAAAGTTCTCATAAGTGTCCACATAATATACCTCTAATTTATAAGTTGAACCATCCACAAAAGCTAACTAAACTAGGGCTGCGAAGTTTACTATTAGTCTGCTACTTCTTGTACAAAGTATGAACACAACCCAAAAGATACATATATATATAAATATTACATCGAACACCTTTTTTATATTTTTGTCTGTGACAGTTAAGACAGACAAGCTATTACTAATTTTTCTATATGATACTTTGAGAGGGCTGGTAAGGATGTAAAACATAAGAGGAAGTAAGAGAAGAAGTATTAAAAACTTGGGCTTGCTTGTTACCTTTGCTCAATCTCAACTGATTGATTGTCCCACTCTAGCTCGTTGGGATTCAAGTGTCGGTTCTTACCTATAGCTCTTTGTTTACAATACAAGTTCTTGCATTGTTGCTTCAAAATTGAAAGTCAATATCGATTATTGGCTTGACCTTAGTAGTCATATAAAAGGGTGTCAGTAATTCTTGAATAAGAGTATAAAATAAAGTCGACAATCATCAACAGTATCCTAGTCAGTAGTAAGTAAAGGGGGGAGGGGGGGCGGGAATGATATGAATTTTTCTCTTAAAGCAAGGGCGAGACAAGTATAGTATCTTGAAGTCGATTCTTCTAGTGAAACTGCTTATTCTCTTTCATCGCCTACAAACACAGAAACATCATTTCCTGTTAAAGCTTTTGATCCATACCTCCTTCTATCCCAATATTGAGGCAAGCCCGATCGATATTGGTGCTTGGAAACTATAAAAAAAAGGTGCCAGCCCTTACGAAAGATGTTGCCCAAGAAACAAGTACTGTTGTGGATTGTTGTAGTGGAGAGTAAGGATCAGCCTCAGTTCAAGAGAAGAAGATGGAGCAGACTACACAGTTAAGTTAAAGTTAAGAGAAAGGAAAGAATCTGGTATTGACATTGAAGCAAGGTGTCGTGGACATGGAGAATTGCCTGGAAAGTAAAGGTTCACGTCAAAGACTCATTCCTTATGAAGCCTTAGCAGTTCAAGTAAAGTTTGGGTTCCGTGATTGGCGCGGCGCAAGTCAGCAATAGAATTGTCGGTTCCAATTTCATCTATTCTTGTTGGCGGTGATATCAATGAAAAACCATAACTAAGGAGTGAGTTATTTTACAAACAATTTCTATACTATGTATAAGAGAGAGAAAAGAAAATGGAATCAGTGTACAAGTCATCAATTGAAGCACGGGAGAGACTTGTATTCAGGAATATGCTTAGCCTCAGCGCTTACAGCTGACATATAGGAAACTCGAACTCAAAACAGGAACTATACTCTTAAAAGGCTTCTGAGGATCGTACACTTGTTGGGGGGGCGTCGGTGAACTCAACTCGGTAACCTAAACTCGCCAATACCACCGTGGGCTGCTTACTTGAGATTGTCTTTTGCCCTTTACTTTATTAGTGATATTCTTTATTCTTTGTTAGTTATATTTTGTGTTCTTTGATTTGTCAGTGAAATTCTAATTCTTAAAGCTGAGTAGTTCATACACAAACTTCGAGAAAATTTTGTTATAAATATTTAAAAAAGAAAGTAAAAATCATACTTTAACATTTATTTATAAATTTTTCTCAATTGATGAACTAGATTTTCTCGTTCAATTATAATTCTGTTCAGCTAACATGCCCCCACAAGATCGAGTTCATGTCAAGGATGTCAATCTTAGATCGATGTATCGAAAAAAGTTTGTAGGCCAGAGACTTCGTGAGAGAGTCAGTAAGTTGATCAGCCGTGTGAACATGAGAAACACGGAGCTGCTGGCAGACAACTTGATCTCGCACAAAATGAAAGTTAATGGCAACATACTTCATGTGGGAGTGAAAAACTGGATTTACATAAAGGTAAGTCGCACCAAAGTTATCACAGTAAATAACACGCGTAGAAGTAGAGTGAATATGAAGCTCCTTAAGCAAGTTGATGATCTAATTAAGTACAGTAGCAGCAATGGCAATAGCATAATATTCAGCTTCAGTAATAGACTTGACAACTGTCTTTTATTTCTTAGAACTCCAACTAACCAGATTAGCACCAAGAAAAATAATATAACCTGATGTAAAGGTTCTATCATCAACATTTCTGGCTCAAGCAACATCGACAAAGGCATGAAGCTGAGAGGGAGAGTGTTTGCGAAGAAAAATGCCATGATCAATGGTCCCCTTAAGATAATGCAAAATAACATTTGGCAACAGTCTAGTATAAGAGAATGCAAAATACATTTGGCAATAGTCTAGTATAAAGTAGATGACTGATATATAAACTGAGATAATTTATTAACTACAAAGGAGACATCTGAATGAGTAAGAGCGATATACTATAAGGAGCCAACTACTTACCGATACTGAGTAGGGTCTGTAGCAGGACTACCATCACATAACTTCAATGATTCGCTAAAGGACAATGGAGAGGTAATCTCTTTTGCATCCAGCATAATAAACAGTTAAACCTCTATAAAGTTATCATCAGTGATAATAATATCATCCATATAGACCAGTCAAGGTAATTTACAAAATCAGCATATAAATATCCCGTCACTTCAAGCTAATCTGATTTCCTATATGCGAGCATATAATCTTTTATCCCTTACAGATATCTCATTATTTTCTTTGCAACTTTCCAATGTTTCATTCCTGGGTTACTCTAGTATCTACCCAGCATTGCAACTGCAAAACTGATATCTAGTCTTGTATAAGTTTAAGTATATAATAGACTCTCAATTATGCACCCATAAGGAATATTTTTTATTGATCCCTTTCTAAGTCATTTTTTAGGCATTGGTTTTGGCTGAAATTTTCACATCTAGTAATAGGTGTATTATTGGTTTTGCAAAGCTACATATTAAACCTCTCCAAGATACGATTAATATAATATTTCTGAGACAGTCCTAACAAATCTTGAGATCTATCCTTGAATATCTTAATGCCAATAATATAGGATATCTCATTCATATCAACCATCTTAAAATTCTTGTTAAGAAATATCTTAGTTTCATGCAACAAACCAAGATCATTACTGGCAAGCAATATATCATCCACATATAGGACCAATATAATAAACTTGCTCCCACTAACCTTTAGTTATATACACTAATTAATAGTATTTTTCTTAAATCCGAAGGAAGTAATAGTATCATGAAACTTTATATACCATTGTCTAGAAGCTTGTTTAAGGCCATAAATAGATTTTTTAAGTTTATAAGCCAACTTTCCTTTCCCTTTTCTATGAATCCTTGAGGTTGTTCCATATGGATTTCCTCATCTAGATCCTCATTCAGAAATATTATTTTCACATCCATCTGATGTAACTCAAGATCATAATAAGCTACTAATATTATGATGATCCTCAATGAGTTCTTTCGAGAAACTGGAGAAAAGGTCTTATAGTAGCCAATGCCTTCTTTATGAGAAAAACCTTTGGCCACAAGTCTGGCTTTATATCATTCGATATTGCCCACCGAGTCACATTTAATCCTATTTATAATCCACTCTTTTACAATTATTAGGCAATTTAATGAGTTCCCAGACACCATTCTGGTCTATTGATTTTAATTCCTCTTTCATTGCATCATACTACTTTTCAGAATCATTAATTTTTATGGCTTGTGAAAATGATAAGGGATCTCTTTTTATTCCTATATCAAAATTTTATTTTTATAAATATACCACATAATCATTAGAAATAACATGTTTCCTTTTCCTTTGAGATCTTCTTAAATCTGCCAATTGTGATTATTCTACAAGACTATCAACAGCGACATCAACATCATGTGAGAATTTATCAATGTTATTTTGTTATTCATCCTAATTAATTCTCTCATTGATTTGAGGAACAATAATTTCTCGAATAGAGGATAATATGGGAGAAGTAGCCTGAATCTCCTCAATATCAAAATTAATCATTTGAGACTTTTGACTCTCACTGATTTCACCATTTTCTAAGAATTTTATATTATCAGATTTTATTATCCTCATATTATGATTAGGGCAATAAAATCTATATCCCTTAGATCTTTCTGGGTAACCAATAAAATATCCAAAAATTATTCTTGGATTCAGTTTCTTTTCATATGGATTGAATACTCTTATCTCTATAGGACACTCTCAAATATGTAAATGTCTCAAACTGGGTTTCCTACTAGTCCATAACTTAAATGAAGTTGATGGAACTGACTTACTAGTAACCCTCTTAAGGATATATATAGCTGTCCTAAAAGCATTATCCCACATTGTCTCAGATATAGAGGAATAACTCATCATGCTCCTAACCATATCCATAAGAGTACGATTTTACCTTTCAATAACATCGTTCTACTGTAGTATACCTGGTAATGCATACTAAGTACAAATACCCCGCTATTCTAGGAATCTAGCAAAAGGACCAATATTCTGATCGGATTCATGATACTATCATAAAATTTACCGCCCTTGTTAGATCTGACAATTTTAACTTTTCTATCTATTTGTCTCTCGACCTCATTTATGTATACTTCAAGAATGTCAATGGCTTGAAACTTTTCATGTATTAGATAAACATAGTCATATCTAGACAGGTCATCTATAAATGTGATGAAATATCTTTCTCCACTAAAACATGGAATATGGAGTAGTCCGTAGATATCAGTATAAATAATTTCAAGAAGTTCTTTACTTCTTGTGGTATTTTTTTTTTGTATGCTTAGTTTATTTCCTTTAATGCAATCTATGCAAACATCAAAATCAGTGAAGTCTAAATTTTCTATAATATTATCATTCACTAATCTTTCCATTCTTTCTTTGGAGATATGCCCCAAACGTCTATGCCACAATATAGAAAAACTTTCATTATTGGAATTACGTTTCACTCCAACACTTAATTGCAGGGTCAATAATGTATTTGCAAAATCAAGATTCAAATTAATTATGTATAAACCATCACACATAATTTCAGAACCAACTTTTATTAAATCATAAAATATACTGAGTTTACTATTATCAAAAGAAATATAATATCCTAACTCATCAATTTTAGATAAAGAAACTAAATTTTTAAAAATTATAGGAACAAAATATGTGTCTTTAAGATCCATCGGATGACCCGTATCTAGGCGTAAGTGATAAGTCCCTACTGATACCACTTTTGCTGTGAGATGATTTCCTATAATTATGAATCTTTCATGTTCTTTTAGTTTTCGGATTGAAAGAAATCCCTGCATATTATTAGTAACATGAGTTAAAGTGCCAGAATCAATCCACCATATATTAAAAGGAACTTCTGTAATGTTTGATTAAAAACATACAAAGGTTAAGCTTATATCTTTTTTTTCGAACCAAGTCCTACGTTTAATGCAGTTCTTCTTTACATGTTCCTTTTGCCACAAAAGAAGCACTTTACTATAGTAGCTTTCTTTTCAATAGAACATTTCCAAACCTGACAAATTTCTTCGATGGATGATGCTTGAATTTTTTTTTCTTGTTACCAGTTCCTTGAGTAGTAGTCAGTACATTATATGAACTTTCCTACCTTAATCTTAATTCTTCCTAAACAGACGTACTAGTTAACTTATTCAAATCCCACTTATATCCTTATTTATATTGTAGTGAATCTTGAATGGGCCAAACTGAGAAGAAAGAGAATTAAGAATGAATTGTACAAGGAAAGATTCATCAACATTCATTCCCAAAGCCTTAAGTTTTGCAGTTTTGTTAGCCATATTAAGGATATGATCCTGAATTCCTCAAGTATCATCATATTGAGTTGTAGTCAGTTCTTTCTTTAATGTGCCAGCCAATGACTTATCAACAGATTTATCTGTCTTCAATAACCTTTAAATATTCATGTCCATTAGTTGCAATCAGTATTTATATTATTTGCAATTGTCATTCTTATAAACATTAAACTAAGCCTATCAAATCTTTCCCAAGCCTTCATTTCATTGACTTATTTCACAGTACTTTTATTAGTTAATTCTGTGGGCTTTTTAATAAGCAATGCTAAATCAAGATCTATACACCCAATGTAAATTGCACATACTCTAACCATTCTGAATAATTTGATCTAGAGAGTACAGGGACACTAGAAGCATGAGAATGTATGGATGAGAATACCACTACATAATATAAAATAACATTAATACTTTGAGTTTACCAAAATATGATGAACTATTGATATCATTAATATTTAACCTTTGGATAAAAATATTGACATATCTAGTGTTCACTTAAGATTATTTATGGAGGAATGATACTATCTTTGTGTAATATTTTTGCTACCTTTGGGTATATAATTCTAAACTACAAAGATATCCAAAACAGTATTATCCTACCCCATCACATAATTATTTAAAATATATTATCCTTTAAGATTATCTAAATCTCCTAATTATGAATGTAATTTTGAATATTATTTCCTTAATGTTATTGAGGACTTGTTCCATAATGTAATTTTATAAATGATTGATCTAGGCCACTTTGGTGACTACAAGACTAATGCAGTAATATAAAAATATAAATTAAATTTTTCTATGAATGATAATACTTTAATTATATTTCATATCTTATAAGCCTACCATCCATGCTTATTTTGGCATCTATCAGTCAAGTATGACTTAAGAAGATAAATTACAAATAATATTCATCAAGTTTATTTGATCTAATTTATGCTGAAATAATTTAATAATAGAATAACAATCATAATAATTATTGAACACTTAATCAGTGGAAAAAAACTCATATAATGAAAAATAAATATTATTTCATAATTCCCAACATGTGAATAACTAAATAAATATCCAAGAAATAATAACTAGATTAACATATGCAATTAATAATTCATATGAGAAAACTATAAAGAAATAATAATTTATAAAATTTTAATCAAACTAATTAATTTTATTTAATTAGAGAAGCCCATAAGTCTAATTAAATAAATTGATCAAAATAATAAAATTGATCAATATCCGTCAATTCTAATTTGATCAAGACAAAATTTAATCAATAAATAATCAAAATATAATCATGATTAAATTTTATTAGATTATATATTGATCAATTTCAAAAAATAAACCATAATTTCTTAATTTTTATAATCAGAGAACTATGATTCTAAAAAAATTATAAAAAGAATTACAAAATAACAGAAATGTTATAGGATTAATAAAACATAAAAAGGGTAAATTTGTAAATAATCCTATTCGACAGAAGGATTAAAACTATAATTTCGACTAAATGACAAAACTGTAATTTCAACGTAATGGTAAAACTGTGATTTCTGCTAAAAGGTAAAACTATAATTTAATCCAAATGGTAAAATCATGATTTCATCAAAATGGTAAAACTATAATTTTATTTCATTGAAGTAAAAGCCCTAACCCTAATTTCTTCCTCTGCTTGCCGCCTTTATCGGCTAATCGTCTTGGAGCTATATATAGCATATGCGGCCGCGCATGCGTTCTACATGTCGCCACCGTTAGGACGCGGTTGTTGGGGCAAGGCCACCGCTTGCGTAGCCTTTTCTACATGTGACCGCCTCTTGATATGGCTACGGTCGCTGGTAGACCGCGTCGGCAGCTTGATGTGGTCACCTATGCGTCGAACCAACACCACGGCGTCGGCGGCAATAGCGCTTGCTGTCTCGGTTACGCCATAGGCAGATGGATCTGCGATATTGCTACGTCTTTTCCATGATGCACAACAATCATCAATATCATTCGCAAACAAATAATTGAACTTAACAGATAGAAATATAGATCGATCAGATATTTAGATCAATGCATCGTAAACAAAAATAGATCTAATATTTTTTATTTAAAAAACCTAGGCTCTAATACCAATTGTCAACATAAAAACTATAATTATGTAATCTATTATGTGAAAAACTATTATGCCATGATTAAAATCAAATGATGCTAGATCTGTTTACGATGTTTACCTTTAGATACCATCTAAATAAGATCCAATCAGATCTTCAAGAACACTGCCTACCGGATCTGAATATCATCGATATATCGATTTGCAAAGAGAACTAGAATGGATCTAGACCCCTTCTCTCTTACTATCCTTTCACAGTACCACTGTTATTGATGATTTTAGGGAGATCGAGAGAATAACTGTAATGAGCAGAGGATTATGGTAAGTTATTAGAAGAGTTATTTTTATGAAGTATCTCTACACATATTCTAATATAATATAAATTTTATTTAATATTAATTAATATCTTTTATCCTAATATTTTATAACTAGATGAATGTAATCATTGGAATCTTGAGCTGTAGTGGTTTTGCACTGCACCATGGCGTGCCTGGTAGGCTAGAGCACAAGCATCAAATTTGGCTTCTCATGCTCTAAGGTGACCGACTGCCTATACCTCTGACTAGACCCGACGACAACCCATCGGTTTCAGTTTCAATCGATTTGACGATTCGACAAAAAGTTGATATCAAAACTGAATTGAAAAGGGCCAATTTTGGAATCAAAATTGGAATCGACAGCAACCCTTCTGGTTCTAGTTAATATTAGCCAATAATTTTTTAATTTTATTTTAATTTTTTTTAAAAAATTGATGTACATCTATAATGACTTAAGTGTAAATATGTAATGACAAAATAAAAATTTTTGATATAAAATTGAGTAAGATTATAAATATTCAATCACAATTGTTATCATTGTTAATATATTTCAATTCCAATAATCCCTTTCATTAGTATGTCAAATAGAACGATCTCATGTTTTTGTTTCGCCTTTGTCCAATTGCTGAGGCATGCTTGAGTTTTCACTAATTTAGGGATCATTCTCGATGATCTAAGATCCATCATTTTATGATAAAAGCTTACTCAACAACTACCTTCACCATTGCAGTCTTTGCTATTTGCCTCGTGATTTTCAATGAAGATTAGAAATATTATTATGTACCACAACCATTATTTCAAAAATAAAATTTTTTTATACATGTAGTACTATGATCAAACTTAATAAATATTGTTTTATATATATATATATATATATATATATATATATATATATATATATATATATATATATATATATATATATATATATATATATGAAGGGGTTGGAGTTCAAGCTTAGAATCCCCTTAGTTTTTTTTGTATCTTTGTACCAATATTTTTTCTCCCATAAAGATTTTATCATTCCCACTAACTTAATCAATAGATGTAGAAGTTTCACGGGTACCATGTTCTCTACTATAGTGAACACTATAATGGTAATATAAGTTATCGATCAATTTTTTAATATCTTTTATTTTATCACTAATATTAATATTTATTCTTAAACTTTCATAATAAAATGGATAAATAATTACCTAAGCCATCTAATCAAATACGAGGATCAAAAACACATGCAACTAAATAAATTGATAGAATTTTAAAATCATTAATTTTTTAACCATTAATATCATTTTAAAATCGTTATCGTTTTCATATTATTGTAATGCACCAACAATATTAGTACAAATAAAAAAAGATGTGATAACAAACACCAAATAAAGTATATGTTGTAATATTAAAAACTTTTGAAAATTTTAAAATTCGGTCACACACATTCTTATGCTGTGGATATCAACAAATTTGTCTAACATTATTTACAATAAAAGTACATACTAATCTTTTACATTTAAAAGATTCTATAAGCAATTCAATTCTATTAGGTAGGAAGATGACTAGCAAATCTTTTGGGCCACTTGCCATTGAACTTACAAATTTTGGTTTAATTGTGGATAATCCCACAAGAATGAAATACATTGCTTAATAAGAAAAGAAAATGTTTCACCAGATCTAAGTATATCTTGTATATATAAATCCAAAACATGACAAGCACAGATGCTACCAAAAGGATATTAACAAATTGCTTGTAATTCCATAATAGAAGCGATATTTGTCAATGCATTATCAAAATCAATAAAAATTTTAAAAATTAAATAATATTTTAAAAATTATTTTTATTATTCTATAAATATTATCAACTATATGTCATTCGTCAAAAGCTCTAAAAACAATTATATATATTTTGCATGATTTAATTACTATTTATGGCTCCCATGTAAGAGTGTATTTGCTAGTTATCCCTCCAAATAACAGAATAAACAAAAGTACAAACGTCTAAAGCTCAAAAAAATATTTTATAAATCTATTTTTATAAATATTATATAAAGTGTAAATAAAAATAGTATGAGAAATTATTAAATCTCAGATTTTAATGATAAAATTAATTGATGTATTTTTTATCTAACATATGTGTTATAAAAAGTAATGTATGATTAACTACGATGGAGAAAAGGAATCACAACTAGTTGTTTGGCCAGAATCAAGTTTTAGCATCAGGCCAAGGTTTGGACGATGTAGTGGGAGCTCGTTGGGAGTTCACTGAAGGAATCAGGAAGCTCGCTGGGAACATGCCGGGAGATCACCGTAAGAAGATCGTAAGACTTACCGGAAGATTACCAGAGGTTGTCGGATTGCTGGGGGTTAGATCGATCGTTGAACTTGATGGTCTTATACGGTTGTAATCAATGAGTCATAGTTAGTTTTGAGTCATAATTGAGTTAATTTTTGGAAAGAATCCAAATTAACTCAAGTGAGACAAACCAGGTCCACTTTTTGGGTTTGGGTTGAGCTTAGGTTGAGCTCATTTGGTTGACCTAGGGAGGGGTCAACTGAAGGTATAAGTCAGGAATGGAAAAGTATAGAAAATACCTTTTCGGGATTCCCAACGTTAGTACCGCTGATGGGTAACGGTAGTACCACCCAGGTCGATGGTAGTACTATTGCTACTCTATTTTCAATGCAGCTTTCGGTAGTAGTACCGTTGGTGCTAGCAGTAGTACCGCTTATACCTGGATTTTTTAGATACATTTGAATTTTTGGCTCCATTTTCTGAAGTCAATTGAGGTCTATAAATATCCAAAGTTTTATTACATTGAGATAATAAAATTTATAAGAAATATGAGAAGAAAATTGTGTAAGAAGTGTATAAGAAAGTGAAAAAGAAAGGAGGCAAGGGAGTGAGCAAGAAAATAGTTATAATCCTTATAAAAACCTTATAAAAGTCTTGAGAATCCCCATTATTAGTTATAAGTAAAATACTTTTAAAGTTCCTCTTCTGAATTTATGAAAAGGAAAGAGTGAGTAGCGGAAGGGTTTGATCTTCACTCGAAGAAGGTCATTAGTAGACACTGACGAGCCTCAAGGTGGAGGACTTTGAAAAGTGGACGTAGGCCAAATTTTGACCGAACCATGATAAACTGTGAGTCTTCTAATTTTACTTTTGAGTTTATCTATTTTTACTCAAGTTTTCTTTAAGCAAGATAGTAACTTAGTATTGTTCAAGGTTTATTTGCTTATGCACTCGACTTAAACAAAACACTTCTAATTTCTAGTTTTATTTCGAGTAAGTCTTTTAAAACCAAGGTTTTTCAACTCTACCACTAATTCACCCTCCCCCCTCTTAGTGCCAATTGATCATAACAATTGGTACCAGAGCGAGATCCTACTCATTGGACTGACACCCAAGTGAGTAAATGACTTTATTTGGCATAAACGAGGGATATTCCATTACACGTCCTCATATGTTCAGTGAGACGTATTACACGTATTGGAAACAAGGATGTCTATTTTTTCGATTTCTATAGAGTTTGATTTATGACACATCATTGATAATGGTTTTAAAAAGTATTCCAAACGAATGATCGAATGAAATAATTTAGAAAAGAAGACTTTTTCTTTAAATGTAAAAGCAATGAATGCTTTATTTTATCCTCTTGATAAGAACAAGTTTAATTGGGTTTCTATCTATGAAACTACTCATGAGATTTGACATACATTTGAAATCATGCACGAAGGCACTCGTTAAGTTAAAGAGTCTAAAATTAACCTTTAGTGTAAAGTTATGAATTATTTCAAATGAAACTAAGTGAGACCATTGGAGATATGTACACTCGGTTCACGGATGTCATCAATGGTCTAAAAGCTCTTAGTAAAAGTTTTTGTAATTTTGAATTTGTTAATAAGATATTAAGATCTCTTCCAAAAAGTTGAGATCCTAAAGTAATTACAATTCAAGAAGCTAAAGATCTAACTAATTTTTCTCTTGCATAACCTATTGGATCACTCATGACTTATGAACTGAGCTGTAAAGCTCATGACAAACTTGAAGAACCCCTTCTAAAGATCAGGAAGGACTTAGGACTAAGAACTAAAGATGAACACATTACAAAGAACAGGAAGGACTTGACACTGAGAACTACATATGACTCTTTGAGTGAAACCTCAAGTAATAAGGACAATAACATTGCATTATTGATAAGAAAAATTAAACAAATATAAAAAAGAATAAAATCATTTAAATAAAAATACATAAAAAAAGGATAACATAATATATTTTGAATGCAAAAAGCTATGTTATTTTAAAAGTGATTATTCACATTTGAAGAAGAAGACATCATATAAAAAGAAGGCTCTCTGAGCAACTTGGGATGACTTAAGCTTATCGGATGAAGAAGATCACATCAAGGAGGAGATTGCCAATTATGCTCTCATGGCCATCCGTGAAGAGGTAAGTGAGTCTTTTGATATCTCTTTTACTGAATTACTAAATATTTTTCATAAGCTTTATAATGAATTTAGAAAAATTAGTAAGTCTTATAAACTGCTTAAGAAAGAGCATGATTCACTAGTTAGTAAACTTGAAGAAATACAAGTATCACCATCGCACAGTTCATGCACTTAATGTGAAACTTTAGAGGAATTTCGAAGGGAAAATATTATATTACAATAAATATTAGAAAATTTTAAAATAATTAATAAATTCTTAAATATAATCATTGTAAATAAGGGTCATGTTCATAAGAAAAAAGATATAGACTTTATGGGTAATACTAAAAAAAAGTCGACTATCTTTGTTAAAGGACTCATTCTAAACTCGCTACCAAAAATTAAATGTAACTTTTGTGATAGATTAGGATATATAGCTTACAAGTGTTTATTTAGAAAATATAGTCCGCATAAATTAAGTTGGGTTCCTAAGGGAACCATAAACAACCAAAAACCTCTAGTTAAATTAGGTAAAACTTTTCATGAGGGACCTAAAGTAAAATGAGACCTAAATTTTTTAAAACAATCTTTTTTGTAGGTTTGTCTCCAAACCAAGAATAGAAATACCAAATGGTACATTGATAGTGGATACTCAAGGCACATGATCAGAGATCCAACTTACTTTTCTAAGCTCACTAGCATAAATGGAGTTATCACTTTCGGAGATAACAATAAAAGAAAAATCATTGGGAAAGTAACCATAGGTAATAAATCAAATCTTTTGATTGAAGATGTGCTTATAGTTAATATTTTGAAACATTAGATAAAGGATATATTGTTAAATTTGAATCAAATACTTATATAATTGAAATACCACATAAAAATAAATCTTTGATTGTAGTAAGAAATAGTAATATATATACTATTGACATTAAAAATTATTATGATGAAACATGCTTTTTGGCTTTAAACGATGATGATGCTTGGATTTGGCATAGGAGACTAGGTCATGCTAGCATGAAATTACTAAACTAAATCTTAACTAAAGATTTAGTAAGAGGATTACCTAGCCTTATGTTCATTAAAGATAAAATGTATGACATTTGACAAATATGAAAGCAAATAAAAAGTAACTTTAAGTCAAAAAATCAAATGAGTACATCTAGGCCACTACAATTGATCTATATGAATTTATTTGGACTAATTAATACTACAAGCTTAGGAGGTAGCAAATATGTGTTTGTCATAGTAGATAATTATAGTAGATATACTTGGACTTATTTCTTGGCACATAAAAGTGATTCTTTTAAGTATTTTTCAAAATTTTACAAAACTGTTCAAAATGAAAAATATTTTATGATTTCATCAATATGTAGTGATCATGGAGGTGAATTTTAAAATAATAAGTTTCAAAATTTTTGTAAGCTAAATTGGTATATTCACGACTTCTCTACTCCTAGAAATCCATAACAAAATGGAGTAGTCGAAAGAAAAAACAAGAACTTACAAGAAATGGCTAAAACTATGTTAAACGAACATAGCCTACCCAAATATTTTTGGGCTAAAGCCATTTACACATTATGCTATGTTATGAATAGGGTTCTTGGAAGACCATTACTTTTTAAAACTCCTTATAAATTGTGAAATACTAAAAAATCTAATATTTTATATTTTAAAGTTTTTGGTTGTAAATATTTTATTTTGAATGAAAAGGATGCCTTAGGAAAATTTAATATAAAATACGATGAAGGTATTTTTCTTAGTTATTCTTTTATTTTAAAAGCTTATCGTGTATTCAATAAAAGAACTTTAGTAATTGAAGAGTCTATTCATGTTGTTTCAATGAGATTTTCAAACTTCAGAAAATTGATTTTGATGATGAATTTAATTTTGGCACTTTGAATTTAAATGATAACCCTCCTGAAAGCAATTTGGATGAATCTACTTCTAAACACTTACCTAAGGAATGAAAGTATTTAAATCATCCAAAGGACCTTATAATAGGAGATACATCAAAAGGTGTTCAAATTTGTTATTCTTTTAAAAAAAATTATGCTAATGCTGCATTTATTTCTCAAGTTGATCCAAAATGCATTGATGAAGCCCTAAAAGATGACTCTTGGGTTATTGCAATGCATGAAAAGTTAAATCAATTTGAGAGAAATGAGATGTGAGATATTGTTCCTAGACCTAGTGACTATTTAATGATTGGTACTAAATGAGTTTCTAGAGACAAGCAAGATGGAAATACGGTTAGATTAGTGGCCAAAGATTTCAACCAAGAAGAAGAGATCGATTATGAAGAAACCTTCGCTCCTATGACTAGACTTGAAACCATAAGGATGCTCCTTGCCTTTGCATCTTTCAAAGATCTTAAGTTATTTTAAATTAATGTTAAAAGTACTTTTATTAATGGTTTTATTTTTGAAAAAGTGTATATTGAACAACCCTCAGTTTTAAAAAGTCTTTTTCTGAATCATGTTTTATAGATTGAAACAAACCCCTTGGGCTTGGTATGAAAGACTTAGCTTTTTGCTTATTTCAAATATTTTTTGAAAGACAATGTTGATACCATATTATTTTTAAGTATTTTAAAAATAATTTTTTTATTATTTAAATTTATTTGATGATATAATTTTTGGTTCAACAAATGAATCCTTATGTGAATCTTGTAGCAAGAGTATGAGCTAAGAATTTGAGATGAACCTAATGGGTAAATTAACTTATTTTATTAGGATTATAAATAAAATAATTAAATAATGGTATCTTTATTAATTAAACTAAATACCTTAGACTTTTTAAAACATTTTGGTATAAAAAATACTAAAGCCATAAACATACTCATGAATACTTCTACAAAATTAGACTTAGATAATGAGGGAGAAAATTTTGATCAAAAAACTTATAGAGGAATAATAGATAGCTTATTGTATTTAACTGCTACTAAAGCGAATATAATATTTAGTGTTGGATTGTATGCAAGGTTTCAATCTAATCCTAAATTTTATCAGATATTTAAATGAATATTTAGATATTTAATAGGAATATCTAACTTAGGTTTGTGATATCGTAAATCTAAAAACTTTAATTTACTTATGTATATAGATATTGATTTTGAAGGTTGTAGAATAGATATAAAAAGTACTACAGGAACATGTCAATTTTTTGAGCATGTTCTTGTTTCTTAGTCTTCCAAGTAATAAAATTTGATTGCTTTATCTACAGCTGAAGCTGAATATATTGCAGTTGGTGCATATTGTGCCCAAGTTATTTAGATGAAAAATATTTTAAAAGATTATGAAATTTATTTTAAAAAATCCCTATAAAATTTGACAACACTAATGCAATATGTTTAACTAAAAATCTTGTTTAATACTCAAGTACTAAACATATTGATATTAGATATCACTTTATTAGAGATCATGTGAATAATTATGATATATCTTTAGAATTTATTGATACTAAGTATCAATTAGCATACGTTTTCATTAAACCATTAAATGAAGAATAATTTGATTGTAGTGGAAGAGAGTTAGGAATGCTAACTCACCCGAATACTTAATATGAAACTTTCTTAATTTGCTATTTTATGGATTTCTTGAATGTCTCCTAGATTTCTTAGATTTTTTGAGTTCATCTTCAAAATAATCTTTTCAAAATTTATATCTATAAGTGATATGATGTTTTTAGACCCCTCCCTTGTTTCTTCTTCCTTCTTATTCACAAAGGCGAGAAAATTTTAATAAGAAAATTATGTCTCTTATCCTATTTTACTAAGGGGGAGCAATGAAACAACTTCTTTATACACTAATGTTTTGATATATAATCAATAATTAATTTTTTAATAAATACAAAAAATTTTGACACGTGATGAGATTATGTATATTAAAATTATTTACTTAATATTTTACCTTTTTATTGATGACAAAGGGGAAGAACATACTAATGACACATGTAGAAAAATGATAAAATGGGCATTTCTTCTTTTTATTGATAAACAAATGGAGAAATGATTGATGACTTAAGAGAGAGAATTTCTAATTAATGTATGACCGATGCATGAATTTGAATATAATGTTGTATATTTTGAAAATCTTTGATGAGTTGATGGTTGATGACTTAAGGTATATCATTTCTGGAATTGATGTATGAATGTAATATTGCATCTTTGATATATTGATGAAAATTATTTGAAATATTATATCATGATGTTATATCATTTCTCAAATTGATGTATCAATGTAATGTTACACCTTTGATGTATTGATGAAAATTATTTAAAATGTTATATTATGATACTTCAATTCAAGAGTGTTTGGTTCTCTTGAATTTAAGTTTACTTTATTTAGATTATGGCATGGATATAGGGGGAGTAAAGATTAACTCCTATCATCAATTGGTTGTCATCATAAAAAAGAAAGAGATTGTCGAATCTTGAATTTTGATGATGAAACGAATTAATGGGTATTTGATATAACATGTGTGTTAGAGAAAGCAATGCAGGGTTAACTACAATAGAGAAAAGGAATCACAACAAGATATTGGGCTAGAATCAAGTTCAGACATCGGCCAAGGTTCAGACAATGTAGTGAGAGCTCACAGGAGTTCGCTAAGAGTTTGTCGAAAGAGTCGGGAAGCTCGCTGGGAACACGCTAGGAGATCATCGGAAGAAGACCATAAGACTTATCGGAAGATTATCGGAGATTACCGGGGGTTAGGTCGATTATTGAATTTGATTATGATTGTAATCAATGAGTTGTAGTTAGTTTTGAGTCCTAATTGAGTTAATTTTAGAAGAAATCCAAATTAACTCAAGTGAGACAAACCGGATTCACTTTGGGTTTGGGTTGAGCTCATTTGGTTGACTTAGGAATGGATTAACTGAAGGTACAAGTCAGAAATGAAAAAGTATAGAAAATATATTTTTGGGATTCCCGACAGTAGTATTGATGGTGGGCGATGGTAGTACCACCCAGGTCGGTGGTAGTACTGTCATCGCCCTATTTTCAAGGCATCTTTTGACAGTAGTATCACTAGCGCTGACGGTAGCACCGCCCGTACCCATATTGTTTAGATATATTAAAATTTTTGACTTTATTTTTTGAAGCCAATTGGGGTCTTTAAATACCCCAAGTTTTCTTGTATTGATATAAGAAAATTTGTAAGAAGACTGAGAAGAAAACTATACAAAAAGTGAGAAAGAAATAGGACAAGGGAGTGAGCAATAAAATGGTTGTAATCCTTGTGAAAACCTTGTAAAAGTCTTTAGAATCTCCCTTGTTAAGTGAAATACTTGTAAGGTCCATCTCCTGAACTTGTGAAAAGGAAAGAGTGAATATTATAAGGGTTTGATCTTCACCCGAAGAAGGTCATTAGTGGGCATCGACGGACCTTAAGGAGAAGGACTTCGAAAAGTAGATGTAGGCCAAGTTTTGGCTGAGCCACTATAAACTGTGAGTCTTCTAACTTTACTTTTTTTAGTTTATCTATTTTTACTCAAGTTTTATTTAAGCAAGATAGTAACCTAACATTATTCAAGGTTTATTTGCTCATATACTTGACTTAAATAAAATGCTTCCGATTTTTATTTCGAGCAAGTCTTTTAAAACTAAGGTTTTTTTAACTCTCGCATGAATTCACCCTCCTTCCCCCGTGCCAACTAATCCTAACATGAACTCGTTACAAAATTTAAAACCTCTAGATAGTCATCAACAAATTTGATTTTTCTATGCAAGCTAAAATACAAATATTCAATGATGATTAATTTAGTTAATGCCTAATGACTTTTTACAAAAAAAAAAATATAAAGTGAGAGAAATATTCAAAAATTTACATTTTACACCTCTCCACAACTTGTCTTAGATGGTTTATTCTTAATATGCTTTCAGAATGCTCCACATCCTCTTTTTTTATTATTTTAAAATTTTGGATATATTAATTACACGTGGCATGGAAGGCTTCATAGGTATTTTGGATCTTCTTCACAAGTATGTTGAATATGCCCAACTTGATTTTGATCGTTGCATCAATGATATTCGACTTGACATTGATATTGATGTGTTAGTTTTCTTGAGTTGAGTTGTCATGATCAAAATTTTCAAAAATCTCCTTCATAGTAAAGTGGTGGCTTTCATTTGACATCAAATTAAGAAAATTAAGAAAAAAACAAAAAACACTTCAGAGAGAGCTTGAGAGGGAGTTGTTCAAAATGTATTGAGTGTGTGAAGAAGAAAGATAGATTTGAGAGGTATTTCTTTTTTAAGTGCCCCTATAACTAACTATTATGTAGTTGTTAGAAGCAACAAATATATTCTCTTTTTTTTATTTTTTTATTTTTAAATAATAAAAATAATTAATTTTTAAATATAACCGTTTATATAGATGCTGGGAGGGAGAAGCTACTAATTTACCCTTCCATTGACTATTGGGCTTGATCATTTAAGCCCAATGAATCATCAACCATTGAATATTTTTTTTTAATTATAGTCGAGATTCTGATTTTCAAAACTTAGGAATTGGAATCGAACCAAGGTTCCGATTTTCAAATATATTGAAGATGATTATAGTTGAATTTCGATTACGATTTGATTTAGTTTCCATTTTGACCAAATTTGGTTTTAGTTCAAACTCAATCGTGGTCAAACCTACTTCTAATTATCTTAAATATAATATAATAATAAAAAAATAAGATATATTGTGAGTTGAGAAGCTCAAAAGAGTCTTACTATCATACCTCTAGAGCTATTCTATCTTAATATAAAATTATTTTAAATAAAAATAATTTAACTGCATTGATGGATCTTTTAAATAAATATACTAAATCCACATGACACCATCGATATGATTAAAGACATTAAGTTATCTATAACAACAATAACAAGTCATAATATGTCAACAAACCGTAATGTTAGTTTTCATTTGTTTTAAAGTGTCTCATATAAGTCTTTGTTGAGACAACTAAACGTACATTGTTGTATCTTTTACATATAAGTGGTGGGGATACGTTGAAACGAGTTTGAAAAACTTACGATGATTTATTAAATTTTTTTATCATCTAAAATTTTAATTGATACCGTCACCACTCTCATATCACTAGCTTATTCATCTTCTTGTGATTATTCGGATTCGAGCCCAAATCCGAAAAAAGGATGTAAGTTTAAATGAAAATTAGAGACATAATTTGTCTTTCGTCTTTTGGGGGGAAATAAAATATTGGGCTAAAAGAAACATACTTCGGACCTGATCTAAGTTCCTTAGCTACATTCATAACTTCCCTCAGCAGAAGCTGGACTTTGCCTTATCCACGACTTCAGAATTTGATGGACCCTCTTTATTCCCATTCCTTTTTTCCTTTGTTTCCCCTCCTCCCTAAGTCTTCTCAGCATCTCTTGCCCGTAATAAGTAAGCGTAAGACCCCAAAAAGGGAAACAAAGGGAGAACAAAAAAGAGAGATCGAGAGGCAAAAGCGTCTTTGTCTCCTTCATTTCCTTCCGTCGAGATCAGAATCTCTCCTCATTCTTCTCACGGGTTGCCTCTCAAGCCATCGACCATCCTCAGGAGCTCCAAAGCTGAGGGCCCTCTAAGGAGACCTGCAGCTCCTCTCTCTCCCCACCTCCTTTGTTAACAAATAAAATTTGATTATAACAGTATTATTAGATTGTTGAGGAAAATAATTTTCTCTTTTATCTTCTTAACCTCTCTTATTTGTATAAATAGATCTTGAAGTAAAAAAAAATTAAATCATCATTCAATTCTCAATCTCTTCTCTTATTTTCTATAATGGTATCAGAGCACCACTCTCTTTAAGAGATATTATCCCACTTCTTCCTTTGCTGTCAATTCTTTCTTCTGTAATCTCTTTGTTGTCAAATGACAGTACTGTCATATGTCTCTCGTATTTGCTGTGGATATCCCTGTCTATGACCTCCCTGTCGTAGCAGCAGTATGCCTCTACCTCAGCACCCTTCCTCCTCCTCAATCGCAGTCACTGTTGCACCCTCCATGTCGCCATTGCAACCTCCTCTCCATTGTCCCTGATCGTGGGTGGAATCTGCATGTGAATGCGCGAGGAAGTGGGTGCTCCCTTTCGCTCTCCTCCTTCTTCTCCTCCTCTGCTACCACAACCATCTCCACCCTACTATCGCTCTCCCCCTTTTGTCTCGTGGGGCCGTCGGTGTAGTTGCTACTAACTCCGCCAGCAGCCTTCGTGAGGGCCATCTTCCACCAGATCTGTAGCTCCTCCTCTGCCCGCAGGACATCCTCAGGCGTCACCCTTCTCCACTCACGACAACCTCACATCACCGATCACAGTGCTCAAGCAGCAGAGGCGGCACACTCCACCTCTCTGCTCGATTGTGACAGGATCTCTAGATCTAGCAAGTTTTGCTCCAGTGCCCCTCTCAGCAATCGGCGACACCGTTGGAACCCATCACATTCGCTGCCCACAGCCAGTGCCTCCTCTCCAACCGCAACCCTCGATGCTCCCTCACAATCGAGTGGCCGATAGTATCTCTCGAGCCCATCATTAATTCTCCTGCTGCTCCTCTGCTACTGCCTTCTTCACCCGCCGCTATCCCCTGCTACTGTCGCCGGATCTGATCTCTGGCCAATCAGTCCTTCTAGCCGGTTGCCTGACTGCTGTCTCTTCTTCCTCCCCTTCTTTATTGTTCTGTCGGGCTACTCAACAGGCAAGGGAAGGCAGCAACTTCCAGTTCCCGCAAGTTGTTCAATCCCATGACAGATCTGCCACAAGCTGTTCTGTCGAGAGAGTGGTTGGTATTTTTTACAATGTCTTCATCGTCTACCTCTCACATTCCTGTCATTGTTCCCATAGGAAGCAGTAGCACTTCTCAGAATATAGGACTTGTCTCCATCAATGCTGCAGCACTCATCCATTTCAAATTATGCAAAGGAGAAACTATGCATCCTGGCATGCTCAATTTTCTAATCTTCTTTTTGGATATGATTTACTAGGTTATATTGACGGATCCTACAGTTGTCCACCGGCAATTATGAACATCCCAGGGCCTACAACTTCAGTGCTAAATTCGGAGCACAAACTATGGTTACGTCAGATCGTCTAATTCTTCAGGTGATTCAAGCCTCCGTCACTAGATCCGTCGCACCATTTATAATTTTCTGTGCTACTGCTATCGAAGCCTAGTGCAAGTTGCAAACTACATTGGCAAATCGCTCGCGCACTTGTATGCTCAGTCTCCTCTCTAATCTAATGAACACAAAATAAGAGGGAAGTACCATCACTAATTATCTCCAACATATTAAGATTATTATCGATGATTTAGCTTTAATAGGGTATAATTTTAGTGATGATGAAATTATTATCCACACCCTTAATAGTCTTAGACCTGAGTATAAAGAACTAGCAACAACAATAAGGGCTTGTGACTCATCACTATCATTTGAGGAGCTTTATGACAAATTGACTAACTACGAGGCATACTTGAAGTGCGAAGAAAGGGCGCTAGGACCTCCTATCACTGCTCAAGTAAGTCATAAATTTAAACAAAAGAACAATCAGTATTCCAAGCCTATCAACGGAAGTTTGGGCCAGGCACCGTCTTTCCACAACCCAAGTAGCAACTTTGGTTCCCCATAGCCTTAGCGTCCTGCTCCTATGCCTCAAGGTGGCAACATGAATTATCAATAGCCTTGACATCCTGCTCCTGTGCCTCAATAATGAATCGTTTGCCAGCTGTGTGATAAAATTGGTCACTTGGCCAAAATCTGTCAGTCTTGTTCTCGACCTTCAACTACCATACCTCAAGCGCACCTCACTACTACCCCAACTTCTGATTAGCATTCTTATATTATGGATTTTGGCACCTCCCATCACATCATCTTGGATCTCCAAAACTTGTCCCTTCATAACAGTTATGGACATAACGATGACAATGACATCATCATCGGTGATGGTAAGCGACTTCCCATTACTCATACAGGTTCCACAATGCTTAACCTGAATATTCTTAACTTTCCACTCCATGATATGATATGCGCCCCTCATATTAAATAGAATCTAATTTCTGTCTCCTAATTTTGTAAACAAAATAATACTTCCATTGAATTTTTTCTTAACCACTTTCTTGTTAAAGATCTAAGCACGGGGGCATCGTTAGTTTAAAGCCAGAGTAAGGACAACATCTACCAGTGGCCATTATTCTCTCAACCTATATCCTACTTATTTGTTGCTGCTCCAATGGATGTTTGGCATCAACGTCTTGGTCATCCTTCTTCCTAAACTCAACAAAAATTTTGCTCTTGTTATTCTCTTCCAACTTTTAGAGATAGCTCTATTTTTACTCATTGTGATGCATGTCTTAGAAATAAAAGTCATAGACTATCATTTGAAACCTCTTCTATCTCTTGCACACAACCATTCGAAATTCTTTATATTGATGTTTGGAGTCCTGCACCAATTATTTCATTTGACAAATACAAATTCTATGTTATCTTTATCGACTATTTTACTTAGTAGACTTAGTTTTATCCTCTTCAGTATAAGTCTGAGGTCTTCACAATCTTTATTACATTCAAAAAGACGGTGGAGAATATTTTTTAATCTATAATTAAAATGATTTATTCTGACGATGGGGGTGAATATCAAGCACTAACATCATGTCTATTAGCTTGTGGTATTTAGCACCTTAAGTCTCCCTTATATACTCCTCAACTAGTTGGCTCAGCCGAACGTAAACATCAACATATAGTTGAAACTGGCTCACACTTCTTCATCATGCCTCCATGCCAATAATTTTTTAGTTTGTAACCTTTTAGACTGTAGTCTATCTCATTAATCGCATGCCTACTCCAGTACTCCACAATCAATTGACATTTGAATAACTATTTCATAAATCCCCAAATCTTGAAAAGCTTCGAGTTTTTGGTTGTTTGTTATCCTTGGCTACATCTTTATGTATATCACAAACTAGCCTCAAGGTCGAAGCCCTGTACCTTCATTGGTTACTCTCTTGAACATAATGCTTACCGATGCTATGATCTTTTGACTCATAAAATGTTTGTGTCTCATCATATTGTCTTTGTGAAGTCCTCATTTCCATTTTACTAGTCCAAGTCTTCTCCTATACCAACTACTCCAGTGAATATACATTAATGGCACATGCCATTGTCTAATGCATCTCCACAAAAATCACTTACTCCATAAAACATACACGAGTAGAGTACTCCTCCAGTACAACTTCTCGCCCCCTTTTTTCCCTCTTCTTCTTCTACATATATATCTCCTGCTACTGACATTCAAACCTTAGACCTTCAGTCACTAGCATTTCCCTCACCTCAACCCAGTGGCACTACTGTTCCTCAATCCAACTCACCACGTTCTACTACTTCCCCAACACCCATTCCACCATCACCTCCTAAACCTCATAGATATCCTATGACAATGAGTTTTAAAACTAGTATCTTCAAACCACGTCAGGTTTTCGACCTCAATACAGTTGTGGCTCACTCTATTAAGTCCTATGAACCTACCATGGTCACACAAGCTCAAAAGTCCCCTCACTAGCGTAAAGCTGTGTGATGAATATGATGCTCTCCTTCATAACTCTACCTGGACACTTGTTCCATTTCATCCTGCACAAAATGTTATTAGGTGTAAGTGGGTTTTTCAAGTTAAGCGAAATCCTAATATGTCTATTGTCAAGTATAAAGCCCATCTAGTGGCCAAAGGCTTTCATCAATGTCCTGATGTTGACTTTACAGAGACATTCAGTCATGTTGTTACACCGACGACTATCTAACTTATTCTGAACTTGGCTGTCTTAAAAGGTTAGCATTTGCGATAACTTGATATGAACAATGCTATTTTATAAGGAACATTAATTAATGATATTTTCATGGAACAATCTCATAGTTTTCTTTATCCTTAGTATTCGTAACATGTATGTAAACTTAACAAAGCTATTTATGGACTTCATCAAGCTCCATGAGCTTGGTACAAAGAACTTGGCATTTTTTTATGACTATTCATTTTTCCAACTCTTAAGTCAGATACCTCCTTGTTTCTCCATCAATAATCTGACAGTATAATATATCTTCTAGTATATGTGGATGATATCACTATGATAGGTAATAACTCTATGGAAGTCAAAATGTTTATTCAGAGGTTGGTAGATTGATTTTCTCTCAAAGATCTTGGATCCTTAAATTATTTTTTGGGTGTAGAAGTAATGTCTATATCTTCGGGACTCTTTCTCTCTCAACGGAAGTATATTCATGACTTATTAGTGAAGACAAACATGAATAATGCAAAAGCTGTCTCCACTCCTCTCTCTCCTGATAAATCACTCTGGTTAACTAATAACACTCCTACTATGAATTCTATTCAATATTGACAAGTAATTAGCTCTTTACAATATTTAGCTCTCATTCGCCCAGATATCTTCTTTGCAGTTAACAAGCTATCTCAATTCATGTATAGACCATCTACCATACATTGGTCAGCAGTTAAACGAGTATTACAATATCTCAATGGTACTCTTGACTATCGCATATTTCTACATAAATACTCTCCACTTCAGTTTCATGCTTATGTTGATGCTAATTGGGCTAAAAACTTTGATGATCGAACTTTGACATCTAGGTATATCGTCTTCCTAGGAGCCAATCCAATTAGCTGGAGTTCCAAGAAACAAAAGATAATTGCTCGATCAACCACTAAAGCTGAGTATCGCTCTATCACCACTACTACTACGTAACTTAACTAGGTGATGAATCTACTTAAGTAACTTAATATCCACTTTACTACTACTCCTACTATTTACTATGATAATGTCAGAGCTACCTACTTGGTGTCAATCCAGTTTTTCACTCTCATATGAAACATATAGCAATTGACTTTCACTTCGTCTAAGATCAAGTGGTCAATCATCAATTACATATTTTTCATGTTTATATGACAGATCAATTAGCGAACTCTCTCACAAAGCAATTATTTTCATTACATAGGTCCAAGATCGACGTCCTTGACAATAACTCAATCTTACGGGGGCATGTTAATAAATAAAACTTGGTTGTAATAATATTATTAGACTATTGAGGGAAATCCTTTCCTGTTTGTTTTATTAACCTCTCTCTTACTTGTATAAATAAGTCTTAAAGCAAACAAATCAAATCGTCATTCAATTCTTAATCTCTTCTCCAATTTTTCTATCACCCCTCCCTCTTCCTCTGCTACTTCACCACCCCTTGCTCCACCTTCCCATGCTCCCACGCAGGCTCCTCTGGAGCCGGTGGTGGTGACTTTGGAATACCAGAGGAAGGTGGCCAAGGAGCTGCAGGACTACTTCAAGCAGAAGAAGCTTGAGGAGGCAGACCAGGGTCCTTTCTGTGGTTTCTTGAGCAAAAATGGCAGGTACTAGAGAATTGATGGCTTATGCCTTTTTCATTTTTAGACGAAAGATTCACCTCAACTATTTTATGAATACGTGGTTTGGACTTGGGACGTTGGATGACATGTAAGGTATTCCAAGATAGGATTGGTATATTTCAGGTGTTTCTTCGATTATGTAAAATTATCTGGATCAAATTCCTATAAGTTTAGGTGATTTATCGAGTCTTAATCCCATGAAGATGATATCAATTTATTGGACTAGTTGCATTAGTAATTTAGAGAGAGAGATCATTTTGATTGGAATAATTATAGCTTATCAATTATGTTTATCTAAAATTACTGATCAAAATATTTAAGTTAAAATTAATAATAATATATCTATTAGACCTCAAAATAATAGCATTATGTATATTAGAAATAACCCTCCATGATGTTTCCTTTGATCTCATCCATGAATAGTTATTTTCTACTCGAATCCTCGTATACGTTAATACTAAATCAGCTCTTATACTAATTAGTATGATCTAGGCCTGATGGGCTAACTGGTTTATCAATTTTATTGAACGTAAATTATTAACCAAAATACTTAACCTGAAGTTGATAATAGTATACCAATTAAACTCTTAGAGAATCTTAATTTTGCCCATTTGACATAAGATTAATCGGAGTGTTAAAAATGTCTTCAATTAAGTGTTTGACATCCTCGTCAAGGCCTAATATATCCTAAATCAAACTGTAGTATAATGCATGTGAAGCATAGCCTAGTGATAACTTTACGTCAAGCAAGTTACTCTTTTTACATATAATTCTTTTTCACCTGAGTCCCTTCATCATGCCTCGATACTAGATTGTTATGATCCATACTAGATGGGTTAATTGACCTGTCAATTTTATTGAACCCAATTTACTGATCAAAGTATTTAAACTGAAGGTGACAATAATATATTCATCAGATTTACAAGTCAAAAGATGTTGGTACACAGGAATTTATCAAATCGTTCACATAGTCTCATCCTTATTGCATGCTGTGACCAATTGGTTTACAGAAAATTTTAATTCTAGGTGCTGTTCAATCCATGAATTGAGTTCGAAATACTCCAACTTCTCCATGGTTTGCTTCCTGTTGTTGTTTTTGCTCGACAACGTTGGATGTTCTTTTATCACCTTCTTCTGCTTCGCCGCTACTTGTTTGCTTTGGGGTATGTTGTTCAGTGATCTTGCAGATGGTGTTTGGCTTTCTGTGTTTCCTTTACCTGTTTTTTTATTATAAACAGTACTAACAATTTGATTAATTCTAAACTGATGACCAGAAATGTATGTGCTCAGGAATTCATAGTATCGTCACATATTTCTTCCTTATGACGAACTGTGACGAACTGATTTTTAATAATTTTCTTTCTAGATGCTGTTCATTACAATTCATAAAATGAATTCATGGTATTCCATCAAGTTCTCCATTGATTCCTGTTGTTTGTTTTTGGAGAATGTTGGTGATTATCCAGTTTTGATTCTGTGCAACTTATTTGCTTTGTTGTTTCTTGTTTGGTGATGTTACATGTTTGTGTTAGATTATATAGTACTATTAAGATATATTATAAATTTGATTATGGTTATTAAGTTCAAGTATGATAGAAATAATTATGAGATAATGTTGATGAGAGAGACTCTTCTAATTATCATTATAGACCCTATGCTCTTGCCTATGAAAGGACAATATTTCTAGGGATGAAACAACTAGTTATTGAGATTACAAATATATTCTCAATTTTTCTTAATCCCTAATCTATAGCTCATAGGAGTCTTACGAAAGATAGGAGAGAAAAAAAATTACAAGTTTAACTTTTCTTGCATATCGACATCGTTATAAATTTTGGATCCAATAATATTGCACCTACAGATCAGATAAAAATCTTTTAAATGGCATCGAAAAGTATACATTGTATATTTTATTTATTGATATTTGATTTTAATTTTAGTATTAAAGTTTTTCGTATAACAAAAGCATAATCAAGATTTTTATTCTTATAATTAATATTAGAGTCATGTTTTAAAATTAAGTACCTTAGATCTATTTATTAGCATCATTCGCTTAAGAAAAATGTGTTATTCAGTTTTGATTTACAATGCTTAAACTATCTATTATTGTTATTGATATGCTTTTCTATGTAGTCTATCATATTACTTGCTTATGGTTAATATGAGGTTCTTTGTATTTGATCGATGGACCATCGTCGATAACTTATTGTTGGTGATAATATTGTTAAGGGTGACAACTACCAATAGTTGCTAGCCTAATCATGGGTAATGGTTGCTTAAGCAACGGAAGCATCATGGGGTGCACTAATTGGCAATGATTGCATGCATGGGTTGCCTATATGTAGTAGCCTTGCAACGGTCGACCTGCCTTGGTCATAGGCAGTTGTAGTAGTGTTGTTGCCTACGACGATTGTAGTGACTACAATAGTGCCACTGCGTGTGGTGGCTGCAGCAACGCAACCACCTACAATGATTGCAGTGGCTACAACAATGCCACTGTTAGTGATGGATGCGATAGTTGTAGCAATGCCATTATGGTGGCATTTGTTGGCTATGATAAGCATCAACTAGACATCAAAGTCGAACAATTGCACAAGCGAAAGCATGGGCACAACTATGCGTTGGGACAACTATAAGGGTCGATGAGCGATGTGTGTGCACAACTGCGAGTGGGCATGGTGGCACAACATTACGCGGCCACGATGCGGTCACCAGTTGGTGCACAGGCACATGTGGGTGTGACGATTGTGTGGTTGTCGATCAGTGCACAGCCGCACATGGGCACAATGACACGATGTGGTGACGATGACATCACTAGTCAACTATGTGAGAACAATCGCGCCATTACGGGCAATGCACAACCGATCGACAATTGGTGCATCACCGGTGAGACTTGTGTGCTTGGGCGAGGTGAAAGCAGTGATAATGGCTGTAAGAGAGATTTTAGGTTTTTTTAACTAAAAGAATATTTTTACATCTCAAAAATCAAATAATTCTAATCTATGTTCTTAAATTTATTATTTTTATTATTACCTTCAAAAATCAGAACTATTATATCTAACATAAAATTATAATTTTGCCCTTCCAAAATTAAGATTTCTCTTATGTCCTCAAATATAAAATTAATTAATTTAATATATTTTAATTAAATATTTTTATCGAACCTGATTATCATTGTATTTTGATTGTTTGATTGGATTTAGATTCGACTAATCAAATTTCGATTAAAGTCCAGGAAAGTCAAATTTTGATAATTTTTCACTTTGATCAACTTAATTGTGATGGGCCTAATTTAGTAGTGGTGGCCCAATTTAGTATCTCAATTAAATAGGATTGATAAAATTTAAGAAAATAAAAAATATAAAAATTACTATTTTCCTTTATAATTTTCTCATATGATATATTAATAAAAGTTCAAATATAATAATTAAAAATTTAATTATTATTCTTAGATATTTATTTAGCTATTCATATATATATTTAAAATTATAAAATAATATTTAACTTTTTACATAACTTTTGTTTTGGAGATAACTGATACAGAATTAACTACAATTGAGAAAAGACAAAACAACTAAGGAAGAATTTATATCATTGGGCTGGAGTTAAAATCATGCATCGAGCCAGAAGAATCGAGTGTACGCCGAGGCTTCAGACGATGTGATAGGATCTCGCTAGAGGTTTCTCAGGAGTTCGCTGATATGTTGCCGAAAGCTCGTCGAGAGTTTGCTGGAGGTTTGTCGGGAGTTCGTTGAAAGATCGATTAACGTGCCGGATAATAAAGATCGTGTGTTGTAATTAATTGTCTTAAGTGTTGTACTGAGCATTTTGATTTGAGTCCTAATTTGAGTTAGTTTTATAGAAATCCTACTAACTCAACTAGGAGCCAACTGGGTCCACTTTGGGTTTGATTTGAGTTCATGATAGAGCTCATTTTGTTGACCTGGAAAGGGGTCAATATAATGTACAGCTCAGGTACAAAACGATACTGAAAAGAACTATTTCTAGGTTTTTCAATGGTGGTACTATCGGTAGGTGATAGTAGTTCCACCCATGCGGCGATGGTACTACCCATGCAACGATGGTATTGCCCATGTGGCGGTAGTACTACCATCGCCTAGGTTTTTGAGTACCTGAATTTTTCGAAAAGGATTAAATTTTGGCTCTAATTTTTGAAGCCAATTAGAGTCTATAAATACCCCAAGTATTCTTGCATGGAAAAGCAAAAATGTATTAAGAAAGTAGAAAAAATACTTGGGTAAATTATATGAAAATTGATTAAGAGCTTTCCTTTGTCTTTCAAGTGAAAAGTGAGTTTAAGGGAAGGGTTGATTGAGTTGCAAAGGTTGATCTACTGAGCCTGAGAAAAGAAGAGTATAAATGTTGTTCTCTTGAGCCTGTAAAAAGGAGAAATGTGTGTAAAGGGGTGTTTGATCTTTGCCCATGAAAAAAGATCGATAACAGACATCGATTGACCTCGAGTGAAGAGGGATTAGGAGTAGACATAGGTCAAAGTTTTGATCAAACCACTATATGAGCATCTCTTCCTTGTCCTTCTTTCTATTTGCTCTTGATTCTAGTGGCTTATAATTAGTTCTAAGAAATTTTTTATTTTACTTCAAGCGAAATTTTTTGAATTGAGTTTTTCTTTTAATACTTGCACTAATTCACCCCCCCCAATGCCAACTTGATCCTAATAGTTGGTATCAGAGCCATATTCGACTTAATTGGATTAACACCCAAGTGAGTTTAATCGTTATTTTTTGGTATTAACGAGGGTCATTTCATCACACGTCCTTTTATATTCAATGGGATGGACTACACCTATCGAAAAACTATAATGAGAATTTTTTTGATTTCTATGAATTTTGAGTTATGAAATTTAGTTGAAAATGACTTTCAGAAGTCTTCCAATCCTATAAATAATTCGAATGATTATGAAAGAACGATGTGTTCCTTAAATGCCAAAGCTATAAATGATTTGTTTTGTACTTTAGACAAAAATAAATTTAATCAGATTTCTACTTATGATTCTGCTTTTGATATATGACACACATTAGAAGTCATACATGAAAGCACAGGTAAAGTAAATAAATAAAAAATGAATCACTTAGTACATAATCATGAAAAGATTTATAAAGACGAACATGATAATAACCTTCTAAAGAACATGAATGATTTGACACTGAGAATACAAGAACACCTTCCAAAGAACAAGAAAGACATTGAACTTAGAACAAAAGAAGATTCCTTTAATGAAACCTCGGGCAATGAGGACTATGATATTGATGTCAAAAGAAACTAAAAAACTCTTAAAAAATAATAAAATAAAATAATATATTAAAAATAAAAATGAACTCATGGAAGACAAAATCTCTTGCTGTGAACACAAGAAGTTGGGGCACTCTAAAGATCAAGAGGACAAATAAGAAGAAGTTACAAACTACGTGCTCATGACCATCAATGATGAGGTAAATGACTCTTTCGAAGCCTCTTTTACATTTAATGAGTTGCTAAATGCCTTCAATGAATTATTTAATGAGTGTAAAAAGATTAGTAAAACTTATAAATCAATCAAAATGGATCATGTATTACTTGTTAGTAAACTTGAAACCATGCAAAATGCATCCACACCATGCATTTCTTGCTCTAATTATGAGATGCTAAATATAACTAAAAAGGAAAATGTCATATTATGACAAATCTTAGGAAAGTTTAATATAGGCAATGTTAGGAAACCTCAGTGGGTGCATCACTTGTGCAGTGGAAATCAAAACAAAAACTAGTTTCTCATGCAGATCAAATCGTTGTGCAAAAAATTGGGGTCACGAAAAAAATCGTAAAAACCAAAAAATCACGATACGTGATAGATTATTTTACCTAGGGAGATCATATATCCTTGTATTTCAGATCCGGATGGAGAGGATGAAGGAGGTCGCGTCCTCATCTCTAGCGATATCCATACGATGGATTTCTGTAACAAAACTCCTCCAATCTGATCTCGCAACTCTTGTATAGAGGGAGTGAGTTTTCTCTCCTATTTATAGAGAGCCACCGAAAAACCCTAAGGCTCTTGCCTTAGTGGGTATTAGATCTCTATCCAATTATTCACTAATCTTACATTATTGGATCTCCATCTAATAATCTTCTTTGGCCTCTAATTGGGCCTCAATCAAGGAGCTCATCAGCATAGGATCTCATTTAATGAGAATATGGGCTAATTTGATCTCCATCCAATCTTCTATTCGTTAAAGCATCCATCATATATGTGTGACCCTCTTGGCCTGATATTGAGCTAGCAGTGAGTCACTCCCATCAAAACTCCTTCTGATATAATAAATTATTATCCCCATAATAATTCACTCGACTCATCGACTATGGACGTACTAGGCCATTACGCCATAGTCCCCAGATGGTACAGGGGGATCAAATCCGTCAGACCTGTCTGTCCATAGTTACTATGTATATATAATCCCTCATCCAACTAATATCCCACAGATCGTATATTGGACATGGTACTGTCAGGTCACCTACTGAATCAGTTTGTCTTGCTCTAATTAGATTCTACCTGAGAACCCTTTCTCTCTCAATCCAAATGACCCTGGCCAAGGATTTGTCTGAGCAAGCACATATAAGATATTTCTCTAATGATACCGAGAGTGGATGATCCTCTATTGACACTCAGTTCCCTTCGTAAGGTTGACTACTAATCCCAATAACCAGTTATACTAGATTGATACTTTCTAAACTTATAAGATTAGCGTCAAAGAAAGGAGTACTCATAAAAGACATCATTAGTGTCTCAAGTCAAAGGACCATATACACAATTGGGACTATGGAATCGTTGTCTAACATTAGATATCATCAACCATACAATATTTCATAAGCGGATCAATCAGTGAACTCATTCTCCAATGAGTGCTTGTACTATATCCTTAGTGTATCCACACAAATGGCTATGAGACCAGCCACCTCCATCATATAGACGGGTATATAGTACATCGGTCTGTCCGGTTATCTCGATGTCCCTCTCGAGTAACCTATGATTGGGATTATTCAGGATCTGTGTTTAAAGGTAAATCGATCTCATTATCATGATCTTATCATGATTGGATTCCCATTGTATAGAACTAAGGATATCACAATATATATCTGCAACAGATAATATAATATGATAATATACCAATATTAATCAAAAGTAAAAAGATCATGGAGTGTGTCACACATACCATCACTCACGTGATTGGCTTGCAGGGCACCTGTAACTAGCAATCTCCCACTTAACCTAAAGCCAATCGCCTATGTATCTGATCCCCATCAAACCCTTATGACGCTCAAATACAATCTGAGCAACGACTACGTCAATGGATCTACAATGTTATCTTTGGATGGAACTTTTTCTACTACTATATCTTTATGGGTTATGATCACTCTAATCAATTGGAACCTCCTCAAAACAATTCTGATGAGACCTAGGTTTCCTTGTTAAAGCTATTACCCTATCGCTGTTACAATATATGAGAATCAGCTTCACGCTACTTGGTACAACTTTGAAATCCCTGATGAACTTCTTAATCTATACCCATTCTTTTGTTGCTTCTGTTGTAGTAATGTATTTTGCCTCTGTGGTCAAGTCAGCAGTAGTATCTTACTTGGAACTCTTCCAGCTTACTGCTCCTCCATTCAAGGTGAAAGCATATCCTGAGTTTGACTTGCTATCATCAATGTTGGACTAGAAACTCGAGTCCGTGTAGGGCTCAGCCTGGAGGCTACCTCCTCCATATACCAGTAAAAGATCCTTAGTCCTTCTAAAGTACTTAAGGATATACTTTACTGCCTTCTAGTATTCTAAACATAGATCTACCTGATACATGCTCATAACACTCAGAGCATGTGCTATATCAGGCCTGGTACATAGCATAGCATGCATGATAGATCCTATCGCTAAGGCATAAGGTATCTTATCCATGTCTGCCCTTTCTTCAGGAGTCTTTAGGGACATACTCCTAGAAAGTGTTATTCCATGTCTCATTGGTATGAGACATCTCTTGGAATTCTTCATGTCAAACCTTTTGACAATGGAGTCTATGTACCTAGACTGGGACAAGCCAAGCATCCTCTTGGATCTATCTCTATAGATCCGGATCCATAAAATATAGGATGCTTCCCCTAAGTCTTTCATGGAGAAGTTTCTGGATAACCAATCTTTACTATGGAGAGCATTCCTACATCATTCCCAATGATTAGGATGTCATCCATATACAATACCAAGAAGATGATAGCACTCTTACTTACCTTCCTATACATACAAGGTTCATCTTCATTCTTAACGAAGTCACAAGATATGATCATCTCATCAAATCTTATGTTCTAACTTTAGGAAGCTTGCTTTAGTCCATAAATGGACTCGAGCAACCTACATACTTTATTTAGACTCTCTCTTGGATACAAATCTCTCTGGTTATATCATATACACCTTCTCCTCGAGGTTACCATTGAGGAATACCATTTTGACATCCATCTGTCAGATCTCATAGTCGTAGTGTGCTACAATGGCCAAAAGAATTCTAACATACTTAAGCATGGCTACAGGTGAAAAGGTTTCATCATAGTCAACTCATTGTCTTTGACGATATCCTTTAGCTACTAGTCTTGCCTTATAGGTCTCTACCTTTCCATCTACTCTAATCTTCTTTTTGAAGATCCACTTATAACCGATGGGTATGATACCCTCAGGTGTATCCACAAGGTTCCAAACCTTGTTAGAGTACATGAAATCCATCTCAGAATTCATGGTTTCTTGCCACTTCCCAGAGTCTATACTCACAATAGCCTCCTCATAGGTTTAAGGAATAACATCCTGAGAGTCCTCTCTACTAATATGTCCTACATATCTTTCAAGAAAGTAAGATACTCTGCTAGATCTACGTAAAGTTGGAATTTTTAGGTTAGGTATATGAACAAACTTAGTCTCTGGAATATTACTTGAGCTAGGTTCTCCACCCTCGCTTAGTTCTATCTCACTCCCACTATTTCCACCAAGAATATGTTCCTTCTCAAGGAACATAGCTCTCTTGGCAACAAAGACCTTTCAGTCTTCGAGATGATAGAAATAATATCCCAAAGTCTCCTTAGGGTATCCCATAAATGTGCACCGTTCGGTCTTCGATTTTAACTTGTCAGGATTGTGTCTTCTAACGTAAGCAAGATAACCCCAAATCTTAACTACCTTAAGATTGGGCTTGTTTCCTTTCCATATCTCATATGGTGTAGATACTACCGACTTTGATGGAACTCTGTTCATAAGGTAAGTTATAGTCTCTAGGGTGTATCCCTAGAATAAGATAGGTAGGCCAACAAAACTCATTATGGATTGCACCATATCTAACAGTGTGCGATTCCTCCTTTCTGATACACCATTGAGCTAAGGTGTATATGAAGGTGTCCACTAGGATATAATCTCATTATCCTTGAGGAAATGGGTGAACTCCATACTCAAGTACTCTCCTCCTCGATCTCATCGAAGAATCTTAATACTCTTTCTAATCTAGTTCTCTACTTTATTCTTATATTCCTTGAATTTCTCAAAGGCCTCAAATTTATACTTCATCAAGTATACATGTCCATACCTAGAGAAATCATCAGTGAATGTAATAAAGTATGAGTAACCACCTATAGCCTGAGTCGATATAGGACCATATACATCACTATGTATGAGTTCCAATAACTCAGTAGCTCTCTCTCCAATTTCACTAAAAGGAGAGTTGGTCATCTTCCCATGAAGGTAAGATTCACAAGTTATATATGACTCATAGTCAAATGGATCTAAGTATCCATCTTTCAGCAACTTTTGAATCCTTTCTTCATATATATAACTTAGCTTATAATGCCATAGATATGCATTATTCATCTCATCTCTTTTCCTCTTAGATATATTTATATTCATGATGTGTGGAGAAGTGTCTAACACATATAAGCCATTTATAAGGGTCCCTCTAGTGATGATCTCATCATCCATAATTATTGAACAATAATTATTCTCAAAAACTAATTTATATCTATTAATTGTCAATTAAGAGATGAAAATAATATTTTTGGTAATGGAAGGGACAAAATAGCATGCATCTAATGCAATAATAGCTCCACCAAGCAGATATAGGATGACCTCCTCAACAACAATTACAGCAACTCTTGCTCTATTATCCATCTTGAGGTACATCTCGTCTCTGGCTAATCTTTTAGGTCTTGCCAGAACCTGCAACGAATTGTAGATATGATAAACACTCTTGGTATCCAATACCCATGTGTTATCATGAAAATCTAACAAGTAGAGACTAATCAGGAATATACCTGAAGCTTCTCCAAGCTTCTATTTCGCCTTATCTATAAGGTAGTCCTTATAATTCCTCTTTCAATGCCCATTTTGGCCATAGTGGAAGCACTATCCTTTGTCCTTTGTCGAGTCTTTCTTGGCAACCTTTGCCTTACCAAGTCTTTGTTTGCTCTTGCCCTTCTTAAGGGTCTTACTAGCCTTCCTTTTCTTATTGGTCTCACCAATATAGAGAACTGGCTTCTTTTTCTTGATGATACTTTAAGCTTCTCTCAACATATTGAGGAGCTCAGATAGAGTCACCTCAAGCTTATTCATATTAAAGTTAATAATGAACTATAAAAAGAAATCTGGTAAGGACTGAAGTATAAGATCAACACATAGGTTATCCTCTAGGACTATCTCTAGACCTGTGAGTTTCTCGATCCACTCTATCATCTTTAGGACACGGTTCTCAACCAATATCCCTTCTGTCATCCTGGCTTAGAAGAGTCTCTCAGATATCTCATATCTTTGAGTTCTTATCTGTTTCTCAAATAGCTGACGGAGATTAAGAAGGATAGAATCTACATCCATATTTTCATGTTGCCTCTATAATTCAGGAGTCATGGAGGCCAACATATAATATTTTGCTAATTTGAAATCATCTATATACTTCACATGGCGAGCAATCTCATCCTCGCTTATTCCTTCTTCCAGCGTGGGTATCAAGGATGTATGTGATTTCTCTATAGTGAGAACAATTCTCAAATTACGGAGCCAATCTATGTAGTTTGGACTAGTGAGGCGATTAGCATCAAGTATGCCATGCAGGAGGTTTGCGAGCGACATGTTTCTAACAAAACAAGATATAGCAAAAATATAAAACATATAGATTTTACAGAAAATACTAATTAAGATATAGATTTCTATCTTAATATACTCCTACTATTTTTTTAGCGAATTACGCGACACCCTCGACATATGAGTCAGAAGTCAACTCTTACCAATCACAACTGGCATCTAAGTACAACATTGAGGGACTCGACCAATTACACTAAACCCAAAAGGTAGGTAACTCTTGCCAATCACAACTCCTTATGATTCCCGTCATGTTTGGCCTCCGAATTATCATGGTCTCGACTGCTTGACCAACCATAAAGTTCATTTAAGTCATCACCATTATTACAAGATGAGTCTGATTCGATGAATATGATCTTGACTGCTTGACCAAGTCATACCATGTTCTCAGGTCACCGGTGACATCTATATGTCATAGGCAAGAACTCGATCACATAGATAGGTGAGCCTCGAGTGACTCGACCAACTCAACTTATGTCGTAATTCAATTTCTTCATATAATAATGGAAGGCCACATGGGTCAATCTTATTACCTCATGCTTACCGACTTAATATTATCATAGAAGGGGTTTTCGTTTTGTATCGGTCTCCTAATATATCATGTCACACATATACATATTTAATATATATCTATATCGCATGCATATATATATATATATACATATATCTAGTTGGTGTATTACACATCACATATGTAAGCTATACCGGATAATCATAAGCAGTCACCCAATATGATTAAGCTTGAGCCAATGGGCCTAATCATTCACAATAGGATCTATATATGCATCGACGCATCTCCATGCCTTGTGATTATTGATATCGTCATCATTAGTTCCATCAGATTGTCACATCATCATGTGGCATGATCTCCTGCCATGGCATCGTGGGTCCCACTATCACCTTCATGCTCCCACTGCGCCTCTCCATATAATTATAAATAATTATAGGCATGCAGACCCGATAATAAACGAGAAAAACAAAAGCTCGCAAGCCCCAATAATAATAATAATAATAATAATAATAATAATCATAATTACACACATCACAACACATGGCTCATGATCATCCATCCAGATCATACATCACATCATATGTAGGATTACTAGACATATAATAATTAATTAAAATACTTAATTAATTATTTTTCTAAAAATTATGATATGCTTGAGATTTTCAGAATTGTCAAGGGTATTTTTATAATTTTGGATGAGAGGATAATCCTTAGAATTTTTAAAATTATTGAGGGTATTTTTAAAATTGTATGCATAGGACAGACCTCAAAATTTCTTAAATTCTAAGGGGTAAGATCGTCCTTTTCTCAAAAAGATGCCCTACCCTTCCAGCACCCTCATTGTGCCACTACCACGCGCCCTTGCAGTGGCGCCTTGATGGCGGTAGCCCCTCGCTTGCTCGCTCTGGGTGGCACCTCCACAGTTCCGCCCCTCTGGATTGGCGGCGGTGCTACCCTGCTAGCGGTTGGCGGCCTGCGATGGTGCTTTTGCTGCGGCGCCGCCTGGGGTAGCTTGCTGCGTCTGCCACCCCTTGCTGGCCTCCCTTGTCGTGCCCTCAGAGGGCCTTGGCCACAGTTGGCTACCCCTTGTAACCGACCTGGCTGTGGGTGGCCGGCCTTGCATGGGGGTTGGCCGTGGTTGGCCGCCCCTCCTCCTCCTTGCAGTGTTTGTTGCAAAAACGCAGCAAGAACGTGTAGAACGATTCTACGCGATTCAATCTCATCACACGCAATTTAAAACTAATCTTTCACATGAAAACCTTAGCTCAGATACTATTATTAGGAAACCTCAGCGGGTGAATCACATGCACAGTAGAAATCAAAACAAAAATCGGTTTCCTATGCATATCAAATCATCATGCAAAAGATTGGGGTCGTGAGGAAAATCATAAAAACTGAAAAACCACGATGCGTGAGAGATTGATTTTACTTAGGGAGATCGTATATCCCTATATTCCAGATCTGGATAGAGAGGATAAAGAGGTCAAGCGTCCTTCTCTCTAGCGATATCCACACAATGGATCTCTATAGCAAAACTCCTCCAATCTGATCTCGCAAGTCTTGCACAGAGGGAGGGAGGAGAATAGGAGGGGGAGGCCAAAGCTACAGCCTATCAACCATGAGTTTCCCTTCCTATTTATAGAGAGCCACCAAAAGACCCTAGAGCTCCTGCCTTAGTGGGTATTGGATCTCCATCCAATTACCCACTAATCTTGTATTATTGGATATCCATCCAACAATCTCCTTGGGCCTCTAATTGGGCCTCAATCAAGGAGCCCATCAGCACAGGGTCTCATCTAATGAGAATAAGGGCTAATTGGATCTTTATCTAATCCTCTATTTGCTGAAGCATCCACCATATGTGTGTGACCCTCTAGGCTTCGAGCTGGCCATGAGTCACTCCTATCAGAACTCCTTCTGAAATAGTGAATTATTATCCCCATAATAATTCACTCGACTCATCGACTATGGACGTACTAGGCCACTACGCCATAGTCCCTAGATGGTACAGGGGGATCAAATCCATCAGACTTGTTTGTCCATAGTTACTATATATCTATAATCCATTATCCAACTAATATCCCAGAGACAATATATTGGACATGGTACTGACAGGTCACATATGAAATCAGTTTGTCTTGCTCTAATCGGATTCTATCGGAGACATCATTCTATCTTAATCCGAATGACCTTGACCAGAGATTTGTTTGAGCAAGCACATATGAGATATTCCTCTCATCATACCAAGAGTGGATGATCCTTTATTAACACTCAATTACCTTTGTAAGGTTGGCTACCAATCCCGATAACTAGTTGTACTAAATATGAAACTTTCCAAACCTGTAAGTCTGACATCAAAGAAAGAGCACTCATACAAGATATCCTTGGTGTCTCAAGTCAAAGGACTAGATACACAATTGGAACTATGGAATCACTGTCTGACATTAGGTATCATCAACCATACAATATTCCATAAGCAGATCAATCAGTAAACTCGCTCTCCAATGAGCACCTGTACTATATCTTTAGTGTCTTCACATAAGTGGCTATGAGACCAGTCGCCTCCATCATATGGACGGGTATATAGTACACCGAACGATGTCCCTCTCGAGTAATCTATGACCAGGATTATTCAAGATCTGTGTTTAAAGGTGAATCGATCTCATTATCATGATCTCATCATAATCCGATTCCCATTGCATAGAACCAAGGACATCAATATATATATATATATATATATATATATATATATATATATGCAACAAATAATATAACGTGAGAATATGCCAATATTAATCATAAGCAAAAAGATCATGTAGTGTGTTATACGTGTTCTCACTTACGTGATTGGCTTGCAGAGCACCTGTAACTAACAGGCAATATATCTCTAAATATGATCCTTAGCCATAGGAGTCATGTTCATAGAAAAAAAAGTATTGGCTTTGTGAGTAACACTCAACAAAGGACACACATTACACTCTTTACTCGAAAATAAATATATTTTTTATGGTGGACTTGGACTTTTTTTGATAGAACCCAATATGATTTTATCATGGATGCAGATGAAAAAGGGGGATAAATGATCACTTCGAGAGGATCAGACCTCTATGATCACTTCAAGGGGATCTGCCTCCTTGATCTCTATATGGGATCGACCCTCTTAGGGTTCTGCCTATTGGCTAAAACTCATATTTTTTTATTCCTCACTTGATAAAAGAGTTTACACCATTATTTATAGGGCTCTACCAAGAGTCTCTCTAGGCTTAGATTTAGAGACCAATTAAACTTGGACTCTTAACTAACTGATAAAAATCAAATAAAGCTCCTAACTGAAATTAATAACCGACTCCACCCTAACCAAAGGTAATAACTAACTCTAACCAGCTCATAACTAACTCAATTGTGCTCACCTAACCCATAACTGACTATGACTGAACAGACCAACATGACTCAGTTTAAATTAGTTGGGAATCGATGGATCTGACCCTTTTAGGATCCTATCAAACCTACCATTCTTCAAATCAGCATTGTCCTTAAGGTTGAGTAGCATTAAATTTTAAAAATACTTCGGTCCAGGATATTTATCACGCATCAAAACCCTTTGATCGATCAAATAGGGTCTCTACTTGGCATAAGCAATGGGTCGATCTTCTAGTGCAGCAGTTATTGTATTCTTTTGAGGACCCCTTTTTATCTGATAGCCAGTGGTGGTATCGTATCTTCCTTTGAGGATCGCTATTTCGAAGCCTTCCTGGGGTATTAAAAAGAAATTGATAAGTACTTATTTATCCTGTATAATCAAATTTACCCTTGAGCACTTGTTATCATAAATTAGGATTCCCCCATTAACAATCTTGTCTTCGAATTTGGCACAACCTTCGTGATCGGACTCCATATTATTAATTTTTTATTCTTCATTAGTTGGTTCAATCGTCAGAAGTTTGTTATAGCCTTCATAATTAGGCTCTAAATTGTCAGTTTTTTATTCCTCTTTAGTTAACTCGACCGTCAAAAGCTGCTCTTTTATGTTGACCACTTTAAAGTCCTCCTTTATTGATGTTTTCTATTTATTGAAGCTTCTATTCCTACAAGTGTCCATATTGATCTTTCCTTCATGCACGGTGGTGAATGATATAGCTACCATCATGGTGTGAGAATAGTGAGCTTTAACTTCGCACCGACTCTCAGGATTAAGTCCCTCAATAAATTTTCTCACTAATTATATCTCGGACCAATCTCGGGTTTGGTTCGACAAGTGCTCAAATCTACTCTGGTACTCTTGTACTATGAAAGTCTAGTAGATTTTGGTGAGCTGTCCATTAATGTTCTTGTACTCTAACTGTCTGAAGCGAATCAGGAGCTATCTCTTGAACTATCTTCATGAAGGGACTCTATGATAGGTCTCGTACAAATCATACCACTGGATCATATCACCTTTGAGTTGAGTGGAAGCTATCTCCACCATGGATTTCTTAAGAGTCCTATAAAAATTAAAAAAAATTAGCACGTAAGATCTAGCCGATTGGGTCTCCATCTTCCCATCTGGGAAACTCCATATATGGGCATCCTGTGTCTTGCCATCAATCATATTTTTTAGATTTATTCCCTTTGAGATTTAAACTTTTATCATGCTATATTTGTAGGGGTTCCCTGATAAACTTATTTTAAACTCATTGAAGAATATTTGCAGTCTATTCTCCATATGGGCTTTGAAGGCTTCAAATCTCACATCCATTGGTGTTTTCTACTAGAATGAGATCGTCGAGGCTGCAACGACAAAGGCAATGATAGGATGAGGCGTCATTGATGGTAGTAGAGGAGGATGCAGGGGAGGCAATGGGTAGCAGCGGTAAGCGACAAGGGAGCAGTGATGCTGCCAGTGGCAATGACAAAGAGATGGAGGGACAGTAGTGGGTGGCAGTGACGAGGGCTACGATAGGGGATGGTGAGGGCTATAGTAGGGGACAACAGCGTGGCTACGTGGTAGGTGAGGCTGCGATTGAAGAGGAGGAAGGCATCGACAGCAAGCAGCTGCAGCGACTGCTAAAGAGGGAGATGGCACAGTTGGGAGCAACTATGGCAGCAAGCAGGTGAGGCAGCAATAAGATGGCAGTGGTAGGGGAAGCATGAAGGAGGCAGGGGAAGGAAGAGGTAGCGACAACAGTAACAAGGGCTGTAGTAGGGGAGGCGAGTTGTTAGTGATTGATGGGGGTGCCATCGATGTAGTTAGGTAGTGAAAAGTAGTGGCGACAGTGGAGGAAGGGTAGAGGTTAGAAGCAGCTGCAGTAGTAAGCTTAGGAAGCAGAGATGAGGTGTTGGCGATAGAGGAGCAGTAGGGACATTGGCGATGGGCGTGGGAGGGGTAGCGATTGGAAGATTGGAACAGAGAGCAGGGGAGAAAGATGCTGGTGACAAGGCTGGGCAGCGATAGCAGGGATCCGACGAGCATCGTGGTGTCATCGGGCAGAGGAAGGAGTGGGAAGCAGTAGTAGGGGATGCGATAGTGTCCAGGAAGGTGTGACTATAACAAGATAGGGGAGAAGGCAAAGGAGGCATCATTAGAGGCAACAGGAAGTAGCGATAGTTGGCAATGGTGGCAGGCGAGGAGATGAAGAGGGCAACTATAGCAAGCAGGCTATGCACTATAGTTGGAGGGAGGAAGGCGTGGCTATAGCGGGATAGGGGAGAAGGCAGAGGAGGCAACATCAAAGGCAACTTGAAGCAGTGGTGGGTGGTAGCGGCGACTGGTGATAGGTGGCAGTGGTGAGGGCTGGCAGCAATGGTGACACTGCCAGTAGAGGAGGAGAGGAAGATGGTGGTCAGTAGCAGTGGCAGGGAGGAGGGGAAGGAAGCAGCGTGTGAAGGGGTTGAGGGCAGCAGCGATGGTAGAGGCGGCTGAGGCTACTGTTGAAGAAGGCATGGCTAGAAGGAGCGACTGAGCAGTGAGTTGAAACAAAGATGGCAATGCTAGATCCGCAAAAAAGTATAGTTGGCGGCTGATAAAGAGGAGTGGAGGAACAATGGTGGCTAGTGGTAGTCCTTTGGGTAGGATGATATGGCCGAGTTCAATCTTTTTGCCCTGTTCCTTCTTTTTTTTTTATGAAATCTATAATGAAGATGATTATGGCAAGGTCGCAGGGGAGGTAGATGGAGATGGCAATGACTAAAGAAGGCAACAATGGCAGTAGTTGTTGTAGAGGAGGATGGGAGATAGCAGCGGTAGGTGGCAGCAACAAAAGACAGCGACGATGACAATAACGGTGTTGGTGGTAATTACAAGGGGAGCGACTACGGGATCACAACAGGAACGCCAAGGATCACTGCTCTGATACTAGTTGATAGAACCTTATAGGATTATATTGTGGATGAAGATGGAAAAGGGAGATAAACGATCACTTCGAGGGGATCTGCCTCCTTGAGCTCTATTAGGGATCAGCCCTCTTGGGGTTTTACTTATTGGCTAAAACTCATACTTTTTTATTTCTTGCTTGATAAAAGAGTTTACACCATTATTTATATGATTCTTCCAAGAGTCCCTCTAGGCTTGCACTCAGAATCTCACTAAATTTGGACTCTTAACTGATAGAAATTAAATAAAACTCCCAACTAAAATTAATAACCGACTTCACCCTAATTGAAGATAATAACAAACTCTAACCAACTCATAATTGACTCGATTGGGCTCACCCAACCCATAACTGACTCCGACTAAATTGACCAACATGATTTAGCTTGAATTAATTGGTAATCGATGGACCTGACCCTGTTAAGGTCCTATCAATTTTACTTATAAATGCTCATTTAGAAGGTATAGTCCACATAAGTTGGTTTAGGTTTCTAAAGGAACCATAAATAACTCAAAGCCATTAGTAAAAATGGGTAAAACGTTTCATGAGGTACCCAAAGTTAAATGGGTACCTAAACCAAAACCCTCTTCATTATAATTTTGTCTCCGAACAAAGGCTAGAAATATAAAATTGTATCTAAATAGTGGATGCTCAAGCACATGACTTAAGATCTAACACACTTTTCAACCTCACTAGTCAAAGCAATAAAAATAAAAAAAATATTTGAATCAAGATGATTGAATCTTAATGATCCTTGTTTCGATCATAAGATATTTTATTAAAAATGGTTCATGGTTATACAACTAATCTTAATTTTTTTTCAATGATGCATAACTAGAGCATGCTAGAACAAAAAATGAATTAGAACTAAAGAACCTTAGTTATTGTTAATAAGAAACTATCTACATTACCTTCATCAAAATTTTTCGAAAAACGATTTTGATGAATATCTTAGATGTGTTTTCATATGATGAGATGATATATTGGAGTCTTTACGATTTGAGATATGAAACAACCTTCATGACTCTTAAAAATATTTATCCAAACATACCACTTTTTGTATGAGACTAAGTTTTTTATTCTACGATTCTTTGTGGTTTTGACTAAAGGAAATATGTATTTATATAAACCACGATCTTTTAAATATTATTGGCTTATAAATGTTATGTTGGTTGATTTAAATAAAAAATGCTATTGTTGAATGATATGACTAAGTTTTATGTATTGGCTTGTAAAAGTTGAATGATGATTGATTGAAATGTTATGATAGTTGCATGTTAGATGGGTTACATGTTGTATGCTGAATGTTAGATTATTCTTGAACTGGGGCTTGAAATAAAATAAAGTAAATAATTTTTTTAAAATGAGCATGGTAACTCATTGCACCAAAATTAAAGAGTTCGACTCACTTAAAAAGGAAAAATAGTTGGAATTAAAATAAATCAAAGCTTTTGTTTGAAAATATTTTATTGTAATGATCTTGATTATTTCTTCTGAAATGAAACTTGATTTTTTGTTTTAAACAACAATACATAGATTTGGCATTAAAGATAAATAAATTTTTGTATAAAATAAATTACATAAATTGAAACATAGAAAATAGAATGCATTCTTCTTAAAAGTATCTCTATCAAGCTTTCAATAAGAGATAAAGTGATGAATCTATATATATTATTATTGTTAAATCTCTTGAACTATAAAAGTTATTTTGATGAATTAAATCTAAATGATTTATTTTAAATCGAATCATGAACTTTTATTTGATTTCTTGACATAAATTATCTTTTATGGCAATCAATTTTAACCTTTATGATTTCTTCTTTTTACTAAAAAGGATATTTATGATCTTGATAATTATAATTTGAGATTTTTAATCAAGATCATTCTTTTGGTTGATTAAGAAGAAATATCTAAATGAATTATATATCTTAAGATTTATCTTGTATGAATCAAGATTATTTATTATTTGATTTCCTAAGACTCATTTTCGTTATTTACTAAAAATGGGAGATTTGTTAAAATAAATAATGTCTTTTGGTACTTACTAATTGATCTTTCATATTATATCTTTAATGACATGATTTTCATCATATAATCTCTTTGTACTTACGGTTGTAATTAGAATATTAATTTAAAAGAAAAGATTTTGTACCATTTTTATAATAACAAAGGGAGAGAAAATTAATATTTTGTAATAAAATCATTAAATAAGGAACAATTTGATTAGAAGAAAATTAGTAATATTAAATGTTCTTAATGCATGAGTTTCTATCATATTTTTCAGATTTTTCATTTTTGTTAAATGAGCTTCTTCTTAAAATTTACATGAGATTATTTTAAATCTTCCAAATGCATGAGTTGCTATCACATTTTTGGGATTTCTTGTTTTTGTAAAATGAGCTTCTTCTTGAAATTTACTTGGGATGTTTTTAAATCTTTCAAATACATGAGTTGCTTCCATATTTTTTGGATTTTTCGTTCTTGCAAAATGAGTTTCTTTTAAAAATTTATATGAATCTTATGAATGTAGAAGATGATTCTTTCCTCTTCAAACATACAACTAGAAATATGATCTTTGATCTTTCAAGATGATTTTACATCATTCCTTTCTCTTAAAATTTACAAAAGAAAAAATGTGATTCAAGAACCTTTTATTATGCTTGATATGTGTTTCATGAGCTCTTATTCGAATCCTCCCTCTTAAATATTTGATTCTTGGATTCTTGGATTCTTGAGCTCTCTTTTGAATCCTCATGATTAATATTTGATTTTTGGATTCATGAATCTTTGATGCAATATTTTCAAATGAACCCACCCCGCCCGTGCCCGCCCCCCCCCCCCTCTTGATTTTTGATACTTGATTCTTTGATATACTTGACTCCTCCCTTGTGATTTGATTCTTGGACTATTCGATTTTTATATTTTTACAAAGAAGGAGAAAAAAAATTGATGTGATACTTGTAAATTGATTCTTTTTGTGATGAATAAATTCTCTCTTTTTCTTATTCTTATTTTATAAGGGGGAAAGATGGTATAATGACATATGATGAATGTTTATGATAAATATTCAAATATGTTATGAATATTTCTCCTTTTTGTTGATAACAAAGGGAAAAATAGTATGATTGATGGCATATGCTAATTGTTTTGTTTGAAAATTTTATTATATGATGAACATTTGTTTATAAATGGTGTGTTGAACATTTCTCATTTTTGTTGATGAGAAAGGGGGAGAAATGATATATTGATGACAAATGATTGATATTTGTGATAAATGTTCAAATATGAGTTGAACATTTCTTCTTTTTGTTGATGACAAAGGGGGAAAATGGTATATTGACGACACTTGAAATGTTTATCATATGAAATATATTTTGTTTGAAATTTTTATCATGTGATACCAAAAAGATGAATATTTGTTATTGAAAATTTTATCATGTATGGTATCATGGTGATGAATGGTTAAATTGTTAAAATTTTAATGTTTAGTCAATATAGTCAAAATTCTACCTTGAATTCAAAGGTGATTGGTTCTCTTAAATTCAAGTTTGTTCTATTTCAATTATGGTATAAAGATAGGGGGAGTTAACGTTAACTCTATCATCAATTTGTTGTCATCATCAAAAAGTGGAAGATTATTGAATCTCGGATTTTGATGATGAAATCAATTGATGGATTTATGATCTAACTTTTTTGTAGGAGATAAATGATGCAGGATTAGCTACGACTGGGAAAAGGCAAAACAATTAAGGAAGAATACATCATTGGGCGGGAGTCAAGATCATGCATCAAGCCGAAAGAATTGGAGGTACATCGAGGCTTTGAACGATATGATGGGAGCTTGCTGGAGGTTTGCTGGGAGTTCGCCGATAGGAGATCCGTAACTTGCTAGAAGAATGCCAAGAGTTCATCGAGAATTCGTCGAAAGATTGATTCATGTGTCGGATAATGAAGATTGCATGTTGTAATTATTTGTCTTAAGTTTCATAGTAAGCATCTTGATTTGAGTCTTAATTTAAGTTAATTTTGGAGAAACCCTACTAACTCAATTAGGAGCCAACCGGGTTCACTTTGGGTTTGATTTGAGTTCATGATAGAGTTCATTTCGTTGACCTGAAAATGAGTCAACATAAGGTACAACTCGAGTATGAAATGGTACTAAAAAGTACTATTTCCAGGTTTCCCGATGGTGGTATTATTGCTGCCCAGGTTTTCAGGGTGCCAGCGATAGTATCGCTCGTACTCGGATTTTTTGGAAAAGGGTTGAATTTTGGCTTTAATTGTTGAAGCCAATTGGGGTATATAAATACCCCAAGTATTCTTGAATAGAAAAGCAAGAAAGTGCTAAGAAAGTGGAAAAATTACTTGGGTAAATTATATAAAAATTGATTGAGAGATTCCTTTTGTCTTTCAAGTGGAAAGTGAGTATAAGGGAAGGTTGATTGAGTCATAAAGTTTTATCTCCTGAGCCTAAGAAAAGGAGAGTGTAAAAGTTGTTCTCTTGAGCCTGTGAAAAGGAGACAGGTGTATAAAGGGGTGTTTGATCTTCAGCTATGAAATAAGATCGATAGTGGACATCGGTTGGTCTTGAGTGAAGAGGGATTGGGAGTGAACATAGGTTAAAGTTCTGACGAACCACTATAAAATACTATAAGCATCTATTCCGTCTTCTTTCTTTTTACTCTTGATTTTAGTAGTTTATAACTACTCTAGGAAAAGCTCAAACTTCTCCATTTGATTTTAAATCATTCTCTAATTTACTCTTAACGAGTTCCAACTAAAAATATGTTTGACTTCCATTTTACTTCAAGTGAAAATTTTTGAACCGAGTTTTTCTTTTAACACTTGCACTAATTTATATTGGTAACTATTATTTATAAATCATATTAGTAACTAATTTATCCCTAGGCTTTTACTACCAAATTAGCTTAGGATAATAAGCTTATAAGGTGTGAACTACAATAAATATTTAATATTTATAAAATATTTTAAATTATATTTTATATCATTGTATTAGTTTTCTAGTCGTTAATGTAGCCTAAGCCAATAACTTATAGAATTATATTAAAAATTAACCCTAAATTATATTAAGAAAAATAATGTTCCTAATAATATATATAATTTGGAGATTTAGATAATTCCAAAAAAGAATCTATTTCAAGTAATTATATAATGAAAAAAATGATAATGTTTTAGATATTCCTATAGTTTATGGTTGTATACCCAATGGTAATAACACTATTCCATAAGGATGGTATCAATCCTCCATAATTAATTTTGTGTGAACAATAGATTTGTCAATATTTCACTCAAAAGTTAAATAGAGAAAAGATCAATAGTTTAATATTTATTAAAAACTTAAAGTATTAATATTATTTAATTATATTATATTGGTACTTTTTTTATTATATTCTTATAAATATTTTTTAAGATTAAATTATTATAAATAGTTTAAACATATGTAATTTACATTGGGTGTGATAAACTATTTGAAATGATCACATACACTACTATTGTAAGTTATATGAAACAATTAATTGAGACCAATAACCATGGTATAAAAACTTAAATTTATAATAATTGCTAATAATATGTAGACTTTATTATACTATATAGCTAGAGCACTAAAATATTTAAATATTAATATAAATTTACTAGATAAGTCAGCAGATATATTAATAAAAATAACTTAAATTCAATATGATAATATTTGAGGAATTCAAGATTATACTTTCAATATAGCTGATAAAATTGTAAGATCAAGAACATTGAGAATGAATATAGTTGAGTCTTTTCTCATATAATTTATTCTTAATTCTATTTTTATTTAATAAATTTAAAATTTACTATAATAAAATTAAGGATAAGTGAAACTTAAAGTTGACTAATATATGTGTTTAGGAAGAATTAAGACTAAGTAGGAAAGTCTTATAATATTTTGGGTATTACTTATGAAATAGGTAACAATAAAAGGTTGAAGCATAATTTATCAAATAAATCAACTGAGTTTATAAATGTTATATAAACTCATAAAAGAAAAAATCTTTATAGTAAATTGTTACTTCTATGGAAAGGAAGGTCATATAGTGAAGGACTGTAAGGTTTTAGTTTGAAAGAGAAAGGTATAAGTCTAACCTTTGCATATTTTGAATCAAATGTTAAGAAAGCCCTAATCTAATACTTGATGTATTGATTTTGATGCCTGAACTTATATTATTAATAATAGATATTTATTTTAATATGAAAATTAAAAAGAGTACAAAATATTCATTATTCTGGGGAATCATATTTTGATCTTTGTTGTTTATGCCTTGAAGGATCTTGAGAATGCATGTTATGTTCCTACAATTCTAAAAATTTTAATTCTTTATCTAGAATTATCAAGATATTATTTTTGTTTGGTGGAGGTAAGCTTATCATGATTTAACAAAAGTTAGTTTTTCTTTTAATTCTATATGGTGGTCAATATAGAATCAGAGTGAATTTTGAGTTTGCAATAATCCTATAATCAAATATTGGAATGAAACATAGTTTCGTGGACTTCTTGATATTATATAGGCTTGCTATTATGAGTTACTCCATGTTTTTTATTTCATTAGACAAAAATATTATATCACTTATATAGATTACCTATTGAGATATAATTATCTAAGGTCTCATGTTATTGACACATTTCAGTGTATATATATGAAATCAAGAGACAATTAGATTGTAAAGTCAAAATTATTAGATTAAATAATATTGAATCTTGAATTTTAATAATGAAATCAATTGATGGGTTTTATGATCTAATTTATGTGTTAAAGAAAGTGATACATGATTAACTGCGATAATAAAAGGGCATTATAATCATATATTGGGCCGAAGTCAAGTTCAAGCATCGGGTCGAGATTCGGATAATGCAATGAGAGCTAGTCGAGAGTTCGTTGGAGGTCAGCCGATGTTGTCGGGAGCTCGCCGAGAGCTCACCATAGGTTTGCTAGGAAGTTCATCGAGAGTTCACCAACAAGTGGTCAGAAGCTCTCTAGGAGTTCACCGAAAGAATGCTAGGAGTTTGTCGGGAGTTCGCTAAAGGAAATCGGGAGCTCGCCAGAGGTTCATCGGAAGGATGTTGGGAGTTCACCGGGAGTTTGTCGAGAGATCAATTGACAATAGACAATGAAGATTATGTATTAAATATCATAGTTAGCATCATAATGAGAGTTAGTTTTTAGAAACTTAATTAAGAGATCATTAGGCCTTACTTGGGGCTGATTTTAACTTATTATAAAAGTTATTTCAGTAACCCAGCATTAGAAAAGATACGGTCTCCAAGATGACATAGTCTTCAAAGGTGTGTCTGGTGGTTGAACTACCCTGACTAGGTGGTTGAACCGACCAGACACAATCTCCCAGATAGTGTCAAGCGATTAAACTGCTCAAATAGTCTCCCAGATTGTCAAACGATTGTACCGCCCAAACTGGCGGTACTACCACTAGAAAACAATCTTCAAGACTAACACCTCAAGAATTCTTAAATTACCCCCCCCCCCCCCCCACAAATCCTTGCTTAAGGCATGCAAGCATTAAGAGCAAAAACCTAATGAAAACGCTATTGTAATTCTTTAAGAGCTTCTCCTCATTTCATCTTATGTAGTTTTTTATTTAAGGGAGAGCCTAGAGACTTATAAATGTTATCTTCTAAGCCTGTAAAAGGATAATAGATTTATAAGAGGGTCGTTAATCTTCACCTATTTAAGGAAGATCAATAGTGAAAGCCGGTGACCTCAACGGAGGAGGAATCGAGAGTGGACGTAGGTCACGAGACCGAACCACTATAAAATCAGTTTGCTTCCTCTTATTTGTTCTTTATCTTTTTTATTTAACTGTCTACTACCTTTGCTTGCACTCTTACAAACGTCTCTATGCTTAAATGCATTTCCGATATGATTTTTATCGAGCGAATATTTAAGTCAAGGTAAATTTTTCATAAGTACTAATTCATCTCCCCCCACCTCTTAGTGCCACTTTGATCCTAACAATCTGTATTAGAGCCATGTTTCTCTCTATTTGGCTTAAAATCTAAGAGAGATAGCTTTTGTTAGCAATCAAGAGGGACTTTCTATCACTCGTCCTCCTATATTCAATCGGACATATTACACATATTGAAAAACTCGAATGAGAATTTTTTAACTTTCTATGGATTTTGAATTATGATATATTATTGAAAGTGGTTTCGAAAAGTCTTCCAAGTCGATGAACGAATGGAATGATTTGGAAAAGAAGACTTTCTCTTTGAATGCTAAAGTGATTAATGCTTTATGTTGTGCTCTTGAACGAATTTAATCAGGTTTCTATATGTGAAACTGCGCACGAGATTTGACATACACTCGAAGTCACACACAAAGGCACTAGTTGAGTCAAAGAGTCGAAATTTAATCTTTTAGTGTATAGCTATGAGTTGTTTCATATGAAACCAAGTGAGACCATATGAGATATGTATACTCGTTTTACGGATATCGTCAATGGTCTAAAAGCACTAAGTAAAATTTTTTCTAATTTTTTATATTTTTTAATAAAATATTAAGATCTCTTCCAAAAAGTTGGTATCTCAAAGTAACAGCAATATAAGAAGCAAAGGACCTAAATAATTTTTTGCTTGAAGAACTAATCGGGTCTTTGATGACTTATAAAATGACATGTATAGCACATGATGAACTCGAGAATTACCTTCAAAAAAAAGGAAGGACATAGCACTTAGAACCAAGGAAGACCACTTGGGAGAAAACTAAGTGACAATGACGATGATGAGGACTTCTCACTTCTTACAAGAAAATTTAAGATATTCTTCATAATAACTAAAACAAAACAAGATGTTAAGAATAAAGTAAACTAAAAAAGGACTCATTAATATGTTATAAATGTAAGAAGTTGGGACACTTCAAAAATGAATGTCCCCGAGTGAAGAAGAAGGCACTCAAAGCTACTTGGGATGACTCAAGTTCTTCCAACAAGGAAGAAGTTGCAAATTACGCTTTAATGGCATTTGGCAACGAGGAAAATAACCTAAATGAGTCTTCTTTATCTTATAATAAATTATTTAATATATTTAATGACTTGTTTGATGATTTTAAATTGGTTAGTAAAAAGTATAAATTGCTAAAGAAAGATCATGCATCACTTGCTAGTAAATTTGAAAAATTTAAGGAGTATGATAAACATAGGATAGTTCCTTAAACTAAGTATGAAGAATTAAATATACTTAAGAAAGAAAATATTTCATTACAAGATTAGAAAATTTTAAAATAGGTAACAAATCCTTAAACATGATCCTTACTAATAAGGGTCATATTCATAGAAAGGAAGGAATTGACATTGTGAGTAACACTCAACAAAAGCCAACCATCTTCGTTAAAGGACCTACATTATATGTTTCACCTAGAAATAAATATAATTTTTTGAAAGAATTGAACATTATACCTATAAATGTTCATTTAAAAGGCATAGGCCACACAAATTAATTTGGGTTCCTAAAGGAACCATAAACAACTCGATGCCATTAGTAAAATTAGGTAAAATTCTTCATGAGAAATCCAAAGGTAAATGGGTACATAAACCATAATCCTCTTTTTTGTAGGTATGTCTCCAAACAAAGGCTAGAAGTACAAAATGGTACATTGATAGTGGATACTCAAGGCACATGGCCGGAGATTCAACTCATTTCTCTAAGCTAACTAGCCTAAATGAAGAATTTGACATATTCAGAGATAACAACAAGGGAAAAATCATTGGGAAATAAATCATATGTAATAAATTAAACCTCTCGATTGAATATATGTTATTAGTTGATGGTTTGAAACATAATCTACTAAGCATTAGCCAATTGTATGATAAATGATACATTATCAAATTTGAATCTAATGCTTGTATAATTGAAATACCACACAAAAATAGTTCTATGATTGCCTTAAGAAGCAATAATGTGTATAATATTGACATTGATAATTTTTATAATGAAATGTGTTTTTCGGCCTTAAATGATGATGGATGGATTTGGCATAAGAGACTAGGACATGCTAGCATGAAACTATTAAACCAAATCTCAACTAAAAATCTAATAAGAGGAATGCCTAGCATCAAGTTTGTAAAAGACAAAGTTTGTGATGTATGCCAACTAGGAAAAAAAATAAAAAGTAGTTTCAAATCAAAAACTCAAATAAGCATCTCTAGGCCACTACAATTGATCCATATGGATTTATTTGGACCAATTAATACTACAAGTTTAGGAGGTAGCAAATATATGTTTGTTATTGTAGATGATTATAATATATATATATATATATATATATATATATACTTAGGCCTATTTCTTAGCACATAAAAGTGATTCTTTTAAATATTTTTCAAAATTTTATAAACTTGTTCAAAATGAAAAGAGTTTTATGATTTCATCTATACGTAGTGATCATGGTGGTGAATTTTAAAATCATGATTTTTAAAATTTTTGTGAGTCAAATGAGTATAATTATAATTTTCTACTCTTAGAAATCCATAACAAAATGGAGTAGTAAAAAGAAAATATAGGAGCTTATAAGAAATAGCTAGAACAATATTAAACGAACATAGGCTACTCAAATATTTTTGGACCGAAGCTGTTAACACGGCACACTATGTCATGAATAGGGTTCTCGTAAGACCATTACTCTCTAAAACTCTTAATGAATTATAGAATAATAAAAAATCTAATATTTTATATTTTAAATATTTGGTTATAAATATTTTATTTTAAATGAAAAAGATGCCTTAGGAAAGTTAGATGTAAAATCCTATGAAGGCATATTTCTTAATTATTCCTCAATTTCAAAAGCTTATCGTGTCTTTAATAAAAGAACTCTAGTAATTGAGGAATCCATCTATATTATTTTTAATGAGGTTCCCAAATTAAAGAAAATTGATTCTGATGATAATTTTTATTTTGATACTTTAAATTTAAATGATAAACCTCCTCTCCAAAACAACTTGGATGTATCTACTTCCAAGGAATGGAAGTATGTAGATGTTCATCCTAAGGAGTAAATAATAGGATATACATCAAAATGAGTTCAACTCGTTTATCATTTAAGTGTGCTAATGTCATATTGTTATCTCAAATTGAATCAAAATGCATTAAGGAAGCCCTAAAAGATAATTCTTGGGTTATTTCAATGCATGAAGAGTTAAACTAATTTGAAAGAAATGAGGTGTGAGAGCTTGATCCTAGACCTAGTAACCATTTAGTGATTAGTACTAAATGGATTTTTATAAATAAGCAAGCTGAAAATGGTACAATGGTTAGAAACAAGGCTAGATTAGTGGCCAAGAGTTTCAACCAAGAAGAAGGGATCCATTATGAAAAGACATTGGCTAGACTTGAAGCCATCAGGATGCTCCTTGCATTTACCTCTTTTAAGAATTTTAAGTTATTTCAAATGGATGTCAAAAGTGATTTTCTTAATGGTTTCATTTCCAAAAATGTTTATATTAAACAACCCCCGATTTTAAAAATGATCTTTTTCTGAATCATGGTTTTAAATTTTCTAAATCTCTTTATGGATTGAAACAAGCCCCTAGGGTTTGCTATGAAATACTTTACTCTTTCTTTATTTCAAATAATTTTTTGAAAGACAAGGTTAATACCATATTATTTTTTAAGCATTTTGAAAATGATTTTTTAGTTATTCAACTTTATGTTGATGATATTATTTTTGGTTCAACAAATGAATTATTATGTGAATATTTTGCCAATAGTATAAGCCAATAATTTAAAATGAGCCTAATGGGTGAATTAACTTTTTTCTTAGAATTATAAATAAAATAATTAAATTATAGTATCTTTATAAGTCAAACTAATTGTATCTTAGATTTGTTAAACTATTTTAATATGGATAATGCTAATGCTATAAACACACCCATGAGCACTTCTACAAAATTAGACTTGGATAATGAAGGTGAAAATTTTGATCAAAAAATATATAGAGGAATGCTATGTAGTTTATTGTATTTAACTGTTACTAGACTAGATATAATGTTTAGTGTTGGATTATGTGCATGGTCTCAATCCAATTCTAAGTATTTTGATTTTAAAGCAGTCAAATGAATATTTAGATATTTAAAAGGATTATAGTATCCTAAGTCTAAAAACCTTGATTTGCTTGTCTATGCGGATGTTAATTTTTGGAGGTTGTAGAATAGATAGAAAGAGTACAATCAGGACATGTCAATTCTTAGGACATGCTCTTGTTTCTTAGTCTTCCAAGAAATAAAATTCGGTTGCATTATCTACAGCCGAAGCTGAGTACATAGCAGTTGGTGCATACTGTGCACAAGTCATTTAGATGAAAAACATCTTAGAAGATTATGAAATTCACTTGAAAAATATTCCTATCAAATGCATAATTCTAGTGCAATATGTTTAACTAAAAATCTCATTCAACATTTAAAAACTAAACATATTGACATTAAATATTACTTTATAAGAGATTATATAAATAATCATGATATGTCCTTGAAATTTATTGATACTAAGCATCAATTGGTTGATATCTTCACCAAGCCATTAAATGAATAACAAATTGATTTTATTAGAAGAAAGTTGGGAATGCTAAACTATCCAAATGCATGATTTGCCTTTTTTCAGATTTCTTGAGCTTTTGCTTGAAATTTACATAAGATGATTTTGAATATATGAGTAGCTCTTATAGTCTTCTTGGACTTCTCAACTTTTTTAGCTCTCTTTCGAAATGATTCTATTTAAAATTAACATTTACAAGAGGGAAAATGGGATTCAAAGTTATTTTTCAGATAAGATTAATTTCTATCCTCTCTTAAAAAAATTTTCAATCTATTTTTTTTATATATACACTTGATGAATATTTTTAAGTATCCTCCTACTTAATATTTAATTTTTTGGGATACTAAGTTTTTGGATCTTTAAGACCCCATCCCACCCGCTCCCGCCACCCGCAAACCCCACCACCAACCCCCATCCCATCCCACCCGCTCTCGCCACCTGTATACCCCCACCTCCAACCCCCATCCCACACCACCCAACCTCCACCCACCATACCCCACCCTCGCTCATCTTCTTCTATTTTATTTACAAAGGGAGAGAAAGTAATTTCTTTATGTGATAAAATATTGAAGAATGTTCAAATATAATTAAATATTTCTCATTTTTATTGATGATAAAAGGGAAGAAATGACATAATTAATGATATAAGAAAAATATTTGTTTTGAGATCTTTCAAATGGTTGAAATGAATGTTGTATCATAATTGATGACATGGTTATCTTATGAACATAATGATTGATGTTGTATCATGATTGATGATATTATTATTTTATAAACATAATGAGTAAAAATTTTTATATGATACCAGAAAAAATAAATCTTTTAAAATTTTATCATTTATGGTATCATGTATGGTTAAATTATGAAAACTATCAAAATGCTTGAATTCAAAAGTGACGGTGCTTTTGAATTCAAGTTTGTTTTATTTATCCTATAGCATATACATAGGGGGAGTTATGATTAACTCCCATCATCAATTGGTTGTCTTCATCAAAAAGTGGGAGATTGTTGAATCTCAAATTTTGATAATGAAATCAATTGATGGATTTTATGATCTAACTTATGTGTTAAAAAAAGTGATGCAGGATTAATTGCAACAGTAAAAGAGCATTACAATTAGATATTGGGTCGGAGTCAAGTTTCAGCATCGGGCCGAGGTTCAGACAACGCAATGGGAGCTTGCCGAGTGTTCGCTGGAGGTCGGCCGAGGTTTGGATGATGTTGTCGGGAGCTCGCCGAGAGCTCACTAGAGGTTTGCTAGGAAGTTCATCTAGAGTTCACCGACAAGTGGTCAGGAGCTTGTTAGGATTTTATCGAAAGAATATTGAGAATTCGCCAAAGAAAATCGGGAGCTCACTGGAGGTTCATCGGTAGGATGCCGGGAGTTCACTAGGAGTTCATTGAGAGATCAATTGAAGATTGAACAATGAAGATTATATATTAAGTGTCGTAGTTAGTATCATAATGAGAGTTCATTTTACTAACTTAATTAAGAGGTCATTAGGCCTTAATTAGGACTGATTTAGACTTATTATAAAAGTCATTTTAGTAATCCAGTGTTAGAAAAGACATGATCTTTGAAGACACGGTCTTTGAGATGACACAGTCTTCAAAGGTATGTCAGGTGGTTGAATCACCCAGACATAGTCTCCCAGACAGTGTCAGGCGGTTGAATCACCCAAATAGTCTCCCAAACTCTCAAGCGATCATACCGCCCAAACTAGCAATACTATCGCTAGAATACAATCTTCGAGACCAGCATCTCGGGAACTCTTAAAATTTAAATCTTGGCTCTAATATTGAAGCTATTTGGGGCCTATAAATAAACCCCCCAAACCCCCACCCACCCCACCCACACACCCCCATCTCCCCCCCCATCCTTGCTTGAAGCATGCAAGCATTAAGAGCAAAAACCTTGTGAAACATTATTATAATAATTTGAGAGCTTCTCCTCATTTTGTCTTGTGTTATTTTTTGTTTAAGGGAGAGCTTAGAGACATGTAAATATTATCTCCTAAACCTTTGAAAGCAAAATAGAGTTATAAGATGGTAGTTGATCTTCACCCATTGAAGGAAGATCAATAGTGGAAGCCGGTAACCTTAACGGAGGAGGAATCGGGAATGGACATAGGTCACGAGACCGAACCACTATAAAATTGGTTTGCTTCCTCTTCTTTACTCTTTATCTTCATCGCTTTCTTATTTAACTGTCTACTGCCTTTGCTTTCACTCTTACAAATATCTATATACTTAAATGCATTTCCGATATGGTTTTTATTGAGCGAATATTTAAATCAACGTAAATTTTTCATAAGCACTAATTCACCCCCCCTCTTAGTGTCGCTTTAATCCTAATAAATAAGGGTGGTAAACTTTATGGTAGTTATGATAAATCCGATTATAATTTTGATTCTTTTGCTAGATTCCTAGAATAGTAAAGTATTTATGATAAGTATGTTTTACTAGCTATACCATAATAGGACAAGATTGATGAAAAGCGAAATCATAATTTTATGAATATGATTAGGAGCATGATAAGTTATTATTATGTAGCCGAATTAAGCTGAGTAGAAACTCTAAAGATGATTATATATATCTTGAACAAAGTTCTTAGTAAGTCAATTTGATCAACTTCTTTTGAGTTATGGATTAGAAGAAAGGCTAAATTGAGAAGATAAAGGTCTTCATTTTATGTGAAAAGAAATTAGATTCAAGGATTATTTTTAGATATTTTATTACTTATTTAAAAATTCAAAGAAATATAAATTTTATTACTCTAATCATATTACAAGGATAGTTAAATCTTGTAATAGAAGATTTCTAAAAAATAACAAATTAATGGAAGTAAAAATCTTAAAATTTAATCTTGATATTGAGGAAATACAAGTTGATATTCCTTTATAATTTTGTATTTAAAATATTATTATTTCTCAAATCACTAAAAGAATTGATGAGGGTGAACAACAAAATAAAATTAATGAACTCCCATATGATGCTGATGTTGTCGTTAATAATTTTATAGAATACTTATTAGTAATTTTAAGAAAAGTTCAAAGGGAAATGAATCTTGTCATTTCTCATTATTATCTAGTATATCTATTTGAATCAGATTATGACAAAGGAATCAAAGGATCTCTCATTGTTTTCATAAGTTATGAAAAATAATGACTCTAAAAAGTTGTATAATGTGATGAAAGAAAAGTTGAAATCAATAGACTAGAATGATGTTTGAGAATTCATCGAATTGCCCAATAATTATAAACGAGTTTATTATATAAATATGACTCAAAAGCTAATATCAAATAATATAAAAATCAGACTTATGATCAAATATTTTACTTATAAAGAATACTCAGCTATAATGAAATATTTCCTATAGTTTTTTAAATGAACTCATTAAAAACCATCATGATATTAATGACATTATGATTTTGAGTTATATAAGATGGGTGTGAAAATAACTTTTTTGAATGGAAATTTGGATAAGAAAATTTATGTGGATTAACCTAAATGATTCATCGAGAAATGAAAGAAACATAAAATTTAGTATATAAATTTAAGAAATAAATTTATAACTTTATACAAGAGTTTAAATAATGGTATATAAAATTTTATAATCCCATTATTTCTTTTAGATTTAAAAAAATACTATTGATCAATATTAAGTAAGACTAAGTTTATTATATTGATCTTATATATGGATAATATTTTACTTGTTATCAGTGATCTTAGTTTATTATATCGAACTAAATAATTTCTCATCAAGAATTTTAAAATAGTTGATATAAATAAGGTAGCTTCTGTTATTAGCATTGAGATATTCAAGAATAGATATCAAATATTATTAAAATAGTCTTAGAAAAGATATATTAAAAATATAAAAAATTTAGCTAAAATAATTTTTAAAAAATAACTTAAAAAAGAATCAAATGAAAGAAAAATATTATTTATGTATATGCAGTTGGAAGTGTATTATATGCTTAAAGTATATACCAAAGCATATATCAATTTTATAATGGATATACTAAATAGATATTAGAGTTACCTAAGAATAAAAGACTAGAATGGTACAAAGAGAATAATAAGATATCTGAAATGAACGAATGATTATATGCTCACATATATAAAATTAGATCAGCTTGAAATGATAATATTTTCAAATATTGATTCTATCAATTGCCTCGATATTAGGAAGTCCACTTTACTTTCTATATTTATTAGTTAAAGGGGCAATTTGTAAAAAAAAATAAAACAATGTATGATTGCATTATCAATAATAAAGATTGATTTTGTGGCATGTTTTGAGGCCACTAATCAACCTTTATAATTGTAAAATTTTATCTTAGGACTTGATATAGTCAAACTCAATTATCATCGAAGATACTTTATGATATATCATAGTAGTTTTCTTCTCTAAAAATAATAAGTACTTTAGTAATTCTATGTATTAGGGTATAAAATACTTGATGACTAGAGAAAAGAGTCTAAAAATAATTAATGTTAATTAAGAACTTGAGTTTCACTATATTGATTACTCATCCCATTCATTAAGGCCTTATAGCACAAAATGTTTGAAATAACATGTTCTTATGATTGAGATTGTGAGTAATCTGTAAAAGATATGGTGATGTATATTTGGGTAGATATTATAATCGACATTCTTGTTTATGTAATTAAAGTTATTTATTTTTGGTATTCTATTCATATCTATATATATACATATTGTAGTTGAATTGATAATAAGATTATCTTGATAAGATAAATTACATGTGTCATTTTAGATTGCATTAGGAATAACTAACAATGTTGTGATACATAAAAGAAAAATATGACATTGATAAAATATGATCATAATAACTCGTATTGATAGTTAGGTTTAATATGATATTATTATATTTATTATACTTATTAGCCTGTTTTATAAAATTCATATGCATGTGTAAAATATTTTTTAAAAGTTTTTGAATCTAATTAAATAAAATTAATTTTTATTTATTTATTTTAATTTTAAATTTTTTTATATCTTACCAATTACTGTGCTAGGTGAGAGAATATTAGATTATATGGCTCTATTTAATTAGGTAAGTTATAATATAGATTTGATTGAATTTTAATTATGATTATCAATCAATAAAAAAAGTCTAATTATAGTAGAATTTTTTATCTTAGACTCTCTACTCTCTCCTATAAAAGGATAAGACTTCATATGGATAAAACAATTAGTTATTGAAATTACATATCTATTCTCAATTCTATTCAATCTCAATCTCTTATAGTGATCGTATAAAGGATAGGAATAGATGAGAAAATGAGTTTAGTTTTTCTTACAAATCGATATTATTGTAGTTTTCAGATTTGACGATGATGCACTTGTAAATTAGATAAAGACTTTTTGCACGATATTGAAAGATATACATCATATATTTAACCCATAGTTAACATTGATTTTAGCCCCTTTAGTTTTAGCTATGGATCACTTAAGCTCTTATAGTTTACTTATGTCTAAAATAACCCCTATATTTTAAAAAAGATAGCATATAAGTCTCTTATGTCAAGTCTAATTTAACAAACATTAAACTCTACTTTCATGACATACTGACTCATAATAAACTATTAATATAATAACATATATAATTTAAGCTAAAAAAGTGTTCATTTTAGCCCCTATGGTTTTGGTCTATACCAATTAAGCTCTTATGATTTTGCTAGTGTCTAAAATAACTCCTATATTTTTTAAAAAACTTAGTATATAAGTCTCTCCTATCAAGTCTTAGTTAACAGATGTTAGAGTCTACTTACGTGGTAGACTGACTCATAATAACTATTAATTTAATAATATATCTAATTTAAATTAAAAATTGAGATCACCATCAACGGTAGGAGAAGGCGTCATCATAGAAGCGACCACCAATAGTAGTACCGAGCCGCTTTTACCTAACAGGATGTCGTATGCATGTAGTCTCTCTTGTGCTGACGATAAACTTAGAAGCTTTCGGTCCTACTTTAGATGCATGTGCATCTGTGGAATCTCAGATTTTGATGATAAAATCAATTGATGGATTTATGATCTAACTTGTGTCTTAGAGATAAGTGATGCAAGATTAACTAAATTATGAAAGGGTAATAAAATATGATGTTGGGTCGGAGTCAAGATTGGGCATCATGCGAGGGTTTGGACGATGTAGTGGAGCTTGCCGGGAGTACGTCGGAAATTAGCCAAAAGATGATCGAGAGCTCACCGGGAGTTCGCCGAAAGAATGCTAGGAAGTTCGCCAGAAGTTTGGAAGATTGATTGACGTGCCAGATAATAAGAACAGTTATAATTATTTGTCTTATTAAGTTATAGTTAACATCATATTTTGATTCATCATGTTTTGAGTCCTAATTTGAGTTAGATTTGGTGAAATACAACTAACTCAATTAGAGGCTAACCAGGTCCACTTTAGGTTAGATTTGAGTTCATGATATAGCTTATTTCGTTAACCTAGAAAGAAGTCAACATAAGGTATGATCCAAGTATAAAACAGTAAAAGAAAGTATTATCCCGGACTACTCAATGGTAGTACTGCCTAAGTGGCAGTAGTACTATTATCACCTAATTTTCTAGGCACTTTCGGCTGTAATACCGTCAGTACCGATGGTAGTACCACCCATACCTGAATTTCCTGGAAATGGTTATTTTTTGGCTCTAAATTTTAAAGTCAATTAGGTCTATAAAGACCCCAAGTATTCTTGTATGAAAAAGTAAGAAAGTGCAAGAAAAGTGATCAAAATTTTAGTTAAAATTACATAAAAATTAAGAGCTTCCCTTGTGTGCTTCAAGTGTAAAGTGAGTTTAAGGGAAGAATGAAAGATTGTAAAGGTTCCTCTCCTGAATCTGTGAAAATGAGAGAAGTGTAAATGGGTGTTTGATCTTCGCCCATGAAAGAAGATCATTAGTGGACATCGGTGGGTCTTGACGGAGGAAGACTCGGGAAGTGGATGTAGGTCAAGTTTCTGACTGGACCATTATAAATTCTGTGAATACTTTTCTTTTATCTCACTTTAAGTTTTATCTTAACCTTAGTTACTATTATCTAATTCTGAGAAAAGTATTAACATCTCCTTACGACTTTGTTTTAAATTGCTCTCTAATTTACTCTTAGAGAATTTCAACAAAACTGATTATGATTTGGTTTTAATTCAAGCAATATTTTTCAAACAGAGTTTTTTTAGCTCTTGCACTAATTCACCACCCCCACCCACCCCCACCTAATGCCAATTTGATCCTAACAGTTGGTATCACAGCAAGGTTGCACTCATTTGGATTAACACTCAAGCGAGTTAATAGCTTCTTTTAGCATTAACGAAGGACTATCTATCACACATCCTCCTATGTTTAATGGGATGAACTACACATATTGGAAAACTAGAATGTGAATTTTCTTAATTTCGATGAATTTTGAATTATGGAATATTATCGAAAATAGAATTCAAAAGTCATCCAATGCTATAAATAATTGGAATGATCATGAAAAAAAGATGTTTTCCTTAAATTCCAAAGCTATGTGTTATGCGCTTTAGATGAAGACAAATTTAATCAAGTTTCCACTTGTGATTCGGCTTTTGATATATAACATATCTTAGAATTCACACACAAAGGCACAAGTAGAGTAAAGAAATCAAAAATAAATCTCCTTGTATATAACTATGAATTGTTTAACATAAACCCAAGTGAGATTATTAGTGATATATATACATGCTTTATGAATGTCATCAATAGTTTGAAATCTCTTGATAAAGTTTATCATAATATTGAACTTATTAATAAAATTTTGAGATCTTTACTTAAAATTTGAGACTCGAAAGTAAAGTACTATACAAGAGGCCAAAGACTTGAACAACTTATCTCTCAAAGAACTAATTGGGTCTCTAATGAGTTATGAAATGAGTTGCAAAACTCATGATGAACTCAAAGAACACCTTCTAAAGAATAAGAAGGACATTGCATTGAGAACCAAAGATGAATACCTTCCAAAGAACAAGAAGGATGTGACACTTAGAATAATAAATAACTTCTCAAGTGAAATCTAGAGTGATGAGGACATTGATATCGCACTTTTAACAAGAAAACTCCAAAAATTCATTAAAAAGAACAGATACAATAGAAATAAAAGTGAACCAAGAAAGGACAATATAAGCTATCATAGATGCAAAAAGTAAGGGCATTTCAAAAGTGAGTGCAATTGAAGAAAAAGTTGTTAAACAAGAAGAAGGCCTTCTCAACAACATGGGATGATTCAAGTTCGACATATAATGAAGGTCATAACAATGAAGAAGTTGTTAACTATGCACTTATAGCCATCCATGATGAGGTAAGTGACTCTTATGAAATCTCCTTTACTTTTGATGAGCTATTAAATGTCTTCCATGAACTATTTAATGAATATAAGAAGCTTAGCGAAACTTATAAATTACTTAAGAAGGAACATACATTACTTGTTAGTAAACTTAAAAATATGCATGAAGCATCAACATCATGTATTTCTTGTTCTAAATGTGAATCATTAGAGGTAATTAAAAAAAAATATTATACTACAACAAATATTAAAAAAGTTTAAAATATATAATAAATCTCTAAATATGATTTTTGCTAATAAGGGTCATGTTCATAAGAAAGAAAATATTAGCTTTATGGGTAACACAACAAAAGCCAACTATCTTTGTTAGAGGACCTACATTACACTCTTCACCCGAAATCAAATATAATTTTTGTGGTAAACTTGGACACTTTGCCTATAGATGCTCATTTAAAAGGCATAGTCCACACAAGTTAGTTTGGGTTCCTAAAAGAACAATAAACAACTCATTGTCATTAGTAAAATTAGGAAGCGCTTTTCAAAGCCAAATGGGTACCTAAACCAAAACCCCCTTTTGTGTAGGTATGTCTCTAAACAAAGGCTAGAAGCATAAAATGGTATATTGATAGTGGATGCTCAAGGCACGTAATCATAGATCCAACTCATTTCTCTAAGCTCACTAGCCTAAATAAAGGATTTGTCACCTTTAGAGACAATAAGAGAAAAATCACTGGGAAAGAAATCATAGGTAATAAATCAAACCTCTTGATTGAAGATGTCATTAGTTGATGGTTTGAAACATAATCCACTAAGCATTAGCCAATTATGTGATAAAGGATATATTATTAAATTTAAATCTAATACTTGTATAATTAAAATACCATACAAAAATATATCTATGATTGTCTTAAGAAATAATAATATGTATACTATTGACATTGATAATAATGAAATGTATTTTTTGACCTTGAATGATGATACTTGGATTTGACATAAGAGGCTAGGATATGCTAGTATGAAACTATTAAATCAAATTTCAACTAAAAATCTAGTGAGAGAATTGCCTAGCATTAAGTTTGTCAAAGATAAAGTTTATGATGCATCCCAAATAGGAAACAAATAAAAGTAGTTTTAAATCAAAAAATTAAATAAGCACCTCTAGCCCACTATCCATATGAATTTATTTTGATCAATTGATACTACAAGCTTAGAAGATAGCAAATATGCATTTGTTATTGTAGGCGATTATAGCAGATACACTTAGACTTATTTTTTGGCACACAAAAGTGATTCTTTTGAATGTTTTTCAAAATTTTGCAAACTTGCTCAAAATGAGAAGGATTTTTTTATTTCATCTATACGTAGTGATCATGGTGGTGAGTTTAACATAATAATTTTTAAACTTTGATGAGTTAAATGGGTATAACCATAATTTCTCTACTCCTAGAAATCTACAATAAAATGGAGTAGTGGAAAGAAAAAATATGAACTTATAAGAAATGGCTAGAACCATATTAAACAAATATAGCCTACCCAAATATTTTTGGGCCGAAGCCATTAACATAGTATGCTATGTTATGAATAGGGTTCTTGTAAGATCATTACTCTCTAAAACTCTCTATGAATTGTAGAATGGTAAAAAAACCCAATATTTTTGTATTTCAAAGTTTTTGATTATAAATGTTTTATCTTAAATGAAAAGGATGTCTTAGGAAGGTTTGATGCAAAATCTGATGAAGGCATTTTTCTTGGTTATTCTTCAATTTCAAAAGTTTATCGTGTTTTTAGTAAAAGAATATTGAAGAATTTATTTATATCATTTTTAATGAGGTTTCTAAATTTAAGAAAATTGATTTTGATGATGATTTTGATTTTGACATTTTAAATTTGAATGAAAATCCTTCTAAAAGAAATTTGGATGAATCTACTTCCAAATCCTTACCTAAAGAATGGAAGTATATAAATGCTTATCCTAAGGAGCTTATAAAGGAGATACATCAAAAGGTGTTCTAACTCATTCCTCTTTTCAGAATTTTTGTACTAATGTCACATTTTATCTCAAATTGAACCAAAATACATTAATAAAGCTCTAAGAGATGATTCTTAGGTTATTGCAATATATGAAAAGTTGAACTAATTTTAGAGAAATAAGGTATGAAAGCTTGTTCCTGGACCTAGTGACCATTTACTGATTGGTACTAAATGGGTCATTAGAAATAAGCAAGATAAAAATGATATCGTAGTTAGAAACAAGACTAGATTAGTGGCCAACAGTTTCAACAAAGAAGAAGGGATTGATTATGAAGAAACTTTCGCTCTTGTGGCTAGACTTGAAGCCATAAGGAAGCTCCTTGCCTTTTTAAATGGATGTCAAAAGTATTTTTCTTAATAATTTGATTTTCGAAGAAGTTTATGTTGAACAACTCCTGATTTTTGAAAATGAACTTTTTTCAAATTATATTTTTAAATTATCCAAGGCCCTTTATGGTTTGAAACAAGCCCTTAAGGCTCAGTATGAAAGACTTAGCTCTTTTATTATTTTCAATAATTTTTTGAAAGACAAGGTTGATACCATATTATTTATTAGGTATTTTAAAAATAATTTTTTATTAAATAATAATATCTTATAAGTCAAACTAAGTATATTTTAGACTAGTTAGAACGTTTTGGTATGGACAATGCTATGGCTATAAACACACCCATGAGCACTACGAAATTAAACTTAGATAATGAAGTTAAAAATTTTGATCAAAAATTATATAGAGGAATGATAGATAGTTTGTTATATTTAACTGCCATAAGACCAAACATAATATTTAGTATTGGATTGTGCGTAATATTTCAATCCAATCCTAAATGTTCTCATTTTATGATAATTAAATGAATATTTAGAAATTTAAAAGGAACTTCAAATTTAGGATTATGGTATCATAAGTCCAAATTTTTTTATTTATTTGCATATGCAGATGTCAATTTTGGAGGTTGTAGAATAGATAGAAAGAGTACAATTGAAACATATCAATTCTTAGGACACGCACTTATTTCTTGGTCTTTCGAGAAACAAAATTTGGTTACATTTTCTATAGCCGAAGTTGAGTATATAGTAGCAGATGCATGTTGTGCATAGCTTATTTGGATGAAAAACATCTTAGAAGATTATGAAATTTATTTAAAAATATTTTTATTAAATACGATAATACTAGTACAATATGTTTAACTAAAAATCTTATTCAACATTGAAGAATGAAACATATTGATATTAGACATCGCTTTATTAGAGATCATGTCAATAATCATGAGATATCTTTAGAATTTATTAATACAAAACATAAATTAGCTAATATTTTCATAAAGCCATTAAAAATGAAGAATAGTTTGATTTTATTAGAAGAGAATTAAGAATGTTGAATCTTCCTAATGTATAATTTGCTATCATATTTTTTTGGATTTCTCAGTTTTTACAAAATGAGCTCTCTTTTGAATTGATTTTACATTATTATTGAAATTTATAAAAGAAAATTTTTGTTTCAAAATTTTTGTGATACTTGATATGTGATTTATGATATGTAATTCATGAGCTCTCTTTTGAATCCTCTATTATAAAGTATTTTGATTCTTGGACTCATGAATATTTGATGCAATGATTTCAAGGGTCCCCGTTAGTAGTATTCATTTTTTTTATATACTTGATCTTTGATTCATGATATACTTGACACCCCTCTACTTCTTCTTCTTCTTTTATTTTATTTATAAAGGGGGAGGAACAAATTTGATGTAGCATTTATTATGAACAAAATCCTCTTTTTATTCTTCTTCTTATTTTACAAAAGGGGAGACATGGGCTAAATTCCTCTTTTTATGTACTAAATGTTGTAATATATGTTTAAAAATGTTCAAATATGAGTTAAGCGTTTCTCATTTTTGTTAATGATAAAGGGGGAGAATGACATGATTGATGACATAAGCTAAATGTTTGAAATGATGTTTATCATGTAAACTATATTTTTGGTTAAAATTTTTATCATGTGATACCAAGAAGATGAATGTTGTTTCGAAAATTTTATCATGTATGGTATCATGGTTATGAATGATTAAATGATTAATCTTTTAATGATTAGTTAAAATGATCAAAATTCTATATTTGAATTCAAAGGTGATGATTTCTTTTGAATTCAAGTTTGCTCTATTTCTCTTATAGCATATAGATATGAGGAGTTAAAGTTAACTCTGTCATCAATTGGTTGTCATTATCAAAAAAGGAGAGATTATTGAATCTTGAATTTTGATGATGAAATCAATTAATAGATTTATGTTCTAACCTGTATGTTAGAGATAAGTGATGCAAGATTAACTGCGACTGTGAAAAAATAATATAATATGATGTTGGGCCAAAGTCAAGATTGGGCATCGGACCAGGGTTCAGACGATATGGTTAGAGCTCGCTGGGAGTATGTCGAGAGTTCACCAAAGGAATGCCTGGAAGTTCACCGAGAGTTTAGAAGATCGATTGACGTGCTGGACAACAAGAATGATTGTAATTATTTATCTTAGTGTGTCATAGGTAGCATCATGTTTTGACTTCTAATTTGAGTTAAGTTTAATGAAATTCAACTAAATCAATTAGAGGCTAATCGAGTCTACTTTGGGTTAGATTTGAGCACATGATAGAGCTTATTTTGGTGACCTGAAAAGAGATCAATAAAAGGTATGACTCAAGTACAAAATAGTATGTGAAAGTACTATCTTGGACTGCCCAATAGTAGTACCATCATCGCCCAATTTTCTAGGCACTTTTAACGATAGTACCACTCGTATTTAGATTTTTCGAAAAAGATTAATTTTTTGTTTCAAATTTTGAAGCTAATTGGGGTATATAAGTACCCCAAGTACTCTTGCATGGAAAAGTAAGAAAATGCAAAAAAAAGTGATCAATATATTAGTTAAAATTCTATAAAAATTGAGAGCTTCCTTGTGTGCCTCAAGTGTAAAGTGAGTTTATGGGAAGAGTGAAAGATTGTAAAGGTTCCTCTCCTGAACCTGTGAAAAGGAGAAAAGTATAAAGGGGTGTTTGACCTTCGCTCATAAAATAAGATCATTAGTTGAAACATAGTGGGCTTCAACGAAGGAGGACTCGAGAAGTGGACGTAGGTCAAGTTTCTGATTGAGCCACTATAAATTCTGTGAGTACTTCTCTTTTGTCTCACTTTAAGTTTGATGTTAACCTTGATTGCTATTATCTAATTCCAAGAAAAGCACGAATATCTCCTTTATGCTTTGTTTTAAATCACTCTCTAATTTGCTCTTAACAAATTTCAACAAAACCACTTCTGATTTTGGTTTTACTTCAAGCAATATTTTTCAAACTGAGTTTTTTACCTCTTGCACTAATTCACCCCCTCTTAGTGCCAACTCGATCCTAACAACATCGGCTAATCCAACACTAGTCATGTAATGGTCTCTTGTTTCCTCTTCCTCCTCTTATGCATCTTCATCCCTACCGCCTCCCACTTCATTCTCTCTTACACCCCCACCAGCTACGTCTATAACATTGTGGTTCAGCTCTCTCTTAACTCTGCTTTCAGTCTCTCTTATCTCTGTTTCTCCACCTTTGTCCATCATTGCAGACTTCGTTGTTTCCTCTTCCTTGATGAGATATACTCTTTTCTTTGAACTTAAATTACATGTCGTTGAATCTTAGATTTTGATGATAAAATTAATTGATGGTTTATTGATCTAATATGTATGTTAAAGATGATTAATGCAGGATTAACTATGATAAAGAAATAAAATTACAGTTAGATATTGGGCTAGAGTCCAGCCCGGGCATTAGGCCAGGGTTTGGACGATACAATGGGAACTTGCGAGAGACTCGCTGAAAGCTTACTAAGGGTATCGGGGGCCTGTTGGGAGCTCGCCGGAGGTGATCGAGAGCTTGATAGGAAGGCATCAGGAGTTTGGGGGAAGAAGACTAAGAGACTCACTGGAGATCATCGGGGATTGTCGAAAAGCTTACCAAGAGTTAAGAGGATTTTGTTAGACTTGATGGTCACAATGGTTGTAATTAATTAATCATAGTTAGCATTATAAGGTTTGAGTCATACTTAAGTTAGATTTGGAATGAATCTAAATTAACTTAAGTGAGGCAAACCGGGTCTACACTTGGGTTTGGATTGAACTTAGGTTGAGCTAAATTAGTTGACTTGGAAATAGATCAACTAAAAGTACAAGTCGAGATTGGAAAAGTTGAGGAAAACACTTTTTCAAGATTCTCGATAGTTGTACCACTAATGAACAACGATTGTACCCCCAAGTCGATGGTTGTACCATCGTCGCCCTATTTTTAAGATAGCTTAGAGCTGGCGGTGGTACCGCCCATACTTAGATTTATCAAATACATTTGAATTTATGGCTCTAATTTTTAAAACTAATTAGGATCTATAAATACCCTAAATCTTCTTGCATTTAGTACAACACATTGGACTAGAAATTCTATAAAAGATAGTATGCTAAAATTGTGCAAGAAAAGAAAAGGGAGCAAGGGAGTGAGAAAAAGAGTTATAATTTTTATAAAGTCTCTCTTGTGAGTTGTAAGAGTAAGAATTTGTAAGGTTCCTCTCCTGAGCTTGTAAAAAGGAGAGTGAGAAGTGTAAGGGTTTGGTCTTCATCCGAAAAAGATCGGTATTGGACATCGGTGGACCCTAGCAAAGAGGACTTAGGGAGTGGTCATAGGCCAAGTTATGGCTAAACCACTATAAATTTGTGAGCTTTCTACTCTTGTCTTATTTACTGTTTTTAATTGTTCTTAATTAATTTGAGAAAAGGTTCTATCCATTGATCCAATTGATCCTAACAATTGGTATCAGAGTGAGGTACTACTCATTGGACTAAACACCCAAGTGAGTAAATGACTTTATTTGGCATGAACGAGGAACATTCTATTGCATGTCCTCCCATGTTGAATGGGACGGATTATACATATTGGAAAATAAGAATGTACATTTTTCTCATTTTTATGGATTTTGATTTATGGCACATTGTTGAAAATGGTTTTGAAAAGTCTTCCAAACCAATGAACGAATAGAACGATTTGGAAAAGAAGGCTTTTCCGTTAAATGCAAAAGCAAAAAATACTTTATTTTGTGCACTTAATAAGAATAAATTTAATCAAGTTTCTATTTATGAAACTGCTTATGATATTTGGCATATGCTTGAAATCACACACAAAGATACTAGTAGAGTTAAAGAGTCTAATATTAATATTTTAGTTCATAGTTATGAATTGTTTATAATGAAATCAAGTGAATCTATTGGAGACATGTACACCCGGTTCACGGATGTCGTCATTGATCTAAAAGCTCTTGGTAATTATTTTTCTAATTTTGAACTTGTAAGCAAAATATTAAGATTTCTTCTAAAAAGTTGGGATCCTAAAGTAACTGCAATTCAAGAGGCTAAAGATCTTAAGAATTTTCCTCTTGAAGAACTTATTAGATCTTTTATGACTTGTGAATTGAGTTGTAAAGCTCATAACGAACTTGAAGAACCACTTCCAAAGAATAGGAAGGATTTAGCACTAAAAATTGCACATAACTCCTTGAGTAAAATATTAAGTGATGAGGACAATGGCATTGTAGTATTATCTAGAAAAATTAAAAAAATCATGAAAAAATAAAAATCATAAAAATAAAAATAAACTAAAAAGGGATAATGTTACATCCTTTGAATGTAAGAAGTCATGACATTTCAAATATGAGTGTCCTCAATTAAAAAAAATGTGTCATACAAGAAGAAGGCATTCTCGACGACTTAGAATGATTCAAGCTTATCAGATAAAGAAGACCACATCAAAAAAGAGGTTGCCAACTATGCTCTCATGGCCATCCACGACGAGGTAAATAAGTCTTCCAATATTTCCTTCACTGAATTATTGAATATGTTTTATGAGCTTTATAATAAGTTTAAAAAAATTAGTATGTCTTATAAATTACTTAAAAAAGAGCATGATTCACTAGTTAATAAATTTAAAGAAATACATTACCATCACCATCACATTATTCATGCACCGAATGTGAAAATTTAGATGAACTTAGAAAAGAAAACCTTATATTAAAATAAATTTTAGAAAATTTTGAAATAGAAAATAAATCCCTAAACATAATCCTTGCAAATAAGGGTCATGCTTATATGAAAGAAGGTATAGGCTTTATTGAAAATACTCACCAAAAGCCAACTATCTTCGTTAAAGGGCTCACTCTAAACTTACTATCAAAAATAAAATGTAACTTTTATGGTAGATTAGGACAAAGCCTACAAATGTTCATGTAGAAAGTATACTCCACATAAATTAATTTGAGTACCTAAAGGAATCATAAACAATAAAAAAATCTTTAGATAAATTTGGTAAAGCTCTTTATGAGGGACCCAAAGTGAAATGAGTACCTAAATTAAAATCATCTTTTTTATAGGTTTATCTCTAAACTAAGGTTAGGAGCACTAAATAATATTTTAAAAGTGATTGACATCTAACGCTCTTTCAAGTTCATTGCCTAATCAACGATAACTAAAATACATAAATTGAGTTAAAATTATTACAACAAATCTTTTAATGGTTGATTGTCATACAACGAATCTTGATTGGTTTTTTATGATACATGACTATAGTATAAATTAGAACTATAGAGCCTTAGTTGTTTTTAATAAAAAATTATTGAAATTTATGAAAATGAGATTTTGATGATTGAATATTAGCTTAGACGTAACATTGATTTAAAATGCTATGATAATTGAAATGGGTTCTTTATTGTATGTATATAAAAATTATTTGTCGAAATCAGTGCACCAACGGTGGCATCACTGGTTTGGCGGTGGGACCACTAGAACACACTGTCCAGACACAGTTGGACCGGTGGTGGAGTTTTGGCTGTGAGGCTGATGGAGAAGGGGAAGTGAGGGGAAAGGAGACGGGTCTTCTGTTTGAGGAGGCGGAGAGGGTGGGTATGTAAAGAGGAAGTTTACTTGGGACCCAAGCAACTCTAAGCCTGCTGAGGGTAAAAGGCTTTGGCGACGAGATAGAGAGACAAAAGAGGATCAGCTGCGAGGCTTGTCATGGAGAAGAAAGAGTATAAGGGGCATCTCGCTCACCCACGTGTGCGTTAAAATGGGAGCACTTCGACTGCGTTGATATGTCAAAGCCTATATAAACCTCACTTAGGGCTGGTGGTGAAATCGACCCTAAACCTCTCCACACCTCTCTAAAACCCTCTCCGTCCGTCTTTCTCTTTGCTTTTTCTCTGGAAATTCAAGAGAAATCCCTCTATTCTTTAAACTAAGGACCAATCTTCATCTTTAGGAGATCACAACAAAGGTAACTCTCAAAATCCTTCTATCAATATATTCTTTGATCTTACCTTTTATTTGTAATATATAAGTTCAAATGGCTCCTAGAAGATCTTCAAGGGACAAAGGAAAGAAGAGATTAGATGAAACCTTTGACCCTATACTCTTTGATACCTATGAACATACCCTAAAATTCTCAACCCTTGAGTTTAGAAGTATTCACAAGGGTAAATATGTAGATCTAGAATATTTAATAGATTTAGAACTAATCCAATGGTTTGCTATCCTAGATGCCCCACTCATCATTCAAATGAGTGAATTCATTTATCCTAGACTTGTTAGATTATTCTACAACAAGTTGTATGTAGATGATCAAGATAAAGTATCTACATATCTCTTAGGCCATCATATAACTATTACAGATAGTTTAATTTGCAATCTCATTGGAATACCTAAAAAAAGAAGTGGTTTCTACTTTAAATAACAATGGGACACTGAATCAATAGGGGTTACTTGACAAAATTAACCAAATGGAATTATGTATTATATGTTAGATCATGACATGACATGATTACCGTTGTGGATATCTATTGAGGTAAAACATGATTGAACTTTCAACTAAAAATATTATGCTTCCATGTCGTGGATTAATACTAGATTGATACATGCACATGTTGTAGGTATTCCTCCAAATAAAGAAATTATCAAGTTAGATAGATATAATATCATTAATAGAAATCTTTTAAGAAGACTAAGACGCATTATAAGAAATGGTATTTGGACTAGATTGCCTAGGAGAACTGATCCTCCCTCACCTGAGTCATAACCTCAAACACCTATACTTATGGGAAGTCTATCTCCTCCTACTAGTCCCTTTGAGATAGCACCTGTGATGCAGCCAGCACCCTCATTATCTGACAACTCTATAGTGACTCGACTGGATCGAATTGAACTATGTCAAAATCAATTAATGACTAAGATACAACAAATCCATCAACAACTTAATGCTTTATCTAGACACTTCATATTACCACCACCTGAATAATTATTTTTATGTTTAGAACTAAGGGGAAGAAGTAGGTGGAACTTAATATGTTGTACTCGTTGCACTCTTATGATGTATTCTCTTATGACATGTACTTTTTAATACTAAGAAATACTTTTGAATGTTTTTATAATGCATGCAATACTTTATTATTATTTATATTAGACATCACTTCATTGGAGATCATAAATCATAATATATCTTTGAAGTTTATTGATACTAAGCATCAATTTGCATACATGTTTACTAAACCATTAAATGAAGAACAAGTTGACTTTATTAGAAGAGAGCTAGGAATGCTAAACCATCAAAATGCATGATTTTTGCTACTTTTATTTGAAATCTACATAAAATAAATTAAATTGCATGGATAGCTCTAATGGATTTTGGAATCTATAGGATTGAGCCCTATTTTTTATGATATGATGTTTTTCACTCCACTCCCTAATTTCTACTTCTTTCTTATTTATAAAAAGGAAAAAATATTTTCATGAGAAATTATATTTTTATCCTATTTTATTTAGGGGAAGCAATGAAGTATTAAATATTTAATCAATATTTATTTTGTACAAATATGAAAAATTTTGAAGTATGTTGAGTTTATATATCTTGAAATTAATTACTCATTATCTCATTTCTTTTTGTTGATGATAAAGGGGGAAAAATAACATATTGATGACATAAATATAAAAAATGATACAGATAAAGGGAAAGAAATAGCATACTGATGAAAAATGATAAAATGAGGTATTTCTTCTTTTAAAGAAGAAAATTTTCAAATTAATAGTATGGCTAATGTATGAATTTTGAAATTCTTAGAATATTCTCAAAAATTTAATATTTCATACTTTGATGGTTAAAATTAATGTTATATCATGTATCATTGATGATTTGATAATTTTTAATTTTTTTAAAATTCATGATATATCATTTTAAAATTTAATAAATAAATATTATAATACTTAAATTCAAGAGTGTTTGGTTCTCTTGAATTTAAGTTTACTCTATTGGTTGTCATCATTAAAAAGAGAAAGATTATTGAATCTCAAATTTTGATAATTAAATCAATTGATGGTTTATTGATCTAATATGTGAGTTAAAGATGATTGATATAGGATTAACTACAATAGAGAAAGAAAATTATAATTAGATGTTGGGCTAGAGTCAAGTCCGGGCATCGGGCTAGAGTTTAGACAATGTAGTGGGGACTTGATGAGAGACTCGCCGAAAGCTTGCCAAAGGTATCGAGGGCTTGTCGAGAGTTCACCGAGAGCTCGCTAGAGGTGATCGAGAGCTTGCCAGGAAGGCATTAGGAGTTCGTTAGAAGAAGACCAAGAGACTCACCAGAAGATCATCAAGGGATGTTGAAAATCTTGTTAGGAGTTAGGAGGGTCTTGTTGGACTTGATGGTCACAATGATTATAATTAATTAGTCGTAGTTAGCATCGATAAAATTTGAGTCCTACTTGAGTTAGATTTGGAAGGAATCCAAATTAACTCAAGTGAAGTAAATCAAGTCCACACTTGGTTTGGGTTGAGCTCAAGTTGAGCTCAATTGGCTGACTTGAAAATAGGTCAATTGAAGGTACAAGTCGAGATTGAAAAAATAGAGAAAAAAATAATTTTAGAATTCTTGATAGTTGTACCGCCACCACCCTGTTTCTGGGTAGCTTTCGGCGATAGTACTACCAGTGCTGACAGTAGTACCGCCCGTATCCAAATTTTTCGGATACATTTAAATTTTTTGCTCTAAATTTTGAAGCCAATTAGGGTCCATAAATACCCCAAGTCTTCTTACATTTAGCACAACATATTGGGCTAGAAATTCTGTGAAAAATAGTGTGCTAAAATTATGCAAGAAAATAAAAGGGGGTAAGGGAGTGAGAAAAAAGAGTTGTAATCTTTGTAAAGTCTCCATTGTAATTTGTAATAGTAAGAGTTTGTAAGGTTCCTCTCCTGAGCCTATAAAAAGGAGAGTGGACGCATAAGAATTTAGTTTTTACCCAAAGAAGATCGATAGTAAACACCGATGGACCTAGGCGAAGAGGACTTGAGGAGTGGATGTAGGCCAAATTGTGACCGAACCACTTGAGCTTTATACTCTTGCCTTATTTATTACTTTCAATTATTCTTAATTAATTTTAAAAAAGGTATGAGCATCATCTTTCGACTTTCCTTTAAATCGTTTACCTATTCATTTTCAATGAAGTTCAAGAAACGCTTTTGATTTTCTTTTTTATTTCAAGCAAGTTTTTCGAATCGAGGATTTTTACACTTGCACTAATTCACCCTCTCCCCCCACTTCTCTTAGTGCTAATTGATCCTACCACTTGTGTCATTATATTAATGATTTATTACGAGTCAATATATCTCGTAAGTAGACTCTAATATCTGTTAACTCAAACTTGATGGGAGAGACTCTAAAATGTAGGAGTTATTTTAGACACAAGCAAAACCATATGGGTTAAATTAGATTTTTTTAAAAAAACTTAATTATGCATGTCATATTATTAATGATTTATTATGATTTAGTATGTCACATAAGCATACTCTAATGTCTGTTAACTCAGACTTGATGAAAGGAACTTATATATTATATTTTTGAAAATATAAAATATATGAATAAAATATAAAGGCTTAAGTGATCCATAATCAAAATCACATTGATTAAAAATGAATCTTACCCCTTTAATGTACTATTATCTGATTTCAATGATAAATTTTTTTAATATAATCAAAAGTTTTATACTTAGAGTTTGTACATTAAAATTTCTAGTATCAGTCAAATACTCTATCGCTTACTGTGAGATTTGATCAACTGCTTTATCATAATTTTCTTTATGCCATTCATTACAATCCATGAAATTAAATTCTGTTTACCCCATCAACTTCTCCATGGGTTGCTGTTGCTTGTTCTAAAGAATATTTTAATCATCAGTTTCTGTTTCTGTGCGATCTTGCAGATGGGCAATGTTTGGATTTGCTGTAGGCTTGCTGACAGAGAATGCAACAGGTGCAAGCCTGGTTCAACAGCTAAAGATCCTTCTCTCCAATTTTGGAATTGTGGACTTGGACTGATGCCTTATGTGTAAGTTGAATCAAATCAGACCAGTGTTTATGAAAGCATGAGTCCGTCTTCTCTTTCACTCTTACACAGTACATTTCGCTTCCTCTGTTGCATTACAGGCATGTAGAAGTTTTCTTTCAAGCAAACTGATGCAGTGAATATTGAGCAAATATTTCATCTAGACAGACATGAAGACCTACAGTAGGAAGCAATTCTTATTCATAACTAGCAAAAGAAAGCCAGAAGAAGAAAGTGTTTGCGGAAGAAGGGAAAAAATTTGTCTCGAGCTGATTATTGAAATGCTTTGTGAAGGTTTGAAGCTTCACTCTAATGACTTTTATAAGATGCCATTGATGAACATGCAAAACTTGTCAAAATTGCACATTAGCCGGATGAAAATGGAAATGTGAAGTATCTATCATCTTATATATGTGCTCATCAAAATAAAAATAATCTGCTCATCATGCAGATCACAACAGTTGGGGTGTTTATGAGCCATTAAATTAATATTATAATCTAATAAAAATATCGGTTAATTAAGCTGATAAAAAATTTTAACGTTGAATCTACTCTTCATCATATATATATATATATATATATATATATATATATATATATATATATATATATATATATATATATATATATAAGTCTATGGATTTGAATCATTCATGTAAATTAAGGGTTTAAATTTTTGAAATATAGACGACATGAAGTCTTCTTTTGCCCTAAAAAAATAATCAAATATACACAAAACACGGCTAAAGATATTCTTCACACCTCCTCCGAAGCTACCCATCCACGTACCAGTCCTACCAAGGGACGGAAGAAGTGGTTGACCGGATGCCGTCATTTTTGTGGGCCCCCCGCTGGCTGCTTCTCTCATCACAAGGCAGGCAGAAGCGAGAGGGCAAACACGAATCTCGCAGTCTCGCCTGTTCCCTGCGATTCCAAATCGTACCCCTAAGATCTGGAGATTGCGCCGGGGGGTTCTCTTCGTTCCGATCTCCTCTTCATCTCAGCACGGATCTTCGTGGTTCGCTCTGGGGTTTGGATCCCGATCTTGCTAGCGTTTTTGGGTTCGATTCTTTGGCTTTTGTTCTTGTTCGACATCTGAAGCCTGGAAATTTAGTGTTGGAGAATTGTCGAGGCTTTAGTCTGTTTCTCCATTCAATCGTTTGAAAGGAAAACTGGAAGTTGTTGCTGGGTCTGGATTCAGATGGTTCTTGCTCTGAATTAGAAAGCAAAAATAAGAAAGGTAGGGTTTTGGAGCGAGGAGAGGACTCATGTTCTATGGGGCGATCGTGTGGGATCCGTGGCTCATCGTGTCGCAGATTGTCTGCCTTCAGTGCTTGTACTATCTGACTCTCGGATCGTTCATGGCCATTCTTGTGGGGACGCGGGTTTCCCATATGAGCCTCATGTACTTCTTCGATTTCTCGACGCTCACAGCTTCCACCGTCACAGGATGGTGCGCGATTGTTTCGTTCCTTCTCAGCTCCCTCGCTGGGTAAAAATATCATGTTTCTTGGTTTTGCATATCAATTTGCTCAGACCTTCTTTCTTAAACTGATGTTCGTTTTGAACTCTTTCTGACTGTTAATGTTGTTTACATTTATTGTTTGTTTTACGCTTCCCTCCAAATAGTAATTTGGCTCTGTTGAACATTGGGTCTGAAGTCTGTGTTTCGATGTTATATTCAATGTGTACACCCATCACAACTGTTAGTTCCATGAGTTGCGTAGCACATGGTTTGCGAAACTGAAGTATTTATCATAATCCATCCTCTCAACTTTCACTTGTTTTGTCCAATGATATTTGGCAGTAATAAAGCACCTATCTTTCTCGAACAGTGATTTGTTTGATGGAGGCCAAATTTTCATGCCATGCACATCTGAATATCGTTAATATGTCCATACAAACTGCTCCATAGCAGCTCAATCGAGTTCCTAATTAATCATTTATTTCTTACTTAAGGAATGTATTTATAACTTCTAGCTACTATGAGTAACATATTGTTATTCACAGCTTTAATTCATGACTTTATGTTCTTTTCTTGATACGGAATGCCTTTATCTGGTATTCTAATGCCTTCTTTTTGCCTTGAAAAACATGTCCTACACTTGGCTAGTAAGAGTAAAGATGTTTTATGCATTACATGACTCATGAAAGTGACTTTACAAGATATATCTAGTTCTTAGTGCATATTATTATCAAGATAAAAAGATTCTTTGATATCGCTATAGAAAGTCATTGATGGCTTTCAAGTAGTTCTTGCTCTGCATTATTCATGGTTTGCTTCTCATGCTACTAACATAGTCTTACAAAAGACACATGAATTGATAATACAATGGAAACAAAAGACAAAAAAAAAAAAAACACAATGAGAGCAATAACAAAAATGATTCGTCATGTCACAGGTTTAGTAAAAACAGATTTGTTTCTAAATTAAAATATTATTTAATGGTGGTTCTATTTTTGCAAGTATATTGTGTAGATGAAATAGTTTACCTATCTACATTATTAATTTTTTTTGCAATTAGATATTGATAGTTATGTGTAGACATTAAGTTTCATATGATGATATTAAAGGGAATAAGGCAGCAAACTCTACATTCAATACTAGTACTAGTGTACCATCGACTTCAATGTTCATATTCTCTAAAATTTTGTGATTTTTGTCCGTTATCTGATGTCTTGATCAGTGCAAGATTACCATTAGCTTAACTTCAAAAATTGCCATTTATCCATTTTGTTTACTGTTTTGGTAGGAATTCAATTTTCTTCCAAATAAATTGGTAGCTTTGTAGGATTTGCCTTCAAAAGGAAAGGCTGCTTATAACCAACAACATTATACCTTGGATTTGTCATATAGGTGTCAGGTGTTCCTAGACTAAAATCTCGTTAGCAAAGTACATTTGAATATTATGGTGAAGAGCAGCTTGTAATATTATTGATTAGTCTTGTCTTCTACAGGGGTCTTTTGGTATCTAGGATAGTGTGTATTGGAAGTCCATGCTATGTTCCCTAGACATGTGTGCATGTTTTATCATACATATTTTCATTCGTACATGAATATATATGCTCATACATGATCATGTCAAAGTTACCTCTTCTTTTGATACCTACTGTATACTCTTTTTCGCAATATATCAATATGGGAACTTTCTTCCTTGTCTCGCAATGGATCTATGAGTTTGAGAATGATTTTACAAGTCATAATACATCTTGATTGTGGAGATCTCAAAAGTTCAATTTTCTTAAATGTATAATGTTCCTAAAAAAGTAATGAAAGAGTAGATAATAAGTTGATTAGCTAGGCACGCTGTTGTATTAGCTTAGGTATGGTTGAATAGGCTACTTAAATAATATTTAAAGTTTTTAAAACTAAACATCTTGGTGAATGCTGATAACAGAATTTATTCCTTAATTTGTGTCTTCTTTCTTGAGCAGGGCAATTTATTTGCTATATTTGGTAGAAAGAACCAAAAAGTGCTTGGACTTCTCAGCTACCCTCTACATTATTCATCTCTTTATATGCATTATATATGGAGGTTGGCCATCCTCCATTACCTGGTGGGTTGTTAACGTCACTGGTTTGGCATTGATGTCTTTGCTTGGTGAGTGGCTATGCATCAGACGGGAGTTGCAAGAAATTCCTATCACACGACTTCGTTCAAGTAAGCAATATTTTTCTTATTGCTATTGGTCATTTGTATTCTTATTCTTCTGTGGTAAATGCACACCTTTGTTAATATTAAAATACTATGGTTGGTTTCTTCACCAATGACTAATATTTTTTGGGGTTGCAAATTTGCCCTCTGCTTGCATCAAAAACTTTTTCTTCTAGCTTCATTAACTTCAATGTTAATGGGTATTGTAAAATTATTATCCATGTTGCGATCCTTTTATGTCAAAATTACAGATATTATTGCCACATTTAAACTTTTTTAGAAAAAAAGATGTGGGTGCCTAGAACCTTGCTTCCAATTCCTCATCCACGATCCAAAGCCTAGTGTTCTCTATGCAAATTTGCATCCTCTACAGTAAATAATGATTCAAATCAAACAGACATTTTTATAACTACAATGGTTTTCTTCTTTTTAGGAATATCTTGTTACCTGGTATATCCTCAAATCATAATTGAAAGCCTTAAATAGTTTTAGATAACCTGAACTCGTAACCTATACCTAATGAGTAAAGAGACTGAAGAATGTAACTGGTATTAAACAACAATGCCAGGTTCAAAGCAGCATACTCTGTCCATAAAGCCTTCATGAAAATAGGAACTAACTACAACAGAAGCAATTGTTGGAGATGATACTCGAGATCATCAAGCTTCAGTTTCTTCTATTTCCTTTCATACTTAATTTTTTTTATTGCATTCATGGAGTTAATCATAACATGCTCAATTAGTGACATCCCATGTGCTGTAGCTGTTAATTATCTAGCACAATTGTGATGGTATTTTTGGTTATCCATGTGTGTCGTTTGCTAGCCATCCAGAGAAAAGTAGGTCCACTACTAAATTATTAATAACTTTTTGTTAGTAATTAGGTTGGAAGCTACCTGGTTCCAGGTGAACTGGAAGCTGCCTGGATCTCATTCTACTCAGAATCTATGTAACACACACAAACACACACACGGAGTTATGAGGTGTACCTCCATGTTTTGTAGGATTTTAAGAAATACAGTCCAAAATAACTTTTATGTTTTTATCACTCTACTCTCGTTTTTATAATAGGTGTTAGTTGACTTATGAGGTTTATTCTCTGCAGATGTTTGACAGGTTAAAAGACAATAGATATATGACAAATCCAAATACATGTTTGATGCTTCATTTTCTTCAGAATCTGAGAGATTGCTACATCACTGAAAGCAGATAATGTTAATAGAGACTGCAGTAAAGAATTTCTTTGTTGTAGAACTCTAGTGTCTACTTGTGAAAGAGCTTAAATGTGATAAGACATATCAGAAATGACATGATCTACCTTGCTATCTGAGTGCCAGCAAGGTTAATCCTTTTATTAATTGTTTTAATGGATGGTCTTGCTGGAACCCTGTGCCTTCACCTCATTAAATATGTAATCAAAAACAATTCAAAGTCTGGCTTGCCCCTTCTATTTCTTTATGGTGATTGACTTGTCCTTTTGAACTCTTTTTAGGGTGTGTGCCCAAGTAGCACACGTGTGAAGTGATACCCTTAGATATTTTTGCTGATGATTCTACAAAAGTTGAGAAAGAATGAGCTCCAATTAGTGGCCTATTCTGGTGTTCAATCTTATTTTGATGAACAAGGGTGATAAACCCATGCTAGTGGACAAACTTTGGAACTCTTGGATCTTAATTTCCTACATGCTGGTGACTGAAAAGTCAGGGATTTCTAATTCTCCAGATTGCTCTGGTTTGACCCCCAAATGCATTAGCTTGTATTTGGAGTGTTTGGAGGGTAGTGTTTGAAATGGATGCATCTTCATTTTTCTAAATACATATTTTTCATTTCTATTCCAAACGTATCTGTTCTGATGTTTATGGCTGCTAACGTGAGTCTCCTTTAGTGGAGTCGTGAAATGAAGGCGGTAGCTAAGACTATCACAAAGAAGAAACGGCATTTATTAAACTATGTATTACTTAGTTGTGGCGACATGTCAATGGCAACGAATTGGGAGGCGGCAAATATTGTCACTCATAAATTTATATATTTCTGATGAGACATTCCGATGGTTAACTGATGTGATGTAATTCTGAAATTTAAGAAGGATCATTATATATATATAATCAAGATTATTGAATCTTGGATTTTAAGTTTATGGACTAATATTTTTTTAAGATAAGTGATGCAAAAAATATTTCGATTATAGAGTCTAACCATCAATGGATAAATTATTGAAGTAGAAGAATTAGATGGTGTATCGTGAAAAGTATCAGATCAAAAATTAGACGTTGAGCTGGATGTTTGATCGATATGTAGAAGATTGGACTTTATGCTATAAGTTTGATTATCGTGTCAAAAGGATTAAGTATTATGTCAAAAGATCAGATGTCATGGGAAAGTCGATATGCCAATAGATCAAGTGATATGTTGAAGCAAAAGACAATGTATTGAAGGTTCAAATGAAGTGCTAGAAGATCGGACGCCATCCCAGAATGACATGCAACATGTTAAAAGCTTTACAATTATTTCGGATATATGGTTGGATTGTTGAAGTCTTGATCAAAGTTGTTCAGCGTAAAATTATATTGGTATTGGATCGAAACCATGCCAACTTGTCGAGAAAGTCAATAGGTTGACCTTGGTCGAATTGGGTTCATTAGAAAGCCAAAATAGTAGCTTTGAGTTGGCCTAAGTCGTGGTACCACCAAGCCCAAGCAGTGGTATCGCCTTAGTCAACTGATAAGAATAAACAATGCTTGTCACCACTTGGGCGACGATGATACCACTCATAATTCAAAAATTATGACAGTGGTATCACTAAAAAGTCTAAAATTATGATATAGGATGATGGTATCATCATATATTAGTGGTAATACCGCTCGTATACCGAAATTTCATAAATTTAATTTTTTAGCTCCATTTTTAAAGCCTCTTGGGGCTTATAAATATCCCATTGAGTTTTGGTTGGTGGAGCATGAAATTCCAAGTTACAGCCCGCTAACTAAGTACTAAACTCGAAAATAAGGGAAGGATGTTGAGCCAGCTTCTCAATAAGATTGTAGCTCTCTTTGAGTATTGTTTGAGACGCTTTCTCCTACTTAAGTTTAGAGGTGATTTAAAGTTATAGGAGGTGAGAGATCTTGTAAAAGAGTGTGTAGATGTTCACTCCTAAACCTATCAAAAAGAGAAAAATTATGATAAAGGTAAGTGATCTTTGCTCATTGTAAAGAAGATCGATAGTAAAAGTCGATGGTCTCGACGTAAGAGAAATTGGGAATAGACATAGGTCGAAATCATCGAACCACTATAAATCAATTTGTATTTTTGTCTTGTTTTTTATTTGTTATTACTTATTCATTTACGTTGCTCACAACCCTTATATTTTTTGTTATTTGATTTATTAAAAATCAAATATATTTTCAACCCGCTAGTGTCATTAGGATCCTAATATATGATTCTTTCAACAAATAAGGTCAATATCTTACTCTCAATAAAAAAATATGGAAATACTAAAAGATTTTATTATTATATAGAACCAATATCAATCTTATCGAATAATATTACTATCTTTGGTATCATCCAATCCAATCACATAATTCTCTTTTAGATTATTTAAATCTCTTATATACATATATCATTATGAATATTATTTTTAAATACCATTTAAGACTAATCTTTAATGTAATTTTATGAATTTTATTTGTCGAAGTCACGGTTACAAAACTAAGATAATTATGTATTTTAAATATTTTATTTTTTTTGTTATAATTTATATTGCATAAGTCGATCATTCAAGTCAATTTAACAACTACTAGTTTGATAAAACTTAGGAATATAAGTTAAAATAATATTCATTAAATATTTTTTAATCTAATTATGCAGTATTGATCAATAAAAAAATAACTATAATAATTATTAAATAGAAAATTAATCATCATAAGAATTCATATAATGATAATAATCATGATAAAAAATATGCTTTTATGTGAAAAATAAATATAATTTTATAATTTAAAATATATGCATGTGAATAATTATATAAATATCCAACAATAATAATTTTAACATTCAAATATAACAAGAAATAAAAATTCTATTAATATGTCATATGGAAAACTATAAAATAATCCATAACATATTGTTTTTATAATTCTATAAAGGATCTAAATAGGCAAATCTAGAAATTGAACCATAATGAATAGGGTAGCCTAGAATTAGACCACCCAACCCAACAACCACCTCAGTCACTTTGTAATTAAGATCCAAATGACCTAAAACAATAATCAGATCAAAACCCAAATTAGGCTAGATTGGTCAAATTTTATCAAGTCAAAATTAGATTTGATCGATCAGAATAAAAAAAGTTAACTAGATCCAAAACCGATAAAAAAAAAATTTTATTGAGACAAGAAATGAGATCAGAATGGTCAAAATCAGAGCTAAAAGTGGGCTACAATCACAATTTAATTAGGGGCAAAGGTTGGGTTGACGAAGTCAAAATCGATTTTAAGCGAGTCAAAATCTTTATTACCCAAATACCCCTTCAATGCAATTTCCTTCTCACGTCAACTGCTCTATCATGTGCAGCCAATGCAATCTCTTAGGTCGGCGATTCTTCACCGGCACGGCACCCCTTTGCCATGGGCGGCTTGCCACCGATTTGGCAGCCATCTTCATGTCATAGCATCACTGAGCTCCAAGTTCCATTATAGTGATGCCCAATAGCCCGTCGAGCCCTGTTTCCACCATGATACAACTAACTATAACGCTACATGATCAATTGAACTTGGGTGATGTTGGCACCCGATAGTGCCGATGCCATTTTGCGAACCCTAGTAGCCTTCTACCGCGATGCCTAAAGGCGTTGTCTATCCACAGAATCCAAATACTACAGTCATATTATTGATTGACTAGACCCTTAGGATTGCCCAACAACACCATTCTCCAATTGACCATGCATCAGACCACCTCAGGATCCTCAACATTGTTGGCCGAGGCCAACGCCCAAGGGCAGAGCAATCGGCATCATCACTCGACAAGCCTGCGTCGAGCTCAACTACCGAGCTCCACTTTCCTGGACGCGATAGTGCCCACAACCCTACGTCGCCATTGATGTGATACCGCCACCGCGAAAGCAACTGTACCTCCTGCACAATCTCATAGTGAAGTTCATCTCATAGTGCTGGCCATCGCCATTAATACATAACCCGCTAATATCAAGTCATGATTTCTCCTAAGATAGATAAACCCCATGTATAAGACATTCATGCGATTTCCTCATCAAGTCCCCCCCCTCTCTACTCTTGCGATACCACTGCCCACAACGATCCTTCTTGCTATGATGCTTGTGTGATAGCTATCCTCAATAGAGTCATTACACCATCTATAGTGACCTCCTACTACAATTTTGCCATTTCATGCAATAGTGCCACTGCCTAAGACAACATTTACCCAAAGCCGGGCCAGCGACTATAGTCGATCATCATCGTTCATTACGTCATTGGTGATAACAAACTTGCAGTGAAAAATTGTCGATCAAAATCAGATAATATATTTCTAATGTCTGAACATAACAACTCTGCCTTTGATTTTACCAGTGGGAGTAAGGAAACCTCTGGCACTCACAAGTATGTGAACAATATGGAGGGAATGACGGGCACGAACATATATGGTGTCCTAAAGAAAGGAAGGTGAGTATGTGATAAAACCTCAGAAGGAGCTCTATAGGATTTGATCTTGAGGGGGATCAACCCTTGGAACACTATAAGGGTTCCTCTCTCCTTGTTTGATTCAAGAGAGGAGGAGACTACAAACTTGTATAGAGCTCAAAACCCTAACCCTAGGGGGATGTTACCTAAATAAATTTATCCCCTTGCCCCTCATATAGCCACCCTACCTTAATAGGGATGGACGACGGCTAAGATGACTCAATGACCATCTATACCTGCTAGAAAACCTGGTCGACCAGCCCAATAAAGGTGCGACGACCAGTAAGCCCTAAGACCCCAAAATAAACCCTAGTCACACCTCTATATATGATAAAAGTGACTATGTGGGGTTTTATTATAAATTTCACAGAGTTTTTATTGACTACTTCTAGGGTGATTATGACCCAACCCTACTAGGGTTATATCAAGCCCGCTCTATTTGAATCAGCCTTGTCCTCAAGCCTAAGGTCCATGAATTCTGGGAACCAGGTCTTCAGCTCCTAATAAGACTCCCGTGTGGCATCTTCAGGTGGTAAGTTGTTCCAATACACTAATACTTCAGTTGAAGGGCATCGATAGTATATCACAATTCTTTGATCAAGTATGCCTTGTGGTTGGACTTGAATTTCACCATCATCTATGGTGCTCGGTAACTGAGTCTGGGTCGACTCATGTTTTCCTGGTTTAGGCTTCAAGCAGAACACATGGAAGAGGGGATGGATCTTACCGCGCCTTCTGGTAGCTTCAATCTGTTGGGAAACCTCAGTGGGTGCATCACATGCACAACGAAAATCAAAATAAAATATCAGTTTTTCAAGCAGATCAAATCGTCATGCAAAAGATTAGGGTTACGAGAAAAATATAAAAATCGATAAAATCGTGATGTGTGAGAGATTGATTTTACCTAGGGAGATCGTATATCCCAGTATTCTAAATCCGGATGGAGAAGATGAAGGAGGTCAAGCGTCCTCCTCTCTAGGGTATCCACATGATGGATCTCTATAGCGAAACTCCTCCAATCTGAGCTTGTAACTCTTGTACATAAGGAGGGACGAGAATAGGAGATGGTGGCTAAAGCTACATCCTATCAACCATGAGCCTCCCCTCCTATTTATAGAGAGCTACCAAAACCCTAGGGCTCCTTCCTTAGTAGGTATTGGATCTCCATCCAATAATCCACTAACCTTGTATTATTGGATCTCTATCCAATAATCTCCTTAGGCCTATAATTGGACCTTAATCAAGGAGTCCATTAATATAGGGACTCATCTAATGAGAATAGGGTTAATTGGATCTTAATCCAATCCTTTATTCGCTGAAGCATCCACCATATGTGTGTAATCCTCTAGGCCCGATACCGAGCTGGCCGTGAGTTACTCCCATCAGAACTCCTTCTGATATAGTGAATTATTATCCCTATAATAATTCACTCGACTCATCGACTATAGACGTACTAAGCTACTACGTTATAATCCCCAAACGGTACAAGAGGGATCAAATCTATCGGACCTGTCTGTCCACAGTTACCATGTATCTATAATCCCTCATCCAAATAATATCTCAGAGACTGTATATTGGACATGGTACTGTCATGTCATATATGGAATCAGTTTATCTTGTTCTATTCGGATTCTATCGGAGAACTCCTTTTTTCTCAATCCGAATAACCCTGGCTAGAGATTTGTCTGAGTAAACATATATAGGATATTCCTCTCGTGACATCGAGAGTGGATGATCATCTATTGACACTCAATTTTCTTCATAAAGTTGGATATCAATCTCGATAACCAATTGTACCAGATCTGAAACTTTCCAAACCTGTAAGTTTGACATCAAAGAAATGAGTACTCATATAAGACATCCTTGGTGTCTCAAGTCTAAGAACTAGATATACAATTGGGACTATAGAATCGCTGTCTGACATTATGTATCATTAACTATACAACATTCCATAAGTGGATCAATCAATGAACTTATTCTCTAATGAGCACCTGTACTATATCCTTAGTGTCTCCACATAAGTGGCTATGAGACCAGCCGCCTCCATCATATAGACGGGTATATAGTATACCGATCTATCCGATTACCTCAATGTCCCTCTTGAGTAACCTATGACCGGGATTATTTAGGATCTATGTTTAAAGGTGAATCGATCTCATTATCATGATCTCATCACGATCTGATTCCTATTGCATAGAACCAAGGATATCACAATATATATATATAACAAATAATATAATATGAGAATATGTCAATATTAATCATAAGCAAATAGATCGCACATCGTGTCACATGTGCCATCACTTACATGATTGGCTTGTAGGGCACCTGTAACCAACAATCTCCCACTTGACCAAAAGCCAATCACTTATGTGTCTGATCCCCATCAGACCCTTGTGATGCTCAAATATAATCTGAGCTAGTGGCTTCGTTAGTAGATCTACAATGTTATCTTCAGATGAAACTATTTCCATTGCTATATCTTTTTGGGTCATGATCGCTCTAATCAGATGGAACCTCCTCAGAACAATTCTGTTAAGACATGAGTTCCTTTGTTAGAGTTATCGCCCTATCGCTGTCACAATATATGGGAGTCAACTCCACGCTACTTGGTATTACTCCCAAATCCTTGATGAACTTCTTCATCCATACCCCTTCGTCTTGCTGCTTCTGCTACAGCAATGTATTCCGCCTCTATGGTCGAGTCTGCAGTAGTATCTTGCTTAGAACTCTTTCAACTTACTACTCCTCCATTCAAAGTGAAAACATATCCTGAATTTGACTTGCTATCATTAATGTTGGACTAAAAACTAGAGTCCGTGTAGCCCTCGACCTGGAGGCTACCTCCTCCATATACTAGTAAAAGATCCTTAGTCATTCTCAAGTACTTAAGGATACACTTTACTGCCTTATAGTGTTCTAAACCTGGATCTGCCTGATACCTGCTCATGACACTCAGAGCATGTGCTATATCAAGCTTAGTACATAGCATCACATACATGATAGACCCTATCACTGAGGCATAAGATATCTTATCCATGTTTGCCCTTTCTTTAGGAGTCTTTGGGGACGTACTCCTAGAAAGTGATATTTCATGTCTCATCGGTATGAGACCTCTCTTGAAATTTTTCATGCTAAACCTTTTGACAATGGAGTCTATGTACCTAGATTGGGATAAGCCAAGCATCCTTTTGGATCTATCTCTATAGATGCAGATCCCCAAAATATAGGATGTTTCCCCTAAGTCTTTCATGGAGAAGTTTTTAGATAGCTAAGCCTTTATTGTGGAGAGCATTCCTATATCATTCCTAATGATTAGGATGTCATCCACAAATAGTACCAAGAAGGTGATAGCGCTTCCACTTACCTTCCTATATACGCTAGGCTCATCTTCATTCTTAACGAAGTCATAAGATCTGATCACCTCATTAAATCTTATGTTTCAACTTTGGAAAGCTTGCTTCAACCCATAAATGGATCTAAGCAACCTGCACACTTCATTTTCTTTTTGGTCTCACCAATATAGAGAATTGGCTTCTCCTTCTTGATGGCACTCTCAACTTCCTTCAACATATTAAGGAGCTTAGGGAGAGTCACCTCAAACTTGCTCATGTTAAAATTCATAATGAAGTGAGAAAAGGAATATGGTAGGGACTAAAGTATAAGATCAACGCACTGATTATCCTCTAGGACTATTCCTAGACCTGTGAGTTTCTCAATCCACTCTATCATCTTTAGGACATGGTTCTCAACCGATGTCCTTTCTGTCATCCTGGCTGAGAAGAGTTTCTTAGATATCTCAGATCTTTGAGTTCTTCCTTGTTTCCCAAACAGCTAGCGGAGATGAAGAAGGATAGAATCTGTATCTATGCTCTCATGTTGCTTTTGTAACTCAGGAGTCATAGAGACTAACATGTAACATTTTGCCTACGTGGAATCATCTATATACTTCATATAGCGAGCGATCTCATCCTCGCTTGTCTCTTCTTTCGACGTGGGTAGAATTGTATCAAGGACATATGCGATTTTCTTTGCCGTGAGAACAATTCTCAAATTACGGAGCCAATCTGTATAGTTTGGACCAGTGAGGCGGTTGGCATCAAGTATGCCATGTAGGGGGTTTAGAGCGACATATTTCTGACAAAACAAGATATAGCAAAAATAAATAACATACAGATTTTATAGAAAATACTAATTAAGATATGGACTTCTATCTTAATATACTCCCACTATTTTCTTAATGAATTATGTGACACCCTCGATATATGAGACGGAAGTCTCCGACAGACTCCTAGTGGGGATCGGGATCAAATTAGCATCTTAGTGTAATCTCGAGGGACTCGACCAATTATACTAAGCCCAAAAGGTAGGCAACTCTTGCCAATCAAAACTCCTTATGATTTTCGTCACGTTCAGCCTCCGAATCATCATGGTCTCGAGGGACTCGACTAACTATGATATTTAGTTACGTCATCACCATCGTTATAAGATGAGTCTGATTTGATGATATGCTATCAAGGGACTTTTCCAAGCATATTATATCCTCAGGTCACCGGTGACATCTCTATGTCATAGGTAAGAACTCGATCACATAGATAGATGAGCCTTGAGAGACTCAACCAACTGAACCTATGTTGTGATTCAATTTCTTCCTATAACGATGAAAGGCTACATGGGTTAATCTTATTGCCTCATGCTTACCGACTTAATATTATCGTAGGAGGGGTTTTTATTTCGTATTGATCTCCTAATATGTCATGTCACACATATATATTTAATATATATCTACATCGCATATAAATATATATATATACATATATTTAGTAGGTGTATAACATATCACATATGCAAGCCACATCAGATGATCATGAGCCATCACCTAATATGATTAAGCCCGAGCTAATGAGCCTAATCACTCACAATAGGATCTATGTGTGCATTGGCGCATCTCTATGACCTGTGATTGTTGATCTCGCCATCATCGATTCCGTCGGATCGTTGCATCACCATGCGTCATGATCTCCCGCCACGGCATCGTGGGTCCCGTTGTAACCTCCACGCTCCCACTGCGCCTCTTCATGTAATTACAAATAATCACAAGCACGCAGACCCAACAATAAACGAGAAAAATGTAGGCTTGAGGCCTCAATAATAATAATAATAATCATAATTATAGATATATAATAATTAATTAAATTATTTAATTAATTATTTTTTTGAAAATTAGGATATGCTCAGAATTTTTAGAATTATCAAGGGCATTTTCATAATTCTGTATGAGAGGACAATTCTCAAACTTTCAAATTTATCAAGGGTGTTTTTTGAAATTCTATACATAGGGGATAGAGTTGAAATTTTTTAAATTCTGAGAGGCATTAACCATTTTTTTCTAAAAAAGATGTCCTAGCCCTCCTTCAACCTCAAGATAACGTCATCACCTTGCTTAGGCCCGACCTTGCGAACAGCCATGCCAAGGCGCCACCCCTGACCGTGCCCTCGCCCCTCGGAGGCGGCAAGCCGCGGCAACCCCTCTGAGCCTTACAGGGGCTGGCAGCCGCCCCTTGTAGGTAGCCTAGAACAGTTCTATGTGATTCAATCTCATCACATACAACTTAAAACCAACTTTTCGCATGAAAACCTTGGCTCTGATACCACTGTTGGGAAACCTCAGCGGGTGCATCACATGCGCAGTAGAAATCAAAGCAAAATACTGATTTCCCATATAGACCAAATCCTCATGCAAAAGATTGGGGTCGCAAGAAAAACACAAAAATCGATAAAACTGCGATGTGTGAAAGATTGATTTTACCTAGGGACATTGTATATCCCTATATTTCAGATCTGGATAGAGAAGATGAAGGAGGTCAAATGTCCTCCTCGCTAGCAGTATCCACACGATGGATCTCTGCAGCGAAACTCCTCAAATCTGGTCTCGTAAATCTTGTACACAAGGAGGGAGGAGAATAGGAGGTGGTGGCTAAACCTGTAACCTATCAACCATGAGTCTCCCCTCCTATTTATAGAGAGCCACCAAAACCCTAGGGCTCCTTCCTTAGTTGGTATTGGATCTCCATCCAATAACCCACTAACATTATATTATTGGATCTCTATCCAATAATCTCCTTAGGCCTATAATTGGGTCTTAACCAAGGAGCCCATTAACATAGAGTCTCATCTAATGAGAATATGGGCTAATTAGATCTTCATCCAATCCTCTATTCGTTAAAGCATCCACCATATATGTGTGACCTTCTAGGCCCGATACCGACCTGACCATGAGTTACTCCCATCAGAACTCATTCTAATATAGTGAATTATTATCTCCATAATAATTCACTCGACTCATCGACTATGGACGTACTAGGTCACTATGCCATAGTCCCTAAACGGTATAGGGGGGATCAAATCCATCGGACCTGTCTATCCATAATTACCATGTATCTATAATCCCTCATCCAAATAATATCCCAAAGACCATATATTGGACACGATACTGTCAAGTCACATATGGAATTAGTTTGTCTTACTCTATTCGGATTCTATCGGAGAACTCCTTCTCTCTCAATCCAAATAACCCTGGCTGGGGATTTGTCTGAGCAAGCATATACGAGATATTCATCTCATAATACCGATAGTGGATGATCCTCTATTGACACTCAATTGCCTTCGTAAGGTTGGCTACCAATGACGATAACCAACTGTACCAGATCTAAAACTTTTCAAATATGTAAGTTTGGTGTCAAAAAAAGGAGTACTCATACAAGGCATCCTTGGTGTCTCAAGTCTAAGGACCAGATACATAACTAGGACTGTGGAATCACTATCTAACATTAGGTATCATTAACTATACAATATTTCATAAGCGGATCAATCAGTGAACTCATTCTCTAATAAGCACTTGTACTATATCCTTAGTGTCTCAACACAAGTGGCTATGGGACCAACCGCCTCCATTATATGGATGGGTATATAGTATATCGATCTATCTGGTTATCTTAATGTCCCTCTTGAGTAACCTATGACTGAGATTATTTAGGATCTATATTTAAAGGTGAATCGATCTTATTATCGTGATCTTATCACGATCCAATTCCCATTGCACAGGACCAAGTACATCATAATATATATAACAAATAATATAATGTGAGAATATGTCAATATTAATCATAAGCAAAAAGATCACATAGTGTATCACACGTGCCATCACTTACATGATTGGCTTGCAGGATACCTGTAACCAGCATAATCTATATGCCATAGCTTAAATACACTCCATGATCTGATATGGCCCATAGAATCGAGGAGAACTTTTTCGATGCTCTTGTGTTGATGGATAACTGCTTGTATGGTTGTAGGCGAAGGTAGGCCCAATCTCCTACCGAAAATTTTTGCTCGCTTCGATGGGTGTCGGCTTATTACTTCATGTAGGCTTGAGCGGTAGATAAGTTATCCTTCAGTAATTGTAGGAGCTTTTCTTATTAATTAAACTTTGGTCGACCTGATCTTCTTTGGCCATACTAATTACATACTTAGGTGTTACAGGGGACGATCGACCATACAATGCCTCATATGGAGTATATTTGATGGATGAATAATAGGTCGTGTTGTACTATTATTCGGCCTAAGGAAGCCAGAGTGCCCTGTTGAAGCACCATAGATAAGTCTCTAGGCATCTGTTCACCACCTCTGTTTGGTCATCCGTCTGTGGATGATAAGTTGTGCTCATCTTGAGTTGGGTGCCCTATGGTTGAAATAATTTGATCCAACACTTACTTATAAATACCCTATCACGGTCGCTCACAATTGACCTTGGCATCCCATGCAGTTTACTAATATTTTCAATAAAGAGTTGAGCAATACTAGCAGCAGTATAAGGGTGTCTCACAGCACAGAAATGAGCATTTTGTTAAGTGATTTACCACCACAAAGATTATACTTTTACCTTGAGATTGTGGCATCCCTTTGATCAAGTCTACGGAGATGTCAGTCCATGTTGAGTTTGGTATGGGTAGTGGTTGCAGCTTTCCTGGACTTGCTACTGTTTCACCCTTTTGCTGCTAGCACATATCACATTTAGATACATAATCATAAATAGATTTTTTCATGCCTCTCTAATAGAAGTTTTGCTTTACCCTCTTATATGTTCTCAAAAAGCTAGAGTGCCCTACTAAAGGTGAAGAGTGCATTTTATGCATAATAATTTTGATGTAAGGAGAAGAGGAAATAAGTACAATTCGGCTCTTGTAGCATAGGTCCCTTGAATCCTAAGTGTAGTGGCCAATGGCACCCGGTTCCATCTCTAATTTCTCTGTGATGTTTCTGATCTCCGAGTCCTTCTCTCATTTCTCCCTAATGTCTTCGAGGAAGTTGGTGGAAGGAAGAGAGATGGCTGAAATTTTGGTTTGCTCCGGTACCCGTGATAGTACATCTGCAATAGCATTTTCTTTCCCCTTTCGATAGATAATTTCATAATCGAAATCAAGAAGTTTAGTTATCCATCTTTGCTGCTCCTGGGATGATATTTTCTACTCCAAAAAATATTTAAGACTTCGGTGGTCAGTTTTAATTAGGAAGCACCGACCGATCAAGTAGGGTCTCCACTTTGTGATGACGTGTACAATCGTAAATATCTCTTTGTCATACACGGATATTTTATGATGAGAGGGAGATAAGACCTTGCTGATATAGACAAGGGGTCGACCATCTTATATTAGGATAGCTCTAATTCCAACTCGGATGCATTGGCCTCAACCACCAAGGATCGACTGAAATTGGGCGCTAGGATCGGTGTCGTTATCATAGTTGCTTTGAGCTGCGCAAAGGCTGTTGAAGCTTTGTCTGACCATTGAAAGAGTCTTTCTTCAGTAAGGAAGTAAGTGGGGAATTGATCTTGCCATAATCTTTCACAAACTCCCGGTAATAACCCATAAGTCCAAGGAAGCCGCGCAATGATTTTACATTTATAGGTCTCAATCATCCTTGTATTGCTTTGATCTTTGTTGGGTCTACCACCACTCCATCTTATGATATAATATGTCTAAGGTACTCCACTTTATGCTATAAAAAGTTATATTTTAATTGTTTAATATAGAAGTTATTCTTCCAAAGAATTGTTAGAATAATTTGTAAGTACTAAAAATGTATGTTAAGTGTAGGGTTGCAATAAGAATATCATCAAAGAATACCAGCACAAATTTATATAAAAACCTATAGAAAATATCATTCATCAAGCTTTGGAAGGTAGAAGGAGCATTTGTAAGTTTGAATGACATTATCAAAAATTCATAATGACCATTATGTGTACTAAATTCCATTTTTGAAACATCTTCAACGCATACCCAAATTGATGGTACCCGGAACAGAGATCCAATTTAGTAAAGACTCAGGTTCCCTTTAGTTCATCTGAGAGCTCATCTACTACTGGTATGAGATATTTATCTTTGACTGTGATGGTGTTCAAAATCTGGTAGTCAACGCATATCTGCCAGTACCATCCTTTTTGCGCACTAGCAACACCGGCGAGGAGTAGGGGCTGTAGCTTGGCCGAATTATTCCAGTGTCGAGCATCTCCTTAATAATGTTCTCAATATCATCCTTCTATAAGTGAGGATAGTGGTACGGCCTTAAGTTTGCTAGAGGTTTACCGAGAAGTATAGGGATGTGCTGTGGGATAGGGGGAAGTCCACGCAGCTCAACCAAAACATCAACGAATTTGTCCAGCAATTAGGCAAGCTTAGGATATGCAATTTACATGTTTTTTCCTATGATACCTACTGGATATGTATCAAAATACCATCATATGTCTTGTGTAAAAAATTCTCCATCTGTTGCGTTGAAACGATGGAGATATGGGTCCCATGCTTGCCTCATAAGATGATCTGTTTGCCTTTATAATAAAACTTTATAATTAACTTAGAAAAATTTTAGGATATATCATCTAATGTTGTGAGCCATTCAATTCCGAGCATGGCTTTATAGTCATTAATGTGTAGGAGGAAGAAGTCGGCTACAATCTCTTGATCTTGTAGAAGCAATTTCACCAGTGGGCGGCACTATTGGTCGCACTTAAGAATCCAACTGTTGGCGACCTTTACGTCAAACTTGTTGCAACCTTTGATTTGAAGCACCATATAAGCAACAACCTTGCTATTGAGGAAATTATTTATGTTGTCCATATCTACAAGAAGAGTGATGGGTTGTTGCTTGAGAAGTCCTCCCACTTTCATCGTTTGCGGGTTGGAGTAGCCGACTAGCTCGTGCACCATAAAATCGACCGATTGGGGCTCTTCCTCTGTGGTTTCATCTTCGAGTTCAAGGCTTTCTTTAGATGGTTCGAGGTACTCATCTTCTATTGGTTCTATCACAAGAAGCCACCCCTTCTTGTAGAGATGTTCATGGCTCTATGGTTCATCGTAGTGCTAATACAACCCCTTGGCAGATCGCTCCCGAAGCTCGTCTATTGTCAATTTTTTGGGGTGCAGGGGCTTGGATGACAGTAGAGGGGAGTGGAGGCTTTGACATTGCTAGTCAGAGAGCAACCCTAGTCCTTCGGGCTTCATGGTTCAATTGCTCTTCATGTAGTCGCGCAAAGGAAATAGCTGCCATAAGGGTGTAGGGTTGTCGCGCCTTCACTTGTCCTTCTATCTCTAGCTTTAAGCCCTCAATGAGAGTTCCTAAAAGTTACTTTTCAGACCGGTCACAAGTTTGGTTAGATAATCGCTCAAACCTTGTTTAGTACTCTTGTACAGTGGTGGTTTGTCAAATCTTCACCAATTGTCCGTCGATGTTCTAAAATTGGATCGGTGTGAAGCGGTTCAATAATCCCTCCTTGAATTGCCGTCAGGTAGGCCTCCATGCGGGTCTCAAAGGCTTCAAACTTGGTATTAAGGGCCTCCTCTGATGTCATAGTATAGGCCTCTAGATCTTTGATGTTGAGGTCTTTCTTATGTTGTCAGTTTAAGGGTATGAGAATTTTTGGGGAAAAGGTGGCTGGTAAGGTGGGTTGATCAGTGGAGAGGAAGGCTATGGTTAGGGCTATCTTTGGGGGCTGATTTGGATCAGTTTGTGGCTATGGTTTGGTAGGTTTTTTGGGTGGTGAAGGTAGGGATTGAGGATAGGAAGGAGAGAGTCCAAGAAACCGAGAGAGACAGACAATAACAAAATTTGATGGAATTCGACGAAAAGGGTGTTGCGTATGTGCTATCCTACCAAACAAAATTTGCATCGGAGAAATAATGAATTCTCAATGTAAATTTCAAAGAAAATCTAAGGAAAATATGTATAAATTTGATAGCAAAACTTTGGTTCAGATATGAGTAATAATAGCAATTAAGATTGATGAAATTTTGGCAACATAACGATAGGAAAAGTGATGTAAAGATAGGAGATAGATTCTTCGTCATAAAAATCCAACAACACGTGATGATGTAAAAGTAAGGATTTGCAGTAGTAATAAGGTGTGGATGGTGAAATTTTATCAGTTATCCAATTCAAATGCAAGGGGACAATGGCAGCCTGATTGATATATGGCTTGGGGTGGAAGATGGAGGCACATCTTGCAGCAACTATGAGAATTGCTTGGATAAGTGGAGGCGACAGAGATGACAGCAAGGGCAGCAGGAATGTGACTTTGATACTAGATGATAGAACCCCAGAAGGAGCTATATAGGATTTGATCTTTAAGGGCAATCAACCCTTGGAACACTATAGGAGTTCCTCCCTCCTAGGATCGACCAACAAGGCTGAAATATAATTGATCTTATTTGATTCAAACGAGGAGGAGATTATAAGCTTATATAGTGCTCAAAACCCTAACCCTAAGGGGTATTGCCTAAGTAAACTTACCCCCTTACCCCTCCTATAGCCGCCCTACCTTAATAGGGATGGGCGACAGCTAAGATGGCTCTGTGGCCACCTATACTTGCTAGAAACCCTAGTCGACCAACTTAGTAAAGGGGACGATGGCCAATAAGCCTTAAGACCCCAAAATAAACCAGAACTACACTTCTTTATAGAATAGAATTGGCTGGGTGGAGTTTTATTACAAATCTCATGGAGTTTTATTACAAATCTCATAGAGTTTTTATTGACTCCTTTTAGGGTGATTAGGACTCAACTCTACTAGGGTCCTATCAATATGATGCAAATATATATGATCAAAATAGAAACAATAATAATCTAATTAATTTAAATAGAACTGAAACATATCTAAACATAAATAGATCTAGATTTTTAGTAATCTATGATAGTTTAAATTTCAATGACATGACTTTGATACCAATTATAAAAATATAAAATTATTATATAAAAATTTTATGTCAACATTAAATCAAGTATTATAGATCAAAGATAAAAGATACATACCTTTTGAACATGATAATCAAACACAATAATCAATATGGTACCTCGCATGTCACGATATAACACACGATGATCAACATCACATGTTTGTATCACACCATGATGATCATGAATCTATAGGGGAAAGAACCTAGACTCTCATCGTCTCTTCCTATTTTGTAATTGATAAAGTGGGGACCTATTAGAAGATGAATAAAGAAATCTATATAATAATATGATCTCTTGGAGGTCATACTTATATATAGACGAGATTAGAGGACCTATAAAAGATAATTAGGAGAGTCCCAACGATCAAGATCATCTTCTAAGGTATCTTAACATAAGTAATTTTTTTTCTATTAGCTCGATAATCTTAATGAATATCTAATTAAAATATTAATATATCTTAATCAATTAATTAGGATCATAAAATCTAAGAAGAAGTAGTCAAAGATAAATGATATTAAATATAATTATAATCAAATTGTGAAGGGTGATCACTAGGATTAATATGGATTATTTGTTCCATAGCATAAGGTTGAAACATTTTTCTGGATTTACAATTTATTCTTTTGCTCATATTGGTAATGTTTTAACTTTAAGTGGCGACAAACTTTTTGATTGGAAAGAAAAGGTTCTTTTGGCTCTTGCAAGCATGAATATTGACTTGGCATTCCACGTGGATGAACAATCGTTTTCATGAAATCAGGTACGCCATTTGAGAAAACGGCATAAGATAAGTGAGAGCAATTCAAAGTCAATAAGAGTATTTGGGGTTCCATTCCTAAGTATAACAAGGTCCAGAAACTTATAAAAGTCATCGAAGAATAATTTGTTAACTTCTAATGTGGCACTAACTAGCACCCTAACAAAAAGACGTACATACATAAAATTTAACGATTTTATAGGTATGTGTAAGTAAATAATTCAAATGAGGAATCTTATTATCCAACTTAAGTCCTTACAGGTTAAGATATCTAAGTCAATTTTATATTTAATTCTCTTCCAATAGAATTCTACACATTTAATATTTTAATAATACACATAAAGAAAACGGATAAGTTAATGAACTTTTGGGTTTATTTGAACAAGAGGAAGAAAGATTGAAATATGAGATATATTATGTGGTTCTTTATTAATTGAATAAGATATATTATGGATTATTTGGATTCTCATAAAAGATATTAGCCAATATTAAATAAAGTTCATATTATGTTGGATATTTTAGGGGATGCCCTTGATGGAAGGAACTCTCCTAATAACTTACTATAGACCCTCTGCTCTTGCCTATAAATAGACAGGACCTACTATAAACCTAAGGCACGACACGAAAAGGCATGACAAAGGGGTGAATAGATAAAGTGATTATAGTTATCCTCTTGATCTAGATCAAGAGATTACGATTATCCTCTTAATCTCCCAAAACTATCAATTAAGGTGATCCTGTGAAAGGATAGGAAGAGAGAAAAGGGGGTCTAGATCTATTCTAGTTTCTCTTGCATATTGATACCTTGACGCTATTCAGATCCGACGGACCGTGCTCTTGAAGATCTAATTAGATCTCAATCAGATGACATCTAAAAGTACGCATCATAAACATATCTAGTATTATTTGATTTCAATCCTAGCATAATAGTTTTTTTCCGCATAATAGTTTGCATGATTATAGTTTTTATGCCAACAATTGTATCAGAGCCTAGGTTTTGAGATCAAAGATATTAGATCTATTATTTTTATTTACGATACATTGATCTTAATATCTTATTTATCTGTTTTACTATCTGTTAATTTTAGTTGTTTGCTTGCGAACGATTCTTGATTATCGTTATGTGTTAAAGACGCAATAATCTTACCACGTTTTTTTGGTCGGATGCTCAGCAAGATGTGCGCTGGCTCGTCACACGCCAGCTAGCGACGGACGATGGCAGGACGAGGAGGCTAGGGTTTTCCTTAACAAAATTATAGTTTTGCCATTAGATCAGAAAATTATAGTTTTACCATTTTGCTCAAATTATAGTTTTGTCATTCACCGAAATTATATTTTTACCCTTCGGAATAGGATTATTTACAATTTTACAATTGTGATTTATTAATCCTATAATCTTTAAAAAATCTATAATTCTTATATATATATATTTTTGAATTACAGTTCTGTAATTATAAAATTCAGAAATTTTATTTATTTTCTCAATTATAAAATTGATCAATATATAATCTAATAAGATTAAATTCTGATTATATTTTTGATCAATTTATTTAATTGGACTTATGTGATTCTCCAATTAAATAAAATTAATCAGTTAAAAAAATTATAAATTATTGTTTCTTTATAGTTTTCTCATATGAAATATTAATTACATGTGTTAAATCCAATTATTAGTTTTTGGATATTCAATCAGTTATTTACATGCAAATATTAGTACTTATAAAATAATATTTATTTTTCATATAAATGCTTGATTTATGTATTATCATGATTACAGTTACATGCAAATATTAGTACTTATAAAATAATATTTATTTTTCATATAAATCAAATATAAATGCTTGATTTATGTATTATCATGATTACAGTTATCATATGAGTTTTTTTCTTGCTGATTAAGTATTCAATAATTATTATGGTTGTTATCCTATTATTGAACTGTCTCAGTATGAATTAGTTTAAATGAACTTGATGAATATTATTTGTAGTTCATCTCCTTAAGTTATACCTGACTAGTAGCTGCCAAAGTAGCCTGGGATGGTAGGCTTATAGGATATGAAATATAATTAAAGTCTTGTCATTCATAGGACAATTTGTATTTTATATTACTGCATTGGTCTTGTAGTTACCAAAGTGGCCTAGATAAATGATTTATAAAATTACATTAAGAAACAAGTCCCCAACGACATTAAAGAAATAATATTCAAAATTACATATATAATTAGGAGATTTAGATAATCCCAAAGGATAATCTATTTCAAATAATTATGTGATGGGATAGGATGATACTGTTTTGGATATCCTTGCAGTTTAGAATTGTATACCCAAAGGTAGCAAAACTATTCCACAAGGATGGTATCAGTTTTCATAAATGATCTTGTGTGAATACTAGATATGTCAATATTTTTACCCAAAGGTTAAATATTGATGATATCAATAGTTCATCATATTTTGGTAAAACTCAAAGCATTAATGTTATTTTACATTCTGCAGTGGTATTCCCGTCTATACATTCTCATGCTTCTAGTGTCCCTATACTCTTTGGATCAAATTATTCAGAATGGTTAGAGCACATGCAATTTATATTGGGCATACTAGATCTTGATTTGGCATTGCTTATTGAAAAGCCTACATAATTAACTGATAAAATTACTGTGGAATAAGTCAATGAAATGAAGGTTTGGGAAAGATCTGATAGGCTTAGTTTAATGTTCATAAAGATGACAATTGCAAATAATATAAAGACTTCATTACCGGTTGCATCTAGCGCACGTGAATATTTAAAGGTTATTGAAAACAGATTTAAATCTGCTGATAAGTCATTGGCTGGCACATTAATAAAAGAACTGACTACAGCTCAGTATGATGGTACTCGAGGAATTCAGGATCACATCCTCAATATGGCTGACAAAGCTGCCAAACTTAAGGCGTTGGGAATGAATGTTGATGAATCTTTCCTTGTGAAGTTCATTTTTAATTCTCTTCCTTCTCAGTTTGGCCCATTCAAGATTCACTACAAGATAAATAAGGATAAGTGGGACTCGAATGAGTTAACTAGTATGTGTGTTCAGGAAGAATTAAGATTAAAATAGAAAAGTTCATATAATGTACTGACAACTACTCAAGGAGTTAGTAACAAAAAAAGAAAATCGAAGCGTCATCCATCAAAGAAATTTGTCGGGTCTAGAAGTGTTAGACAAACTATTGAAAAGAAAGCTATTACAGTAAAGTACTTCTTTTGTGGCAAGAAAGGACATGCAAAGAAGGATTGCATTAAACATAGGACATAGTTCGAAGAGAAAGGTATAAACTTAATCTTTGTATGTTTTGAATCAAATATTGCAGAAGTTCCTTCTAATATATGGTGGATTGATTCTGACGCTTCAACTCATGTTACTAATAATATACAGGGATTTCTTTCAATCTAAAAACCAAAATAACATGAAAGATTCATAATTATGGGAAATCGTCTCAAAGCAAAAGTGGTATCAGTAGGGACCTATCGCTTACGCATAGAGACGGGTCATCTGATGGATCTGAAAGACACATGTTTTGTTCCTACAATTTCTAGAAATTTAATTTCTCTATCTAGAATTGATGAGTTAGGATATTGTATTTCTTTTGGTAATGGTAAACTAAGCATATTTTATGATTCAATAAAAGTTTATTCTCGAATTCTGTGTGATGGTTTATACATAATTAATTTGAATCTTGAGTTTGCAAATATATTATTGACCCTACAATCAAGTATTGGAATAAAATGTAATTTCAATAATGAAAGATCTTCTATATTGTGACATAGACGTTTGGGGTATATATTCAAGGAAAGAATTGAAAGATTAGTGAAGGATAATATTTTGAAAAATTTAGACTTCACTGATTTTGATGTTTGCATAGATTGCAATAACGAAAAGCAAATAAGCATACAAAGAAAAATGCCACAAGAAGTAAAAAACTTCTTGAAATTATTCATACTAATATCTGCGGACCACTCCATATTCCTTGTTTTAGTGGAGAAAGTTATTTCATCACATTTATAGATGATCTGTCCAGATATGGCTATGTTTATCTAATACATGAAAAGTCTCAGGCCGTTGACATTCTTGAAGTGTACATAAATGAGGTCAAGAGACAATTAGATAGAAAAGTTAAAATTATCAGATCTGATAGAGGTGGTGAATTTTATGGTAGATATGATGAATCCGATCAGAATATTGGTCCTTTTGCTAGATTCCTAGAACAGCGGGGTATTTGTGCTCAGTATACATTACCAGGTGTGCCACAGCAGAACGGTGTTGCTGAAAGGCAAAATCATACTCTTATAGACATGGTTAGGAGCATGATGAGTTATTCCTCTGTACCTGAGTCAATGTGAGGTGATGCTCTTAGGACAACTATATATATCCTGAACAGGATTCCTAGTAAATCAGTTCCATCAACTCCATTTGAGTTATGGACTGGTAGGAAACCCAATTTGAGACATTTACACATTTGGGGGTGTCCTACAGAGATAAGAGTATTCAATCCACATGAAAAAAAATTGGATCCAAGAACAATTTCTGGATATTTTATTAGTTACCTAGAAAGATCCAAGGGATACAGATTTTATTGCCCTAATCATAATATGAGGATAGTAGAATCTGGTAATGCAAAATTCTTAGAAAATGGTGAAATCAGTGGGAGTCAAAAGTCTTGAAGGATTAATTTTGATATTAAGGAGATTCAGACTTCTCCTATATTATCCCCTATTCGAGAAATTATTGTTCCTCAAATCAGTGAGAGAATTGATAAGGGTGAACAACAAAATAACATTGATGAATTCTCACATGATATTGATGTCGTGGCTGATAGTCTTGTAGAACAATCACAATTGGCAGATTTGAGAAGATCTCAAAGAAAAAGAAAACATGTCATTTTTTATGATTATGTGGTATATCTACAAGAATCATATTTTGATATGGGAATGAAAAGAGACCCCTTATCATTTTCACAAGCCATAGAAAGTAATAATTCTAAAAAATGATATGATGCAATGAAAGATGAGTTAAAATCAATGGACCATAATGGTGTTTGAGAACTCGTTGAATTACCTAATAATTATAAAAGAGTCGGTTGTAAATGAGTATTTAAGACTAAAAGTGACTCGGTGGGCAATATCGAACGATATAAAACCAGACTTATGGCCAAAGATTTTTCTCAGAAAGAGGGCATTGACTACCATGAGACCTTCTCTCCAGTTTCTCGAAAGGACTCATTGAGAATCATCATGGCATTAGTAGCTCATTATGATCTTGAGTTACATCAGATGGTTGTGAAAATAGCATTTCTGAATGGGGATTTAGATAAGAAAATCTATATGGAACAACCTGAAGGATTCATAGAAAAGGGAAAGGAAAGTTGGGCTTGCAAACTTAAGAAATCCATTTATGGCCTTAAACAAGCTTCCAGACAATGATATATAAAGTTTCATGATACCATTACTTCCTTCAGATTTAAAGAAAATACTGTTGATCGGTGTATATATCTGAAGGTTAGTGGGAGTAAGTTTATTATATTGGTCTTATATGTGGATGATATATTGATTGCAAGTAGTGATCTTGGTTTGTTACATAAAACCAAGATATTTCTTAACAAAAACTTTAAGATGGTTAATATGAATGAGGCATCCTATGTTATTGGCATTGAGATATTCAGGGACAGATCTCAAGGTTTGTTAGGATTGTCTCAGAAAAGTTTAATATGATACACCTATTACTAGAGGGTAAGTTATTAATCGTATCTTGGAAAGGTTTAATATGCAGCTTTGCAAAGCCAATGATACACCTATTACTAGAGGTGAAAAATTTAGCCAAAACCAGTGCCCGAAGAATGACTTAGAAATGAATCAAATGAAGAATATTTTTTATGGGTGCACAATTGGAAGTCTATTATATGCTCAAACTTGTACAAGGCTAGATATCAGTTTTGCAGTGGCAATGTTGGGTAGATACCAGAGTAACTTAGGAATAGAACATTGGAAAGCTGCAAAGAAAGTAATGAGATATCTACAAGGGATAAAAGATTATATGCTCACATATAGGAAGTCAGATCAGCTTGAAGTAATGGGATATTCAGATGCTGATTTTGTAAATTACCTCAATAGCAGGAAATCCACTTTAGGATTTGTGTTCATGCTAGTTGGTGGGGTAATTTCTTGAAAAAGTCTAAAAAAATCACTTATTACATCATCTACGATGGAAGCTAAATTTATGGCATACTTTAAGGCCACAAATCAAGCTTTATGGCTGCGAAATTTTATCTCAGGACTTGGTGTGGTCGACTCAATTGCCAAGCTATTGAAGATATTTTGTGATAATATTGTAGTAGTTTTCCTCTTTAAGAATGACAAATACTCTAGTGGTTCTAAGCACATTGAGATAAAGTTCTTAGTGGTTAGAGAAAGAGTCCAGAAACAACAAGTGTCAATTGAAAATTTGAGCACCACTATGATGATTGCTGATCCATTTACTAAAGCTTTATAGTGTAAAACATTTAAAGAACATGTTCCTAGAATGAGGCTTGTGAGCAAGCCATAAAGGATATGGTAATGCATGTTTAAGTGGATGATATTATTGATATTTATTTTTTATATAATTAAAATTATTTGTTTCTGCTATCCTGTTTGTGTTTATATTTATGCATATTATGGTTGAATGCAAGAAACAAGATTGTCTTGACAAGACAAATTACAAGGATCATTATAGATTATATAATGAAAGACTAACAATGTTGTAGTACATAAAAGGAAGTGTGGCATTGATAACATACAACCGCTATGACTCACATTGATAGTTGGACTGAATATAGTATTATTATGTTTATTGGACTTATTGGCTAATTTTTAAAATCATGACCATGTATAAAATTCTTTTCAAAATTTTAATAATCTAATTATATAAAATTATTTTCAAATAAATTTTATTTTGTTTATTTTGATTTTGAATATTTTTTATATCTTATCAATTAATGAGCCAAGTGGGAGAATATAAGATTATATGATCCTTTATTAATTGAATAAGATATATTATGGATTATTTGGATTCTGATAAAAGATATTAGCTAATATTAAATAAAGTTCATATTATATTGGGATATTTTAGGAGATGTCCTTGATGGAAGGAACTCTCCTAATAACTTACCCTAGACCCTTTGATCTCGCCTATAAATAGATAGGACCTACTATAAACCCAGGGCACGACATAAAAAGGCACGACAAAGGGATGAATAGATCAAGAGATTATAGTTATCTTCTTGATCTAGATCAAGAGATTATGGTTATCCTCTTGATCTCCCAAAACCATCAATTAAGGTGGTCCTGTGAAAGGATAGGAAGAGATAAGAAGGGGTCTAGATCTATTCTAGTTCCTCTTGCAGATCGATACCTCGACGTTATTCAGATTTGACGGACGGTACTCAAATTGGATCTCAATCAGATGCCTTCAATCTTGATATAATAGTTTTTTTTTCGTATAATAGTTTGTATGATCATAGTTTTTATGCCAACACCTACTTGAAGCTATACAAAAAATGTGTCCTAACAAAATAGAAAATCATAAATACAGTATCAGAATAATAAAGTTCAATGCTTTTCTTGCCAGTAGAAAAACACATAAAATGACTATCAAAAGTATACAAATTGACTTGAAAAGAAAGATAATTATAAATCATTTGTTATTGATGCTCCTAACAATATTTGGTGGATTAATTCTAGTTTAGCAATTTATATTGTGAATACCAAACTTTCTATATCTAAGGAAGTTGAGATAAAATGAATAAAGCAAATATTCTAACAACCAAATGTGTTCTAACGTGGAATGCATAGAAATTCTAAAAATCTTAACAACATTATATATATTACCTCCGTTCTCTAAATACTGAGTTTCAATTTCAAGACTTATGCAAAATTTGTAAAATGATTGTTGTAAGAAAGAACTGCACACTTATGAACATGGTAAAAGGTATGATGATAAATTATAATTTATCTAGATCTCTTTGGAATTACATTTCTTTGAATATTGAGGGTATTTTCGAAATTTTCAGAATCGTTGAGAGTATTTTCGAAATTCAGAGGGGCAGGATCATCCTTTTCTCAAAAGGATGCCCTAACCCTCTCTTTGCCCTACAGGCGGGTGCCGCTAGCACCACCTTGCACGGGCCGCCTGCGCTGGCCATGGCAATTGGCCGTGCCCGTGGGCGGTTGTTGCCCCTACGGTGGTCGCCCCTTGCGAGCTGCCACCCTTAGGGCGGTCGCCCCCTTGCAGGTGGTCGGGCCATGCCCTGCTGCCCCTCCTCTTTGCCTTCATTGCGAAAACGCAGTAAGAATGTGTAGAATGATTCTACGCGATTCAATCTCATCACACGCAGTTTAAAACCAATCTTTCGCATGAAAAACTAGCTCTGATACCACTATTGGGAAACCTCGGCGGGTGCATCACATGTGCAGCAGAAATCAAAATAAAAATCGATTTCCCATGTAAATCAAATTATCATGCAAAAGATTGGGTTACGAGAAAAACGTAAAAATAAATAAAACCACGATGTATGAGAGATTGATTTTACCTAGAGAGATCGTATATCCCTGTATTCCAGATCCGGATGGAGAAGATGAAAGAGGTCAAGCGTCCTTCTCTCTAGAGGTATCCACACGATGGATCTCTACAACGAAACTCCTCCAATCTGATCTTGCAACTCTTGCTCAAAGGGAGGAGAATAGGAGGTGGTAGCTAAAGCTACAGCCTATCAACCATGAGTCTCTCCTCTTATTTATAGAGAGCCACCAAAAACCGTAGTGCTCCTGCCTTAGTGGATGTTGGATCTCCATCCAATAACCCACTAACCTTGCATTATTGGATCTCTATCCAATAATCTCCTTAGGCCTCTAATTGGGCCTTAAGTAAGGAGCCCATCAGCAAAGGGTCTCATTTAATGAGAATAGGGGCTAATTGGATCTTCATCCAATCCTCTATTCGTTGAATTATCAACTATATGTGTGCGACTCTCTAGGCTCGATATCGAGCTGGCCGTGAGTCACTCCCATCAGAACTCCTTCTGATATAGTGAATTATTATCCTCATAATAATTCACTCGACTCATCAACTATGGACATACTAGGCCACTATGCTATAGTCCTCAAACGGTACAAGAGGATCAAATCCGTTGGACCTGTCTGTCCACAGTTACCATGTATCTATAATCCCCCATCCAAATAATATCCCAGAGATCGTATATTGGACATGGTACTGTTAGGTCACATACGGAATCAGTTTATCTTGCTATATTCATATTTTACCGGAGAACTCCTTTGTCAATCCGAATGACCATGGCCAGGGATTTGTCTAAGCAAGCACATATGGGATATTCCTCTCGTAATACCAAGAGTGGATGATCCTCTATTGACACTCAATTGCCTTCGTAAGATTGGCTACCAATCCCGATAACCAATTGTACCATATCTGAAACTTTCCAAACCTATAAGTCTGGTGTCAAAGAAAAGAGTACTCATACAAGACATCCTTAGTGTCTCAAGTCTAAGGACCAGATACACAACTAGAACTATGGAATCGCTGTTTGACATTATGTATAATTAACCATATAACATTCTATAAGCAGATCAATCAGTAAACTCATTCTCTAATTAGCACCTGTATTATATCCTTAGTATCTCTATACAAGTGGCTATGAGACCAGCCACCTCCATCATATGGACGGGGATCTGTGTTTAAAGGTGAATCGATCTCATTATTGTGATCTCATCACGCTCCGATTCCCATTACACAAAACCAAGGACATCACAATATATATACAACAAATAATATAATATTAGAATATGCTAATATTAATCATAAGCAAAAAGATTAAGTGGTGTGTCACACGTGCCATCACTCATGTGTGTCTTGTAGGGCACCTGTAACTAGCACAGAGCGTTATATGTAGATGATGCAGACATATGAGGATATGTACTAATTTAGAAGATCCAGATGTGCGTCTACAATAGAGGGGTTGTGGTTCTTAGGCTGAGTCTGATAGTTCTGCAATTCTTATAGCTGAAGACCTAAGCGATTCCTGTGCTAAATCAGATATGGGATAGAAGCAGTGCTGGAGGCAAGAGGTGAAGCCGATTGTCTATGTTTCACGGTGTAGTGTGATGCTCTAGTTTTTGTTCCTGCAAGGAATAATAGTTCCTCTCAACATATAGGACTCATCTCCGTCAATGTTGCAACTTTAATACCTTTTAAATTATCTAAGGGCGATAATTATGCATCTTGACGAGCACAATTCCCTAATCTTCTATTTAGATATGACCAAATAGACTATATTGATGGCTCTCTCAACTGTCCACCAGAAAGGATCCAAATACCAAGAGAATCCGATCTAGTACCAAATATTGCTCACAAACTATGGGTACTTCAAGATCGTCTTATCCTCTAAGTAATTCAAGCCTCAGTCACTGGATAAGTCACCCCATTGATATCTTCATATAGCACCGCATTGGAAGCATGGTTTACAAACAAAATAATACTTCAATTGAATTCTTTTCTGACTCTTTTTTGGTAAAAGATTTGAGCATGGGGGCATCCTTGGTCCAAGGCCCAAATAAAGATAATATTTATGAGTAGCCGTCAGCTTCCCAAATTACCTCCTAGTCCACTGTTCACTCTTAAGTCACAACTTTAACTGATGTGTGGTATCGTTGTCTTGGTCATCCCTTATCTCTTATCCAACAAAAATTACTTTCTCGTTATTCTCTTAAACTATAAAAATTAGTAGCATTATAACTCATTGTGATGCTTGTCTTAGCAATGAAAGTCATAAATTACCCTTTGGAATATCTGTCATATCATGTTTTGTGCCATTTGAAATAATTTATATAGATGTTTGGGGCCTGCCCCAACCAATTCTTTTGACAATTTTAGATTTTATGACATTTTCATATATTACCTTACTAAATATATATAGTTATATCCTCTTAAATATAAATCAAAAGTTTCTATAGTCTTTACTCACTTTGGAAAGTAGTCGAGAACTTCTTTCAATTTATAATTAAAATAATTTACTTTGATTGCAGAGGTGAATATTAAGTCCTAACATCTTGTTTCTTAGCTTGTGGTGGTATACAACACCTCAAATCACTATCACATACTCCTCAAAAACTCAAAGTATTTGGTTGTTTATATTATCCATGGTTACAACCCTTGTTTCTCATAAATTAATACTGAGATCTAAGCCTTGAATCTTCATAGGATACTCTTTTGAACATAGTACTTTATGATGTTATGATCTCTAAACTCAAAAAGTCTTTATATCACATCATGTCATTTTTGTAGAGTCTACCTTTCCCTTCCAAAACTATGGGTCTTCAACCATGAGAGCCACTCTAATAAATTTACATCATTGGAGCATTTCTTTGACCCAATCAAACGATCCTCTCACTACACCATTCAGTCCTTCCCACCAAGATACACATTTTATTGTTCCTCTAGTTCAATAAATCCTCACTCCCTCCACTACTCCTTCACAAATTAATCTTATTAATGACACACTACCCTTAGAAATACAATCACTATCATTACCTTCTCTCATACTAGTGACTCTGAAGAACCTTCGTTTGACTAGGTACTTGTTCGTGCCTCTCCATCAATACATATATCTACTATGCAACCTAACAATCATGTCACACCTGACCATCCCATGACCACACATTCCAAAATGGTATTTTCAAACGATGTCAAGTACTTGACCTTCATGCTATAATATTTTTTTCTCCAGAACCAATTGAACCCACCACCATCACTCAAGCCCAAAAATCTCTACATTGGTGTAAAGCCATGTGTGAAGAATATAATGCCTTACACCATAATTCTACATAGACCCTTTGTACCCTTTTATCACAAACAAACTATAATCGAGTGTAAATGGTTTTTTTGAATTAAGCGAAACCCAAATAGATCTATTGCTAGATATAAAGCACATTTAGTGGCTGAAGGTTTTTATCAACGATCCAGTATTGACTTCATAGAGACATTCAACCTCGTTATTAAGCTGACAATGATTCAACTTATCCTGAGTTTGGTCATCACCAAAGGCTAGCAATTATGACAATTGGATGTTAATAATGCTTTCTTATATGGGACTTTAACTGAAGATGTCTTTATGTAACAACCTCCAAGCGTCATCTATCCTCAGTATCCAAAATATGTTTGTAAATTATAAAAAACTATATATATACTTCGTCAAGCTCTAAGAGCCTGATACACCGAACTTGGCTTATTTTTGGTATCAATTGGCTTTATCAACTCTAAATCAGATACTTCGTTATTTCTATGAAAATAAAATGAAGGTACAATATATCTATTAGTATATGTGGATGACATTATCATCACAAGCAATAATCCTATAGAGACAAAGGGATTTCTAACTGATTTCTATTAAAGATCTCGGAACCCTAGTTACTTTCTCAGAGTTGAAGCTAAATATACATTTTAGGACTCCTATCTCAAAGAAAGTAATATTCAAGTTCTATTATCAAAGACAAACATGCAGAATGCTAAAGAGGTTGCTGCTCCACTCATTATTAATGAATTACTTAAGCTATATGATAACAATGCTACTATGGATCCTATACAATATCGACAAGTAGTTGGCTCTTACAATACTTATCTCTCACTCGTCCAGACATCCAATTTGCAATCAATAAATTATCTCAATTCATGTATCGGTCATTTACTATCCATTGGTCTACAGTAAAATGAGTCTTGTGATATCTCAAAAGGACTCTCAGCCATGGACTCTTTCTTCGAAAACACTCACCACTTCATCTCTATGCTTTTGTTGATGTTGATGGGGCAGAAAACATTGATGACAAAACCTCTACATTGGGATATTATCTTTCTTAGAGCAAATCCAATCAGTTATAGTTAAAAAAAGTAAAAGATAATTGTAAGGTCTACAACTGAAGCTAAATACTAAGTCATTATCACCGCTACTACAAAACACAAATGGGTCAATAATCTACTGAAAAAATTGGACATCAACTCAATCATAACTCCTATAATATATTGTGATAATGTCGGAGCTACCTACCTATGCGCTAATCCAGTGCTCTACTCACGCATGAAATATAATGTCATAGACTTCCATTTTGTCAGAGATTAAATTGTAAGACATCAACTATGAGTTTCTCACATACATATTGTCAATCAACTAGTAGAATCTCTCATAAAGCCACTCATTCGTAAAGTATTTTATTTACATCACTCCAAGATCGACATCCTTGACAGGAGTTCAATCTTGTGGGGGCATGATAGAAGATATAGATAGAAGATAGAAGATATGATCTTTAACCACTTGAAGATTATCTTCAACCACTTGAAGATTATTTTATATAATCTTGATAGAAAAAATATTCTCCTTTAAACTGGTATAAATAATCAATGAAATATATTATACTATTCTTCATACTTCCTAGCCTATCACTCTCCTCAAAGTGTGGCTTGAATGACACAAGTAAGGAGAAGGCCAAAGCAGCAAGACCTACTCCTTCCTCTCGCCTCAAGGGAGTAATGGGTGGATCGAGCAATGTGATGTCCGTCATTACCAATATCTACTTCTCGTCCTCGCTCACAACATTCATAGACCTCAAGTCGTCAACGGAGGTGACTTCGTGGTGATGAAACTCCATTCCTGTATAATCTTTTGGCTTGAAGGATGATGAGACACTCTCCATCAGCAAAAGGGTACAGAATGGACCATGAGAGAGCGAACGCTCAGGGTTGGTCTTGAATTCGGTGGGCACAGCGAAGGTTAGAACTTTAAGTTAATGTGTCCTTTGTCGACAGGAACATGCACCATCAAGGATTGCAGAAGATATATCATTATGGAAGGATGGGAATTTTTGACGAGCATAAACACATAACACGCAAACACACTCGGAAGAGACGAGGAGTTTAAATTCTGATATGCCTTGTGTGATCTGAGAAAGCTCAGAGCGACAAAGGTGGCTAGTGACATGGAGTTGTACCAGGTGATGGTGTGGCTGGGCTACGACCAAGTGTTCGTCATCAGTGTACTTACAGTACTTAACAACATCCATGGAAAGTCCACTAGGTGCTAACTGATCCGGGAGGATCTCACATAGTTCAGACACAAATCTAATCCAATGTAATCCCAATTGAAATCCAATTTGATCCCAATCAAGTCAAGTAGAGATCAAGTCCAATCTCAATAGTTAAGCTAGATTGCAGCTTATCTAAGTCACATCTAATCTCAACCATTGAAGCAAGAGATGACCTATCCAAGTCAGCCCTATATCACTACACAATTGGTCAAGTCTTAGTTCAAGTAGGAGCCGGGCCTCAACAATAATAGATGGTCAAAATATCTTAAAGCAGATGAAAGGGAAGCCTGTTGACTCTTCAAGAATATACAGAAAAAAAGTATCTTTAGAATATTTCAATTCTTAGGTTATGCATTTATTTTTTAATCATATAAAAAATAAAACTTCATCACACTATCTACAATTGAAATTGAATATGTTACAATAAGTACAAATTGTGAATAATTAATTTAGATGAAATAAGTAATTTAGATGAAAAACAAAAGATTATAGACTTTGCCTAAAAATATCCTTATAAAAAGTGAGAATACTAATGCAATTTGTTTATTAGATAATCATATTCAATATTTTAAAACCAAGCATATTAATATTAGATATTATTTCACTAGAGATAATATAAATAATCATGATATATTTTTGGATTGCAATGATATGAAACATCAATTAACTGATATTTTTACTAAACAGAAGAATAATTTAATTTTATTAGAAGAGAATTAGGTATGTTGAATCTTTTAAATATATGATTAAAAATATTTTATTATTTATTCTCATATGATTCTTTCTTTTTGCTAATAACTAAAGGGGAGATTTACTCAAACGCTTCATGTTGTTTCATTCAACTTCTAAGTGTTCATCACTTGAGATTTATTTTATATGTATTATGATTTTTTACTATTTATTCTCCTATAATTCTTTCATTTGACTAATGATTAAGAAAGAGATTTATCCAAATAAATCATAATCTTTCAATATTTAAGACTTAATATTTACTTTATATGACTCTTTGTATTCATAACTTGTATACTACAAAAGGGAAGAAGAGGTAAATCATATTTTTTATAACCAAAAGAGAGAAGTTATCATTCATATCTAGCCTATGTGTTGAACAAGAAGACAAGAAACTTTTATAACTTTTTGTCAGTAATAACTTATTTTTAACTTTTGTTAATTACTTTTTGATATTCGAACTTGAGTGATTATTTAAAATTACAATGATAATATCAACAAGATCAAATTTGTTTTAACTTTAATTCAAGACTATTGTTAAAATGATATTATTTTGAATTCAAGTTCATCATATTTTAAAGATGGCATACAGATAAGGAGAGTCTTATTAAGACCCTATCATCAATTGACATCTTGGTATCCATAACTTAAACTTATCTTTGATAACATAATATTGAGATCTTTATGTATTATGATATCAAAATTATACTAATTTTAATACAATTGGAATATTGATACAAAGAGGGAGGAATAATATCATGATAATATTCTCTTCTTTTTACTGATAACAAAGGTGAGAATTAGTAATTCATGCCTTTTGTTTATTATAAAACGAAAATTGGTGACTCATGTATCAACAAGGTGAATTATGATACCTTATGATTTTTTTTCTTATTATACAACTTATATTTGATTTATGTAATAGATAACTTATAGTTTTATTTCGATTGACATTATATATTGATAAAGGTTGAAATTTGAAACTTAGAAATAATTATGATTATAACTTCAAATTTAAAAATTGATTGAATATTGATTTTTGAGCTTGAATGATTGCATCATAATATCGATAAGATTAAATTTATTTTGACTTGAATTTAGTATAAGCATTTAAAACAATATATGATCATTTGGGTTTAAATTTATCATAACTTTTCTAAAATGGCATATAGATGGGGGAATTTTGTTAAAAATTCATCATCAATTAGCTGTTATTATAAAAAACGGGGAGATTGTTAAATTCTAAATTTTGATGATAAAAATAATTGATTAGCTTATTAGACTAAATATATATTTTGAGATAAGTGATGCAAAAAATACTTTGATCATAGACTTAGAACATCGAAGGACCAACTATCGTGTATGAGAGTCAGATATTGCACCAAAAAATTATTATGTCAAAAATTGAACGTCGAACTGGAGGATTGGTTAATGTACCAAAGATTGAACTTTGTTATAGGTTCAGGCATCATATCAAAGGGATCACATATTGCACCAGAAGATTAAATGTTTTGGAAAAGTCAACATGCCAAAAAAATTGGCAATATATCCAATGAAAGGGCGATGTGCTGAAGGTTCAAATAAAGTGTTGAAAGACTAGATAACATACCGAAAGAATGTACATGTTAAAAGCTTTGTAAATATGTTAAATATATGGATGATTTATCATAGTCTTGACCGAGGTCACTTTGGGTTAGTTTGAGATGATATTGAATCAAAACAATGCTAACTTGTCAAGAAAGTCATTTGGCTTAACGCTAGGCTCAATTAGGCATGTTAAAAAGATAAACAACCTAAAGCAATCTTATGTGGTGGTACTAATAGGCTAGGCTATAGTACAATCGATAAGCACTATTTTGTGCTTGTTATGCCTTCTTGTGGTGGTATCATCCAAAATTCAAATTTTGCAATGGTAGTATTGCAAGAGTCCAAAATTATGTTGTCAAAAGTTGGGGCAATAGTACCACTCATATCCTAAAATTTTTGAGGATTTAAATTTTTTGGCTCTATTTGTTTACCTTTCTGAAGCCTATAAATATACTACTTAGGCTTAGTCGATAGGCATCCTTTCGAGTCAGAAAAGTGTTGTAGCTCTCTCTTTATGTATTGTTTGAATCTTTTCCTCCCTTTTTAGTTTAGTTTGATACTAAGTTATAGGAAGTGAGAGAACCCTTATAAAAATGTGAGTGTGAAGATTATCTCATAAGCCTGTAGAAAAGAAAAAAATTGTAATAAGGATAATTGATCTTTACCCATTGAAAATAAAATTAGTAGTGAAAACCAATGACCTTGAAGGAATCGAGAGTGGACATAGATCGAAAAGACTGAATCACTATAAATCGATTTGCATTCATTCTCTTGTTATTTTTATTTGTGATTACTACTTATTATTATTCATTTGACTCATAAATTTTACTAGCACTTGATATTTGATTAATTGTATTTTTAATATAGATTTTATGATCAAAGTTTGACCGGTTAAAAATTTATATAGCACTAATCAACACACACTGCCCTCCCCCCACCCAAACTGCTATTTCGCTGCCAACTAGTGCAGGCCCTTCTAGTAAGTCGAAGAACTGAACGTCTTCCTATCCCTCTATCAAAGCAATGAAGATACCAACAAAGTAGCACCTAAGCCAGCAATAACCAATTCTATCGAGAGATGCTTTGTTTAGAAGGTCTTGACAATAGAATTGTCACAATGGAGAATCATCACAGAAGTAGTACATCGTCTTCATCCTCAATGTCCAAAGACACAAAAGCAACTTTGATATACATAGACGCAAAAGCAACTGGATAGAGGAAATCCCTTTTGTAGCCCCTGTTAGAGATGCTATCGGATTGGTGAAAGGAAGAAAGAAAAAGAAAACTGACAACAAGCATTCTGCTATGATCTGTCTGCATATGTCGAACGAGAACTTTCGACCGATCCTCGCTCAAGAACTCTTAGGTGTTTTAAATTCGAGCAAGAGTGGATTAATTTTCATTCTATGTTATTTTTATTGCAAAAGAAGTGTAACTCCTCCGTCAAAAATTTTCATCAAATCGATGACCAACCTAAACCCGATACAAATCACTGATGAAGATAACATAAGGTTTTCCCTGTTGCTGCTACCTGTTGGTGTTAATTAGGGCTACTTAGTCCATCCATGATGATTAATTACTATAGAAACCATCATGACTTACTTTTCTAGTCTCTAGGGATTTCTTATCACCACTCTCCATCTAATAATACGTTGAACATACTATATTTTAATTTCTTTTGCCTGATACGACGAACTCAAAAGTTGAACTTGAAGAGTATGTCCAAACAAAGCTGTCAGTATCTTTTGGAAATAATTGAAATACGTAATGAGTGACCTTGTAACCAAGCAGAATTGTAATGTGCATGGTTTGATATTTTCTCTTACATATGGAGTCAGGACTAGAGAGAACCAAGAAAAGGTTAAATTATGGCAAGAAACGTTAAGTCTGAGGTGGCTAAAAAACTACAATCACTAGCTAATTAAGTTAACAAGGATTTCTGCCAGGAACTGGAGGATGCTTAGATAAATTTCAAGCTTGAGAAGGCACTACCTTGGAAGCCGACTTGAACTTAATAGCTTCTAAGCACTTTCGAGTGAATCAAGCAAACTGAAAACTGAATTGAAAATGCTGTAGCTTGACACTGCCCAAGAAAAATTTCTGGTAAGTTTGGTCTATGTAGGTTCAGGTGTCAGGAAACTCTTAAAGAAATTAAAATTATTGCAATATTCAACAATAGCATTTGTCATAAAAAACGATGAACTTCTTGTTTGGTCCTAAAAGTTCCCATTAATATATTTTGAAATGTCCATAGTCCATAAGCAGTTAGAACACCAAACATATTAAGTGCTCGTAAAGTTGACTCTGGTGTTCCAGAGTAATGAGACTCAAATTGTGGCAATTGACATATTATTGCCTAGACAATGCCTTCTTGACAAATAGATTAGGAATCCATTATGGAACAACCAACTCATAATATAATTGTTTTGATCGGCAAAAAACCAATGCAATAAGATTCTTTTGAACTACCAACAGTTTGGGGAACGAAATTATCATCAGGAGATTGTGTCAAACATAGAAGCTCACAAAATTAGCAGCTTCATGATAGTTTGAACCCATATATAGTGATTGCAAGTTATCAGTAGATAAATACTTCTCATATAGCCATCGAGAGATATTTAGAGCATCACCAGAAGCTTTCACTGTAAACAAATTTCTACTGCTTTGCCACTTGTTGGTAAGGCCTATCCAGTCCCTCCTCCAGTCTTCTAATGGGAAACTCTCCCCCTTCACCAAGCTGTCTATCATGTACTTGAAATATATACATGCTCTTGGCCTATAGTAGTCTAGTAGAAGACCACTCCAGTACTTGTTTCCTGCACAAATGAGATTGTCGCAAGAGTATTACATTAAACAGATTGATGACACCAAAGTAAAGGGGATAAAGAAAATTGTTTCTGCATTTGTAGGTACCATAATCACGGAGAAAACTAGCTTCAGTCTCAGTGTTATCAAACCACATGGTTACTTGAGTCCTTGCATTCCATTCAAACTGCACCATAGAAGCATGACTTATGGCAGAATCCTACTTAATTAGGCATACAAGTATTCAAATTTGAGGGCTAACAGGTGACAATAAGAATATTACCTGTTGCTCCTGTTCTGGGTCTCTTGCAAGGTGCTTGGCACTTTCCAACCAGGGGCCAAGCAGAAATCCATCATGGCATGACAAAAGCAGGTCCAGATCTTTCACAAGGTCAAGAAAGTGCTGGCTATATATGGTCACTTGTTTTAAATTACTGAGTTGGTACCCTTCTATAATCTTCAAGAATACTTTGTTTGCATACTTAGCTAATGCCTGACGGGTGAGATCCACGAGATCATATCTGGAATTAAATATTTGAACTGGATTAAATATTTGAACTGTATAATATTTGTTTGTAGCAGACTTTACGATAATATTGAACTGTATAATATTTTTATGCAGAAGAAAGGGAGAAAAAATGGATAAGGATGCAGATAATTTACAATATTTATCATTTTATATAATTACCCGATAACTTTTATCACATGAGAACAACAAGAATTCATAAAAAGAGTCATACCCATCGAAGCACCAAAAATTTACATGTATCATAAGAAACACAAGCCAATTCTAGTCATGGAGCTGTAGAGTCTAGACTGCTTTATATGGTTTATAACTTGATAAGTTTTCTTTGTCATAAAATAATATAAAACTGGATAAGAACTTGCAATCATGGAGGTTGAGAGCAATATGAACAATGTAAATTTACATGAGAAAGGAAGTATCTTTAAGCATAAAAGAAAGTTGGTTATTGGCCGATGATTTAGTAAGTGGTTGGGGCGATCTAAGCCTCAATGTTGCAGATTATGCCGATTTCCCACCTGCTAAGGACCAAAGACCAAATTCACATGCAAAACCTCATTCTCTAGCAACATATACAAGATCTTGTTTTAGAAAAAAGATCTTAGTCACTTAGTAATTGGAAAACTAGAACAAATAAGAGATAAAAAGACAAAAAGAGGGGGAATAAGGACAAGAAAATATACTGACTTTATCCAAAAGTTTCACTGATCATTTGACTGATCAAAATTTTGCAATTACAGAACCACAACCGTCTACCAGTGTAACATATAAGCAAATAATTTCAAATTCCTTGCTCCAGTCATGGCAAGCTTTACGCAAGTCTAACATATAAATACCAGTAATATGTTAAGAGATGTGGATGGAAGAGATAAATACCAGCATTATGCAAATCTAACATATAAGCACATAACTATCAGAGTGTTTCAATTCCTTGCTCTAGTCATGGCATGCTTTATGCAAAAACAAATGAATCGCAAATCACCTGAAAGTCTGGCTATCTGATACATCATACCCATTTTCTAGGAAAAGAACTAATGCGCGTATGATATCAGCAGTTGAATACCATAAATGTGGTTGATCATAAGAATTAGCTGTTTCCATCAGTATCTCTCTTTCTGATAATTGTCGACTAAAATGCACATGCTTTCTCTCTTCAAATATATCTGGTATCAATATCACAGATGGATCAACATCTGGAAATGCAACAATTACGTCTCGATTTTTGTCCTGTTGTTGAGCCATACAGATACATCAAAAGGAATTAGAACTAATAACTGGTAAGTAAATGCATGAAAGCACCAAAAGTGATGCACTTAATTATTGATAATAATCTTAAAGAGGTAAAACTGTAATTTCATGTGGTATAATTTAAACCAATTCAAGCAATGGCATACCCATTAGAATCTGGAAGAAAGCTTAGCTTGAACCACTTTAATTTGGACTATGGTCTACCTGCCTAATCCATTCACAAGCAAACTTTAAGTTTCTAATGCCCTTGATCATGAAATTCTCTCTCTTTGGTCTTTTAGCTCTCAGCACCTCTTTCCTTGCCTCTACTTATCAAACTATTTCAATTTGGGACTTAATTCATAGTCTTGAAGCCATAAAAGAGGCCTACTTCTAATGCTCTGCTGGGACATTAACCAACATGATTGATAGTAGAGATGAAGGCCGTAACAAAGAAGAATAATAAAACAGATGAAAAGATGCAGAAGTAAATGACGTGTTTCACCTAGACTGATACGAAACAGGCAGTACGTACCCGTTCAGACATTAACTGGTATGTGGTATCCAGACCGCCCTTGTTTCGGGTGATTCGGTTCCTCATATATAAGGAAACTACCCTAATTGTTTCTGATACACAGCGCAACCTTCGCTTCTCAATGTGATCTCCACTTCCAGGCACACCACGGCCTCACTGCACACCACCACCAAACACCACCTTTGGCCTAATCGCTTCTCATAGTATCCTCTTCCTCTTCCTCTATCACCCCTTCTTCTTCTCCTTTTTCTTCTATGGAACACCGATACACAGTACACCAGTACTGATTGATATGTACTAGTCTGAGGCTCTGAGCACATTACCAAAATGGGTCCAGTACCCATATGGTGATCCTTGAGTAGAATTAATTCAAAGATTATCAAATGAGACAATTACGATTAGGAAAATAGGATTTTTGTTTCTTTTATTTTGTTCTTCAATAAGAAAATTCTAGAGTACTAGGTTTTGTACAAATTAAGAAATAATTTCATAAATGAAAGCGACCATTGGCTCAAAAACTGAATAACCTTTGCATAATTATATAAAACATCCAAAAGCTGGTTCTTTTCTTTCATGCCTTGATATTTGCTTTCCTAATGAAAATAGTTTTCGTTATAATTTGCTCATCAACCTTTATCTAGAAAGTAATTAATCTAAAGCCAGGTTTGTAAGTACCATCGTTGAAGTATTATCAACATCAGTGGTAAAATCTCTTTGATTCCTCAGACTTAAGTTGCAGCACTCTGTCTTTCTGCTGTTGCTGAGAGGTAGAGTGTAGATATCCTTTTTACTAAAATCCAAGTGTTTCTCTGAACACCAAACCCAATTAGGATAGAAAACATTGAAGTTACCAGTAGTGATGCTGCAACTAAAGCAGCTTAAAACATCATGCTCTTTTGAACTAAAAAGTCAATATAGGGTAGTATCTAATTGCGTATTATTGAACCAATTGACAGAGTAATGATCAAATATTAAAAGATTTTCCTTACAGGTACAATTTGAACTCTCTTTTTGCAATCCTAGATTGTAACCTCCTGTGAACAATTATATCCCTCCCAAAGCCATCAACATTGGCCACAAAGACTTACCTAAACCCTATGGTACATAATTTTATCAAAAATCATAATTTACAAGAAAAAGAAATCATCTTTGTTAGCGAACACTCAGAATGGTTAGTTTTCCAAAGCAACAATGCACCACGTTTCAAGCAAGAAGAATATGAAGTTTATATGTGGATCATGAGGATAATGAATATGAAGTTTATATGTGGATAATGAGGATCTACTACGAGTCATAAATTAGCCAACAATAGAGAAAACAAAGATTGAACTCACATAGGCACCATCTGTGCAATTATATAGAGTATGATATAGTATCTGCCAGGCGTCTTGTAGTGCTGGAATAGACCTTCCATATCTCCTTGTTGCATATAAGTCAACCCAGATCTGAAAAGAAAATGATAAAACAAAAGCCAAAACATTTCTTGATGGGTCTGATCTAAATTTTGAAATAATCAGTCAATAAATCAAGCTTTCATATGTTAATCACTTAACAATGTATATAATGAATTCTACATGATTAAAATTCCATCAAATTTATTTCTCAACTAAAATTGTTCATCAACAAAGAACAAAAGAGACTGTTAGTTGTAGGAAATTTATACAATAATCAAACTAGATGATCTAATTATATCTACCAAATAAATCTGCTAAAAGTGGAATATGTATCTTTTTTCACATTGTGATTCCTCCTCATTGAGCTTCTAGTTCCATTATTCTTTTTCCACAAGTAAAAATAGGCATGCTTTTAACTATTATCAGATTCTGAAATCCAATTACTAAGCTGTCCTGAATTGATGGAAGAAATTATTTTGCTGAGTTTGCATGATGGCTAAGAGACTATATCTTGCTACATAATTTGAAGAATGGCAATAAGCAGATTATATATCCTAGAACAGAAAGAAAATATTACATATTGTACTACCAAAAAATGACCACCTAACCTCCTCAATATTAAAAAGGATGCATAAAAACCCAGAAATAGGCCAAGTACCTTGCCAGCTGGACATATTTAAATAAATGTATCTGACCAAACAAAGGTTCAATGCGTTCAATGAAACCCATAAACATATACGCAAACCAAGGTTTGCAATTTCGACATTTACTGTCCGGTACCGGCGATACATACAGGTCCGCCAGGTTGCCGGTACACGGACCGCCCACTACCGGGCGGTACCACCAAAATTGATCATCGGCGATCGATTTCGGCCATTGATGGCCGAATGAGAGAGAAATCGACCGTTGGCGATCGATTTCGATCGCAGTCGATTGAGGGAGAAATCAGGTCGATTAAGGGAGAAAAGGGAAGAAGAAGAGGAAAAGAAAAAAAAAAAAAAGAAGAAAACCTAGCGCATGTCCTCGCCCGTGCACCGTCGTCGCCCTCAACGGAGGGCTGACCCGTGGAATGGTGGACGCGAGGGCTACTATCAATTCAATGCAAATCGAGGAGCGGAGCGACTTGGGTTGATCTGGGTAAAGTATACCAAGCCGCATAAAGGGAGTCGACATAGAAGATGATACATGGAGCAGAGGCACGGAGCTTTCCTTGGACAGAGGTCAAGGGCATGAACTCTTGTAGAGGCAAGAGTGGGATCATGTCGTTCCATGGGTTCTCCATTCTGATGGGATAGACTTATTTTGCATGGTGCCAAAGATAAAGGGATCTTCAAGGTACATGCAAGCTACCTCATAGATGCATTTGATGGAGTAACTAAGGTGATTCAACATGCGGAGGCAAAGTTGGGATCATGAGACCTTAATACGGGGCAAGAGGATGCAGAGGCAGGTACTCTTGAAGAATATGCCGTTGTTGTCGTTCGTTGTCGGGAACAAGAGGTGCATAGTAAGATTGTCTTTGGTAGGGATAGAGGCCCAAGATCCGACAATGGTGCACCAACTCTAGCGAAGTCAGGGGACTTCAGGAGCTCTTAGGCGATGGACTGTCCTAGAGCTATGCTTCGTTCAGGTGTAACCCAAGAGTGGGGGGGGACGAAGGGGAATTGCCAAGGGAGCGAACTAAAAATCGGAGATGGCAGAGGCCCTACGATGTGTTGGCAGAGGCCACACGTGGAGAAGTCGTAGTCCGAGTTCATCACACGAGAATCTGTATGCAATGGAGATGTCACCGGGAGGCGACATGGTGCAGCGGATCGTGGTGGAATAGTTCGTGGCAATGCAATACAGGCAATCTTGTCCCGTGAGGGACAAAAATCATGCGGAGGTATAATCAGGAGTTACTGGGAGCTCCACTTTGGTGTACAACACAACAAGAAGAAGGGCTATGGATTCAAGGAGTGAATGTGCATCGAAGCTTGTATTGGATGAAAGCCTTAATCATCAGCGTATGGGAGTTGTATACCACCGAGGAAGAAGTCCAAGTGCACGTACCAGTGAGTCCCATGGAGGGGGACGTGATCATGTGAATGATCAGGAGCTGCTGGGAGCTCCACTTCGGTGAACAATGCAACGACAAGAAGGGCTGTGGATTCAAGGAGTGAATGTCACGCATACGCAGGCGGTCTTTCGTGTGCATCGAAGCTTGCATCGGATGAAAGCCTTGGTCGTCGTGGGGCATGTACCACCGAGAGAGTAGTCGATTGCAGTACCGGTGAGTCCCATGGAGGACTTGATTAATCGGAGCTGGAGAGTTGATCGCGTGCTCACATTCGCTAAGGAGCCCAAGTCGGAGGACAAGGCCGAGTAAGCGAACGCTACCAAGGAAGCTAAGGAGAATAGAATCGGCAAGCCTTGCAATAAGATGGCGAAGGGCATGCGAGAGTTGCGTCTCTTTCCATCGACCAAGGAGAATGCTAGGAGGACACGGTGGTGTCGGCGGTGGTCGAAAGGCGCGAAGTGACGAGTCCGTGAGGCTCGGCTACCCAAAAGAAAAGCGTCGGTTAGAAAGGAGGTGGACTCGGAGGAGCTCCAGGTGCAGGGCGATCTGCCGATCGCGAAGGAAGGGATGAAGATGCAAGATAGCGGATAGTAGTGCAATGGACTTGGCGCGGTACCTGCAGGGACTTGTGGAGTCATCGATCCCTTGCTCGTGGAGGGAGAGCATTGGTCGTAAAGGCCGAGGAGGTGGAGAATGCGAGGCAAACTCAGTACCAAGACAAGGCGGAAGGCGAGGCCAAGAAACTTCATAAGACCGATGTCGATGGGCTTCTCATCCAGATAGAAATTAAGGGACTTGGGTTGATGCAGAGTGCTCGACCAAGGAGGCAAGTAGGCATGGTACCTTTCTACTCAAGAGGAGTAGGCGGCAAGGTGATGGAGAAGGCGGTACAATCCCAAAGGCGACGGATCTATCAAAGACTTACTCCAAGTTGGGGACTCTAAGTTGGGGTAAACTTTTTGCTCTTTTCGGGCAAAACTTCTTGCATTCCAGTTGATGGCGGTGGGAAGGCGAATCACGAGCTAACCCAACACAAGGAGTGCAACCACTTGAGTGCTTGAGTGTGAGCAAAGAGGCGAATATTAGTAACCACAATACATGGTACAAACTCGAGGAGGCGCAAAATCGAATAACCTTTGCCTTCTCAACTCTAGAGAATGGGCAAACCGATTCTCTTAACTCGAGGAGGTGAGCGAAGTAACTTTACCTTCTCAACAACGAAGAGAACGGGTGAAGTCAAGTATCCCGTTCTCTTACTTATCCAAGCGGGGAGCTCGCAGTTGATGACCCTTCAAAGAAAGCTTATAGAAGACAATGGTTGTCAAATCCTCACCGTTGGTGATCGTACTTGAGTAGTTTTCCACTTCATTTCCCAATTGACTAAGAGGGAGTGATGCGAACATACTTGGAAGTGACAACTAACGGTGGAAGAAGGTTCAATGGGAAAACATTATGGAGAAAGGACTTTAAAAACTTCAAAAGTCGTGAGCGATGCTCATTAAAGCTCCAACAAGCATCTACCCGTTAAGCAATATGAGTATCTTTGCGATCGCATAATAAGCGGTCTTTTCCTTCATCGAGGGATCGCGAGAACCAACAAGGATCAACACAACTCAGCCAATCCCACACCAAATTCAGTCATTGGTGAGTCGAGCAATGGCGGATTAGAGTTCGACTACTCAACAACGGCGGAGAGCGGCTAGGAGCCAAAGGGGCGTGTTGCAGCCAAAGTAGAAGATTAAAGATTCAACAGAATGCGAGGAGATGCAGCGTCTACAGTGGCTTCGCCGAGGACGTCGAAGGAATAAGTGGGGGAGAATGTCACGAACAACAATGTAAACAAAGTGTTCGATGAAATGCTTGTGTTTGTCCGTGTCCTTCGATTTAGATACATATCTTGTACGACAAGAAGCGGACTTGCAGTAGGCTTAGCAGCCCTAGTTTGATTTGCTTTATAGCCAAGTTTGGCTTGTAAATACAAGTGTGTCCTATAAGCACTTGTGGGAACTTCGATCTGTAATGGACCATTATCCTTTGTGTGCAACCTCTCTGAGTTTGTAATGTCCATGGGTGTAATTTGTATTTTGGCTTTATAAAGTGTTTTCTTGAGCAGTTGCTTGTGGATCCCGTGGGAATTGCTTCTTCTGGCCCGTTTTCTCTTTTTGTAAGTCTGTGGGACTTTAGGAGATCTCGGGGAGGGCTGACCTTTGCGGACGGACACGCATGGGTGCCGCACGGCTTAGGCAAAATCAGCTAAGCCCATGTCACTTTGGCCAAAATTTTGTTCATCAGGCAAGGTTTAATCTACAGCTAATTCAATTTGACCTACAATAAACAAATCAGAATCAAATTCCTATTTGCCCAATACAACCAAAATGCATTTAACTTGATATTTATCCTTCACAAAGTTCCAAATTTTAATTAAATTCCTTTTCTAGTGCTACTATTCTAGTTTATAGATTACCAGACTTAATCTGCCATCGAAGCAGAAACCAGTTAACTGCTGAACTGAAAAGGAATTATATATGTACCAAACCTATAAACTTATTCTATGTAACTAACCTATAGGATATCTTCAATTTATACATTAGGAGGCAAGAAAGGGAAATTATAGCTTAAAACATGTGGGTGGTATGCAATAAGGTACAGAGATGGGTACACAAAAGTAAATATTACCTTGACATCTACTGGTTTATGATGAAATGACATTTCAGACATCAGATCATAAACAACAGGATTTTGCTCAATGCCTTCCATAGACATTCCAACGCCAACCTTTAGACCAGCGAAACATTAGGCAGACATAAAACATAACAATGATATTCCTTAAGAATATATATGGATTAAGAGATGATACTAATATACAGCTCCTTCTAAATTCCATAACTTGTAACAGAAATCACAACAAATTTTGCTACAACTTTTACTGGTTGAAAAAGACAGGAATCATTTTTTTAGCTAAAAATAAAAATTTAAAATCTGCAAAATCAAACTTTACTTCATCCAAGTAGTTAAACTCATATCCTTCAATGCTCAAGAAAAGGCTTCAGCATCAAAAAATATATTTTTTCGAATAATAAAGATACATTTGAGAAAAAGATGACAGTCTACCAGTTAATAAGAGTTCCTTTAAGAGATAGCACAGGTTTTGTTCCTGCTTCACCAATCATTTTCACAGTGAAAACATGAGATGTGAACATTCTCACTGCAGATTTTACAAAATTAAAATTGTGAACATTGTTATAAAATGGTGTTTATATATTCAAACATTTCCCAGTTATTTTCTAGAGATGCAAAACATAATATAATAAACTTTATAAGTAAAATATGGCTATCACACCTAGATTAATAAAAATTTTAATGCACCACTGAACTAAAATAACAAATTCCAACAATCCTATATCACTGGTCAGAAGCACAACACTAACCACTGTAATGGCATGTGTGAAGCTGTTGACCTTGATGACATTTGGCACAACCAGCAAATTCACAATGTGGAACTAACCCAAATAAAGGTTAGAAAGGAAAAACAAATCAAGATTTACTGAAAAGTAAACTGATCTGTTAAAATCCACCAACTCAAATACAAAGAATTAAAAAAGAGTGAACTACGCTTACTCTTGTATCCAATAGCCAATGGTAATGCATTAGTGTCAGGATTCTCATTAGGTTGCATCCACAAGTAGAATGTATGCAGTGACACAAGTAGCAGCATCACAATTCAGAAAAAAACACTTCTATGATGCCAGACATATAGTCAATGGTTATTTGTTCTTTTAAAACCAAGTCCAAGCAATTCTTATCAACTTAATTTGGTGGATGATGGTCTAGCAGGGGTTCACCTGGGTTCAAATGCTTCGATAGAAAAAATAAGAATATGTCCAATCTGATGGGAATCGTATAAGTTGACCACTGTGGACCAGAACATATTAAAATAGAAGTCCTTGCTTCTGATTACTGAAACATATGCATACATGCAAAGTAGGACATGCAAGCAAAAATTTGATCAAGGTGGCATTGTGAATATTCAATAGCCAGGCTTTATAACATAAATTATTTATTTTGAAAATTTTGTTGACTTTAACTTTGTATTTGCTAATTTGTTTCTGAAATGAAACATGTATTACATGCTATATCTATAAGCAGGTTGCCTGATAAGGAATTTCCTCACTTTGCTGTCAACTTATCACATGGAGATATAGTTTATCTTATCACATAATTTTAGATGGTAGTTTTCAGAAATATTTAGTGAAGACACAATCATAACTTAAATCTGTTACTCAATTTAGATTGAGTTCTTGTAGGGACTAGGGACCATGTATCACAAAATAAGCTGCACATAAAAAATTATATATTTTGAGTACCACAAAAGAGCAACTAACCATGGTTGAATTTTTACTTGTACGAGCTTCAATAGGTCCGAGTGCAATTGCATCCAGAATACCATACATCTCAATATTTCCAGCAAAATTGTGTAGCATGCACCTGTATAAAATTAATATAAGTTGCTGCGGATAAAGATTATGGAAGAAAGGAATCTTTACATATTGCTACAAGTAAATTAACGAAAACCAACATTTTGAGAAACAGAGAACTTTCCAGATGTATGGAACACCATAAAACTGTTTTGATGTAATCCATATTGGTTTTACTTCAGCGAATAGATCAAGAACTACCATCCGCCCGATTGGAACTGAATGCAAGAGAGCCTAATAATAAAAGAAAAGTTAAATTGCAGGTTCTGAACCAAATTGTGGCAACATTTTATAAGTTTAACATCTTATGATAGTATAAGCCTAACAAGCTAACAACAAGTTAGAAGCAACTAGTTCTGATGATAGCATAAGTTTAACATCACTTCTACTGTCAAACCATTGTGTAGATAACTATAAAATATTGTGCCAATATCGAGAAAAAAAAAGTTTTGATGCTCCAGAAACAATAGTATCAATGTAGTTCAAGAAAACTCTATATAGTCAAGTGACAGGAAATGATCCACAAATTCAATCCCAATTAGTTATTCTATATTATATTGTGTGATGCAGTTTCTCAGTTGATAGGACCATATGCTTTCTTTTCTTGTTTGCCTTCAATTAAATCAATCCAGAGATACTTGATAAGTGTTCTTCAACACGGATCTCTTGCTTCTTGAGAACATCTTATTTACAATCTCATCCTAGTAATAAACCTAAAAATCAGTTCAAAGATGGCCTACTAAAATTTATACAAATGATCATCATAAAACAAATTCTCAAATCATATGGCATTTTATTTGTTGTCATAATTTATTAAATAAGTGATATTTCTAACTTGATCCCATGATTTTGCCAACGTCCACATACAATTTGTTATAAAACGCATTTGTATCAAATGCATTTGGTATAAAATGGATTTGGTATCAAAATGCATTTGGTATAAAATGGACATGAACACAGAATTTCAAGTAATAATAAAATAATGACAGAGTTAAGTATTAATAAAAATCTAAACTAGCAGGTCAACGAAAACACTACCTTCATCTGTGGTGGTTTCCAGAATGGGTCATATGAAAATAACCAACCCTGTAAAAGATTAGAACCCAAAAAGATTATTTGATGTTACTGTGAAACCAAAAGCATCACCCTTGGCTATGAAAGAAGCCCTAAAATCTACTAATTCATGGAAAAAATTAAAGGAACTGGCATATTGTACATGTTGGGTTATACAAAGTAGTATGTACCACCCCAACAAGGTGCCTACACATGATAATGAGGGTATCATGCCTCACTAGGCATGATATCTGTTTATTATAAAACCACAAGAAACTCAAATAATCACTAGGCATCATCTAACTGAAATAGGAAAAGCTTCCTACTCCAGGATTGTTTAATGCCTAATATTCGATGGCAACCAATATGGTCCAATAACATGCATCTTCAGCAATAACCTTGAAATTCCTTCTAATGACAAAATATCTATTACATGATACATACATTTTTAGTGTTCAAATTGGATCATTAGTAACAGGGATAAAAATTAACAAAAACTAAAATTAACAAAAACTATCTATTTGTTCTGAAACCCAGCTTTAGCTAAAATGTATTAAATCTAAAACCAAGTTTCCAAGTTTGCCAAACTAATTAATTGTTAAATTGTAAAAATTGACCACCAATATCTACACTCAAAAGAACCCTCTTAAAGATGTCAACTCATCATTCATGTGTTGGAGTAATTAAAGGATGAATAATATCAACCGATGGTGCCTATGAAATAACTAGTCTATGACACACCTGCATGAGCCATATTGCATCATCATCACCACTTTGCATTCCTTTATATACTGCAGAACCCAAGGAAGATATATACTTTGGATCATCTACAGGTGGAGTGTTCTCATCAAATGTATCACTGTAGAGACCAAAAAGAAACAAAAGGTAATTAAGATCAGAACTTCTTTTGAAGTAAAAAAAAAATAGGTAAATTGATATCTTATAAACTAATACATTTTTGCACAATTTATAAATTATCTGTCAACAATAAGAGTACAAAACTAGGTGTCTACTTTTTTATTTTTTTATAAATTAGACGAATTAGCAACTTTAATTAGTCTCTCCTATCAACAATAAGAAAAAGGAGAACCCAAATAGGACTTGGCATTCTTGATTGATTATCTTTCTGGGTGGTGTCATGTTTTACAAAATAATTCAACTTAGTCTGTTAGCTTTATAGTATTAAAGCCATCATATATTGTTCAATGAACAAGAGTTTTTGGTATATCTTTTGCAATTAGGGAAAGAACAAATCTAAAAAACAGAGCAAAACTATGTCTGATCCTTTACTTTTCCTCTTTTCGGCAACATAATCTGCAAATTCTAGAGTTGCAATGCTCTTTGCACATATCATAAACATTTTCACTAAAGTGCAAAGGTAGACACTGTGTAAACCAGGGTTTGCCTTACTGGTCCAAACTAGTGTACCAACTGACCGGGGATATGATATGTACCACCCAATACTAGTGTACCATGTGTCAATATGGTGGGGGATACTGACGGCATAGGCAAATGATAAAAAATAGCTCCAAAAATTTTTAAAAAATAAAAAAGAGTTAGATTAAGGGTTTTAAGTTGGAAAACACTATTCAAGATCTGAATCACAACACTAAAGGCCTTAATTACTCCCTAATTAACACTATTCTATCATCATAAAGACCTCAAACAATATATTCGACATTGAGAAAATAGAATAGGCTTAATCATCTCATAAATCATCAAAAATTGAGGAAAAAATATAACTTCGATTAGCGAGTTCTTCCTTTAACTTACGTGTTAATTCTTCTTAATTAGTGTTCCAAACTTGATCCAGACCATAAATCATAGTTTTGTGAAGTTTTAAGAGAGTGCAAATATGAGATGAGAGAAAGAAATGAGTTAGAAAAAGATTGAGAGAGTAAGAGAGTTTTGAATAATGAAAGGTGCTGAAGAGGGAGATTAAAGGGTTTAAAAATCCTTTCAAATGGATTTGACCATCGGAACTAGTCAGATGTGAGCCGTCCATCAGTAACAATCGAAATCCGACCGTCATCGATCGATATCGATTGATATCGATTAATACAGATCGGTAATGGACCATTATCGATGGGTATAGGTACAAACCCTGATAAAAACTACTAGTATTTTAGGACCAAGTATTAAAATATTAATTAACTTGATACAGGTTATGTATCCTTCCAATACCTAGAAACATATAATGTTTGATGCATATCAGTACTCTTCATACTACTTTTAGATAAATGTGCATAATCATATGTAGTCGCCAACGTGTGTCTTCTGAGGCTTGTAAGATGAATGTGTGCCATTATAAATAGCCAAAATGTTGCCTTTTTAAAAAACTTTAAGAGCAATCAAAGCACCATTGGACCTAAATATGATCCCTTAGATATACAAAACATCATGACAATCTCATACAATATAACCTGCAAGGACAAACAAAGATTTGCATAAGGGATTTCCTTCACATCCATTCTTTAACCATTATGACATCTAGGTAAAGTCAACAACAAAAATCATCTTAAATAACTCTTGCAGATGAGTCACTTTTTTAAACACCAAAAAAAACGTTGCCTAAACCAACTCTATCCTTGTCTAAAACGAATCATGTTCGAGTAATATAGGCCCGATAGTAAGCTTGACTTGCTCTGACTTGATCTTTCAGAGATACTCTCCCTTATTAGGAGTAGGGCAAATACCTAGTGCACTCCTCATTGCTGATCAATATATGTACTTCAATACAATAACTCAAAATCTCATGGAAACTATTCTAATCACTTTATCAATGGAAAAATGATGAAATGATTAGAACAACACTTTGATTCCCTTAAAGTGCCACAAACTAACAAGGTTAATAAGTTGAAAAGAAAGCAAAGATTTTGAGATTTTGAACGCCACAAGCAGAAAAAATTGATAAGTTCTAAAAGTTCATACAAGAACTTAAAAACAAAATACTCACCAATATTGGAAGTTGATTATATTTCAGAAATTGTTATCTTAAAAGTTCATACAAGAACTTAAAAACAAAATACTCACCCTTATCTATATAGATTAAGGCCAAGGCCAAGTACAAAAGGAATGAACCGATTAAATACATTAAATGCCATTCATATTCCCAATTCGTAAATGTAGACCATTCATGAATCTGTCTTGACACTTCCTATGATTAATCAAACGAAATATGATCTTTCATTTTAACAAAATAAACGTATAATAAAATAAGCCCATAATTCCCAATTTGGCCCATCATGGTTGAATGACCTTTATTCTTCACAATTTGTTAAAATTCGTCATTCTCTCAAGGCTGAACTTTCTCTTCAAGATATGGGCTTATTTGAATCATGTTGACCATTTTAGGCTCTTGTTGCATCCATAGAACCTTGATCGAGTCTTGATCAGCTTGCTCCTTCCAAATGTCTTCCAATAAACAAGTTAAGGCTTCTTTCATTCTTTTAGCTTTAGCTTTTGTCATTGGTCCTCCATGAATAGTAAAAGGATCCTTAGCAGATTTGTGATCAACTAGTTGGTTCATATCAAATGGATTTAATAATGCCTCATAATGGATTTAATAATGTCTTATAGGAAGATCAAAATCTATAAGGCTCCTTCTGGGGTTCTATTAATCTACTTTGGCCGCATCAATTACATATTTGGCTATTACAGAGGGCGATCGGTCATATAATGCCTCAAAAGGGGTACATTTAATTGATGAATGATAAGTTGTGTTGTACCACCATTCAGCCGAATGAAGCCACCTTGTCCACTCTTTGGGCCGGTCACTAGTGAAGCACCATAAGTAAGTCTTAAGGCATCTGTTCACCACTTCTGTTTGGCCATTCGTCTGTGGATGGTAGGTTGTGCTCATCTTCAATTGGGTGCCTTGTAGTTGGAAGAGCTCAGTCCAAAATTTACTTATAAACACCCTATCACGGTCACTCATAATCGACCTTGACATCCCATACGGTTTTACAATATTTTCCACAAAAAGTTGAGCAATGATGACAGCGGTATAAGGATGTCTCACAGCACAAAAATAAGCATATTTAGTTAGACGATCTACCATTAGAAAAATCATGCTTTTACCTTGAGATGATGGTAGCCCTTCGATAAAATTCATGGAGATGTCAGTCCATGCTGAGTCCGATATAGGTAGTGGTTGTAGTTTTTCCGAATTTGCCACTGTTTCACTTTTCTGCTACTAACATACATCACATTTGGATACATAATCATAAATCGATCTTTTCATGCCCTTCCGAAAGAAGTTTTGCTTCACCCTCTTGTATGTTCTCAGAAATCCACAGTGCCCTACTGAAGGTAAAGAGTGAATCTCATGCAAAATAATATGAATGCAAGGGGAAGAAGGAACTATCATAATTCGGCCTTTCCAACGTAGGTCCTTCGAATCCCAAGTGAAATGGCCCATGGAACCCGAATCTTTCTTCAATTTTTTTATGATGTCCCGGGTCTCTGGGTCATTTTTCCATTCCTCCCTAATGTCCTTGAGGAAGTCGGTGGAGGAAACGGAGATAGCTAAATTTTTGGCTTGTCCTGGTAGCCGTGATAGAGCATCTGCAATAACATTTTCTTTCCCCTTTCGATAAGTAATTTTATAATCAAAGCCAAGAAGTTTAGTTACCCATCGTTGCTACTCTGGGGAAGATATTTTCTGCTCCAAAAAATATTTAAGACTTCAGTGGTCAGTCTTAATCTGGAAGCGCCGGCCAATCAGGTAGGGTCTCCACTTCGTGATGGCATGTATGATGGCAAGCATTTCCTTATCATACATCGACATTTTAAGATGTGAGGAAGACAAAGCTTTGCTGGTGTAAGCAAGAGGTCAGCTATCTTGTATTAGAATAGCCCTAATATCAACTCTGGACGCGTCGGCCTCAATCACGAAGGTGCAACTGAAATCGAGTAGCGCCAGGATCGGCATCGTCGTCATGACTGCGAGTGAGGCATTGATCTTGCCATAATCTTTCTTCAATAGGGACGCGAGTGAGGCATTGATCTTGCCATAATCACGAAGGCGGCGGAGGCTTTATCCGACCACAAGGAGTCTTTCTTCAATAGGGACGCGAGTGAGGCATTGATCTTGCCATAATCTTTCACGAATTTTCGATAGTAGCCCGTGAGTCCAAGGAAGCCACGCAGCGATTTTATGTTCGTAGGTCTCGGCCATCCTTGCATTGCCTCGATCTTCGTCGGGTCTACCACCACTCCATCCTCTAATATAATGTGCCCTAGATACTCCACTTTACGTTGTAAAAAGTTGCACTTTGACTGTTTAACATAAAGGGTGTTCTTCAAAAGAATCATTAGAACAATTCGTAAGTGCTGAAAATGCATATCAAGCGTAGGGCTATAAATGATAATATCATCAAAAAATACCAACACGAACTTACGTAGAAAATTTCGGAAGATGTCATTCATCAGGCTTTGAAAAATGGAAGGAGCATTCGTAAGTTCGAAAGGCATTCCCAGAAACTCGTAGTGGCCGTTATGTGTGCGGAATACAATTTTTGAAACATCTTCAGCGCATACCCGAATCTAATGATAACCGGAACGGAGATCCAATTTAATGAAGACTCAGGGTCCTTTTAATTTATCCAAGAGCTCATCTACGCACATCCGCCACGTACCATCCTTCTTGCGCACTAGCAACACCGACGAAGAGTAAGGGCTGCAGCTTGGTCGAATTACTCAGGTGTCAAGCATCTCCTTGACGATGTTCTCAATCTCGTCCTTCTGCAAGTGAGGATAGCGGTACAGTCTCAAATGTGCTGGAGGTTTGCTCGGCAAAATAGGTATACGATGGTCATGCGACCGGTTAGGGGGAAGCCCTCGCGGCTCCGTGAAAACATCCGCGAATTCGTCCAACAAGAGGGCAAGCTTAGGATCTGAATTTTGCACGTTCTCCTCCTTGGATGGCTGTTGGATATGCATCAAAAATCCACCATTTATTTTGTGTAGCACCTTCTCCATTCGCTGCGTTGAAATGATGGAAATATGGCATCCGCGCTTGCCTCGTAATATGACATGTCTCCCTTTTCAGGCGATGTCACCTAATGTTGTGAGTTATTCAATCCCAAGCACGGCTTCATAATCATCGATTGGAAGGAGGAAGAAATCGGCTACCACTTCTTGGTCATGTAGAAGCAATTTTACCCGAGGGCACCGTTAGTCACAATTGAGGATTCAGTCGTCGACGACCTTTACGTCGAACTTGTTGCAACCTTCGATTTGAAACGTCATACGTGCAACGACCTTGCTGTTAAGGAAGTTATTTATGTTACCCGTATCGATGAGAACGGTGATGGGTTGTTGTTTAAGAAGTCCTCCACTTTCATCGTTTGCGGGTTGGAGTAGTCAACCAACGTGTGCACTGCGTCGTCGGCCGATTGTGTAACACCCCTTGTTCCCACATTGGAAAAGTGGGAACATATGAATGCCTTATAAGGGTTGATGAGTGTACTACTGGTAACTCCCAGCTCGAGCATTTTGGCCAGTGGTTGGGCTAAACTTAAGCTATCAGGATAGTTAGCTCATCAACCCGGGTCGTGACAATTTGGTCTCAGAGCCGACCTAGTATTCGGGCATGGTGAGTGGACCCGTGTAGGAAAGGGCTACCTGTGGATGGACACGGTGTGGAGCCACCACTGGGCTAAGCCTCACATGCACCATGCTAGGGTTCGATCTGGGATATGTTCGACCTTGACGAGTACATCAAGTATATGAGTTAGGGAGAGTGTAAGACCCCTTGTTCCCACATTAGAAAAGTAGGAACATATGAATGCCTTATAAGGGTTGATAATTGCACTACTAGTAACTCCCGGCTCGAGCATTTTGGCCAGTGGTTGGGCCAAACTGAAGCTATCAAGATAGTTAGCTCATCAACCCAGGTCGTAACAGGTTGGGGCTCCTCGTGGCTTCATCTTCGGGTTTGAGGTTGTCTTCAGATGATTTGTTGTCCTCATCCTCTACTGGTTCAATCACGAGAAGCTGGCCCTTTTTGCAGCGATGTTCTCGGCTCTACGGTTCATCATAACCCCTTGGCTGATCGTTCACGAAGCTCGTCTCTTGTTAATTTTTCTGGTGCGGGGGCTCAGATGGCAGTAGAGGGGGCTGAAGGCTTCGACATGGCTGGATGGGGAGCGACCCTTGTCCTTCATAATTTGTGGTTCAATCGTTCTTCTTGGATTCTCATGAAGGAAATTGTCGCCGTAAGAGTATACAGTTGTCGCGCCTTTACTTCTCCTCGAATATCCGACTTTAGGCCCTCAATAAAAGTCCCTAAAAGTTGCTTTTCAGACCAATCCACAGTTTGGTTAAATAAACGTTCAAACCTTGTTTGGTATTCGTGTATTGTTGAGGTTTGCTGAATCTTCGCCAATTGTTCGTCGATGTTGACGAAATCAGTTGGTCCGAAGCAATTAAGTAGTCCTTCCTTGAATCACTGCCAAGAGAGACCTCCATGGGTGTGCTCATACCAATTAAACCACTAAATAGCATCACCCTCAAGGTGGATGGCAGCAATCTCCACCCTTGTATCGGCGGTTTGGTAGAATCAAAAATACCGTTCCGCGCACACGATCCATCCGATTGGGTCTCCTTCCCATCTAGGGAAGTCAACCTTCATGCGTGAAGTGTTTGGATCAAGAATGATGTGGCCATGCTCTTGAGGATCGTCTCGCCGATGTGAAGTTTCTCCTTGCTGTGATTTCTTCGCGCTAAGTGGTCGGCCCATGCTAAATTCGGCAAAAAGGAATCACATCTTCTCCACCATACGACTTTCAAAGGCTTCGAACTTAGCGTTGATGGCCTCCTCTAATGCCATGGTGTATCCCTCTAGATCTGTAATATTGAGATCTTTCTTTTGTTGTTGGGTTAGTGGCATGAGAATTTTTGGAGAGGGGATGGCCGGTTGGATGGGTGGATCGGTTTAGATAGGAGTAGGCTGCGATTTAAGGCTGATTTGGGTGGCTATTTGGGATCGATTTAAGGTGCGGTTTGGAAGAGGTTTTGGTGAGGATGGTAGGGTTTGCAGATGAGAGAAAGAGAGTCCGAAAACCCACAAAAGACGGCACTCAAATCCAATGGAATTCGACAAAGAAAGGTGTTGCGATATGTTATCCTGCCGAACAGATTTTATATCGGAGAAACGATAAATTCTCAACGTAAATTCAAAGAAAAACTCAAAGAAAATATACAGAAATCCTCGGTTTACATGTGGTCAATATCAATAAAAAGTTTGACAAAATTTCGACAGAGTAATAATAAGAAAATAGGGTAAAAGACAAAAGGCAGATCCTTCGACATAAAATTCCAGCACTGCGTGATAACGAAAGAAGGCACAATAAAACCGATTCCAGAAGGAATTTTTTTCAGAGATCAATCTCAGATCAAAGCTAAGTTGATCTACGGAATTGTGTAAAAATTTTGGCAAAAAAGGAAAAGCAAGGAGAAGCAATAAACTGGTTTCAAGAGGCAAATAATCAACTGAAAATTTTCTGTAGCGTTTCACCTTCGCAACAACGATAACATTTGCATTGGACGAAATTTGCAGCGAATAAGATATAAAAAAATTCTTCAACGTGTAAGGTAAAATTTACACCAGATTTCTAGATCAAACTCAGGGAGCAACGACAGACTGATTTGATCTGCGACTAGGGTGGAAGGTGGAGGCACGTGTCACAGCAATTGTGGGAATTGCTTGGGAAGGTGGAGGTGACAGAGATGGCTACAGGGCAGCAGGAACGATGTTCTGATACTAGATGATAGAACCCCAGAATGAGTCTTATAGATTTTGATCTCTAAGGGGGATCAGCCCTTGGAACGCTATAGGGGTTCCTCCCTCCTAGAACTCGGTACAAAGGCTGAAGAAAAGATTAATCTTGCTTTTTGAAAAGAGGTGGAGGCTATAAGCTCATATAGGGCTCAAAACCCTAGCCCTAAGGGGGTGCTTCCTAAGTGAATTCCCCCTTTTGCCCCTCTTATAGCCGACCTATCTTAGTAGGTGTAAGCGGCGGCTAGGTTGGTTCTATAGCCGACCTAAGCAGGTGGAAACCCTGGCCGACCAGCCTAGTAAAGGGAGCGGTGGCCACTAAGCCAGCCCTAAGGCCCCAATCAAAACCCTAGCCACACTTCTTTATAGGATAGAGTGGCTAGGTGGGGTTTTATTACAAATCTCACAGGGTTTTATAGATTAATTCTAGGGTGATTAGGACTCAACCCTGCTAGAGTCCTATCAAATATATATATATATATATATATATAAGAAAAGAAAAGCCTAATTTCTGTAGTAGAATCTGACTGTTTTAGGGAGCTAGGAAAAAGACCGAACCTCATTACCCTTGATATGTATATATGTATATATATGCATATCCATAGATATGTATATATACATATATATATAATTATACATATACATATACATAAATATATATATATGAGAAGAATAATATCAAATTAAGTTATGAAAACAAAGAACACCTCGTAAAGAAAGGGACCATTTCTGCAGTTGAAGAGCTAATACTAAGTTCTCAAGTAGGAAGATTTGTGCTATGTTATATTTTCGTTGTAAGGCTTGATTATGAGAATTGTATTAGCAGTATCTGCATTATCCATGGATATGCTCAGTCCTTGGAATTAACAAAGAGATTGCATATAAAAGAAATTACTAGCAGCATGAATAAAGGTTTCTCAGAAGATGGAAAGAGGAATGTACCAATTGTATATGTGACTTCTCCTGCCATATTCTGCAGAATATGTGAACATTGTTTCAAATCTTAAACGAGTAATTTGTTGCATTACTAGAGGAAGGTCACAATTAAATTTAAGCAATTTAAGAATTCTAATATTATCTTCTGCGAGGACATGCAAGGGTACATAATTTCTCACAAAACATTCAAATATGACAGTGGTGGAAGCAACCCATACGAAAAAGAAAAAGCAAGTATACTAGAAAAGATATAAATCTTTGTACAGTTGCTAATTTACTTTTTTTAATAAAAGTGAATGACTACTTTTCTTTCATTTATGAGATGGAACAGAAAAAATAGATCCAGCCAAATCTGGAAGAAATAGTTCATGTAAAAGAGCAACATGAAGAGTAAGCTAAAAAAGATCACCAATACCAAGTCAACCCAACAAAAGAACAAGCAAATCAAGAAAATGTCTCAATTGCACAAATTAAAAAAACCTTATTTAAGCCAATAAGATGCCAGGATATGCCAATTACTCTACCATAATAGATTAGTGAATCACCTAGTTTTGAATTGTATTGATAATCTCCCTATATATAAAAATAATGTGATTAAAACCAAGGTTCGCTATACCGGTCCGTACCGATATACCGAGTTTATCTCGATACGATAAGATACCTGATACACACAATGCGTACCACTCGATGTAATATAATATTATATTATATTAATTTAGTATAATATATATTAAAAAATAAAACAAACAAGGTGTCGAAGACGAAAACAAAATATTAATTTTGCCCATCCCCCGAGCAGCAAAAATGGGCAACAAAACTTCTCGGATACGATTACGAAATCACTTATAAAAAGGGGAAAGAGAATATGATTGCAAATGCGCTCTCCCGATTGCCCGAGCAAGCTAAAATTTCGGCCATCTCTCTTCTAACCAACGACTTCCTCGAAGACATCAGGAAAGAATGGCAAGAGGATCCCAAAGTAAAGGAAACCATCAAAAAATTAAAAGAAAAACCAGACTCCATGGCGCACTTCAGTTGGGATTCGAAGGACTTACGCTATAAGGGACGCATAGTACTAGTGCCAAATTCTCCTTGCATAAAGATTATCCTACAAGAGATGTATTTCACACCAGCGACGAGGCATTCCGAATTCCTTCGAACTTACAAGAGGATTAAACAAAATTTTTATTGGAAAGGGATGAAGAACATTATTGCTGAATTTATAGCACAATGTGACACATGCCAACGACATAAAGACAAAACGGTGCAAGCCCGGTGAAGCTGCAACCTCTACCCATACCATACTCGGTGTGGACCAATATGTCGATGGACTTCATCAAAGGGCTGCCCCCATCTCAAGGAAAAAGTATCATCCTCGTTGTCGTCGATCGTCTTACTAAATATGCTCACTTTTGTGTCGTTCGTAACCCTTACACCGCCACTAGCTTTGCTCGGATTTTTATGGACAATATTGTAAAATTGCATGCAATACCTAGATCTATTGTGAGCGATAGTGACAGGGTCTTCACCAGTAAATTTTGGACAGAGCTTTTACAGATGCAAGGCACCAAATTAAAGAGGAGCACAACATACCATCCTAAGACCGACGGCCAGACTGAAGTGGTGAACTGGTGCTTGGAGACATACCTCAGATGCTTCACCAATGAACGGCCAAAAGAATGGACGAAGTGGCTTCCTTAGGCCGAGTGATGGTATAATACGACTTATCATTGTTCCACTAAATGTACTCCTTATGAAGCAGTATATGGCCGATTGCCCCTGTAATCCCAAAATATGTAATCATCAACTCAGCCAAAGTAGACCGAGTGGACAGGGAACTCATGGACAGGGATCAAGTTCTAAAAACACTAAAGGATAACCTTTCAGCAGCCCAGGCAAAAATGAAGCAACAGTACGACATGCACAAAAGCAAGAGGGAATTCTCGGTGGGAGATTGGGTCTTTCTTCAACTTTAGCCCTACAAACAAACGTCCGTCCACACCATAGCATCTATGAAGCTATCACCTTGCTTCTATGGGCCCTATCAAATCACAGACCGCATTGGAGCAGTGGCATATAGGCTAGACCTACCTGCAAACTCTAAGATTCATCCAGTCTTCTATGTATCCTGCCTGAAGCCCAAGCTTGGAGAAAACGAGACGGCCCAGAGTCAACTGTCGGACATAACTACCCGTGGTGAAACCCAAATCCAGCTGACGGCCATCCTTGATAGACAGATCGTAATGCGCCATTGACGTCCAACTGCGGTGCTGGTACAGTGGGCAAGCCTTCCCGCTGAAGATGCCACATGGGAGAGTATGAAGACTTGAAGATCGAATTTCCGGAGTTCATGGAGCCTCAGCCTTGAATACAAGGTTGACATGAAGAGGGCGGGTCTGTTAGGACCCTAGCTGAGTCGGGTCCTAAATTTATTAAGTCATAGGAGTCATGAGTCATGTAAACCCCTAAACTAGTCACCACTCCCTTTAATTAAAGAGGTCAACTAGGGTCAGGGAGGAGTTTAATTTGAGTATGAGTCTTCTATAGCTGTCGACCACACCTTTAGTAAAAGTCGACTAGAAGTTAAGAGTTGGTTAGGAGATGGAGTCTATTATAAATAGGAGTTTTATTAGAAGTTAAGGTTTTGAGACCCTATATAAACACTTGTAGCCACAACATTTTGATCATCAATAAGATCAATCTTTCTTCAACCTTGTGCCGAATACCATGGAGGAGGGAACCCCTATAGTGTTCCAGGAGGGCCGATCCCCTACAGAGATCAACCCCCAAGCTTAGAATCCGTAAGAGTTCTAACAAAAGACGAGACAATGCCTCGTTCTCCCGCTGGAAGAGTCGGCGACACCTCGTTCCCGTGCGGGGAGACGCACGGCACCGCCCGGTAGCGGGCAGTCCGCGTACCGATATCCTGTCGGGGTACAAATTGAAACGGGGAACCTTGATTAGAACCACGATAAAAAAGCCTTATTCAAATTATAACAAGTTTTAGACAGACAGATATTACGTCTTGTGTTAAAATCAAATGACTTTGGTCCGATAGCCCCACACTGACAGATAAGGCATTTATTTTATGTTGATCTCTAGATAAAACAACAAAGGAGAAGTTCCTTAACACCAAATGTGTATATTTCAGAATTCATACTAAAACAATAGCTATTTAAATGGAAGATTTTCTGAGAGTATTGATACTGACACAGAAAAATATAGGTTTTGCTAAATGAAAAAAATGATGATGCTGATAAACAGATCATCGTAGACCTAATTAAAGTGCAAAGAACTACATGGAACAACTTTTTTAATGCTTAGAAGGCCCTCAAAGTCTATACTGTTGAGATTATCGATGACTAACATCCATGTTTCTATCCCACCAATCAAGATACGAATATAAAGTACCTTGAAGTTGTTGTTCCATAAATGCCTTTCCAATTTCTATAAACAAAGGGTCAGTTGCATCTAAAAGATATGTACAACACCACCTTGGATCACTATGAACTGTAAACCTGTAGCCAAAGAGGAAAACAAAATATCAGCCTACAATCAAACGCAAAAATGCTATGAACAAAAATTCTTTGTATGAAGCAACTGATACAACACTGCAAACTAGAAAAGAGAAGATGCATAAGCTTCATTATTGAAGCCTACTTAGAAGAAAAAAGACAATTAAGAATCTAAGATATATACTGCAAGGAATAGATTACATTTTTACTTAAGGTTAAAACTTCTCACAACATAGTATCTTAAATTATCTATATCCAGTCACAGCTTTTTCTTTTACTTGAGTTTCTGAATTGGTGGTTGAATGCAAAGAAATTAATCTTTAAGGTCCAAAATACTATTAGAGATGGAATCAAATTTTGGTTATATCAGTTAATCAGTTGATATAGACCTCCAGTATTATCAGTTTGACCGAGGACCAATTCCAGACCTTATTGATCAGTACCAATATGTCTTTATTTACTTTTTACCATGATACTGAAAGGTACAGGTCAGCATATCACCTGGTGTGCTGATACCATATCAGATTTATTGGTTACAAAACTTGACATTAGACCAATATTTACATTCTTGCTTTCGTATCATACAAATAATAAGGAATGATAATGCATTAATACCTAGTGTTTTCTTTATATGATTCATCATTGGTTTTGTTTTGAGTAAATAACTGTTAGAAAAAACTTTATATTCTTTTAGACTTGGTAAATCTGAAAGGTTTAATTATTCTGCTACCAAGTCTAGCTGCATATTGATCATAGGATGATCATCAACATAAATAGGTTCATCATATAAAGTGGATGGAGATAAATGATACAGTGGTGCAGACACGCCAGCAAAACACTGTCAATGATACATATCAAGATCATATAGGAAAAAAGATAAAAAGAGAAAATGACCAGCTGCCATTGTACCAAAAAGAGGAACGACATGGTACTTCTCAAATTACGATGATTAACAATGATCAAACTGCAATCTAAAACCATAACTTGGATAATACGTAAAACAGTATTTAGGTCATGACTCATACCAATTTCCAAGGTGAGTAATTTTAGCTAAAGGAAATTTGGATTTCAATGCCGAAGGAACATTCCCAGAAAAGGCAGGAAGAACTGCAAGTAAAATTGTTGCAATCTTACAGTATTGAAAACTTTAAACTGCAGATAAGAAACACATATAAACCAATACAAAGGCAGATCCACTTAAATTAGTCTATTGTCTGTACAGTTCAAGTAAATAAGAAATACATAGATTGCACATTATAAATTGTCATGATATTTTTATAAACAAGCTCATAAATGGCCCAACATGAATGCATAAGCTAACCGCAAGAAGATGCTTTACCGAAATTATAAACCAGCTTCAATTTTTTCTGCATAATTCCAATGATTCTCTATGTTTAGGACCCAAAAATGGCGGATATTAATAACAGTTGCTACAACATTTTACCATTAAGTAGGGAAGGAAGAACAAATGTCCAGTTTAAAAAAAATAAAGTGAACAGACAAGTCCATGTCAAATAAGACAGGGTGGAGCATGTAGATTAAGACCTTCTCTTACCATTGCTGAAACAATTTGACTCAATTTTAAGAGTTCACCTATTTTCAGACAGCATAATAAATCATTAATTGGATTGAGGATTCTTCTCTTAAATCCTTTCTCTAAAAAATAAAAAATTATGTATGTAAATCATGTAGATTAAGAATCATCGTATTGTGCTAACCAATGGTATTGGTCATAAGTGGACCAGTACATACCGATTGGTACCAGCGTATGGTGCATCGGTAGTTATCAATTTTAGGAAAAAACTGATTGTATTTATAAATTAAAAAATATCTTTTTAGGTTTTTTTATCCTAAATTAATGGTACTTTTATTGTATTAAACTATGGATATTGTGTGCATGAGCCATAAATAATGTATACGGCTGTGATTAAGTCTAAATGCCCCAAATTTGGGCCTAAATGTAAGACAGTAGACCTAATTGGGACTAACACAAGAGAATGACCTTAACCATATTTAATCTTTATAAATATGCATTGACATGCCTCTAATTATATGAAATGATAAAGAAATAATAAAAAGAAGCTAAATACCATGATTTGGATAAAAAAAAAAATACAAATAGTGTCTATACTCTATAGTGTAGTGGTTAAATCCTTAAGTTTAAAGCCAAGAAACCTAGGTTCAAATCTTAATAGAGTCATTTAGTTTAATTAAAAATTTTATAATTTTATTCGTTTTATATCAACTTATTTTATGTCATTAAACTCATTTTAGTTATACAACTATTTTTCAAATTTTAGAAATAAATTTATGAATTTTCATATTTTAAATTATTTTTAACTAAAAATATTAAAAAATTAGTAATTTGAATCAGAATAGGAACTGGAACCGACTGTTCCTGAACTGTGGTCAGGGCAACATGCTGACGTTCTGAAAGAATGCCTCAAAATTAGAAAAAACTATTTTAGAGTTTTTTCTATCAAATTCTTCATATATAAATTATATTTGGATAGGAATAAAAGTGTATTTAAACCAAGGTTCGTCATACCGATCCGTACCAGCATACTGTGCTTAGCTTAGTGCGGTACGGTATGCTAGAACTGAGTGGTATGCATAGGCATACCACTCGAGATATATATATATATATATATATATATATATATAATAAAGTTAAAAAACAAAAAAAGCGACGTCAACTCGTTCCTTCTCCTCACGGACAGAGAGAAGAAATCGCCCACGAGCGACGGATCACACAGGCGAAGAGCAACACCGAACTCTAGGTTCTCCCTCTTCTTCTTCTCCCTCTTCTTCTTTATCCCTCCCTCGACTGATACTACCCGAAATCAACCGTCGATGGTCAAAAAGGTGGTAACAGAACAAAAATAGTCCCAATCAATGGTACCGCTAGATAGCGAGCGGTCCGCGTACCAATCAACGGGCGGAGCGGTACGTATCGGGCGGTACGATTCGAAATCGCCGACCTTGATCTAAACCATAAATCAATAGAATTCTAGGTTTTCGAATCAATCTAGAAACAACTTTTCGCACTGTCCTTAATCAGAGAAACAACTTTAGTCAACCAATAAATTAATAATCAAACAACTGATAACAAGCTATGATAGGCCTAAATACCTCAATATGGGCCTAAATTTAAGAGAATGGACCCAAATGGGCCTAACATAAAAGATGTCCTTAAACAAGCTTAATATTCCTAAATATACATTAATAAGCCTCTAATTATATAAAATTACAAATAAAACATAGGAAGAATACAAATCCCTTCAATCAGAGAAAAATTCATATAATCCTGAGTTCTAATCTCTTGTTTGTCCAAATCTTATCCAAATCAAGTGAGTGTGTGAGAAAGAGTGAGAATGAGAATGAGTGAGAGTGAAAGAGAGAGAATGAAAATGAGTGAGAGTGAGTGAAAGAGAGGGAGGGAGGAAGCCAACACAAGGCCCAACAGTCGAACTAACTACTGAAACTGATTTGACCCAAACGTTGATTGATACCATTGAAATCCAACTGTTACCAACCCGTATTGATTAGTAATGGTGACCATATCAGGTCCCCCTGAGGTGTACCATCCAAAAATGGTTGGTCAGTGTACCGATCAACAAGCAAACCAATACATACCGCTCATCTTGTTCCCTTTTAGGTGGTATGTCAAACCATCTCACCGAGGCTCACCTTGTACCATCCGAAAATGGCTGGTCCACGTACCAATCAGCAGCATGTACTGCTCATCTAGTACACTTTCTTCAGGCGGTACACTTCTAGGCGGTACATCAAACCATGCTCACCAATGCTCTACAGCTTAAATCAAGACTGGTATCCAAACACAAAGGCTTATTTGGCCTTCATTTTCATATAAATGAGTGTAATAGTAGTACTAGCCAAAATTGTTGAGGTTGCTTCAGACCCATCACTAGCACATAAAAGGACTTCGAAAAGCTTATTCAAATAGTGATAAAATATCTTGAGTTAAGAATCCACTAGTGACGGCATGGTCTATCTCAAGATCAAGTGCAACTTTGCCTGATATTTCAAATGAAAAAGATTGCCCAAACTCCACAGCACAAATTATTTTATTGAAAGTTATCAACACCCTGACTTGTTTTCTTCATGAGCTCAGACCAATAGGCTCTGTTGAGACATCCTAATGGTTAGTGCGTTATTGCACAATTGATGGATCTCCGGATCAACATCCTAATGGTTAGTGTGTTGTGCATAATTGATGGAATATAATGAAAATTTAAAATTTCTTCCTAATTTTCTTATAAAAATTAACAAAATTAAGATAAGACAAATCAATAAACTCTATATCATAAACAACATATTTATTAAACAAATATTAGAATTTAGTCACCAACTATTCTGTTAAAATGGTCAATAGGGCAATATCATCATTGAACCATTGTATCATTGATATCTTTGTATAATTTTAATATCCATTCACCAAGGCACATCTCAACACATCATCAAGACAGTCACGATTGTATTATATCCATCATTACTGGTTATTTCCAATTTCCAATAAACATGGCTCTTAGTCAAAAAACAATTCAAGGATTGTTCCTATTGCACTTTGTGATAGCCAAATAGAGAGTGTGAATTATGTCCTGTTCCCTTGTCTTATTGTTGTTCATTCCTGGGTGTCAACATTACACCATTTATGACTTCGATAATCAACTTATGTTGCCAATCCCGCTAGCATGTAAGAAGGTACAAGTAATATGAATTATGAACAAATGAAAACAATGTTATATTTGTTGCCACAATTCTCAAAATATGCCTTCAAATATATTCCCCTTGGCCTTATGTAATTTAGCAATCGGTATATTCCCTACCAAATTACTGTCCTAATTATGTTGTTTATAATATTTCAATCTGTAACAGACTTACTAAAATTAATTGAGACAGGATACAATAGGATTTATGTTCTTTACTTCTTTATTTAGTTCATATGATTGGTCTTGAACTCAAAATAAGTATTATCCTCAAATATTTTGAGACAATAAATGAAAAAAATATTTTTTTTACTTTTTTACTTGTTTGTATAAAATTATATGGCTCAATGTCATTGGAATAAAGCACATTAATCGGTCCAATACAGCGTGGATATGTAAGTAAAGTTCGCAGCAGGGCATGACATTAATCCCATTTATCCCGATGTTGGAGAGTAATTGAACAGTCATGAGAAACAGCATGGTGTATATGAGAGAAAGGCATACACTCAGTTTCCAAACCTGGGAAAAAAAACCCTTGGCATCTGATGGACACTTCCTTAAATAGCAGAGGCTAAGACCAAGCAAATTGCATTGTTTATTTGTCATACAGTGGTATGACAAATAAACCTCATCTGATGATATCACTGCAATTTTGTTAACAGACATTTCTCTCAACTAATGCAGTCTTCACATGTATCACACAATATGTTAACTTAGCTATTTACAAGCATCATCCACAAAGTAATCTAGTCAGCATATAAACTTCACATTACAATGAAAAATAATCTAAGATGTGATGCAAACAATAATTTAAGATGTGACGCAAACAATTTATTCTCAATAAATAGATATATAACTTTTTAGAGTCAAAATGTATCCGTTAATTGTGCAAGATTGCGATCTTAAGGACGTTACCAACCTAAAATATTATATTAAGAGAACTTCTAAGATTCAAAATGTATCTATTTATCATGCAAGATTGTGATCTTAAGGATGCCTACAAATATAGAGGATTGAGTTTAAATCTTCTTATAAAAGATACCCGGAGTCATTCCAAACGAGTACATCCTAGCAAGAATTTTCTTCTGAAGAACAAGTTGATCGTCAAGCCAACTTTGAGGCAGGGGGCCACCCCATCTAGTATCAAGCATAGCAAAAAAAAAAAATACAGAACAAAAGGAATTTAAATTAGTATGTGATCAAGCTTATAAATTTTGCACAACATTTGATTACCAAAAAAAAATGTATATAATCCATTTCTACTATGTACTGAAACTGAAATTGAACAAAGTAGTAAACTCACCCATGCAAGTTTCCCATACGTGACCATGAAAGAAATGCAGGCCCCCCAAAAAAATCATCCAGATCTCTATGGCTGATATTATACCTCTAAAAAAGAGTAGGAAAACTGTTTAAAAATTAATAATAATTCCAATAACCTGCTAGAGCAATGTGACAAATCTTGATAATCACTATGCAGACAAACGACAAAGAACTAATACAAAACTGAAGTAGGTAATATCATCTAATGGAATTCATGGTAACATAAATTGTAAATGTAACATTTTGTCGTTAAATGATTAGAGATGATCATATGTCATCAATAATCAAGTAGCAAAATGACATAAAATAAAAAGCACATGAAGAGATTAAAGAATAATTAATATCATCCTATCGTGTCAAGCTGAATACCACAAGGAGAAATTATTTGCAATGAAGTTTTTATTTTTGTTTTAAGTATTATACCATATGAAGCTTGTCAAATTATAAGGTTGTTGCCTATATACCATGTAGTAAGATCACCAAGAATATAATTCTTAAAGCAACCCACATTCAGGGATTTTCTGTTCACTATTTTGTCAAAACTGCTACCTATGTAAACTTCTGGACTCCAATATCTAGAGTTTCAGCCTCTTGCTCAGTGATCGCACAAGAATAAAATTGCTAAATGACAATCAGTGTGATAATTACTTTTTAATGCTAACTAGCTTATTAGGTTTCAGGGAAAATCTCTTTCCTAGAAGTATTACAGGTAGATAGGAAAACTAACTCCAGAGTATTGACATTAGATTGATAGCCAGTATCAAATACTGTCAAATCACCAAAGGAACCTCCTCATTGTGAGCTGTACTCCATAGCTGCCCTATTGTTGGTACTTGGTAGAGTCTTGAATGGTCGATGGACGGATGAGAGATCTAAAAATTATGGTACAGGGATGAGAAGTAAAATATTGTCTTGTACAAAAAAGTAGCATGCAAAGTTGCATCCCTAAGGAACTAACATCTCAAACTATATGACAAGGATTGTCATCTATTGCATACTGGTCCCTAACCAGACCTGCACTGGTCGGTACCAGTACAACGGTACATACGAGTGAAGATGAAGGAGAAGAAGAAGGCACAGTGAAGGAAGAGAAGGAAGAAGAAGAGGCAGTGAAGGAAGTTGAAGACAAAGGAGGAAGAGGAGACGAGGCGTATCCGGTTGGTGGTGCACGAAGATGGTGAGTGACGACATCACACGATGTATCCTGTGTGATTGAGATGCAATTAGAGCAAAGGTGGTGCAGGGCAACAGTGTACGAGGTCATGACGTGCACGAGACACGATTAGGGCAAAGGTGCATATTTTTTTTACATATTTCTTTTTTACATTGGTGCAAACATATTTTTATTTCATATGGGCAGATTGAACTACCCGAAATGGGGGCAGTCCACATACTGGTTCACACACCAGGACTGTTACGTATGTACCAGTCCAGGCAAAACATCATTTGTTGCTCTATAGTTTGATGGAAAAGGTGCATATATTGAGGTATTACACCTTGACAAACTAAGTAGCAAAGGACACTGATAAAAGAAAAAGAAAAGTATTGTACCTCAAAAACTTTCTGCCAAATGGCTTCTTGCCCATTGAAAGCAAGTGGTAAGTTGACCCCTTGGAGAACCATCCAATCAATTTCCTTCTCCCATCTTTCCCAACTCCACCATGCATATGAATCTTAACACAATAAAAAACAAAGTTCAAAACATGGAAGGAACAAATATAAATAGCATATAACTGGGGTGTCATCCCCTAGCATGCCACCCGAGGCAGTTCCAAGAGCTGGCGGTTCACGTCATAAACTATGCATCAATATCTTAGCCAATTTATCCAAACACAGAAAAGGTTCTAGCAAAATCAAGGGTCGCAAGTACCAGCAACACAAACTCACACTAGAATGTTACCATCATAGACAAATATTAGCACAAGGGCATGACAACATTATGTAAAATGAGTACAACGGCAGCGCAAAGAAGCAAAAAGCTCATGCAATGTGTCAGTTAAAATGCACCATGCACACACATTCGATGCAACAAAGAAGTGCTGGAGAAGTGAAAGCATTACAAAATATAACCATAAACTAATTGAACTTATTATGACAGAATTCAGTGTTTAAAGCAAGGTTTTCCTTACCAAGCGGTAAGACCCATACCGCCCGGTACATACTGGTCCGGCAGCTGACCGATACGCGGATTGGCCGCTACCGGGCAATACCGCTAAGATCGGCTATCGACGATCGATTTCCGCCGTCGACGGTCGATTTCCACCGTCGATGGTCGACTTAAGGAGAAATCGACCGTCGGAGGTCGATTGAGGAAGAAAAAGGAAAGAAGAAGAAGAAGAAGAAGAAGAGGAGGAGGAGGAGAAGTACCCTGCGCCGCCCTAGCAGCGACTCTGCCCAGGGGTCGCCCGCGAGCCGTCACCGCCGGCGGGTTCTTTTCTCCCCACGTGGGAGAGAGTTCGAGGCGACGTCGCCCTTTTTATTTTTTAAATATATTTTAATATTATATTATATTATAAAAATATTATAATATATTTAATATACCGGACGATATGCACTGTGCATACCGCCCGGTACCGGTACCAACAAAATGTCGGTATACCGATACGGACTGGTATGTCAATCCTTGGTTTCAAGTAAATTGAACCATATGCATTAAAAAAAGTTAACTAACAATTTAAATGGATTGACAAAACTGATCTAACAGTGTGTTGATGGCCAAACAGTTATGGATAGTTATTTGTTGAGGACCGACAACTTGGTAGCTAGTTGCTGGAGGGGTCAATAACCATGTAGCCAGCAGTCAAGACTCGAGATCACCAGCAACGGAACTAAATGGCAACAAACATATGTCACGGTAACTGACTATATATTTTAGATGAGTTTAAGCATACAACAGATGATGACTCTCCATGGTCCAAGGACACTCAAATGACAATAAATCAAATGACTCAAACTTGCCATTCTTGGAAAATGTCACTTCCTGATGCCCAACTAATAGTGGAAAGAAATCTATTCATGAAATTAACGATTTATTAAACATATCCTCATTTCTTTTGCGAAACAAATCTCTTCTAGATGCATAATGAAGAAACAATCTAGATACTGTAATCACTAAAAGTAGCTAATTGACCTAGATGGACTTAAGGACTATGACATTCCAACAGATTGACTATCTCTTTGCACATGTTTCAGTTGGTTTAACTTTTATGATTGCAAAATGTTAGTTAGCACTTGGAGGCAACCACCATAATTGTACATGTAACATCTGCACCTATGTAGCTGCTGAATCCACATCTAATACAAACATTTTCTGGCCCATCCAAAGTTCAATTAGAAACATATAGAAAGTACAAATATCATGAGGCCAGATTATAACAAATTATGGAGTTTGATATGCTTATAGATGGTGACAAGCAACCATGTATAAAGCAAAAAAAGGAGCAAATTGGCATTCAGTTCAGCAAACTTTAATCCAAAAAAACCAAACAAAAAAATTTATTTCATTTTTAAATGTGAACCTCCATTATATGCTCTGAAGTGAATGGTATAAAGAACGAAACTTCATGGAGGTCATAATCATATTAAGTTTACCTCTTTGTTCCAGCTTTCATATTTTATTTTAACTAATAGTTATGTTGTTCAAATAACAATCAGGCAGCTGTGCCATTGCAGCACTGTAGTTTGAGCTGGTGTCTAAGCAATGTTAAGAACCATTTTCCTAATTATTATCATAGTAAAAACAGTGAAACTATCCATTTATTTCTCTTCATTTGAGGATAAACAATGTACCAAAGTACATAAGATTCTCAAATAATTTGTCCTAGTATTCACTAAAATTTACAAAACTAAAAATAAAAATGTCCATTATGCTAGCGCTCATACATACACACGTCCAACGTTGCTTTCTTGGATTTTCAGATCAAATTAAACTCGTTTCAACTTTATGTGTAGCTTTTAAGTAGTTTAAAAACTAGAAAGTGAATTTCAAAAAATAGCTATCAAGATGAAAATAGATACTTCTGTCTCACATTAATAGACTTATAGACCAAACTAAGGGGGCCATTGAGCGCCAAATCAACTTAAAAAATAAAGAATAAAGTAGCTTACAACTGGATGTAACAGCATTCTGGTAGTAACTCAACGGAACAGGTCTTTGTACCAAAATACCAGCTGAAGGAACATGCGGAAGGGAGCCCACTTTTGGTAGAGATGATAATTGTAGACCACCAGTCTTCTCCCAAGATACGTGTGTCAGACACCAGTGTTTTAAGTACCAATGGAGACCAGCAGAAAGTTCAACACCACTTGTCCCTTGGATTCTGTTAAAACATTGACAAGAGTGTTTCAACGTTGGAACACAAACCAGAAGGCACAATTACAGGCTAAGCATCTGAAGTATTTTTTAAATACTTCCACATTTCACTGACAAAAAAAAACAGAAAAACCATATACGAAAACTTATAGTAGCATAATTCTGTACCAAAATTCCAATATCCATAAATCCTGATGGAAAGGAGTTCCATGAATTAGAAACAAATTTATTGGCCAAGACATCCAGATGTTGTCCCACACAATATCTGGATGGACACAGTCTAACAAACAGAACCATTAGAAGCAAGAAAGAAAGCCAACTAGATGGACTTTCACCATCGACCAAGGAAAGCAGTAAGTAAAACCAATCCGATATAGAAGAATCAAGCTCCCTTTCATCTTTAACCAATGAATAAAAATTGTCAACAAAGTACAAAAGAATACCTCTGTATACTGTATCCAACACAACAAATGACAGAAAATACAGAAAACACTACCGAGCTACATTTAAGTAATTTGACTCCAACTTATTCACCCTGGTTGATGACTTGGTGCCAAATTAGCATTCATCAAAAATAAGGTCACCCTCCCGCATCTTATGAGGAAAAAAATAATAATAATGTAGTATAAATTAGCATCCATCAAAAATAAAGAGGTTGCCATCATACATCTTATGAGGAAGACCAAAACAAATAATGTAGTAATCAACAATATTACCAATCTAGCCATTCTTTACTAATCTTATACGTTAGCAATTTCATTGAGGACCATACTCTTCATGGATTTTTCTATATTTTGTCAGTGAAGTTCAATCTGATAAAAGAACAAAGTGACAAGCATTTTAATCTTCAATTTACAAAATCACCAACCTAAACGGTCAATGAACAAAAGAATGAATCAATATAAATATGAAAAACAATTAATGGTACTTACAGTATTTCTGGGAATCCTTTTGTACTTAGTGATGGATGGTTGCTAATAATGAAGCATGCTACTCCACCACATGTTTCCTTCAAAATAAGTCCAGTGAAGTGTTATCCACTTAGCAGAGAATACAGTGATGAAAAAATTGAACATTTAAATGATCTGGATGTTGACAATTACTACAATCATATAGATACAAAAGATATATTGATTAATATAAAACTTTGAAAGAGGATTGACATAATACTCCAATTGACAAATACGATCTAAAATTTCAAGTATTCATCTGCCACGTATCTCTATTGGATATTATATACGCCTTCATCTAGCAAAAGTTTTTATACTTATTTGAACCTATTACTGAATAGAATATATTAAACATGAATTAACTACTTGAACTTGTTACACATGTTAAGTTCCCTTATCCATGTTCCAATTTTCTTTCTAAAGATAAATGAGTTTGCAGAACACTTAAAAGGCATATCATTGAGTATTAGCAAGATTCAATTGTCCATGACGCATCAGAAAAAGTTAGATCTTTTAATATAGTCTAATCACCAAGGAGTTAGTAACATACGCTAATGAAGAGTTCAGATCCAATTTAATTATCAGCCAAAAGCCAGTCCTTTGTATCTTGCTGAAAAACCTCCTATGAATCAATTTCCTTATGGATATTGAACAATTGTCTTTTTTGCTTTTCTCCACAAAATATTTGCTAACTTGTAGACTCCTTTAATTAAGTTAACAGTAGCACTTTAGCATCAATAAGATTGTTTTTCAATATGACCATTTGCTAAAAATTTTTCATTTCTTCCAACTGCATCAACGAGATTATGATAGCTACATCCACTTGAAATAACAAAGTTCCTCATCAATTACTAAAAGAATATTTGAGGATCTAAGCACCAAAATAACCCAACCATATACAACAGTTACTAAAATCTCTATCCTTCTAATTTTTGTCTTTATGACCTTGATGCTAAAGTCAATTTAACCTTTGAATGAGTCCTGATTTTTCAGATTATCTGCGCTATCTGTCCTGAGATTTTTGCACTCTCAGATGTTTGGATGAGACAATGGCTTTTTTCGTTCTTCATGCATCTATACCATTTGCCGCTTCATTGATCAGTCTATCTTGTCGTTAGTCCAAATTTTCAATTTAACACAATATAGTGTTGGTTGATTTTAGATGTATTACTTAATTCATCATAAGAACTACTCTGCACTTACCAAAAATGGTTCCTGAGAGTTCTTGGAAACAATCCAGCAGCTTCAGTTATGTTCTTTGCAATTATTTTCTGTTAATTGCAATTAGTTCTTGGAAAATGGTTACCAAGGTGCTCTGTTTCATCTCATCTTATATGCTGACATATCATATTCCAACATCTTAAATCCAAGATGATTGTTCCTCTGTAATGTAATATGATGTTAATCACTAAAAACTAAAATGATCAACAGTCATCAGGTTATAAACTGATGCATAGAATTTTCCTTGTAGACACAAACAATTGTGCTACATGACCTACATCATTCTTTCTTCCAAGTAATCTAACTATTATCTGAATCCACTGTAATATTCAGCAGTGTCACTGTTAGATACTATGTAGCCACTAGTTACTATTCTTACACAGGAGATCAACCGTTGAGACAAATTCCTGCCTGTAATCCGCCCTTAGCAAGAAGTGGCAAATAAGCAGGGTGGTAAAACGTTTGTAATAATTTTCTGCACATGTTTAAATGTGGAGATGTTGCCAAAGTGCATGGAAATGCAAGAATTTTTTTTGAATAACATACCATGATCCTCTATATAATGATGCCAATACTTCCACTTGTCAAGTTTTTCCTCCTTTGAAGATTCAGGTAATTCAACTCTCCTAAGGTAATCCAAGAACCAACGGTCTAGCACACTAGAGCACATCAAGTTTCCAAACCAACAAAAGACCAATTCAGCAGAAACCTTTCAAGAAATGTAGAAACGCGTAGTCTTATACCAAGTTTGGGCAATAAATTATGCCGAATCATATTATTTGATCGTCTGTCTAAGGCAAGAGAAATTAGCAATAAAGACGTCGGCGACCTTGGAAACTATCTCGAACTGGAAGCTGGAAACGTGAAAAGGTAGGAGGCGGGCAAGGAGGCCACGGGCGCGGCCACCTGGATGACGGCGGCGAGGGCCTCCATTCTTGGATGTCGACAGGACTCGATATAGATTGGAGGACTCCAGCGGAGAAGAGCCATTCGTCCATGCGAGGAGGCCTAGGAGAAAGCCAAGACAGAGGAAGGAAACCAAGACTCGGGGAAATGGACGAGGAAGGAAACCGATTCAGCAGAAACCAGATAATTTAACCCTCCTAAAGAAATCCAAGAACCAACGATCTCGCACATACAGAGAACATCAAGAATCAAACTCATAAAGCCTCGATTCAGCACAAACCTTTCAAGAGATGCAGAAACGCGTAGTCCTACAACAAGTTTAGGAAATAAATTATACGTATTAACATTATTTGAACGTCGGTCTGAGTAAGAGACACTATCAAGAACTTGCCGACCTTGGAAACGATCTTGAATTCGAAGCTGGAAACGTGGAATGGTAGGAGGCGGGCGAGAAGGCCACGGGCGGCGGCCACCTGGACGGCGGGCGGTAAGCGCTCCCGTTCTTGGATGTCGAGGACTCGATATAGGTGGGATGACTCCAGCAGAGAAGAGCCGACCGCCCATGGGAGGAGGAAAACGAGAAAGAGAAGAGAGAGGAAGAGAGCGAAGAGGGGACAGACTCGGGGTATCGGACGAGGAGAAGCCATGGGAATGGCCGGACGGCAGGAGGGAGCATTTTAAAGTGGGTGGGTGGGGAAACGGGGTTGTGCCTGTGTCCGGTGCTATTCACCACACACGAAAGAATGCGCTACCAGAAAGGTCCTCATAACTTTCTTTGTTGGGCCCAGACAAAAACAGCCAATAGGAAGGTGTCCTTTGGTATCCCGGACTCACACTGGATTACGGATGTAGGATGAGGCAATGGTTACATTTGGATGTAGGATAAGCCAGGAGAAGACAACAGCGCAGGCCGGCGAGGGTTCTCGGGATTTTTGCATCATCCTCTACATTTGGTATAATTTAATATCCATAATTCTTATTTATTCTTCTTAACATAAACGACTGAAAATGAGATTTGATCACGTTACCTTATACAGATCTATTTAGACTTTATCCGATCTAATCAATACATTTCGAAAATTACACTAATATCCATAATGTTAGCCCAATTTTTTTCAAATATTCGATGAAATCCTAAAAATGTAGAATTCGCTCATCCACCTACTCGGAGGGATGGTAAACAGACACATTATATTAAAATTTTATAGGAGCAGATATTTCATTACAAAACTTTGAATGTGTATAATGGATTTATCAGATTACTATTAATATCAAAATTTTTTTCCCTTAATTGATGGTGGCAAGTTGATATCTAATTAAATAACCATCGAACCAATGGAATAAATTGAAATTCGAGTATAATTAGATTCTTACATGATCATCCATAGGATATGTAAAACATCAAGGATTATAAAAGAGATATTATTGCACATATTACTATAAAAATTCTGGACAATAATGATGCCTTCATGCATGGCACCCAATCACATTCGAAGGAGATTAGGAATTCGAAATTCTGACATACCTTGTGTGACATATCAAATTTGCAATGCTCAACAACATCCATGAGGAGCTCATCAGATCCTACCGAAGATAACGTAAAAAATTTCTTATTCCTTTTTTTTTATTTTTGAAACAAAAGTAAATATTGATTTATTAATTAAACTAATTACATCGAAAGCAAGGGAGAATAAATATCCGACTTCCAAAAGAAAAAAGGTCTGGTGAACTCTCCCAAGACCAACGAACTTGTAGGAACAAGAGTTAAGGGTTCTACTAATTCAAGAAAATATATTGATGCTGATTTGATGTCCAAAATAATAGGTTCAAGAGAGCAAGAGATTAGACCTTCTCCTTTAAACATGGTGATAAGATTGGCGGCATCTGATTTATTGGAATTAAACTTGTTCAAGTATCATAAAGAGGTTCATTTCATCAAAAGAGGTTCATTACATCAAGAGAGAGATTTATTACATCAAGAAGAAAAAATGGATTAAAATACTATAGAAGGATAAGTCAAATTGGTTATTGGTTCTTGAAAGGGCTTCTTGAAAGAGAATGATTCATCTTGAATACAATTAATATAATGTATCTTTGGGGACTATATAAACCCCATATGTTGGGTTATGAGTGTAATAGAGTTTCTGAAATTTGTAAAGAGTTTTTTCTTGAGAGAAATATAGAAGATTTAACCTTGTCCTACTCTTCCTCTGTCTCATATCTCTATTCCCTCTTCTTATCAACATCAACATCTGGTATCAGAGCATAGGTTAAGCTATGACCTCTTCCTTAAGTGCCATCCAACTTCAGATCCCCAGATTAACAAAAGAAAATTATGACATATGGTGCATCCAAATGAAGGTTCTTCTAGGCTCCCAAGATGTATGTGAGTTTGTAGAAGATGGATTCGCTGAACCAACTCCAGCAGAAGAAGGAGCAATGAATGCAGAAGGAAGAAAGCAACTCAAAGAAAGAAGGAAGAAGAAGAAAAAGGCTTTGTTCACAATCTACCAAGGGCTTCATGATACAAAGTTCGAGATCATCGCTCCAGCAAATACTTCAAAGGAGGCTTGGGAAATACTTCAAAAAGCATTCGGTGGTGTTGATAAGGTAAAGAAACTTCGTCTACAAGTTTTACGAGCCGAGTTTGAAAAATTACAACAAGGTACTTCTGAAACTATTTCGATTACTTCTCAAAAATCATTTCTATTATTCATCAAATGAGACGAAATGGTGAACAAGTAAATGACCAGTAATAGAAAAATATTGAGATCTCTAGACCCGAAATTTGATTTTATTCATTGCGATTGAAGAATCTAAAGATTTGGAAAAAATGTCTTTAGAAGAACTTATGGGTTCCCTTCAAGTTTATGAACAAAGAATTACAAAAAGAGGAGAAGACAAAACTATGGAGCAAGCACTACAAGCTAAGTTTGCTCTTAAAAATAAAGGAGAATCAAATTCTCAAAGAGGAAGAGGACGAGGACAAAGAGGAAGATGAGGCAGAAATCAGACCAATCAAGAATCTCCATATAATGAAGAGGCTAGAGAAAATTCTAGCCAAAGAGGCCGAGGTTATGGTCGAGGACGTGGCCGAGGCCGTGGACGTGGCAGAAACTCTAAAAGGTCTGAAATATAGTGTTATGTATGCAAAAGGTATGGACATCACTCTTATGAATGTTATTATAATCCTAACAATCAAAGTGATGAGGCAAATTTTGTTGAGGAAGAAAAGAAGGAAAATCAAGTTTTGCTAATGAGTTATGAAAATTTGAAAAATGATCAATCTATGACATGGTATCTAGATATAGGAGCCTCAAATCACATGTGTGGCATCAAAGAGCTATTTTCAGAAATGGATACAAGTTATTCCGGGAACATTACATTTGGTGATTTGTCTCAAAGACCAGTAAGAGGCAAAGGTAAAATTCTCCTTGAACTTAATAATGGCAAGGAATTATGCATTTCAGATATTTATTATGTCCCGATATGAAAAATAATATTTTAAGCATGGGACAATTACTTGAAAAAGGTTATGAAGTTGAGATGAAAGATATGACTCTCTCAATTCGTGATAAGAATAAAACATTGATATCACATGTGAAAATGGCAAGAAATAGAATGTTTCCTCTACATTTGAGTATTTTTGATCAATCAAATTGTTTTAAAGTTGATATTGAGGATATTTCGACACTTTGGCATCTTAGATATGCTCACTTAAATTTTGAGGCTTTTAAACTTCTAGAGAAGTATAATATGGTGACAGGAATACCAAAAATTGATCACCCAGCAAAATTATGTGAAGTATGTGTCATGGGTAAACAAGAAATAAAACCTTTCAAAGTGAGAATAACAAAAAGAGCATGGCATCGACTCGATCTGGCGCACTCGGATGTTTGTGGCCCTATCAATCCAGTATCACTTGGAGGAAGCAGGTATTTTCTTACATTTACTGATGATCATAATGACAAAACTTGGGTTTACATGTTAAAAGAAAAGAAAGAAGTTTTAAGCAAATTCAAAGAATTTAAGGATTTGGTTGAAAGACAAAGTTGTTGTAAGATTAAATGTTTAAGAACAGATAGAGGTGGTGAATATATATCAAATGAATTTGAAAGTTTTTGTAGAAATAATGGAATTCTACATCAATTCACCATGCCATACACACCTCAACAAAATGGTGTCTCGGAAAGAAAAAACAGGACTATCCTTAATATGGTCCGATGCATATTAAAGGAAAGAAAAATTCTGAAAGAATTTTAGGGTGATGTTGTTGCTTGTGCAGTTTATTTGTATGAGTTTAAAAGCGAATTGGTAATATTACACCGGAAGAAGCATGGAGCTTACAAAACCAAGAGTTGATCATTTGAGGATTTTTGGAAGTGTTGCATTTGCCAAGATACCAGAAGAAAAGAGAACGAAATTGGAGGATAAAAGCCAAAAATGCATTTTGCTAGGTTATCCAGAGAATTCCGGTGGTTACAAACTCTACAATCCTATCATAAATAAAGTTGTGATGTCAAGAGATGTTGAGTTTGATGAACAAATTTTGGAAAAGTGATGAGCGAGATAAGAAAGTGTAGCTTAAGAAGATGATATAATACAAGCAAACACTGAAGTGACTTTGCCAGAATCATCACCTAGATCAGCTAGGTCACATGATTCAAGAAGTCCAATTATACGAAGGACAAGACCGATTCAGGACCTATATGATGTGACTCAAAGGATTGATACTAACAATGATGAACTTTCTTTATTTTATCTTTTTGCAGGATATGATCCATTAATCTTCAAAGAAGCTTATAGAGATGAAAAATGACGACAAGCTATGAATGAAGAGATTCATGCCATTAACAAAAATAATACATGGGAGCTTACTACACTTCCAGAAGACCACCAAGCTATCGGTGTTAAGTGGATCTTCAAAACAAAAAGAAATGCAAAAGGAGAGGTGGAGAAATACAAGGCTAGATTAGTTGCAAAGGGATATAAACAACAATATGGAATTGACTATGAAGAAGTAGTTGCGCCGGTTGCTCGATTGGAGACAGTAAGATTACTTATCTCTCTAGCAGCTCAAATGAAATGGAAGATTTTACAAATGGATGTGAAATCAGCATTTCTTAATGGAGTTCTTGAAGAAGAGGTATATATTCAACAACTTCGGAAAAAAACTTGGCATGCTAGATGGAACAAGTTTAAGGGGGAAAATGTTAGAATTAAACTTGTTCAAGTATCATAAAGAGGTTCATTTCATCAAAAGAGGTTCATTGCATCAAGAGAGAGATTTATTACATCAAGAAGAAAAAATGGATTAAAAGACTATAGAAGGATAAGTCAAATTGGTTATTGGTTCTTGAAAGGGCTTCTTGAAAGAGAATGATTCATCTTGAATACAATTAATATAATGTATCTTTGGGGACTATATAAACCCCATATGTTGGGTTATGAGTGTAATAGAGTTTCTGAAATTTGTAAAGAGTTTTTTCTTGAGAGAAATATAGAAGATTGAACCTTGTCCTACTCTTCCTATGTCTCATATCTCTATTCTCTCTTCTTATCAACATCAACATGATTTAACCCAAAATTTATGTTATTTTTCATTTCTAGCAATATTTAACCCAAAATCTAATCTTTCTATTGTATAAGAGAGGCTAACTATGCGAGGAGCAAATCCAAAACCATAAGCATCGAGTCATCTGACCTTTAAAAAGGCATAACTTATACCTGCACAATTAGTAGAGGAATTGTAAAAGTCATCACCTTCAAGTACGAAGTCACAAGAAGAATCATGCATTTGATTAATTGGTAAAAATTTTGATTAATAATTGTAAGGTCATGGGCTTAAATCCTACCTTTATCACTTATCCCTTACAACTAAAAAAAAAATATATATATATATATAATCAAAATTAATACACAAAAAATTTTACTAGTCCTGTACTCGTGAAGCATCCCCGGAGAATTACAAGGACCATAAGTAAAATTATTAGTAATGGAGGATTTTATTTGCTCCACATCATGGTTAGCCTCGTCAGGCTCTAACTATATTGTTATTTGCATTAATCTATCAGGGTTATCCTAATTATTTATCATCATCGACTCAATGACCTCATCATGTCCAACCATGCCTTTATTCGAATTTTCATATACCAAAATTAAAACCACAAGTTTCTAGCTAGTATTCATCATCCTATTTATTTGGTTGATGGGTATCTAATCTTATATTGAGTTAATCGAATCTCGTGATAAAAAATTATCTTCAATCTTTTTGGAGTTGATATTTTCAGGTTCATCGATGGTAAATGATATCTCGATCCTAAAGGTAAAAAAAACATGTGGGGATGACTTAATATATGTCAAGTGGCACCACTTTTCACATCCCTTTGATGATATATTTATTTACTTATGATAGTGACATGAATTTTACATTGGCAATCATCTTCATCTTCACATAATCATGGAGTCAACCACAATGATATGAGTATATTGCCTCTAGGTTGAGCTTCAAGATTAAGGTTGCTTAGATGAGGTTTTTTTCATAATCAGAATCAAACATCACACCAACAACCTCATATTTCAACTAGATCTTTATATTAAAGAGTTCTTCTAGATTTTTTGGACCAAGGGTCAGACTGGAATATGTAACTTTCGACTTTTTCATCAACAATAGATTCTAGTCGATATGAGATAATAGCACAAGTTAGATAGAGTCATCACCAACAGTCACAACCATTGTCCATCCATTTTAGTTATTCTTCAACCACTTTTTAGAGAAAAGTTCTAATTGAATCTTTTAATACTTTTGTTTAATGCGATCTGTAATTTTATAATGTTCATAAAAATATTACTTGTCTTTGCAAGATGAAGAATTCTCATCGTTCCCGAAATTTTCTTAGCATTCGAGTAACACCTTCTCCACAATCTTCTTGCAACTAGTGTGATTCTTCTTCTAATTATCATGCTAGTGCTCAAGATGTTGTAAGCCTTGAAGAGGCTCAATTATTGGATCAAGTAAAGTAGTAGTATATAATTATTGGATGGTGATTGTTGAGGGATATTCCAAATACCAGTATTTGTCATCGAAACTAGTTGGTGCAACTTTGAATCAATTGATATCTCACCTGGCATAAGCTATCCCATCTTTTCCATCGATTATCGAGGTGGCCTATCGAATAAAACTCTCGAGTGATAAGCCTTTTAAAATGCTCTCATACCACCTCTTCATCGTAAAAAGAATGGAGGGATGTGTTCCACTAAGCTAGCATATGCTTGGTCAACTTAAATCACCTAAGCACAACTTTATCCTTGTTGCTGCATCCAAATAGTAAAATAGGTATTAAGTTGATCAAGCTGTTAAGTCTAATACCTGGACATCGATAGAGTCATAATAGGAGGGTACGTGACTCCCAAGTTTCGCTAAAAATGACATAGGACCTCATTGTTACATCATTTTCGCAATATTAACATTGTCATCGTTACAGTACATCCTTGATAAATCTATTTGGGGGGTCTCCACACAAGCACCCTTTATCCTTTACTACAACACACTTGTCTTTACCGTCTTTCACTAATGGATTAACTTCCTATTGGATCCAACCCATCATAACCTCTATCTCATGTGAAGGTGTCATGACTTGGGTAGCAAGATCTACCGAGGTTACTGGATTACTTACTATCATCATGTTAATGATTGAAGTTGAAACTCCAACTCCTCCTATAGTTCTTCACCTGATGCTACTATATATATCTTTGCCTAGTAGTAACCATCCACAAGTAAGGATCGATTCTCTAATACCACCTAATTCACGTGGGAATAAGACTCAAGAATTTTGAGCCTTCGGTCATATTAGATATTTATTTCACGGAGGAGATAAAAAAAAGTTGTTGCAGAAAAGCTATAAAACTAAAAAGGAAAACAGCTACTAATTTTTAAATTCAAAAGTACATAATAGAACAAACTAAGCAAAGACTTCGAGAGGGATAAATTGCTTGGACTTTCTGTGTTGAATGTGTAGATTGCTCATGGCAAAATGCTTGCTGCCAGTTTTGGTTCTTACTCCTTAATTCTCTACCATCGAAATCTCCACTTGAGATTGCAACAAAGGGACAACAACTGTTGAACAAAGCTACGGCTGCTAGAACAAGTCAAAAGAAGATGATGAAGAAGAGGATTTCAGTTGCTAGTTGGAAGGTCAAAAAAGGTGGCCGGCTATTGATGAAATAAGAATAGTAATACCTCCTTCTCTTCCTCACCGTTCCTCTTGGTTGGAACTTAGATGCAACGGCTGGGGAAACTTGCTTTTGCGCGCCATCGTTCCCTCGTCTATTATAAAATTAGGCTCGCTAAGTCGGAAACCTCCTTAGCTCGCTTGCACCTATTTGCTTACATCTTTTAGATTTTCATTTTATATTAATTTACCTTCGGATAGATCAACTGACTTCAGAAGATTGCTGCTGGAACTCAATCAAGAGTTGTTGCTTGAAGAGGACTCTCCTTGATATCGAATTTTATTTCTGCAAGGGCCACCAAAGGCTGAAGGAAGAAGGATTGTTGGAATGCCGACTTCTTCCTCTCTTTTCCCTCTTCTCTTCTCTTCTCTTCTTCGGTTTTTTTGCTATGACTTTTCCTAGGACTGACGAAAACCTAAGGAGGCTAGCTTCTTGATGAATTAAAGTCATCGGATGTCTTTTAGGAGGCTACAACTCGGATGGATTTGAAGAGGGTTGTGCCTCCCTTTGTTTTATAGATGAAGGGAACTCCTTTTTCTCTATTAGTGCTGGGTTATATAACTCTCTCTTCTCTAGAATTGCTACCCCTTACCTCTCCCTCTTATTGGATGTGCAACTCCTCCAATCCGTGTAGGAAGCAAAGTGCTAAATTTTTTAAGGCTGGTCGTGTAGTCATTTCCTAATCCAAGTGAGACTCAGATTGGGTCTGCTACAATTAGAGCTGATGTTGGTTTGGCCATAACGTGATTTTGAAGTTTTGGATTGGGCTTACATTGGGTTTAGCTATAGTAGGTATCAAATCAAGTTTGATTCAAACTCTGATTGAGCTTTGATCAGAACTGGTTTGAGCTGAACTTGAGTGGGACTGAACTTGCATACGATCTAGTCCTTGAGCTCGAGCTTGAGCTTAGTATAGTTGGATTGATTTTGATTTGAGTTTAACTCAACTCCAGTTGAGCCAAATTTGAGTCTGACTCGAACTTGCCTAAATCATCTCAAATCACATACAACCACAAGTTTCTTAAGATTGATTGAATATTATAAAAAAAAACTTCTCATGGATAATTATTTAAATTTGAATGATGAACAAAGTTCTCAAAAAACTTAAAAAAGAAGATGGCAGTCCTCATATTTTAGAGTGCTCATATGACGAGTACTTGTTCTTTCAAGTAGAGATAGCTTAGTAATGATTCAACGTAGGAACTTGGGTGTGTGTTAATGCAGATTGACAAGTACATGGCTTATGTATCTAGAGAACTCAAAAATCATAATAACTATGATCCCACCCACGATATTGAATTAGCTACAATTGATTTTGTCCTAAAAATTAAAAGATATTATCGTTATGAGTAGACATCTGAAGTATATATTTATCATAAAAGCCTCATATATATGTTCAACCGGAGGAAATTGGACATGAGACAAATGAGATGGATGAATTTTCTTAAAGACAATGACCTTAGTAATAACTATAATCTTAGAAAGGCCAATTTAGTGGTTGATGCTTTAAGTAAAAAAAAAATCAGCTAGTTTTGTAGCTCATCTTTGTGCCCAAAGGACTTTTCCTATTATTGAGCCTATGGACAATGGAGTAGAAATAAGTATTGGATGAGGCATCTAAAAAGATTTCTTGCTACTCTTATGACACAATCATCTTTTGTAGATATAATCAAAGAATATCAAGAAGGTGATCCATACCTACAAACTATAGCTAAGGAAATTATGCAAAAAAAAAAAAACAAGACCAAAGTGTAAGTATAGAGCACCTAAGTGTAAGTTAACAAATTATAGAGGATGCATATTCTAGAGTAGAAATGGGAGTATATCATAGTGGAATTTATGTTCAGATTGCTTTAAAACCTAAAAGGATATAACGAAATATGAGTGATCATGAACTGTCTTGTGAAATCAACCCTTATTCTTTTGATTGAAAAGAACTACTCATTTGATATATTAGTCCAATTATATGATAGAGAGACTGTGTGATATCTGTCTCTCAAAATTATATCAAATTGGGATTCAAGGTTCATATTAGGGTTTTGGGATAGTCTATAGAAGGCCTAGCGTACACAACTCAAAATTAGTACCTATTACCCCTAGACTGATAAACAAAATGAGAGAACTTATAACATTAAAGGATCTCCTAAGGACCTATGAGTTGGATTTAGGAGGCAATTAGGATCGATGTTTGCATTTAGTAAATTCATTTATAATAATAACTTTTATTCTAGTATTTAGATGACACCAATTGAAGCTTTGTATGAAAGAAAATATAGATCATCAGTGTTTTGGGATGATATTGGGGAAAGAAGTTTTCTTGAATCATAAAAAATTCATCAAGATACATAAATTATTCAGATGATTTGTAAGACATTATTAACGACAAGTTATGTAAAGTTAAGATTTAAAATTTTTTATTGTAAGCCATGTTCTATTGAAAATACCTCCAACAAAAGATGTCACGAGGCTTTGGCAAAAAAAGAAACTTGGCTCCTAGTTATATTAGTCCCTTTCCATATTCTATGAGGATCGATTGGTTGCTTATCAAATAGTTTCACTTTTATCACTTTCTAGGATACCTGATGTATTTTATGTCTTAATACTACAGAGATATGTATTAGATCATTTGTATGTTTGAATATATTAATCATTATAACTACGCTCACAAATTATTCCGAGGAATAATTAATTTAAATATTAAAATGTAACGAGCAAGAGGAATAAGATAATAAATTTAGTAAAGATCTTTTAATAACATCACATCGAGAATGAAACTATATAAGATAAATAAGACGATATCAGTGAAAGTTATCTACACCTTTTTTACTATCTATAAGCACCAAATTTTAGATCAAAATCTTTTAAAGACGATGATAAACACCTAAGATTTAATCTAATTGAATTATTTTAAAATTTAGATAATATTCTTAGGCTTCGATATTTTAGATTCAACATTTTATTGTATTCTAAAATATAATATCTCTAAAAATTATTCTTTATACTCTAAAATTAGTTACTAAGCCCTTGTGTAAACCCTACCTCGCACCCCTTCTCCCTGCACAAATTGGCTTGGGTTTTGGGTGCTTGGAGGATAAAGTTTTCTGTGTGTAATAATAATAATATATTTTTTTAATTTGTTTCTTTTAAAATGATATTATATTAGTTGTTTAAAAAAAATTGTTACGTTGATCGTGTTTATATTGTTACGAAGGCATCATATAAAATATTCATGAAATTATGGTATGGAATCCTGGTTTAATGATGTTGTAATTTTCAATTAATTTTGGATTCATAATAACAAAAAAATAAATTTAGGATGGAATATAAATAATCAATCTTATTAAATTTGGTTTGTTTTTAGAGTTAGATGATGTCAGTAGTAAATTATGTAGTATGAGATGTAATTTTGATTTTGTTGAATCTCGAATTTTGATGATGAAATTAATTGATAGATTATTAATCTAATAGAATTGCTAGAGTTGATTGATACGGGATTAATCACAATAGAAGGATCATTATTGGTCAAGGTTAAGTCCATGCTTCGAGTTGATGCGTTTTAGAATTTGCCAGGAGTGTATCGGAAGTTCGTTGCGGGTATTGAGAGTTTATCAGGATGGTGCAAGGGAGTTCGCCAAAAGAAGACTGAGACATATCAGAAGATTGTCAAGGGTAGCCGAAAAGCTTATCGGGAGTCGAGATGGTCTTGTAATGGATATTTTTTATACTTATGATTATATTTAATTAAGTTATAATTAGCATCGTGCAGGTCTAACTATGGTAGGATCAATTAAGTTACAACCAGACGATGTGTCAAGATAAAGCCTAGGCATCGGGCTGAGTTCAAACGATGCGGTGGGATCTCGCTGGAAGTTTGCTAGGAGATTCGCCAAAGGAATCGAGAAGCTCGCTGGGAACACGAAGGGAGATCGCTGGAAAGAAGACCAGAGGACTTGCTGCAAGATTGCCGGAGTATGCGGGAGTTAGAACTTAATTAGGCTTAATTAGTCATTAAGTATTGTAATCATTGAGTCGTAGTTACAGTTAAGAGTCTTAATTGAGTTGGATTTGGAATGAATCTAAATCAAGTCAATGAGGCAACCGGATTCACTACTGGGTTTGGTTGAGCTCAATTAGTTAATCAAAGAGCTGGTCAATGTAAAAGTCAAGCCGGAATTCGAAAAGTGAAGGGAACCAAATTTGTGAAAATTCCAACGGGTAAACCACCGCTGAGTGGCGGTTGGATCGCCTATACCACATAATTCGAGCGACGGGCAGTAGCTTTCGATGGGTAAACCACCAAGATCGACGGGTAAACTACCCATACTCGGGTTTTCCGGATACGTTTGGATTTTAGCTCCAGTTTTGAAGCTAATTTGGGGCCTATAAATATCCCAAGTTTTCTTACATTTAATACAACTCTTTTGGGGAATTAAATCCTATGAAAAAAAAATTATGTGTGATTTGTAAGAAAAAAAAAATGGAAGAGAGAGAGCTTAGAGATAATAACTTTAAGTCTCCCTTGTAGGCAAGTGTAAGGGTTTGATCTTCACCCAAAGAAGATTAGTAGTAGATACCGACGTATCTCAGAAAGGAGGACTCGGAAGTGAACGTAGATCGTTAGTACCGAACCACTATAAAATTGTAAGTATTTCATACTTACATTGTTTTTATAGTGGTTCCAACTTTAATGTTGTTAAATTGATGTTTCCAACTTAACTAGACTCATTGAAATTAAGACGATAAATTTTTTTCCTCAAACGTGATTATCTTTTTGACTTTTTACTTTTAATCACTCATTTATTTTATTAAAAATAAAAAATTTAGATTTCTTATTCTATCTTATTGGAAAAAACTTTCCTTTATAAAGAAAAATAAGTAATTCACCCCCACTTATTAGTGTGAATTGATCTTAATAGATTTAAGAATTTAGAATTCATACATTTAATTTTTGGATTATAGTATTCAAGTAATCATTATTCTGTGGCAAAAAAATGAAGAAAAGAAAAGGATCAGGTCCGAATTGGACCGACCCAATTTTGGTCGGATCTCGAATTGGGGCAAGCCTAGCTCAGGTCGGGCCTATGGAGGCTCAGTCTCTGGGACTCGAATCGGATCAGACTCAGGTGAACTAAACCAGGCAATCCAGATACCGATAAAACCCTAGCCAGGCCCCCCGGTCGAGCCTAGGCCCGAGCCAGAAGGCCCTGACCCGATTGGCGGAGTCCAGGCGGTGCGGCCAGTGCGCAGAGCCCGAGACCAGGCGCGGTACAGGTGCAACCCAGCGGTCCAGACTACTGTTTCAGCCAGACCGAGCCTAATTAGGCCGGTTCAACCAATTGAAGCCGAAATTGGGTCAATTCTGACCGGTTCTGCCCATTATAGGCACCAGATCAAAATAGGTGACTCGGTTCAGTATCATCAGATTCGGCCTACTGCCATTTGAGTACAAATACAAATGGGTTTATGTTAATTAAAGATAAATTGGATCCGTTCAAGACCAATTAATGTTGGTTTAGATAAGCCAAACGATAATTGAGCCCAATTCACGTTAACTCAATTAAGTCAGATAAATGATCCAAGAGTATCATTCTTGCGCGAAATATAGCTTAGTAATCTACTCCATTATTAATGTATTTATATTGTCCTACCTATGCACATACATATATGCTTGATGCATAGTAAATGAACGATTTTCTTGTATTTTTTTTGGTGCATTTATGTTTCCCTATACATACATGTACACACATACTTGTATGATTGATAAAGAGATAAGTGGTTGGTATGGATGTGAAATCTTCATATTACTGTGCCCTGCAACAAAAAATTTGGACTCATTATAGAGCGTATAGTAGTACTCAATGGATCGAGTCTCTTATACCATCTTTTTAGTATGCTATTTATCTTGAGGATGCTTGATTAACTGAGTTATAATGATTTGTTAAAATATTCCTACTTAGGCAAGAAGTTGAATACTAATAGATGATTCCGGTTTTTAGCAGGCTAAATGATTACTCTAATTATTATGGAGAGAAACACATCTCTATTTTGATTGGTGAGGTATATCACTTTATTGAAAGTATATAAATTTTCTCTATCTATTATTCAGACAATAATAATTCATCCTATGAAATCATACCTCTGTATCCATTGTTAAGATAGCACATCATTGCATATCCGACCAATGTAAAAAAATGTGTTACATGTGTATACTTTTATTGGGTGATTATATATATATATATATATATATATCATATTTCCTGATACTATAAGTTTAAGACATCATGATATTATGCAGTCAACAGATGTAATGATAATTATTTATTGTTAATATTTTTTAATTATTCAGCTGAGGATAAGGAGAGCCACGAGGAGACGATCTCTTTCTATCGCTGTTACTTTTCTTCTATCCAACAGTTGTACTCAGTTTATTTTATTATTGGATATAATGATCAAGAATTTATTTTATTGGTATTAAAAAAAAGTATTCAATTATCCTTATGTTGGATGTTTCGAAAAGACACTCCCTCCGTATGCAACGTACAAAGACTTCGAATTTAATGATCAAAGTTTTGAGTCATGAACCGTCTTTTAAGGATACGAATAGGATTATATAAAATTTCTTACGTCAAAGAATTAGCCATGTACTCAAACAAAAGGATCGAGATAAATCCAAAGTGGCCTCTTGAGAAAGATGCCAGTTTGAGTTTAGACAACTAAACTTCGTAAACCATTTCGTTCAGAATCATGCAAAGGACGACTCCATCCGCCCCATAGTCAACACAAGGGCTCTGTATGGGCTGGCTTTAACACCCTCTCTTGCAGAGAACTCCATCCACTCCAGAGTCAACGCGAGGGCTCTGTATGGGCTGGTTTTTACCCCTTTCTTGAAGGCATTACCAACAAGAACAAGTTGCCTGTCATTTAAATCAGCAGATAATTCCACTGTTCACTCTTCTCCTTTGCCCACTGATTGCATCCTCCATTTCCTTTGTCAACAATTGCCGGCCAACCAATGGATATATATATGACTTACCGAAACAAACTCATGTCGCAGCTCATCAATGTATTTTGAGCCCAAGGAAAGCCAGTGAAACAAGCAAAGCGATATGGTCGAACAGGCGCTAGTGCACCGAAGCAAGCACAAAGTTCCCAGAACTTGGAGCAAAGCAACACAAAAAGATAATGGTCAAACGCAAAACAGAAATCCCCTAGTGGTGCAAAACAAATCCCGGTCTTGCACGAAAGGCCCCTTTCGTTTCAAAGCAACAGAACTTTCTCCCCCTTGTTTCAGGGAAGAAAAGGGCACATAAAGTTGGACCAGCTGATAACGCCCATTGCCTAGATTGTCACATCCATCAATCTCAACGTATTATTCATTCATACATTCTCTTTGCATGAAATAAAAGTTTGCTGTGCGGTGAGAGAAGGGATGGTGGACAAAGCCTGCTGCGGAAGCAGCGACTGTAGCTTGGCATGCCTTTTTGTTCTGCATCATGTGCTTGCCAACATCGTTGGTGGTCTTCTCAAGGGCACGCCTGAGGGCATGTTGCCGTCTGCCATGCATTGTCAGGATCAAAGAGAATGTTTCAAGTGCCAAAATTTTTACAAAGGAAAGGACTGAGCTAAACCTAGGCGGTGAGCAACCCAAGGAAAAGGAATTAGCATCAGGCAGCTCGAAATGTTCATCACTTTAGAATCCTTGGGCTCTCAATCATAGCTTCTATGATTTCTTCAACTTCCATTTATATGCTTAAGGGCATTGTTGTTGAAGCTGCTGCTCTAATGCCTCTTAATTCACAAAGTAATCATGAACCATATTATCTACGCAACATTTGATTAGGGTTTGCATGGGAAAGCCCACCTGAGGTGCCAAAAAGGCATATCAAAGGTAAGAGCAAATGATGGAGGGATGATGATGGATGCTGAACATGGTTGCTTTATGGACATGAAAAGGGTGGTAGAAAAGTTGAAAAGGTGAGCACTGATATTTTGATTCAAAGATCCGATTTGAGGCCTAAACCCCAAGCTAATGATGAAGGCAATGATATGCTTTGTGGGCATTTAGGAACTTAATCTGCCTCGCCTTTTTTTGGATTAGGGTTCTTGGCGGAGAAATGGTTTTGCATGGGAAAAGCCTGAACGGAAAGTTGATCCAAAGGGGACAGTGTATCTGTCCATGGGATCATGCTCATTGCCTAGGGTTTCCAGGGCCCTGACCTGTGACTTGAGGAACTTGAGATAGTTTGCAGCCTCATCAAGCATGGTGGCAGTGTCCATTTTGCTCCCTCCGGGTACCAGCTTCTGCAGTATCCTCAATCTCTCACTTATCCTCTCCCGTCGATGCCTTGCTGCCACGGTCTGGGGATCACTTGATATTCTGACGTTCTTTCTCTTTGGCTTCTCCGATGCTTCTTCCATTCCCAGATCGACTGGCCTCAAAGCTGCAGCCCTATAAATCATCTCCTTCACCTGTGCTATGGCCTCGGTGTCGAGCTCGTAGTAGCTTTGCTGACTGAAGTTGATGCTAGAAGGCCCTGAATTTTCTTCTGATCTCAGTTTCTTCTGCCTGGGGGCGTTCCTGAAGCTAATCTCAAAACCTCTTTTCTTACAACAGTTTTCTCCTGCTTTCTCATAATCATCTAGTTTTCTTTTAGTAATATATTTTTCTCTTGATGATTCAACTCCTGGAACATCTGGAATGAAAGAGTTCTGCCTGTCCACATTAGGTATATGGTAATCAAACAAGCCATGGGTCTCGAACTCTCCTGAAGAGATGGTAGCAGTACAACTCAATCTACAAGTGCTTTTGCTGCTAGAGAAGATATCGAAGTTGTCTTCGTCGTTGTTGTCAATGTTTACTTGTGATTGATCATATGAGCCAAAATTTTCACTGGGGCAGCAGAATGGATCGATGATAATTTTGGGTCTGCCACTGCTTGGAACAACGGAAGCATGTAGTTGTGGAGAGAGAGCGTCTTCAGTTATAGCAGGTATGCCTGAAATCTTGAGAGCAGAATCAGAAGTCAGCATTATAAGTTCTTGCTGTTGCAAGCAACTCGTATCGGAGGTAGTATCGTTCACTTGGTGGAAAGTGGAAGCTAACGTGTTGATCGTCTCGTCGACAGCATCAAAGTTTGAGATTGGATGGCATGGCAGAATTCCTTGGAGATGAAAGCTGGAGCTAATTAGAAGAGCTTCCTCCAACTTGTGCTTCTCACATGCGTTTCTGTAGTCTTCGTTGGATACCAAAAAGTTTTCATACTGATCACTCCATTGAGTTGGTGAGATAGAAACCTCATTTCTGAGACTTGTCAAGTTACCGAAACCTAAGCCATCCATTTCGGTGCTTATTCTTCAAAACCTACGTACACATCCAAAGGCATTAAAGCTTGAAGAACCTAGTAAACCAATAACAGAGTAAAGAACTCATCTATACCTTTCAGGAGTGCTGCGTCTAAATGAAGGCCTTCACACTTTCTATTTGACCGAGTGTAAATGATGCTGCAACTTGATCTAGTTCATCAGATAATAAGATGGGACCAACTGCAGGGAGGAGCAAACGAGCCGTCACCGAAGACACTCTTTGCAGCAGAAAACTTGGCTATCTACTAAGAGACAATGCATTAACGGAATGACAAGCTCACTTAATTGAGAAAGCCAAAGAGGAAGGTTGCAGTGAGATGTGTCCTCTAGCTCCAGGAATAGGAACGGAGATGGTGTCATAAAGTGAGCTTATATAGAGCAACAAGGAGAGGGTCATTTATTTCTAGGTCCACTGTGGCAGCTGCCTTCTTTGAAGTTTTGGGTTTCAAAGATAAGGCAGGATTCCATGGGGGGCAGTTCTGAGGCTGAGGATGAGGATGAGATCAAATGGGCAGCACATGAGACTTCTGAAGAGAGGATTGAATTATTTAACCCGTGAAAAGACCTGCAGCTCTTTCAGTGTCTTCTGTGTATTCCATGTTTCCTGCAAATTCTTACAGCTATATAGGCTGCAAGCGAGAAGCAAACATTGCAATATAAAAATTGATTTCCAAAAAATTACCTTTTGTTATTGTGAATTTTGGTTGTGGACCTCAAATATTACGATTTGATCATTCAATCATATTTCGACTTGACTTTTTTTTCTTGATATGGTTGAACCTACACAGTACGATTCTTGTTAAACTAGTGTCCGATTACATATATCGTGAGGTTCTAATACTTAATAAGTCAGTAAAAATCTAATGTTAGAAAACAGTTTTCGATATGAGTGATTACTTACATCGTACCTAGGAAAATTCCTATTTACAGTGACATGATCCTAATTATAGGCAATTAAAGAAGTCAACATATCAAATTTGATACGGAGTTTATTTTAATAAAATTTGATGGACTAAATTTGGCATATTGGATGGGGAAGGATGAAGAATATTTACTGGCTATATCATCTCACATATATACATAAATGCTTCACCTACAGAATCTTTTAGCCATGGCAGCTACTTGGATAAATGGGACAAGTACCAAATAGAAACGAACTTTGGTAGCATTAGCCTTGAGGATGAAGGTTAAGAATGTAACAAGAGGGCATGCTGATCCAAAAAAAGGAAGACAGTACTGCATGGCCATTTTGCTGCATGACCTGCTATATTCTAGTGGCTCAAGAAACATATCAGGAAACCTAACTAGGCTGGAGGTCTGGATATAAGGAACAATTTGTGTTTTATGTTGGGACTTGAAGTAGTAATAAATAAGCAGTCCATGAGCTACTTACATGAGGTTTAACTACTCGTGGGGACAAAAGTCAGGTAGGCACTACAGCTTAGATAATTCTTTTTAAGTGTGCATGGCAGCAGTTCATGGGGATTCTGAACCTTCACATGCATGCCATGATACAATCCAATGAGACAAATTGCCAACAATAACAATTAATAACTAAACTGCATACAGGGAAGTCACTTTAATTACTTCTTCTCACCAAATTATTTCTATATAATCTTTTATGTTAATTAATTAAATAAGAGTTGGCTCATCTGAATTGTTGTAAGTTTAAATTTTGTGAATTTTATTTAAATCACATAACAATAGATAATACTAAGAGAAAAATAAGAAGCTAAGTGGATTTCTTTGCATATATTTGCAACCTATAAAATAATCTACTTCTCATCAATCTTTGTGAGCCAAAACGGATCCAGTGCCCCACTTAATGCTTTCTATGAAGGCGCATTCTACGACTTTTCTTCTTGTTACGAGTCCTCCACGATGTTCAATGGGTCCACATAATGGGTTCAAGCCGCGAGCACAAGAAGTGCTCCATGTTGGCAGTTCGAGGTTGACATGAGTGAATGCTTCGATTACAATTTTGAGCAGGTTTTTCTAACCTCGCTGGACTGTTCCTGCAAGACAATACCTCCCGGGTGGTGGGTTCCCGGGGTGGTCCCTCCGACAATTAAGTTAGGGTTGTTTCAAAGGATAAAGTCTGGTATCCCCTACTTGGGCGTCAGAGCTTCTTCTTTTCTTTGATTGAAGTAGGGAGAGAGAGAGAGAGAGGGAGAGAGAGAGGGCCTTGGGGTGTCACTTTTATACTTGTATGTTATCGACCGATCAAGTCTCGACCTTATCATTCTTCTGGCATCTTCTGCCAGCCCGTTTAATGTTGCAGGCAGCGTTATTCGTCTTGCCGGTTGCATGTTGCTTCTACTATGCTATTGTGTAATTCCCTCAAGTTCTTATAAAATCTGATGGTGACCGCACGACATCTGATATTGCCAGACCTCAGGTTTGTCTGCCCGTTTGTGACACGTTGCTGGTGTGTGTCAGAGAGTGGGGTCGGGGAAATTGGTCATCTGGTCCCGTCCTTCCACGTCAGTTGGCCTTAGACTATGTCGTCTAGTTTGGGAGGGGGACCACTATTATCCCTATTATTCTTCACCTCCTCTGAGAAGGAGGCTTCGATGAGGCCTTCTGGAAGGCGAGGGGGAGGATCCTTCAGGCACGGGATTGGTATGACGATTGCTTATTGATGGTCAGGACTGAAAGCCCTAGAGAGAGGCTGAGAGCTCACTTGTTGATAGTGGGACTGAAAGCCTTGGGGTGAGGCTAAGAGCTCACTTGTTGATGGTCAGGACTGAAAGCCCTTGGGCGAGGTTGAGAGCTCGCTTGTTGATGATTGGGACTAAAAGCCCTTTGTCACGGGCTTAGCTGATTTTGCTTAAGCCGTGCGGCACCCATACGTGTCCGTCCGCACAGGTCAGCCTTCCCCGAGATCTCTTAACGTCCCATAGACTCACAAAAAGAGAAAACGGGCCAGAAGAATCAATTCCCACGGGATCCACAAGCAACTACTCAAGAAAACACCCATGGACATTACAAACTCAGAGATGTTGCACACAAAGGATAATGTTCAATTACAGACCGAAGTCCCCACAAGTGCTTATAAGACACACTTATATTTACAAGCCAAACTTGGCCATAAAGCAAATCAAACTAGGGTTGCTAAGCCTACTGCAAGCTCGCTTCTTGTTATATAAGATATGTACCTAAACCGAAGGACACGAACAAATACGAGCATTTCATCGAACACCTTATTTACATTATTGTCCGTGACATCCTCCCCCACTTATTCCTTCGACGTCCTCGTCGAAGCCACTGTAGACGTTGCATCTTCTCGCATTTTGTTGAATCTTTAATCTTCTGTTTTGGCTGCAACACGCCCTTTTGGCTCCTAGTCGCTCTCCGCCGCTGTTGTTGAGTTGTCGAACTCTGATCCGACATGCTGCTTCAACTCACCAATGACTGAATCTGGTGTGGGGTTGGCTGAGTTGTGCTGATCCTTGTTAGTTCTCGCGAATCCCTCTAATGAAGGAAAAGACCTGCCTTATTATGTGCCAGTATCGCAGTATACTCATATTGCTTGAACTGGGTAGATGCTTGTTGGAGCTTTAACGAGCATCGCCTCATAGACTTTGAAGTTTTAAGGTCCTTTCTTCATAATGTTTGCCCATTGAACCTTCTTCCACTGTTAGTTGTCACTTCCAAGTATGTTCGCATCACTCCCGCTTTCGATTAGTCAATTGGGAAATGAAGTAGAAAATCTACTCTCGGTGTCGATCACCAATGAGGATTTGACAACCATTGTCTTCCATAAGCTTTCTTTGAAGGATCACTGAACTTGTGTAGAGCTCCCCTGCTTGGATAAGTAAGAGAACTGGGATACTTGGCTTCACCCATTCTCTTCATAGTTGAGAAGGTAAGGTTACTTGGCTTCGCTCACCTCCTCGAGTTAAGAGAATTGGGGTACTCGGTTTCGCCCATTCTCTCAAGTTGAGAAGGTAAAGGTTACTCAATTTCGCCTGGTAAAGGTTACTTGATTTCGCCTGCCTCCTCGAGTTTGTACTTCATGCATTAAGCTGGGTACTAACATTCGCCTGCTCTTTGCTCACACTTCTGAAGCACTTGAAGTGGTTGCACTCCTTGTGTTGGGTTAGCTACTGTGATTCACCTTCCCACTGCCATTGAACTTCTGGAATACAAGAAGTTTTGCCCGAAAAGAGCAAAAATTTTACCCCAACTTGGAGTCCCCCAACTTGGAGTAAGTCTTTGATAGATCTGGTCGCCTTTGGGATTGTACCGTCTTCTCCATCACCTTTGCCGCCTACTCCTCTTGAGTAGAAAGGCGACTATGTCTGCCTACTTTGGTCGAGCACTCCTGCATCAACCCGAAGTCCCTTAATTTCGGCTATCTTGATGAGAAGCCCATCGACATCGATCTTATGAAGTTTCTTGGGCTCTGCCCTTCTGCCCTGTCTTGGTACTTGGAGCTTGCCTCTGTATTCTCCACCTCCTCGGCCTCTTTTACGACCAATGCTCTCCCTCTATGAGAGCAAGGGATTGATGACTTCATGGAAGTCCCACATCTGTAGTACCATGGTGCTGCCAAGCCCATAGCACTACTATCCGTTATCTTGCATCTTCATCCCTTCCTTCGCGATCAGTAGATCTGCCTCTGTGGCATTGTGGAGCTCCTCCGAGTCCACCTCCTCTCTAACCGACGCTTATCTTTTGGGTAGCTGAGCCCGGACCTTCGCCCTCGCCTTTCAACCACCGCTTCAACACCGTGTCCTCCTAGCAGTTTTCCTTGGTCGATGGAAAGATAGACTGCAACTCTCATGCATGGCCTCCGCCATCTTGTTGCAGGGTTTGCGTCGATTCTGTTCTCCTTAGCTTCCTTGGTAGCAACGTTTGCTTACTCAGCCTTGTCCTCTGACTTGCCGAGCTCCCTTAAGCGAATGTGAGCACTGAAGCAGTCCAACTCTCCAACTGCTCCGATTAATCAAGTCTCCTCCATGGGACTCACTGGTACTCACAATCTGACTACTCCCTCGGTGGTACACAGCCCCCATATGCTGATGACCAAGGCTTTCATCTGATACAAGCTTCAATGCATACACACGGAAGACCCGCCTCTGCGGTACTGTGACATTCACTCCTTGAATCCACAGCCCTTCTTGCCGTTGCATTGTTCACCGAAGTGGAGCTCCCAATAGCTCCTGATCATTCACATGATCACGTCCCTCACGGGACTCACTGGTACTTGCACTTGGACTTCTTCCTCGGTGGTGTACGGCTCCCATATGCTGATGACTAAGGCTTTCATCCAATGCAAGCTTTAATGCACACACGAAGACCCGCCTCTGCGGTACTACGACATTCACTCCTTGAATCCATAGCCTTTCTTCTTGTTGTATCGTACACCAAAGTAGAGCTCCCAGTAACTCCTGATCATACCTCCGCATGATCTTTATCCCTCACGGGACAAGATTGCCTGTATTGCATTACCACGAACTATTCCACCATGATCCGCTGCACCATGTCGCTTCCTGGTGACATCTCCATTGCATACAGATTCTCGTGTGATGAACTCGGACTATGACTTCTCCACGTGTGGCCTCTGCCAGCACATCGTAGGGCCTCCGCCATCTCCGATTTTTAGTTCGCTCCCTTGGCAATTCCCCCACCCCACGGGTTATACCTGGACGAAGCATAGCTCTAGGACAGTCCGTCGCCTAGTAGCTCCTGAAGTCCTATGACTTCGCTAGAGTTGGTGCACCATTGTCTGGATCTTGGGCCTCTATCCCCTACCAACACAATCTTGTTATGCACCTCATATTCCTGACAACTCGAATGACAACACTGTGGCATATTCTTCAAGAGTACCCGCCTCTGCGTCCTCTTGCCCCGTACTAAGGTCTCATGATCCTAACTTTGCCTCCACAAGTTGAATCACCTTAGTTACTCCATCAAATGCATCTCTGAGGTAGCTTGCATGTGCCTTGAAGCTCCCTTCATCTTTGGCACCATGCAAAATAAATCTGTCCCATCAGAATAAAGAACCCATGGAACGACATGATCCCACTCTTGCTTCTACAAGAGTTCAAGCCCTTGACCTCTGTCTAAGGAAAGCTCCGTGCCTCCGCTCTATGTTCTATCTTCTATGTCGACTCCCTTCATGCGGCTTAGATACTTCACTGAGTTCCACCCAAATCGCTTTGCTCCTCGATTTGCATTGAGTTGATAGTGGCCCTCACGTCCACCATTCCACAAGTCAGCCCTCTATTGAGTTTGATTTCTGCATCGACTCTAAGTGTGCCTTAATATGATGTTGCCTTAGATTGCTCCTCCACTTGATCTCGAAATACATCCACCAATGCATTACCTCCTTCGAGATCATGCGACAACTCTTCGTCGCTCACTCGGCCCGTTGAGCTTTGTGGAGATATAGCCTTAAGGAACTCTTCCTCAATATGTGCAATCCGTTGCACATGATTCTCCTACTAGAGAACTAGGACTTATCCCTCCTGGATATCTGTCCTGCTGGAGCAACTTTTCTCTTTACATACTTTCCACTGGAAGTTTCGGAGACCACCATCCCCTTTGGACTACTCTGTCTTGCTGAACTTGTGCTTTGTTCTGCCCCCTTAAATGCACTTGCTAGATTGCGACCCTTCTCCAATACAGTCTCCACTGCACCCTTCAAGGTCTAGCAACAATGTTGAACTTGTTGCACATTTCAGCCGCCTACGGACATATCCTTTCCATGTCGAAGAGAAAATTTTGATGCTCCATAGCGCCGAGTTCTAATCGCGCCTTGGGATGGCTACGAACACTTCGTCATCCGTGTACAAGCCCTTGCATGAGTTCTAAATCCTTTGAGTTAGCAATTCCCCTCACCTCTGTGAGCTTTGCACAACTCTTTCGGTCGTTACATAACACCTCCCACCTTGCACGGTCTCATCTTTCACCAAGTGCTCCGCTTTGCCTTGAGCACCGTCAAGTTTGGTTGCCAACGTTGAGCTATAGCTTGAACTCAACCATCCCAATCTTTGTGTGCTACACATTCTTCTTCGCTTGCTTGTCCTCGTGGTACCTCTCACGCAAAGGGGTTGGCTATTCCTTGAATACTAAAACAGGATGCCCGCTTCTCTGAGCGACTCATTTCCCTACATCTCAATGTCCAAACGGTTACGTGTGCTAGCTATCCTCCCCCACGTTTGCATGGCAAGTGTTTCTGCATGTGCTTGTCCCGCTCTGATACCACATTGTCACGGGTTTAGCTGATTTTGCCTAAGCCGTGCGGCACCCATGCGTGTCCGTCCGCACAGGTCAGCCTTCCCTGAGATCTCCTAATGTCCCATAGACTCACAAAAAGAGAAAATGGGCCAGAAGAAGCAATTCCCACGGGATCCACAAGCAACTGCTCAAGAAAACACTTTATAAAGCCAAAATACAAATTACACCTATGGACATTACAAACTCAGAGAGATTGCACACAAAAGATAATGGTCCATTACAGACCGAAGTCCCCACAAGTGCTTATAAGACACATTTGTATTTACAAGCCAAACTTGGCCATAAAGCAAATCAAACTAGGGCTGTTAAGCCTACTGCAAGCTTGCTTCTTGTTGTACAAGATATGTACCTAAACCGAAGGATACGAACAAATACGAGCATTTTATCAAACACCTTGTTTACATTATTGTCCGTGACACCTTGGGCGAGGCTAAGAGCTTACTTGTTAAAGATCGAGGATATTCTCCTTGGGATTGAGGAAGATTTGTTTGTTGATCAAAATCACTCATGAGGTGACACGTGTCTCGCACGGTAGCTCATTGGGCATGAGGCACGAGGCATCATGATGAGCTGTCTAACCTTTTTGGGTAGGCAAAGTGCCAAAGGGTGCTAGGGTGAGGTATTAATCCCATGCTCCTCATTATTTCACAGCCTTCTCTTACTCTACACACTTCTTCTCTACTGTTGTCGCTATTTCTTCGTCATCTTCGGCGACGGCTATGCCAACAATGTTGACCTTCATCCCCTCCCATTTTCCCCCGTTGGTTTCTCGAGCAAGTCGGATGTCGCCTCCTCCCACTTCGAGTCTCGGTCGATCAAAATTTTGGCCCGTAGGTCTAGGGTTTTGAGTCGTTCTTCTAGGGATTCTGTGTAAGTGGCGGTTGTCCCATCGTCCATTGATCTGAGCGATTATGAGACCACCGATGCCTTGGTGGTGATGCAGTCCTTTTTAATGTAGATTTGACTATGACAACTCATTGGTTGGTCGAGGTGAGGAAGAACTATTTCATTCTTCTGGAGTACGAACTCCATGTCCCCCTGCCGGGGGAGAGTCCATATGACACTTTCCTGTGTGGCTTTAGTTTGTTGACCGACACCCTTGAGCTGAGATTGAGTTTCCCGTTGCATCCTGTGATCGAGGCGTGCCTCGAACAGTGGAGGATTTTTCCTTCTTAGATGGCGCCCAACTCGTGGCGGTATCTGGTGGCTTTCTTGTGGGAGTGTCATTTGTTAGGCATAAGGGCGACCTAAGAGCTATTTATGGCTTACTTCCAGCTAAGTCGGGGGCAAGCCAGGTATTACTTGGCCGCTCGCAGTGAATTTTGAGTGAGCGGTGCACCTTCCAACAACAAAGGCTGGAAGTCACATTTTTTCTTCATTTCCTACTGCCAGGGCTGGAGCTTCCCGACCGAGTGGACCTCTCAGATGGTGAGCAGCTCCATACTGGCATTATCGGCTGATGAGACCGAACTGGTCGAGGTCCTCTAGGGGATCCTTTCCGTTTTAAGGGGAGTGAAGGACATGAATGAGGCTTGGTTGGCCGAGGAGGGTCTCAGCCCTGCCCCTGGGGGTATGTTTTTCTCGTTTTTATATTGAGTTTGAGTTTTTCTTAATCGTACATTTTGTTGTGCAGAGATGTTTAACCTCGGTAAGATGAAGTCCGACGATGGAGCGGGTAGCGGTTTAGCGGTGCCGTCAGTAGCCAGCGTGCCTATAGCAGGGGATGCTAGGGTGTCCACGGTTGAGAAGCACCTTAGCTCCAGAGCGAAGGCGGGTTTGAGGAAATGCCTTCGGAAGGTGGCCACCGAACAACCTGCGAACGCTTCTGGGATCACTACGAGGACCTCTGTCGACAAGGGCAAAGGGACAATAGAACTCGGGGAGGTCCCCGAGTGGGGGTACACCATGAGGGAATTGTGCGAGGTTGAAGACTAAGTGGGGGTGGATATGTATTTTGCCTCTATCATGACGCGGCTAAAGTGCGTCGACGGTGAGGACCCCTTGGTGTTGAGGTGGTGGGACCATCTTCGGATTTAGTCTGCTTTGGACCAAGGGGCCATTGTTTGGGGAGTACTTGCGGGGAGCTTTACACCCCACCCTGGCAAAGCAAGTGTATGAGTGCACCTTCGAGGAGCTCATAAATCGGGCCGGCAAGTCGGTTGTCTGGGTAAGGAGTATCTCTTTTCTTTGTCTCTTGTTCTTTTAAACTTAACTCTCCTTTGTTTACAGGGACTTCACTTCATCAACGCCCTTATCGATCGGGTCCATGATGCGGGCCGATTGGTTTGGAACCAACATGAGAAGATTCTGGCCCTTCGGGTTATGAACAAGGAGCTAAAGGCTAGCATCGACCAAGAGTTGGCTGCGGTGGGTGAAAGAAATGGAGGCCAAAATTAAGAGGATGCAAGCTGAACTGGAGTCCTACAAAAGTTAGCGGAGGGAGCTTGAGCAAGAATTCGGGCTCCTGCACTCCAATTTGGATGGGGCTCGGAACGACCGAGCTCGCTTGGAGGGTGATGTCCTCTCACTGACCAAGGCAGTAGCATTCCTCGAAGCCAAACTGAAGGTTGAGGGTTAGACGACGGTGGGCATCTACAAGGCATCCCAAGGATTCAAGTCTGGCCTCAAGAAGATGGGGAGGGTCAGCTACGAGTTCGGGTACCGAGTGGTGCTCGAGTGACTTCGGGGGATGCACTCAGATATTATGATCAAATTGGACCCCTTCGTCGAGTGTTTCGAAGATGCCAATGTCGAGATGGACCTTGATCAGCCTTTCAATGATGACACCTAGAATTTTTTTTTTGGAATGTTGAACGTTTGAAGACTTGCTTTCAACTATGTCGCTCGACCATTCTGTAGCTTTTTTCTATCAAATAAAGTCACCTTTTTGAACACTTCACTTTGTCTGAATGGCTCTGAATACCAAGTTAACATTGTTGTACCAGACATAGAATTTCTTCAAATTCGACACATGCCAAGTCCGAGGAAGTGTTTTCCCTTCTGTTGTCGATAGGGTGTATGTCCCATCCCAAACAACTTGGGTAACATGATACGACCCCTCCTATCTCGGGACGAGTTTTCCTCGGGTGTGTCTAGGGTCATGGATTTCGGCCCTCCTGAGGACTAGGTCTCCCTTCCCGATAGGTCGGGGTTAGACCCTCCGGTTATAGAGGCGAGCAATCGCCCTCTGATAATGTAGGTTCTTCAAGTGCACCTTGGCCCTGCGTTCTTCAAGTATGTTGAGATTTTGCCCTGCGTTCTTCAAGTATGTTGAGATTTTCCCTAAAACCTGCTTTTGATGCTTCAGGGGTGAAATTTTCAATTTTCAGCATCAGGAAGACCGCCTCGGGAAGGAGGACAGCCTCAATGCCAAAGGCCAGACTGTTGGGGGACTCCCCCATAGGGGTTTTCGGCATCGTCCGTAGAGCCCATAGGATGCTAGGGAGCTCCTCGACCCAGGCTGCCAGAGTCTCCACTACTTGTCTTCGCATCCCGTCTAGCATGCTTCTGTTGATTACCTCTGCTAATCCATTAGCTTGGGGGTGAGCCATCGAGCTAAGCTTCAGTTTGATCTGGTAGTTTTGGCAGAAAGTCTTAAACTTAGGATTGTTGAACTGCATCTCATCGTCTATGATTATGATCTTTGGTATGCGAACCTCGTTATGATGTTTCTCCATATGAAGTTCTCCATCTGCTTCTCTATGATCGAGGCCAAGGGCTCAGCCTCAACCCACTTAGTAAAATAATCCACCCCTCCTGATTAGGAACTTGCGCTACTTAGCCATTTGTTGGAATTGGCCAAGGAGGGCCATCCCCCACTGTGCAAAAGGCCAAGCATAATGAGTCGAGGAGAGTGGCAAGGCTAGTTGGCGAGAAACGTGGGCATGCTTCTAGCATTCCACACACCTCTGGATGTAGGACTTTGCATCTGCTTGCATGGTCGGCCAATAGTACCTGAGGCGAAGGATCTTGAAAGCCAATGTAAGCCCTCTAATATGTTCACCACATATCCCCTCATGGACCTCGGTAAGCATCGTATCAGCCTCGGATCTCGATAAGCACCACAACAGGGGCTGGCTAAAAGTTCTTCTGTAAAGGCGCCCATTGATGGTGTCAAATCATGCTTCGGTCCTTTTGATTCGTCGAGCGATGGCCTCATCCACTGGGAGAGTTGCATATTTTTTGTAACGTAGTATTTCATCCCTCTAATCGGGGTGCGTGATTGTAGTAGCCATTTCAACTATAGCGACTGTCAACTGGTAGAGGCTAGGGATGGTCGGTAACTCATCGGTTACGTTGGCAGAGGCTACCCGGGCTACGTCATCGGCTCTAGCATTCTCGAGTCATGGGATTTAGAAAATTTTGAAGTACTTAGTCGTATCTATCAACTAATGGGCCTTGGAGAGATAACGGGCCATGTTTGGTTCTCGAGCCTCGAAGCTTCCAACGATTTGACCGATGACCAGTTGGGAATCAATGTACACCTCTAGGTGAGAAGGCCTGATCCCAATTATGAAAGCCTAGGTGACCAATGATGGATGCGCATCGGGAATGGCCCTGACTTCGTTTGTGAAGCTGGCGAGGTATTATCTGAGGTGTTCCTCCTCCTTCTGTCTCATCCCGAGGAGGGATGCGACGGTTGGCTTTGGTCGGGCGCTAGAGAGAAAATTACCCTTAAACTCCCTTGTGAGTTGATTAAAAGAGTGAATGGAGGAGGGTGGTAACCGGTTGTACCATCCTCGGACAATTCCTCTGAGAGTCGTGGGGAAAGCTCGACACATTATAGCATCCGAGGTGCGATACAGAGTCATCTACGCATAGAACACAGCCACATGCTCCGTTGGATCAGAGCTGCCATCATACGCCTCCAGCATCGGGAGGTAGAAGTGTGATGGAATAGGCGCATCTTGAATTTCCTGGACGAAGGGAGAACTGCGAAGGGGACCCTCAGCTTGCTCATCTTTCGTCCTTAGGGTCCTACGGACATCATCGATCCTTTGATTCACCAGGCGTAGTTGCTCCCTAGAGAACTAATGGAGTCCGAGGAGAGTGTGTCGGGATCCAAAAAGTTGTGAGCTGACACGCTAGGCACAGGCTCTAGTCGCTTAGTTACGTCTCCCAAGGGAGCCTGATCATATCCCGAGGAGAAATGGAGCGAGTTGTTTGTAGAGCGAATTATTGGTGGTAGCTCATTTTGTGGTGGTGTTGCTCTCGTCTGAGGCATGGGGGTTGTCGGGGGCTATGAGTTCAGCTGTTGGGCGAGCTGTGGGATATAGGGATAATTGCTTGAAGCATTCCTGCTATGGTATGGACCTGGTTAGTAAGCACCCTGAAAAGCCTTGGGAGTTATCACCGGGGTCCTTGGGTTCGACAGGGGTAGAGTTAGCTTAGGGTCATTAAGTAAGCTCTCGTATCGCCACTAGGTGTGGGAAGGTATGTTCCCATCTCCAAATAAAGGGAGTGGAAGCGGAGGTCGATGGGCTCCCCCCGAGGTTAGTTACATTGCGGGAGGGACATCCTCTCCAGGTTGACAGGCATTGAGCGCTCTTATGACATTGGTGGCCCTCCTTCTAGCACCAAATATTGTGAGTCCTCCATCGTGTCAAGTGGGTCCACACAATGGGGTTCAAGCCATGAGCACAAGAGGTGCTCCACGTTGGCAGTCCGAGGTCGGCGTGAGTGAATGCTCTGGTTGCAACTTTGATATGGGTCTTTCTAACCTCACTGGACTGTTCCTGCAAGACAAGATCACTCAAGTGGTGGGTTCCCGGGGTGGTCCCTCCCACAATCAAGTTAGGGTTGTTTCAAAGGGTGGTCCGACGTCCCCTACTTGGGCGTCGGAGTTTCTTCTCTTCTTTGATTGAAGTAGGGAGAGAGAGAGGGAGAGAGAGAGAGAGCCCCCCTTGGCGGGCCCTTGGGATGCCACTTTTATACCTGTATGTCATCGACTGATCAAGTCTCGACCTCATCATCCTTCTGGCGTCTTCTGCCAGCCCGTTTAATGTTGCAGGCAATACCGGGGGCTGTTCGTGCTGCCAGTTGCGTGTTGCTTCTGCTCTACTGTCGTGTGGTTCTCTCAAGTTCTTATGAGACATGTTGGTGACCGCACGATATCCAATGTTACTAGACCTCAAGTTTGTTTGCCCGTTTGTGACACGTTGCTTATGTGTGTCAGAGGATGATGTCGGGAAAATTGGTTATCTGGCCCCATCCTTCCACATTGGCTGGTCTTGGACCACATCGTCTAGTTTGAAAGGGAGACTACTATTATCCCTATCACTTCTTAATATACAACATGCATGAAAATATAACAAAATAAAACAAATTCATCGATTTTAGATGAGAACGCTAGAGATAAATAGTCCAAATGGATTTCGTATATCTTAAATTGGACTCTAACATGATTTTTAAAGCACAAAAATCAAACATATTACTAATGACATAGAATAATGGTTTTACAGTGATGAAAAATTAAACTGAACTAAATAGTGGATCAAGATCCGCATAGTATCCAAAACCAGTAAAAGAATGAGAGAAAAGCAAAACATTCACAAGAGTTGTAATTAATCAATAGAAATATACAGGAATAAAGAATATTTTGATTGTCAATCACCATCCTATAACATTAAGGCCAGATGCCCTCTCAATTGATCCTTCAATATCCCATTCCCCAAAAAGAATATTGAACTGGCTTGAACATTCGGGGTATTAGGTAAAAAAACATATCCCGACACTTGTGTGGAGGAAGTGCTTGGGAAGTCCAAACTTACCTTGGAGCTATCTCAAGTTTACCGCAGACCTACTCTAAGTCCACCTTGGAGCCACTTCAAGTCTACCTCGGAGCCACCTCAAATACGTGGGGGCCACTTAGAGAGGACCTTAGACATTCTTATATATTTGGGATTGGACCAAGCCAGGTAACTTAAATGTCAATGGTACATTTTCTTAATATGTTGGTACTAGAGGAATAGCCTGAATGTCATAAGAACATCCACCCACTAACTCTCTCAACGAATGCTCAAACGAGGAGGCTCTGCCTCTAACCTATAGCACCTTTACCAAAGGGGGGTAGCTGCCCACCTTCCCTCATGTAAATATGATCGCTTTTGCTCAAACACTATGGTATTACTTTAATAGGTTATCACCCTTCTCCTGCTCTAATTGGCTTAATAAGCCACTCCACTGTCTCAGTCACGATCGATGTCCCAACCACCATTGGTGCCCATGCCCATCAAGATTCCCCCAACTAACCCAATATTGATAGCTCAAGAGCGTCCTAGACCCGTTGAGCTACCAGTGGAAGGAGCACCCCGCTCCCAGACCATAGAATCTACTCGTGAAATGTTGGGCTTGGGGATCTAGTGCTCTAGAAGGTCGAGGTTAGCGACCCAACCAAATTCCTAGAAAAACTAGTGTCGAACTGGGAAAGATCTTACTGTGTGGTTGTGATCATTTGCGAGGGAACATACCGCCTTAAGACAATGAAAGGTGTCACCCTGTTGAGAATATGACACATTGTAAATGTAAAGAAGTTCTATTCTTAAAGTCCAAAATATCATCAATAGAGGGAAGTTACACTCAAATAAATGTTGGCTCATAGGACCTGATGCATCGGTCGCAAGTTGTACCTTATGAAAAAGAAAAAAAAAGGGCTAGATACGAAGTGAAAGAGACTTTCATTGTTCTAGAAGCCAATTACATTAGGCTGTTAGGTTGGGCTTTTACAATTAAAGGGGAGGCTCCACCTACCAAAAGAAGAAAAACAGAGCATTAACAAGGTGAGTTGGGCAGACTGACCCAACTACAAAATGGCGAGATCAATAACTAAATGTGATAGTTTAAGTGGCTGGGCAAGAAGGCTAGTCGGCATTGTCATCGAATGGCATCTCAGTCATTATCGGGATGTCCTAGTCCTTTGGATAATCTATGAATGGATCCGCCTGGACCTCTAACTATAAGTATCTCACCTTGAAATAGGCTAGAGTGATCTTAAACCCAATTTGGTATAAGACTTGCCCCATCCTCTATAAGCCTTCCCGAAACAATGCTTTTGGTACTTCAATATACGACTTCGCTCACCCTCCAATGCCTCCTACACTCTTTAGGCCTCCTTGGCAAGTGTCAAATTACGAGTCCTCACCATATGTAGCTTCCAGGTGAGCCATAGTATCTTGTCTTCACCATGAACTTAGTTGAGTTTGCCTAAGTCGTGCAGCACCCTTGCATGTTCGTTCACAAAGATCAACCTTCCTGAAACCTCCTAGGGTCCCTTAGGACCTATAAAAGAGAAATAAGTTAGAGAAAGTATTTTACATGGGATCCACAAGCAACTATTTTAGCAAACGCTTCATAGCTAATGTAAATTATAAATATAGACTTCACAAATTCTAAACGATCACACACAAATGATCATGGTCCATACAGAATGAAGTCCCCACAAGTGTCTACATGATATAACTCTCATTTACAAGTCAAAACTGACTATCAAAGCTACCTAAACAAAGGTTGCCAAGCATGCTGCTAGCCCATTACCTGCTGTACAAAGTGTAAACAAAACCTGAAAGACACGGACATACATGAGCATCATATTGAGCATCCTCGTTTTATTTTGGTCCGTGACATTCTTCCCCACTTATTTCTTCGACATCCTCGTCGAAGCCACTGAAGATGTTGTATCTCCTCACCTTTTGCTGAATCTTCAATCTTCTGCTCTGGCTACAACACACCTCTTGGCTCCTAGTTACTCTCTGCTACTGTTGTTGAGTAGTCAAAATTTGATCCACCATGCTGCTTCAACTCGCCAATGACTGAATCTGGTCTGGGATCGATTGAGTTGTGCTAATTATTGTTAATTCTTTTGGATCCTTTTGCTAAAAGAAAAGATCTTTCTTATTTTGGACTAGTATCTTAAACATCTCATGCTGCTTAAACTGGGTGGATTCTTGTTAGAACTTTAATAGGCATCACCTTGCAGACTTTGAAATTTTTGAGGTCCTTCCTTTACAAAATTTACCCATTAATTCTTCTTAAACTTACTTATCACTTTTAAGTAGGTTCGCATCACTTCCACTTTCGATTGACATTAGGTTAGAAAATGAAGCGGATCATATACTCTCAGTAGTACCAATCACCAATGGTGAGGATTTGACAACTATTGTCTTCCATTAGGTTTCTTTAAAGGGTCCTTAAACTTATGCAGAGCTCCTCTACAAGACAAAATAAAAGAAATGGGTTACTTAGTTTCACTCATTCTCTTAGGAGTTGAGAATGTAAAGTTACTTGACTTCACTCGCCTCCTCGAGGTTGTACTTCATGCAACAAGTTGGTTACTAATCTTCGCCTGCTCTTTGTTCACATTTACGAAGCACTCGAAGTATTTGCACTCCTTGCATTGAGTAATAAGCTACTATGATTTACCTTCTTTTTGCTATTGAACTTCCGGATTGCAAGAAGTTTTGTCCGAAAAGAAAACTTTTACCTTAACTTGGAGCAAGTCTTTGATAGTTTTGGTCACATTTGGGATTGTACCATCTTCTCCATCATCTTTGTGGCCTATGCCTCTGAGTAGAAAAGGTACAATACTACGTATTACCTATTTTGTTCCTTAGTCGAGCACTCCTGCATCAACCCGAAGTCCCCCACTTTTGGCTATCTTGATGAGAAGCCCGTTGACACTGGTCTTATGAAGTTCCTTGACCTCTATCTTGTCCTAGTACTTAGAGTTTGCCTCTATATTCTCCACCTCCTTGGCCCCTTTCATGATTAATGCTCTCCCTCAATGAGAGCAAGGGATCGATGACTCCATAGAAGTCCCATCTCTGCGGTACCATGGCGCTACTAAGCCTATGACCCTACTATCCATTGTCTTGCATCTGCATCCCTTTTTTCGTGATCAGCAGATCCACCTCTGTGGCACTATGACACTCCTTCAAGTCCACCTCCTTTCTGATCTATGCTTTGCTTTTTAGGTAGCTGAACCCCTCTAGACTTATCGTTGCTTTCTTACCCATTTTAACCGCTTGCTTTACCACCCCTGTGTTCTCTGAGCACTTTCCCTTAGTCGATAGAAAGATAGACTATAACTCTCATGCATGGCCTCCGCCATCTTATTGCAGGGCTCACACCGATTCTGTTCTCCTTAGCTTCCTTGGTAGCAATGTTCACTTACTCGGCCTTGTCCTCTGATTTGTCAAGCTCCCTTAAGCGAATGTGAGCACCGAAGTAGTCCAGCTCTCCAGTCACTCTGATCAAACCTCTGTATGATCAAGTCCCCCATGGGACTTATTGGTACTTACAATTTAAATTCTCCCTTGGTAGGTACATAGTCCTCATATACTGATGACCAAAGCTTTCTTCTGATACAAGATTCGATGCACATACATGGAAGATCCACCTTTGCGGTACCATGATATTCACTCGTTGAATCCATAGCCCTTCTTGCCATTATATTGTTCACCAAAGTGGAGCTCCTAGTAGCTCTTGATCAGATCTTCATATGATCACGTCCCTTATAGTACACCTCTGCAGGTGTTGTATTACTTTGAACTATTCTACCATGATCCGCTACACCATGTCGCCTCCTGGTGACATCTCTATTGCATTCAGATTCTTGTGTAATGAACTCGGATTATGATATCTCCATATGTGGCCTTTACCAGCACATCATAGGGCCTCTGTCACCTTTGATTGTGTTAACTTCTTTGGCAATTCACCTTCGTCCACCCATTCTCGGGTCATACTCAGATGAAGCTTCGCTCTAGAACAGTCCATCGCTTAGTAGCTCTCGAAGTCTCCAGACTTCACTAAAATTGGTGCACCATTATCTGGATCCTAGGCCTCTATCCCCTACCAACATAATCTCCGCTGCACATCACTTTCTTCATGATAACTATAATGGCAGCAAAATGGTATATTCTTCAAGAGTACTCACCTCTGCGCCCTCTTTGCCCCATGCTAAGACCTTCTGATACCAACTTCGCCTCTGTAAGTTGAGTCACCTTGGTCCCTCTATCAAATACTTCTCTGAGATAAGGTGCATGTGCCTCGAAGTTCCCTTCGTCTTTGACACCATGCAAAATGAGTCCATCCCATCAGAACGAAGAACCCATGGAATGTCATAATTCTACTCTTGCCTCTACAAAAGTTTATGTTTATGACCTCTGTCCAAGGAAAGCTCTGTACTACTGCTCTATGTTTCTATCTTCTATGTCGACTCCCTTCATACGACTTGGATACTTCACCAAGTTTCACCCAAGTTGTGTCACCTCTCGATTTGCATTGAGTTAATGGTGGCCCTCGTGCCCACCATTCCATGGGTTAGCCATTCGTTGAGTCCGATTTTGATATCGACTCTAAATGTGTCTATGTATGATGTTGCCATTGTCGCTCCCCCACTTGATCTCACAATGCATCTACTAATGCATTACTTTATTTAAGATCATATAACGACTCCTCGCTGCTTGTACGATCCGTTGAGCTTTACAAAGATATTGTCTTGAGGTACTCTTCCTCAACATATGTGGTCTACTGCATATGATTCTCTATATGGAGAACCAGGACCTATCCCTCCTAGATATTTATCTTGTTGAAGCAACTTTCATCTTCACATTCTTCCCTCTAGAAGTTTCAGAGACCACCATCCCATTGGATTACTCTGTCTTACTGAACAATTTGTGCATTGTTCTGCCTTCGTAAATATGCTTGCTAGATTATGACTCTCCACCAATACCACCCCTGCTGCACTCTTCAAAACTTAGTTGTTGGGAAACCTCAGTGGGAGCATCACATGCATAGTGAAAATCTAAACAAAATAGGATTCCCATGCAGATCAAATCATCATACAAATATTGGGTCACGAGAAAGCTACAAAACCAAAAAATCATATCATGTGAGAAATTATTTTACCTAGGGAGATCATATATCCTTGTATTCTAAATCCGGATGGAGAGAATGAAGGAAGTCGAGCATTTTTCTCTCTAGCGGTATCCACATGATGGATCTCTGTAGCGAATCTCCTCCAATCTGATCTTGCAAATCTTGTAGAGGGAGGGAGGAGAATAGGAGGGGGAGGCCAACGCTGCGGCCTATCAACCATTAGTCTTCCCTCCTATTTATAGAGAGCCACTAAAACCCTAGGGGTCCTACCTTAGTGGTATTGGATCTTCATCCAATAACCTACTAACCTTGCATTATTGGATCTCTATCTAATAATCTCCTTAGTCCTCTAATTGGGCTTTAAGCAAGGAGCCCATCAACATAGAGTCTCAACTAATAAGAATATGAGCTAATTGGATCTCCATCTAATCCTCTATTCGCTGAAGCATCCACCATATGTGTGTAACCCTCTAGGCTCGATACCGAGCTGACCATGAGTCACTCCTATCAGAACTCCTTCTGATATAGTAAATTATTATCTCCATAATAATTCACTCGACTCATCAACTATGGACATACTAGGCCACTACGCCATTGTCCCTAGATGGTACATGGGGATCAAATCCATCGGACTTATCTGTACATAGTTACAGTGTATCTATAATCCCTTATCTAACTAATATCCCAGAGACTGTATATTGGACATGGTACTATCAGGTCATATACGAAATCAATTTGTCTTGCTCTAATCAGATTCTATTAGAGAACTCTTTCTCTCTCAATCCGAATGACCATGGCCAGAGATTTGTCTAAGCAAGCACATATGAGATATTCCTCTCATGATACCGAGAGTGGATGATTTTTTTATTAACACTCAATTGCCTTTGTAAGGTTGGCTATAAATCTTGATAACCAGTTGTATCAGATTTAGAACTTTCTAAACCTGAAGTCTGACATCAAAGAAAGGAGTATTTATACAAGGCATCCTTGGTGTCTTAAGTCAAATGACCAGATATACAACTAGGATTATGGAATCGCTGTCTGACATTAGGTATCATCAACCATACATCATTTTATAAGTGAATCAATCAGTGAACTCATTCTCCAATGAGTACTTGTATTATATCCTTAGTGTCTTCACATAAGTGGCTATGAGACCAGCTGCCTCTATTATATGGATGGGTATATAGTACATCAGTCTGTCTGGTTATCTCAATGTCCCTCTCAAGTAACCTATGACCGGGATTATTTAGGATATGTGTTTAAAGGTGAATCGATCTCATTATCGTGATCTCATCACGATCCAATTCCCATTGCATAGAACTAAGGATATCACAATATATATGCTACAGATAATATAATGTGAGAATATGCTAATATTAATTATAAGCAAAAAGATCGCACAGCGTGTCACACGTGCCATCACTCACGTGATTGGCTTGCAGGGCATCTGTAACCAGCAATCTCTCACTTAACCTAAAGCCAATCACCTATGTGTCTGATCCCCATCAAACCCCTATAATGCTCAAATACAATCTGAGGCAGCGGCTTCGTTAGTAGATTTATAATGTTATCTTCGGATGTAACTCTTTCCATTGCTATATCTTTATAGGCTATGATCTCTGTAATCAGATGGAACCTCCTCAGAATAATTCTGATGAGACCTGGGTTTTCTTGCTAGAGCTATTTCCCTATTGCTGTCGTAGTATATTGGAATCAGCTCCATGCTGTTTGGTACGACTCCTACATCTTTAATGAACTTCTTCATCCACACCCCTTTCTTTGCTGCTTCTGCTATAATAATGTATTCTGCCTCTATGGTCGAGTCAATAGTAGTATCTTACTTGGAACTCTTCTAGGTTACTGCTCCTCTATTCAGGGTGAAAATATACCCTGAGTTTGACTTGCTATAATTAATGTCAAACTAAATTGAATCTGTGTAGCCCTCAACCTAGGGGCTACCTTCTCCATATACTAGTAAAAGATTCCTGCTTGTGATACTCAAAGCATGTGTTATATCAAGCCTGGTATATAACATAACATACATAATAGACCCTATTACTAAAGTATAGGATATCCTATCTATGTCTGCCCTTTTTTCAGGAGTCTTTAGGGACATACTCCTAAAAAATAATATTTTATGTCTCAACGGTATGAGACATCTCTTGGAATTCTTCGTACTAAACCTTTAGACAATGGAGTTTATGCATATAGACTGGGACAAGCCAAACATCCTCTTGGATCTATCTCTATAGATCTGGATGCTTCCCCTAACTCTTTCATAGATAAGTTTCTGGATAGCCAAGCCTTTTGTGGAGAGTATTCCTACATCATTCCCAATGATTAGGATGTTATCCATATACAATACCAAGAAGGTGATAGCGCTCTCACTTACCTTTCTGAACACACAAGGCTCATCTTCATTCTTAATGAAGTCATCCTCATCAAAAATTATGTTCATAACTTTGGAAAGCTTGATTCAATCCATAAATGGATCTGAGCAACATGCACACTTTATCTAGACTCTCTTTGGATACGAATTCCTCTGGCTATATCATATACACCTCCTCCTAGAGGTTGCCATTAAAGAATGTCTTTTCACATCCATCCACCAGATCTCATAGTCATAGTGTGCTACAATGGTCAAAAGAATTCTAATGGATTTAAGTATGACTATAGGTGAAAAGGTTTCGTCATAGTCAACTTATTGTCTTTGACAATATCCTTTAGCTACCAGCCTTGCCTTATAGGTCTCCACCTTTCCATATACTCTGATCTTCTTCTTGAAGATCCATTTGCACCCGATGAGTACAATACTCTTAGGTGCATCCACAAGGTTTTAAACCTTGTTAGAGTACATAAAATCAATCTTAGAATTTATGGCTTCTTGCCACTTCCCAGAGTCTATACTCATAATAGCCTCAACTTAGGTTTGAGGATCAATATCCTGAAAGTCCTTTCCACTGATATGTCTCACATATCTTTCAGGAGGGTGAGATACTCTGCTATATCTACGCAAAGTTAGAAGTTGTGTGCTAGGTATCTGAACAAACTCGGACTCTAGAATAGTGCTTGAGCTAGGTTCTCCAACCTCACTCCACTCTATCTCACTCCCATTGTTTCTACCAAGAATGTGTTCATTCTCAAGAAACACAGTTCTCTTGGCAACAAAGACCTTTTGGTCCTCAGGATGATAGAAATAATACCCATAAATTTTCTTGGGGTATCCCACGAACTGACACCATTCTGTCCTTAATTCCAACATGTCAGGATTATGTCTTTTAATGTGGGCAGGACAACCCAAAATCTTATCCACCTATTAGACTTCTTTCCTTTCCATATCTCATATAGTATAGACACTACTGACTTTGATGGAACTCTGTTTAGAAGGTAAGCTGCGGTCTTTAGGGCATATCCCCAGAATGATGCAGGTAGGTTAGCGAAACTCATCATGGACCGCACCATGTCTAACAGCATGTGATTCCTCCTTTCTGATACACCATTGAGCTGAGGTGTATATGGATGTGTCCATTGGGATAGAATCCTATTATCCTTGAGGAAATGGGTAAACTCCGTACTCAAGTACTCTCCTTTTCGATCTGATCGAAGAGTCTTAATACTCTTTCCAATCTGGTTCTTGACTTCAGTCTTATATTCTCTGAATTTCTCAAAGGCCTCGAACTTATACTTCATCAAGTATACGTGTCCATACCTAGAGAAATCATTAATGAATGTAATGAAGTATGAGTAACCACCTATAGCTTGAGTCGACATGGGACCACATACATCACTATGTATGACTTCCAATAACTCAGTGACTCTCTCTCCAGTTCCACTAAAAGGAGAGTTGGTCATCTTACTACGAAGGTAAGGTTCACAAGTTGCATATGACTCATAGTCAAATAGATCTAAGTATCCATCTGTCAGCAACTTTTGAATCATTCTCTTATGTATATGACCTAGCCTACAATGCCATATGTATGCATTATTCACCTCATATCTTTTACCCTTAGACATATTTATATTCATGATATGTGGAGAAGTGTTTAACATATATAAGCCATTTATCAGGGTCTCTTTAGTGATGATCTCATCTTCCATAATAATTAAATAACTATTATTCTTAAAAACTAATTTATATTCACTAATTATCAAACAAGAGATGAAAATAATATTTTTTATAATAGAGGAAAAAAAATAACATGCATCCAATGCAATGATAGCTCTACCAGGCAAATGTAGGGTGACCTCCCGAATGGTAACTATAGCAACTCTTGCTCTATTACCCATCTTGAGGTCCATCTCGCCTCTAGCTAGTCTCCTACAATGAATTGCAGATATGAAAAGTACTCCTAATATCCAATACCCATATGTTATCATGAAAATCTGACAAGTGAAGACTGATTATGAATATATCTGAAGCTTCTGTTTTGCCTTCTCTGCAAGGTAGTCCTTAAAATTCCTCTTCCAATGCCTATCTTGGCCGTAATGAAAGCATTGTCCTTTGTCGGGTCTTTTGTTGGCAACCTTTGCCTTACCCGGTCTTCCTTTGCTCTTGCTATTCTTAAGGATCTTGCTGGCCTTCCTTTTCTTTATGGTCTTACTAATATAAAGAACTTGCTTCTCCTTCTTGATAGCACTCTTAGCTTCCCTCAAGATATAGAAGAGCTCATGGAGAGTCACCTCAAACTTGCTCATGTTAAAATTCATAATGAAGTGAGAAAAGAAATATGGTAGGGGCTGAAGTATAAGATCAATGCATATGTTATCCTCTAGGACTATTCCTAGACCTGTGAGTTTCTCGATCCACTCTATCATCTTTAAGACATGGTTCTCAACTTATGTCCCTTCTGTCATCCTGGCTTGGAAGAGTCTCTTAGATATATCATATCTTTGAGTTCTTCCCTGTTTCTCAAACAACTGGCAAAGATGAAGAAGAATAGAATCTGCATCCATGCTCTCATGTTGCCTATGCAACTCAGGAGTCATGGAGGCCAGCATATAATATTTTGCCAATGTAGAATCATCTATATACTTCATATGGTGAGCAGTCTCATCCTTGCTTGCCCCTTCTTCACGTGTGGGCACAATTGTATCAAGGACGTATGCGATTTTCTCCGTCATAAGAACAATTCTTAAATCACGGAGCTAATCCGTGTAGTTTGGACTAGTGAGGCAGTTGGCATCAAGTATGCCACACAGGGGGTTTGTAAGCGACATGTTTATGATAAACAAGATATAGCATAAATAAATAACATACAAATTTGATAGAAAATACTAATTAAGATATGGACTTCTATCTTAATATACTTACACTATTTTCCTAGTGAATCACATGACACCCTCGACACGTGAGACGAAAGTCTCCAACAGACTCCTAGTAGGGATCAGGATCCAATTGACTTCTTAGTGTAACCTCGAGGGACTCAACCAATTATACTAAGCTTAAAAGGTAGGCAACTCTTACCAATCATAACTCCTTGTGATTCCTATCATGTTCGACCTTCGAATCATCATAGTCTCGAGGGACTCCATCAACCATGATATTCAGTTAAGTCATCACCATCGTTACCAGATGAGTTTAACTTAATAATATGCCCTCGAGTGACTCGACCAAGTATAGCATGTCCTTAAGTCACCGGTGACATCTCTATGTCGTAGGTAAGAACTCGATCACGTAGATATATAAGCCTTGAGGGACTCGATCAACTCAACCTAGATTGTGATTCAATTTCTTCTTATAACGATAGAAGGCCACGTGGGTCAATCTTATTATCTTATGCTTACCAACTTAATATTATCATAGGAGGGTTTTTTTATTTTATATCGGTCTCCTAATATATCATGTCACACATATATATATTTAATATATATCTATATCACATGCAAATATATATACATATATCTAGTAGGTATATAACGCATCACATATGCAAGACAAATCAGATGATCATGAGCCATTGCCTAATATGATTAAGCCCGAGCCAATGGGCCTAATCACTCAGAATATGATCTATGTGTGCATCGACGCATCTCCATGCCCTGTGATTGTTGATCTAGTCATTATCGGTTCCGTTGGATCCTCATCACATCACCATGCATTGTGATCTCCTGCCATGACATCATGGGTCCCGCTACGCCTCTCTGTGTAATTACAAATAATCACAAGCATGCAGACCTGGCAATAAACGAGAAAAACAAAGGCTCGTATGTCCTAATAATAATAATAATAATAATAATAATAATAATAATAATAATAATAATAATAATAATAATAATAATAATAATAATAATAATAATAATAATAATCACAATTACACACATCACAACACATGGCTCGTGATCATCTATCCACATCATATATCACATCATATGTAGGCTTACTAGATATATAATAATTAATTAAATTATTTAATTAATTATTTTTTTGAAAATCAGGATATGCTCAGAATTTTTAAAATTGTCAATGACATTTTTAAAATTCTAGATGAGAAGACAATCTTCGAAATTTTTAGAATTATTAAGGGTATTTAAGAAATTTTATAAAATGGGACAGAGTTAGAATTCTGAGGGGCATAACTATCTTTTTTCTTAAAAAGATGCCATAGCCCTTCCCTTGTACCCTCATCCTATGGCCACCGTCAAGACATGCAGCGTCGCACACCACTAGCAACCACCTCCTGACCGAGCACCGCCTCGGTGGTAGCCCCTACGGGTTGGCCCCGCCACGCAGCCCACGGCCAAGCCCGCCCATGGGCACTGTGCCAGGCGGCGCGCGGGTGGGCGCCACGTTGGTCATCGCTCTTGCGGCACTGCTGTGCTGCCCCTACGAGTGGCGGCCCTTCAGGGGCCCTTAGCCATAGCCGATTGCCCCCTTGTAGGTGGCTAGGCCATGGCCGGCCACCCTCTTTCCTCGTTGTCTTCGCTGCGAAAACACAATAAGAATGCACAGAATAGTTCTACACAATGTAATCTCATCACACAGTTTAAAACAAATATTTCGCACGAAAATCTTAGCTATAATACCACTGTTAGGAAACCTCAACGGGAGCATCACATACGTAGCATAAATTAAAACAAAAAATCAGTTTTCCTCATAGAATAAATCATCGTGCAAAGGATTAGGGTCATGAGAAAGTCGTAAAAATTGAAAAAATTACATCATGTAAGAGATTGGTTTACCTAGGGAGATCGTATATCCCTGTATTCCAGATCTGGATGGAGAGGATGAAGGAAGTCAAGTGTCTTCCTCTCTAGCGATATCTATACGATGGATCTCTATAGCGAATCTCCTCTAATATGATCTTACAACTCTTGCGGAGGAAGGGACGAGAATAGGAGAGGGAGGCCAAGGTTATAGCCTATCAACTATGAGTCTCCCCTCCTATTTATAGAGAACCACCAAAACCCTAGGGGTCCTACCTTAGTGGGTATTGGATCTCTATCAAATAACCAACTAACCTTACATTATTGGATCTCTATCCAATAATCTACTTAGGTCTCTAATTGGGCCTTAAGTAAGGAGCCCATGATCATGGGGTCTCATCTAATGAGAATATGAGGTAATTGGATCTCCATCAAATCTTTTATTCACTGAAGCATCCATTATATGTGTATGACGCTCTCGACCCGATACTGAGCTAGCCGTGAGTCGCTCCCATCAAAACTTCTTCTGATATAGTAAATTATTATTTCCATAATAATTCACTCGACTTATCGACTATAGACATACTAAGCCACTACGTGATAGTCCCTAGACGGTACAGGGGGGTCAAATCTATCAGACCTGTCTGTCCATAGTTACTGTGTATCTATATCCCTCATCCAACTAATATACTAGAGATTATATATTGGACATGGTATTATCAGGTTATATACGAAATTAATTTATCTTGCTCTAATCAGATTCTACCGGAGAACTCTTTCTCTCTCAATCCGAATGACCCTAGCTAGGGATTTCTTTGAGCAAGCATATACGAGATATTTCTCTCATGATATCGAGAGTGGATAATCCTTTATTGACACTCAATTACCTTCGTGAGGTTGGCTACCAATCCCGATAGCTAGCTATACCAGATCTGTAATTTTTCAAACCTGTAAGTCTGACGCTAAAGAAAGGAGTACTCATACAAGGTATCCTTGGTGCCTTAAGTCAAAGAACCAGATATACAACTAGGACTATGGAATCATTGTCTAATATTAGGTATCATCAACTATATAACCGTCCATAAGCAGATCAATCAGTAAACTCATTCTCCAATGAGCACTTGTACTATATCCTTAGTGTCTCCACATAAGTAGTTATGAGACCAGCCACCTCCATCATATGGATAGGTATATAGTACAGTGGTTTGTCCGTTTATCTCGATCTTCCTTTCAAGTAACCTTTGACTGGGATTATTTAGGATCTATGTTTAAAGGTGAATCGATCTCATTATTGTAATCTCATCACGATCCGATTCTCATTGTATATAATGAAGGACATCATAATATATATGCTACAGATAATATAATATGAGAATATGCTAATATTAATCATAAGCAAAAAGATCGCACAGGGTGTCACATATGTCATCACTTATGTGATTGGCTTGTAGGACACTTGTAACCAGCACTAGTAATATACTGAACTTGTTGCACACTTCAATCTCTGATAGGACTCCAATAGGTTTGGGTCATAATAATCTTTGTATTAGTTAATAACAACCCTGTTAGATTGTAATAAAGCCGCTCTTATCTTATAAAGGAGTATAACTAGGGTTTAGATTAGCCCTTAGGGCTTAGTAACCGCCACACCCCTTACTGGTTTGGTCGGCTAGGGTTTTCCTCTGCTTAGGTCAGCTATAGAGCCACTTAGCTGCGTCCTGTTTCTATTAAGACAGGTTGGCTATAGGAGGGGCAAAGGGATAATTATACTTAGGCAAGCACTCCCTCAGACTAGGGTTTTGATCCCTATTTAAAGATGTAGCCACCTCCCCTCTTGAATCAAGCAATTATCAATTTTATTTCAGCCTTGTGTCGAATCTAGGAGGGAGGAACCCCTGTAGCATTCCAAGGATTGATCCCCCTCAAGGATCAAAATCTATAGGGCTCCTTTTGAGATTCTATCATCTGGTATCAGAGCAGCGATCTTGCTGCCCCCATAGCCATCTCAGCCTACTTCCTTATCGATCTACTTACCTTTTTAGCCGACTTTCCTTACCGAGACACCTACCTTTGTTGCCATTTATCTTAAATCTAAAATCTATTTTTCTAACTTTCATATACTACTATCACAGCCCTAAAATCACACTAATTCATAGCCTAAACTCTATAAAATCGTAGCCCCAAATCAGCCTATTCCTATCCAAACCAATTCACCTTCCAACTAGCCACCTCCTTCTTCAAAATTCTCATGCCACTAACCTGACAATAAAAAAAAGATCTCAATATTTCAAATCTAGAGGCGTATACTATAGCATCAGAGGAGGCTATCGATGTAAAGCTTGAAGCCTTTGAAAACTGCATAGAAGAGAAGATGAGATCCCTTTTCACCGAATTCAACATTGGCCAATTATTGAACCCGAGGAAATTACAACACGAAGAAACTTCAAATCGGTGAGACAATCTTCAAGATGGCCACATCACCTCTGATCTCAATAATCCACGTATGAAGGTTAACTTCCCTAGATGGGAAGAAGGAGACCTGATCGGGTGGATCTCATGCGTGGAGCACTATTTTCGGTTCTACCGAACTGTCGACACCACACGGGTGGAGCTTGCTACCATCCACATTAAGGGAGATGCTATTCAGTGGTTTAATTGGTTTAAGCATACCCATGGAGGACTCTCTTGGCAGTGATTCAAGGAAGGACTACTAAACCACTTCGGACTAACCGATTTCGACAAAATCGATGGACAATTGGTAAAGATTCGTCAAACCTCTATAATACAAGAATATCAAACAAGGTTTGAGTATTTATCTAACCAAACTAGGAATTGGTCTCAGAAATAACTTTTAGGTACTTTTATTGAGGGCCTAAAGCTGGAGATCTGAGGAGAAGTAAAGGCGCGACAACTGTACACACTTATGATGATAATTTCCTTCGCGTGTATCTAGGAAGAACGATTAAAACATGAGGTACGAAGGACAAGGGCCACTCCCCAACCAGCCATGCCAAGGCCTATTGCCCCCTCTACTGCCATCCAAGCCCATACACCAAAAAAGTTGATAAGAGATGAGCTTCGCAAACGATCGACCAAGGAGTTATGTTGGCATTATGATGAACCGTAGAGCCATGAACATCACTGCAAAAAGGGTTGTCTCCTTGTGATTGAACCAGTAGAGGATAAGGATAATAAAACATCTAAAGAAGCCCTTGAACCTAAAGAAGAAGCCATGGAGGAAGAGTCCCAACCGGCTGACTACGCAGTGCATTCATTGGCTGGCTACTCCAACCCGCCGATGATGAAAGTTGGAGGACTTCTAAAACAACAACCCATCACCATTCTCATCAACACAGGTAGCATCAATAACTTCCTCAATGGTAAGGTTGCTGCATGTTTGGCACTTCAAATTGAAGGTTGCAACAAGTTCGATGTAAAGGTCACTGATACCCGAATCTTTAATTACGACCAACGGTGCCCACGGGTGAAACTACTCCTCAAAGACCAAGAAGTGGTAGCTGATTTCTTCCTCCTACCCATCGATGATTATAAAGCTGTACTTGGGATCGAGCGGCTCACACCACTAGGTGATATCTCCTGAAAATTTTCTAAATTAATCATGAAATTTTATTGCAAAGGGAGACAGGTCACATTACGAGACAAGTGCGGGAGCCAAATTTCTACCGTCTCGTCACAACAAATGGAGAAAGTTTTATACAAAGCACATGGTAGATTCTTGATGCATATTTAGCATCCATCTATGGGGGAGAACATACAAAACTCAGATCCTAAACTTGCTCTTTTGTCACGGACAACAATGTAAATAAGGTGTTCGATAAAATGCTTATGTTAGTCCGTGTCCTTCGGTTTAGGTACATATCTTGTACAACAAGAAGCGGGCTTGCAGTAGGCTTGGAAGCCCTAGTTTGATTTGCTTTATGGTCAAGTTTGGCTTGTAAATACAAGTGTGTCTTATAAGCACTTGTGGGGACTTCTGTCTGTAGTGGACCATTATCCTTTATGTGCAACCTCTCTGAGTTTGTAATGTCCTTGGGTCTAATTTGTATTTTGGCTTTATAAAGTGTTTTTCTTGAGCAGTAGCTTGTGGATCCTGTGGAAATTGCTTCTTCTGGCCCGTTTTCTCTTTTTGTAAGTCTGTGGGATTTTAGGAGATCTCGGGGAGGGCTGACCTTTGTGGACGGACATGCATGGGTGCCGCACGACTTAGACAAAATCAGCTAAGCCCGTGACAATGTGGTATCAGAGCGGGACAAGCACATGCAAAAACACTTGCCATACAAATGTGGGGGACCTAGCTAGGCTGTGTGGAGGACAGCCAGCACGCGCAACCGTTTGGGGGAAACAGACATTGAGATGTAGGGAAAGGAGTCGCTCAGAGGAGCGAGCATCCTGGTTTGGCATTCAAGGAATAGCCAACCCCTTTGCGCGAGAGGCACCACGAGGACAAGCAAGTGAAGAAGAATGCGTAGCACACAAAGATTGGGATGGTTGAGTTTGAGCTATAGCTCGACGTTGGCAACCAAACTTGACGGTGTGAAAGATGAGACCGTGCAAGGTGGGAGGTGTTGTGTAACGACCGAAAGAGTTATGCAAAGCTCACAGAGGTGAGAGGAATTGCTAACTCGAAGGATTCATAACTCATGCATGGGCTTGTACATGGATGACAGAGTGTTCGTGGCCATCTCAAGGCGCGATTAGAACTCGGCGCCATGGAGCATCAGAACTTTCTCTTCAACATGGAAAGGATATGTCCGTAGGTGGCTGAAATGTACAACAAATTCAGCATGTTGCTAGACCTTGAAGGGTGCAGTGGAGACTGTATTGGAGAAGGGTCGTAATCTAGCAAGTACATTTGTTGGGGCAGAACAAAGCACAAGTTCAGTAAGATGGAGTAGTCCAAAGGGGATGATGGTCTCCGAAACTTCCAGTGGGAAGTATGTAAAGAGAAAAGTTGCTCCAGCAGGACAGATATCCAGGAGGGATAAGTCCTAGTTCTCTAGTGGGAGAATCATGTGTAACGGACTGCACATATTGAGGAAGAGTTTCTCAAGGTTATATCTCCATAAAGCTCAACGGACCGAGTGAGCGACGAAGAGTTGTCGCATGATCTCGAAGGAGGTAATGCATTGGTGGATGCATTTCGAGATCAAGTGGGGGAGCAATCCAAGGCAACATCATATGAAGGCACACTTAGAGTCGAGGCAGAAATCGAACTCAACAGAGGGCTGACCCGTGGAATGGTGGACGTGAGGGCCACTATCAACTCAGTGCAAATCGAGGAGCAGAGCAACTTGGGTGGAACTCGGTGAAGTATCCAAGCCACATGAAGGGAGTCGACATAGAAGATGGAACATGGAGCGGAGGCATGGAGCTTTCCTTAGACAGAGGTCAAGGGCATGAACTCTTGTAGAGGCAAGAGTGGGATCATGTCGTTCCATGGGTTCTTCATTCTGATGGAACAGACTTATTTTGCATGGTGCCAAAGATGAAGGGAGCTTCAAGGCATATGCAAGCTATCTAAGAGATGCATTTGATGGAGTAACTAAGGTGATTCAACTTGCGGAGGCAAAGTTAGGATCATGAGACCTTAGTACGGGGCAAGAGGACGCAGAGGCGGGTACTCTTGAAGAATATGCCACAGTGTTGCCATTCGAGTTGTCAAGAATAGGAGGTGCATAGCAAGATTGTGTTGGTAGGGGATAGAGACCCAAGATCCAGACAATGGTGCACCAACTCTAGCGAAGTCAGAGGACTTCAGGAGCTACTGGGCGATGGACTGTCCTAGAGCTATGCTTCGTCTAGGTGTAACCCAGGAGTGGGGAGGACGAAGGGGAATTGCCAAGGGAGCGAACTAAAAATTGGAGATAGCGGAGGCCCTCCGATGTGTTGGCAAAGGCCACACGTGGAGAAGTCGTAGTCCGAGTTCATCACACGAGAATCTGTATGCAATGGAGATGTCACCAGGAGGCGACATGGTGCAGCGGATCATGGTGGAATAATTCGTGGCAATGCAATACAGGCAATCTTTTCCCGTGAGGGACAAAATCATGCAGAGGTATGATCAGGAGTTACTGGGAGCTCCACTTTGGTGTACAACACAACAAGAATAAGGGCTATGGATTCAAGGAGTGAATGTCATAGTACCGCAGAGGCGGGTCTTCGTGTGTGCATCAAAGCTTGCATTGGATGAAAGCCTTAGTCATCAGCATATGAGAGCTGTATACAACCGAGGAAGAAGTCCAAGTGCATGTACCAATGAGTCCCATGGAGGGGGACATGATCAGGTGAATGATAAGGAGCTGTTGGGAGCTCCACTTCGGTGAACCATGCAATGACAAGAAGGGCCGTGGATTCAAGGAGTGAATGCCACAGTACTGCAGAGGCGGGTCTTCCGTGTGTATGCATCGAAGCTTGCATCAGATGAAAGCCTTGGTCGCAAGATATGGGGCCGTGTACCAAGAGAGAGTAGTCAGATTGCAAGTACCAATGAGTCCCATGGAGGGGACTTGATTAACCGGAGCAGTTGGAGAGTTGGACTGCTTCAGTGCTCACATTCGCTTAAGGGAGCCCGGCAAGTCAGAGGACAAGGCCGAGTAAGCGAACGTTGCTACCAAGGAAGCTAAGGAGAACAGAATTGGCGCGAGCCCTGCAATAAGATGGCAGAGGCCATACATGAGAGTTGTAGTCTGTCTCTCCATTGACCAAGGAGAACTGCTAGGAGGACATAGTGGTGTCGAAGCAGGTGGTCGAAAGGGGGAGGAAGCGACAACGAGTCCAACGGGGCTCAGCTACCCAAAAGAAAAGCGTCGGTTAGAGAGGAGGTGGACTCGGAGGAGCTCCACAGTGCCACAGAGGCAGATCTACCGATCGCGAAGGAAGGGATGAAGATGCAAGGTAACGGATAGTAGTGCTATGGGCTTGGCAGTGCCATGGTACCGCAGATGCGGGACTTCGGTGAAGTCATCGATCCCTTGCTCTCATGAAGGGACAACATTGGTCGTAAAAGGGGCCAAGGAGGTAGAGAATATAGAGGTAAACTCCAAGTACCAAGACGAGGCAGAAGGGCAGAGGCCAAGAAACTTCATAAGACCGATGTCGATGGGCTTCTCATCCAGATAGCCGAAATTAAGGGACTTCGGGTTGATGCAGGAGTGCTCGACCAAGGAACGAAGTATGCAGTACATGGTGCTGTACCTTTCTATTCAAGAGGAGTAGGCGGCAAAGGTGATGGAGAAGACGGTACAATCCCAAAGGCAACCAGACCTATCAAAGACTTACTCCAAGTTGGAGTAAACTTTTTGCTCTTTTCGGGCAAAACCTCTTGCATTCCAGAAGTTCAATGGTAGTGGGAAGGTGAATCACAATAGCTAACCCAACGCAAGGAGTGCAACCACTTCAAGTGCTTCAGAAGTGTGAGCAAAGAGCAGGTGAATGTTAGTAACCAGCTCAATGCATGAAGTACAAACTCGAGGAGGCAGGCAAAATCGAGTAACCTTTGCCAGGCGAAATCGAGTAACCTTTGCCAGGCGAAATTGAGTAACCTTTGCCTTCTCAACTCGAGAGAATGGCCGAAACCGAGTACCCCAGTTCTCTTAACTCGAGGAAGTGAGCGAAGACAAGTAAACTTTTTGCACTTTTCGGGCAAAACTTCTTACATTCTAGAAGTTCAATGGCAGTGGGAAGGTGAATCACAGTAGCTAACCCAACGCAAGGAGTGCAACCACTTCAAGTGCTTCAGAAGTGTGAGCAAAGAGCAGGCGAATGTTAGTACCCAGCTTAATGCATGAAGTACAAACTCGAGGAGGCGCAAAATCAAGTAACCTTTGCCTTCTCAACTCGAGAGAATGGGCGGAGTACCCCAATTCTCTTAACTCGAGGAGGTGAAGCCAAGTAACCTTACCTTCTCAACTACGAAGAGAATGGGTGAAGTCAAGTATCCTAGTTCTCTTACTTATCCAAGCAGGGAGCTCTGCACAAGTTCAGTGACCCTTCAAAGAAAGCTTATGGAAGATAATGGTTGTCAAATCCTCACCGTTGGTGATCAATACTATTGAGAGTAGTTTTCCACTTCATTTCCCAATTGACTAAGAGGGAGTGATGCGAACATACTCGGAAGTGACAACTAACGGAAGAAGGTTCAATGGGCAAACATTATGGAGAAAGGACCTTAAAACTTCAAAGTCGTGAGGCGATGCTCGTTAAAGCTCCAACAAGCATCTACCCAGTTCAAGCAATATGAGTATACTCGGCACATAATAAGGCGGTCTTTTCCTTCATCGAGGGATCCGAGAACCAATAAGGATCAAGACAACTCAGCCAACCCCACACCTCATCATTGGTGAGTTGAAGCAGCATGGCGGATTAGAGTTCGACTACTCAACAACAGCGGCGGAGAGCGGCTAGGAGCCAAAGGGGCGTGTTGCAGCCAAAGCAGAAGATTAAAGATTCAGCAGAATGCGAGGAGATGCAGCGTCTATAGTGGCTTCGACGAGGACGTCGAAGGAATAAGTGGGGGAAAATGTCACGGACAACAATGTAAACAAGGTGTTCGATGAAATGCTTGTGTTAGTCTGTGTCCTTCGGTTTAGGTACATATCTTGTACAACAAGAAGCATGCTTGCAGTAGGCTTGGAAGCCCTAGTTTGATTTGCTTTATGGCCAAGTTTGGCTTGTAAATACAAGGGTGTCTTATAAGCACTTATGGGGACTTCGGTCTGTAGTGGACCATTATCCTTTGTATGCAACCTCTCTGAGTTTGTAATGTCCTTGGGTCTAATTTGTATTTTGGCTTTATAAAGTGTTTTTCTTGAGCAGTAGCTTGTGGATCCCGTGGAAATTGCTTCTTCTGGCCCGTTTTCTTTTTTTGTAAGTCTGTGGGATTTTAGGAGATCTCGGGGAGGGCTGACCTTTGCGGATGGACACGCATGGGTGCCGCACGGCTTAGGCAAAATCAGCTAATCCCGTGACACTTTGTCTGAATGAATTCACGGATGTTTTCTTGGAGCCGCGCGGGCTGCCCCCTAACTGGCTGCATGACCACTGCATTCCTATTTTGCCAGGCAAACCTTTAACAAATTTGTAACTGTATCACTATCCTCACTTGCAAAAGGAGGAGATTGAGAACATTGTTATAGAGATGCTTGACACTAGGGTGATTTGATCGAGCTGCAGCCTTTATTCCTCACTAGTGTTGCTAGTGCGCAAGAAAGATGATATATGATGGATATGCATTGACTACCAGGCTATAAACGCCATCACTATCAAGGATAAATATCCTATCCTATTTATAGATGAACTCTTGGATGAATTAAAAGGAACCCAAGTCCTCACTGAATTAGATCTCTGATCTGTATACTATCAGATTCGGGTATGCACTGAAGATATTCTGAAAATCGTATTCCGCAAGTATAATGGCCACTACAAGTTTTTAGTAATGCCTTTCAGACTTATGGATGCTCCTTCTAATTTCTAAAGTATGATGAATGACATCTTCTAAAGTTTTCTATGTAAGTTCGTATTGGTATTCTTTGATGATATTCTCATTTATAGCCCTACGCTTGATATACATTTTCAGCACTTACAAACTGTTCTAACGATTCTTCGGGAGAATACTCCTTATGTTAAACAGTCAAAGTGCAGCTTCTTATAGTGTAAATTGGAGTATCTTGGACACATTATATTAGAGAATGGATTGATGGTGGACCCGACAAAGATCGAGGCAATGCAAGGATGGCCGAGACCTATAAACATACAATCATTACACGATTTTCTTGGACTCACGGGCTACTACCAAAATTTTATGAAAGATTATGACAATATCAGTATCAGTACCCCGCTCACATCCTTCTTGTGGTCGGATAAAGCCTTTGCAGCCTTCGAATGACTCAATGCAGCCATGACGATGACATTAGTCCTAACGCTACCCGATTTCAGCCACACTTTGGTCATTAAAGCCGATGCGTCAGGAGTTGGAATTTGGGTTATTCTTATGCAATATAGTCCATGGCACGAAAGAGGAGTTAAATTAGAAGAATTGTAATCTATGCTCATGCTAGATTAAGCTCTCATCATCCTGAACTATACCAAAGGGCAGTCACCATTTCAGAAGAAAGATTGGCTATCACTAAAGACTAACCATGTGACAGCCCATGCAAGGAAGAAACTTCCCCATGACAAACGCCAGAGTAGAAGAAAGTTTCTTGAGAAAGATCAAGTCCCCCTTCATCTCCGCTCTACCAACATAAAATTCAAGCCTCAAGAAAGTGGTCTCCCTATTTCTTTGGGCCTTACAAAATTGAGGATCATATTGGAGCCCCAACTTGGAGATCAGATCCATGCACCAAGTTAAAATTACAGTTGATCCTCTAAGTATTCCACCTTAAATGGAAATTTAAAGATGATGACTCAGCTCAAGTTCTTCCAACTGACACCCAGCTAATGAGGAGGCCAAAGTTCAGTTAATGATAGCATGAGAGTCATATGAGGAGTTGAAGATCCAGTTTTCAGAGTTTATGGACCCTCAACCTTGAGGATAAGGCTGATCTGAAGAGGACGGACTTGATAGGACTCCAGCAGGGTTGATCCCTATTTAAAGATATAGCCGCCCTACTTAGGTCGGCTATAGAGCCACTTAGCCGCCTCTTGTTCCTATTAAGGCAGGTTGGCTATAGGAGGGACAAAGGGGTAATTCTACTTAGGCAAGCACCCCCTTACTTTAGGGTTTTGATCCCTATTTAAAGATGTAGCCGCCCCCCTCTTGAATCAAGCAATTATCAATTTTATTTCAGCCTTATGCCGAATCAGGAGGGAGGAACCCCTATAACGTTCTAAGGGTTGATCCCCTCAAGGATCAAAATCTATAGGGCTCCTTCTGGGGTTCTATCAATCTCCTACGGATGTATCCTTTTTATGCCGAAGAGAAAATTTCAATGCTCCATGGCGTCTAGTTCCGGTCACCTTGGGATGATCGCGAACACACCATCATCCACATATAAGCCCTTGCATGAGTATCGAATTCTTTGAGTTAGCAATTTCCCTCACCTTTGTGAGCTTTGTACAACTCTTTTGATTGTTATGTAACACATCCCACTTTACATGGTCTTATCTTTTACTAAGCGCCCTGCTTGTCTTGAGCACCGTCAAATTTAGCTGCTAACGTCAAGCCATAGCTTAAACTCAGCCATCCCAACCTTTGTGGGCTACACATTCTTCTTAGCTTGCTTGTCCTCGTGGTGCCTCTCGTGCAGAGGGTTATCCATTCCTCTGAATGTTAATTAAGGATGTCTGTTCCTTTGAACGACTCCATTCTCTACATCTCCATGTATGTTTCTCCCAAACAATCACGTGTGCTGACTGTCCTCCACATAGCCCAGCTAGGTCCCCCACGTTTGTATGGCAAGTGTTTCTGTGTGTGCTTGTCCCGCTCTAATATCATCTGTCATGAACTTAGCTGGTTTTGCCTAAGTCGTGCGATACCCTTGCATGTTCATCCGTAAAAGTCAACTTCCCCGAAACCTCCTAGGGTCCCTTAGGACCTATAAAAGAGAAAATAGGTTAGAGAAAACATTCCCCACAGGATCCATAAGCAACTACTTTAGTAAACACTTTATATAGCTAATATGAATTACTCACTTTAGCAAACACTTTATATAATAAATACGAATTACAATTATGGACTTTACAAACTCTAAATGGTTGCAAACAAAAGATCAAGGTCTATTACAAACCAAAATTCCCACAAGCATCCACATGACACAACTCTCATTTACAAGCCGAAACTGGCCATAAAAGCTAACCAAACTAGGGTTGTCAAGCCTACTGCAAATCCGTTATTTGTTATATAAAGCATGTACAATAGACACAAACTAGCATGAGCATTACATCGAACACCTTTATATTTTTATATGTGATAGTAGGTCGGAGAAACTTATTATGGACCACAACATATCTAACAGTATACGATTGCTCCTTTCTGATACATCATTTAGCTGATGTGTATAAGGAGGTGTCCATTGAGATACTATCCTATGATCCTTGAGGAACTAGGTGAACTCTGTACTCAAGTATTCTCCTCCTCGATCTGATTGAAGAGGTTTAATAATCTTTCTAATCTAGTTCTCTACTTCATTCTTATATTCTTTGAATTTTTTAAAGGCCTCTGACTTATACTTCATCAAGTACATATATCCATATCTTGAAAAATCATCAGTGAATGTAATGAAGTATGAGTAACCACATATAGCCTGAGTCGACATAAGACCATATACATCATTATATATGAGTTCCAATAACTTAGTGGCTCCCTTTCCAGTGTCACTAAAAGGAGGGTTGGTCATTTTTCTCTGAAAATAAGGCTCACAAGTTGTATATGACTCAAAGTCAAATGGATCTAGGTATCTATCATTTAGCAACTTTTGGATCATTTTCTCGTGGATGTGACTCAGCCTATAATGTCATAGGTATATAGTGTTCACCTTATCTCTTTTCCTCTTAGATATGCTTATATTCATGATATGTGGAATAGTGTCTAGTATAAACAAACCATTAGCTAATGTCCCTCTAGTGATGATCATATCATCCTTTATAATTAAATAACTATTATTCTCAAAAACTAACTTATAACCATTTAATGTCAAACATAAAATAAAGATAATATTTTTGATAATAGAGAGAACAAAATAACATATATCTAATGTAGTAGTAGCTCCACCAGGTAGATGCAAAATGATCTCGCCAACAGTCACAGCGACAACTCTTGTCCTGTTGCCCATCTTAAGGTTCATCTTACCTTTGGCCAGTCTCCTAGGCCTTATTAGGATCTGCAAAGAGTTGCATATGTGATAAATACTCCCGATATCCAATACCCATGTGTTATAACAAAAATTTGACATATAGAGATTGATCATGAACGTACCAGAACTTCTCTATGCTTCTATTTCACCTTTTCTGCAAGATACTCCTTGCAATTCCTTCTCTAATGCTCATTTTTCCCATAGTGGAAGCAATATCCTTTGTCCTTTACTGGGTCTCTTTTGGAAACCTTTGCTTTACCTTGTTTGACCTTGCCCTTGCCCTTCTTAAGAGACTTCTTAGCTTTCCTTTTCTTTTTAGTCTCACCAATGTAGAGAACTGATTTTTCCTTCTTGATGGTGCTCTATACTTCTCTCAACATATTGAGGAGTTTAGGGAGAGTCACCTCAAGCTTGTTCATATTAAAATTCATAATGAACTGAGAAAATAAATCTAGTAAGGACCAAAGTATAAGTTTAACATACATGTTATTATCTAGGATCATTCTTAGACCTATGAGTTTCTTAATCCACTTTATCATTTTTAGGACATGGTTCTGAACCAACGCCCCCTCAATCATCTTAGCATGAAAGAGACTCTTGAATATCTCATATCATTGAGTCCTTCCTTGTTCCTCAAATAATTTACGAAGATATAGGAGTATGGATCTGGCATCCATGCTTTCATGTTGTATCTATAACTCTGGAGTCATAGAGGCTAACATATAACTCTTCCTGAGGTGCTCCTTCCTCAGGCTAGGGTATGATCGTATTCAGGACATATACTATTTTCTCTGTTGTGAGAACTATTATCATATTATGGAGCCAATCAGCAAAGTTTGGACTAATGAGACAATTGGCATCAAGTATGCCATGTAGGGAGTTTGTAAGCGACATATTTCTAACAAACAGGAGATGCAATATAAATAAATAACATACAAATTTTACAAACAAAACAATCAAGATATGGACTTCTATCTTGACATACTCATACTATTTTTCTAACGAGTCATGTGACACCCTCAACATATTAAACGTAAATCTCCAGTAGACTTCCAGTGGGGATTAAGATCCAATCGATATCTTAGTGTGACCTCGAGGGACTCGACCAATCACATTAAGCCCAAAAGGTAGGCAACTCTTATCAATCATAACTCCTTGTGATTCCTGTCCTTTTTGACCTCTGAACTACTATGGTCTCGAGGGACTCGACCAACCATGATATCCGGTTAAGTCATCACCATTGTTACATGATAAGTCTGATTCGATGAGAGCATATCATTTTATTGCCTTATGCTTACTGACTTAATATTATCATAGGAGGGGATTTTTGATTTGATCTCTTTAATATGATGTGTCACACACACACAGATACTTTTTTTATCTAGTAGGTGTATAACAATCACATGCACAAACACATGTGCATCTCATGCCCGGTGATTATCCATCTCATTTTCATTGGAACTGCTAGCACCTTGGTGCATCTCTATGCGTCGTAATCATCCAAATCAGCCTAAAGTGTCCCACTGTCACTTTCAAGCTTCTATATACCTCTTCTTGTAATTACAATATAATTACAGGCTTGTAGGCTTAATAATAAACAAGAATAATACAGGCTTGCAGGCCTAAATAAATAATAATCAATTACACATATCACAAGGTTCATGATCATCTTTCTATAACATACATCACATGCATATGTCATTATATAAGAGTATTATATAAATAATAATAATAATAATAGTTAATTAAATAATTTAATTAAGCCTTGAGACATAAAGGGAATTTTATAAATTGTTAAGAGCATTTTGGTAATTTAGAAAGGGACATGCCTCAATGTTTCTCAAATTCTGAGGGGCAAAATTATCTTTTTTTTCCCTTAAAAATGCCCTAATTTGCAGTGGCTAGAACTCTTGCAGCAACCGCCTCTCTTTTTGCATCACCACCTCACGTGGTAGATCGATTGCATGTCACGCGAGCAGCTGCCGCATGCCACATATGTAGCTGCTGCATTGATCCGCGGTAGGTCTGCCTATCGCTTCTGCATAGGCGACCGGCTGCGGGTGGTGCACTGGTCACCCCGCATGGGTTGCCTGCTTGCATAGATGGCTTAGCCATGACTACTACCGTGGGTGACACTAGGTGTCGTGCATATGACTGGCCGACCTTGCATAGTCGATTGGCCACCCCTTATGCAGGGCTTGCCTACCAACATAAGCAGCCTGGCTGCCTTTGTGTCGCTTTTATGGACAAGTTGCTCCATGACAACTCTTGTGCATGAGCCAACTTTACACAATCGGCCATTGTAAGCAGCCTTCGGCTAATGTGCTCGGCAGCAATAGTTGTTGTATCTTTTTCATGTCACAATTTTGACGCTGAAAAATAACTCTAAAGTATCTTTCAACCAGAAAGATAAGGCACTTTTTGGATCTAGAAACTACATCAAAGAAATAACAAAATCGCGTAAAATAATTTTCATGCAATTAAACACATCACATGCAGTTTATAAAGCCAATCATCACATGACGATCCTCGCTCTGATACCACTGTTAGGAAATCTTCGATCAGTATCTTATGCATAGCGAAAAATAGAAACAAAACTGAGATTCTCGAAATTGAGTATTTGGCCATTGTGCGATGATTGGTGTGCAAAAAATCCGCAAAACTAGAAAACTGCATGAATCTGAGAGTTATGATACCTAGGGAGATCGTATATCCCTGAAAATTTTCAAATCCGATGTAAAAGATGAAGGAGCACTTGGCAGTAATCCATACGAGAGACGTGACAACAAGGCTTCTCAATTACAAGATCAGTCACTCCACACTCTCAGGCTAAGGAGGAGGAAAACAACTACGAGGAGAAATTGGAGGCTTCTCCAGCTCTCTTTCTGAATCTTCTTTTGCTCTAGCCTATGAATAAAAGAGTGCCTCCTATTTATAGAGGTAAATGAGCATATTCCTGAATAGATTTTGTTTACATTAAGAATTGGATCTCTATCTAATTACCAATTACCCAATCCTATTGGATCTCATCCATAGGATCCAAATCAGTAGCTCCTTAGATATCTCATATCCACATCTCTACCCATTGCAACATCTACTATATGTGTGTGACCCTCTAGGCCCGAAACCGAGCTAGCCGTGAGTTACTCCCATCAGAACTCTTTCTGCTATAGTGAATTATTATCCTTATAATAATTCACTCGACTCATTGACTATGGATGTACTAGAATACTATGCCATATTTCCTAGATAGTACAAGAGGATCAAATCCATTGGACATGTCTTTCTATAGTTATCGTATATGTATAGTCTTTTATCTAACTAATATCTCAGAGATCATATATTGAGTATGGATATTATCAAGTCACATACGAAATCCTTCTAAGTCTCACTCTAATTAGATTCTCCCAGAGAACTCATTCTCTCTCAATTTGAACGACCCTAGCTAGGGATTTTGTTTGAGTGAGCACACACGAGATATTCCTCTCATGATACCGAGAGTGAATAATCCTTTGTTGACACTCAATTTTCTTCATATGGTTGGCTACCAATCTTGATAACTAACTATACCAGATTTAGGCCTTTGTAAACTTGTAAGTCTAATGTCAAAAAAAGGAGTACTCATATAAGACATCCTTGATGTCTTAAGTTTAAGGACTAGGCACATAACTGAGATTATGAAATTATTATCTAATATTAGGTATTATTTATCCATCGAACATTCTGTAAGCAGATCAATTAGTGAACTTATTCTCCAACAAGCAGTTGCACTATACCTCTAGTGTCTCCACACAAGTGACTATGAGACTAGCTGCATCCATCATATAAATGAGTATACAACATACACGGTTATCTCGATGTCCCTCTTGAGTAACCTGACCAGGATGATTTAGGATTTATGTTTAAAGATGCATCGGTCTTATTATCATTATTTTATTATGATCCAATTCCCATTACACAGATCCAGGGATATCACAATATACATCCAGAAGTATAATGTGAGAAAATGCCAATAATGACAAGCAAAGAGATTACTACAGCGTGTCATAGGTGTCATCACTTATATGATTGGCTTATATGACACATATAACTAGCAGAGTTATATGTAACTTGCGAATCTTGCCTTTATGAAAAATTGACTAACTCTCCTTTTAGTGGAATTGGAGAGAGTGCCATTGAGTTATTGAAACTCTCATACATAGTGATGTATGTGGTCTTATGGGTATTGTTTCTATCATCCTGAGGACCAGGAAATCCTTGTTTCTAAGAAGGCTATGCTCCTTGAGAAGGAAAATGTTCTTGATGGAAATAGTGGGAGTGAGATAGAGCTGAGTGAGGTTGGAGAATCTAGCTCAATTACCATTTTAGAGCCTGAGTATATTCAGGTACCTAGCATACAAGTTTCGACTTTACACAGGACTAGTAGAGTATCTCACCCTCTTGGAAGATATATGAGATATATCAGTGTAGAGGACACTTAGGATGATGATCCTTTAACCTACAAGGAGGCTATTATGAGTATAGACACCGAAAGTGGTAAAAAGCTATAAATTCTAAGATGAATTTCATGTACTTTAACAAGGTTTAAAATCTTGTGGATGCACCTGAGGGTATCGTAAAGATCAGAGTAGATGGAAGGGTGAAGACCTATAAGGTAAGGTTGTTCGCTAAAGTATATTGTCAAAGGCAAGGAGTTGATTATGACGAGACCTTCTTACCTGTAGCCATGCTAAAATTCATCAGATCGAGGAGGAAAATACTTGAGTACATAGTTTACTCATTTTCTTAAGGACAGTGAGATTCTATCCCAATCGGCACCTCCTTATACACCTCAGCTCAATGGTGTATTTGAAAGGAGGAATCACACACTATTAAACATAGTATGGTCTATGATGAGTTTTGCTGACCTACCTGTCTCATTCTAGGGATACCCCATAGAGACCACAACTTACCTTCTGAACAGAGTTTCATCAAAATCGATAGTGTCTACACCATATAAGATATGAAAAGGAAAGAAGTCTAATTTTAAAGTGGTTAAGATTTGGAGCTGTCCTACCTACATTAGAAGACACAACACCGATAAGTTTGAATCAAGGATGGAGTGGTGCATATTTATGGGATACCATAAAGAGACTTTCATGTATTATTTCTATTATTCCAAGGATCAGAAGGTCTTTTTTGCCAAGAGAGCTATGTTCCTTGAGAAGGAACACATTCTTGGGAGTGAAATAGAGTTGAGCAAGGTTCGAGAACCTAGCTCAAGTATCATTCTAAAGCTGGAGTTCGTTTAGGTGCCTAATACACAAGTTCTAACTTTGTGCAGGTCTAATAGAGTATCTAACCCTCTTGGAAGATATGTAAGACATGTCAATGGAAAGAACACTTAGGATCCTCAAACCTACGAGGAGACTTATAAGTATAGACTCTAGGCAGTGGGAAGAAGCCATGATACTGTAACAAGATTTAGAACCTTGTGGATGCACCTAAAGGTATCGTACCCATCAGTTGCAAATGGATCTTCAAGAAGAAGATCGGAGTGGATAGAAAAGTGGAGATCTATAAGGCAAGATTGATAGCTAAATGATATCATCAAAGGCAAAAAGTTAACTATAACGAAAACTTTTTACCTGTAGCCATGCTTAAATCCATCATAATTATTTTGGCCATTGTAGCACACAATGACTATAAGATCTGATATATGGATGTAAAAACAATATTCCTCAATGGCAATCTCGAGGAGATATGTATGATATAGCCAAAGAGATTCATATCCAGAGAGAGTAAAGATAAAGTGTGCAGGTTGCTCAGGTCCATTTATGGATTGAAACAATCTTATCGAAGTTGGAACATAAGATTTGATGAGACGATTAGATATTATAACTTCGTTAAGAATGAAGATGAACTTTGTGTATATAAGAAGATAAGTGGGATCGCTATCATCTTCTTGGTGCTATATGTAGATGATATTCTAATCATTGAGAATGATGTAGGAATGCTCTCCACAATCAAAACTTGGCTATCCAGAAACTTTTCCATGAAGGACTTAGGGGAAACATCCTATATTTTGGGATCCGAATCTATAAAGATAGATCCAAGATGATGCTTAGCTTGTCCCAATCTAGGTATATAGACTTCATTGTCAAAAGGTTTAGCATGAAAAACTCTAAGAGAGGTCTTATTCCGATGAGATATGAAATATCACTTTCCAGGAGTAAGTCCTCAACGACTCTAGTAGAAAGGACAAATATAGATATGATACCCTATGCCTCAACGATAGGGTCTATCATGTATGCTATATTATGTACCAAGCCTGATATAGCACATGCTTTGAGTATCACTAGTAAGTATTAGGCGGATCCAGGTTTGGAACATTAGAAGGTAGTAAAGTGTATCCTTAAGTAATTGAGAAGGACTAATAATCTTTTACTAGTATATGAATGAGGTAGCCTCTAGGTTAAGGGCTACAAGGACTTAAGTTTCTAGTCTGACATCGATGATAGTAAGTTAAACTTAGGTTATGTCTTCATCCTGAATGGAGGAGTAGTAAGTTGGAAGAGTTCCAAGTAAGATATTACTATTGACTCAACCACAACCATAGAGTACATTATTGTGTAAAAGCAGTAAAGGAAGATGCATTGATAAAGAAGTTCATAAAGGATTTAGGAGTTGTATCAAGCAGCATGGAGTCGATTCCTATATATAGCGACACCAACGAGGAGATAGCTCTAGCAAGGGAACCTATATCTCATTAGGATTATTTTGACGAGGTTCCATATGATTAGAGAGGTTATAGTTCGTAAAGATGTAGAAATGAAAAGATTTTCATCCAAAGATAACATTACAAATCCACTAATAAAGCCACTAGCTCAGATTATTTTTTAGTATCACAGGGGTTTGATGGGGATTAGACACATAGGCGCGACGAGCTTTAGGTCAAGTGGGAGATTGTTGGTTATAGGTGCTATACAAGTGAATCACGTGAGTGATTGCACGCGTGACACACCATACAATCTTTTTGTATTATTATTGATATATTCTTATATTATATTATCTATTACATATATATATGTATATATATACATATATATATGTATATATATATATATACATATAGTCGATGAGTTAAGTGAATTATTGTGGGATAATAATTCATTGAGTTGGAAGAAGTTCTGATAGGTAGGACTCACGACCAACTCGGTATTGAGCCTAGAGGGTCATATATATGTGGTGGATGTTTGAACGAGTAGAGGATTAGATATGAGTTATCCGATTAATCATTATTCTCATTGAATGAGATCCAATATTAATGGATCCCTTGCAGCCCAATTAAAAGCCAATTGTGATTATTGGATAGAGATCCAATAATCCTAGGAGTTAGAGTAATTGGATGAAGATCCAATGCCCACCAAGAAAAGATCCACTAGGGCTTTTGGTGGCGGTCTATAAATAGGAGACAAGGGCGGCACAATAGTGATAGGCTACACCTTTGGCCTCCCCCTCCTATTCTCCTCCCTCCTTCATCTTCTCAGCTGACCAGTCCTTCCCTACTGCAAGAGGGTAGCAAAGAAAATATGTAATCTTTTTCTATGAGTGTTGCGAGAAGGTATGTAAGAGTTACGAGTTTTGGGCTACGATTGGAGGAGCATCATTGCAACGATCCATTATGTGGATACCGCTAGAGAGGAGGACATTTGACCTTCTTCATCTTCCCCATCTGGATCTAAAATTTTAGGAATTTATAATCTCCTTGGGTAATCAATCTCTCACATATTACAGTTTTTAGTTTTGTGGATTTTTTTGCACACTAATCTTTACACGATGACTTGATATACGTGAGAAACTGTTAGGACCCTAGCTTGGATGAGTCCTAAGTCTAATAAGTTATGGAGTCAATAAAGCCTTGAGTCATGTAATATCCTCCTAATCTAGCCATCATTCCCCTCGAATGAGGAGTTAGCTAGGGGAGGATCCCCCTAATTTAGTCATTATCCCCCTTGATTGAGGAGTCATGTAATATCCCCCTAATCTAGCTATCATACCCTCTGAATGAGGAGTTGGCTAGAGGAGGATTCCCCCTAATTCAGCTATCATCCCCATTGATTGAGGAGTCCTTACTAGGTTAGGAATTCCTAGCCACCGCCCCCTTTCCTTTTTGGGTTGGTTGGCTAGGGTTAGAGTTTCTTGAGTTCTATTTAAGTATGTAGCCATCTCTCTTTTATAATAAGAATTAATCACCTTTCTTCAGCCTTGTGCCAAATACCTTGGAGGAGGGAACCCCTATAGCATTCTAGGAGGGTCGATCCCCTATAGAGATTAACTCGAAGCTTAGAATCTGCAAGGATTCTATCACTTGGTATCAGAGCAGTGATCTTGGTGCCTCACTACCCTTCCAATCGCCCGCCATCATCCAAGCAATTCCCATAATTGCTAGCCCCATCGCTGAATCCACCGTTATCACCCTCACTGTAAATCCATCATTTGTCGCTGCTACTCCAATTGCAACAGGATCAACAACCTTAAGCCATCTCTCTAGTCTTAAGCCACTACCATTATAGTCCAATTATAGCCTCAGCAGCAACCCCTAAATAGCAATATAAACCGCCCCTCCAACAATAGCTTACTAAGTCCAAACCACAACCCTTAACCTTTAGTCCACCATCCCTTTCGGCCACCAAATCATCCAACCAATACATGACTTTAACTTGGTAGCAAAAGAAGGACCTCAACATTACAAATTTGGAGTTGTATGCTATGGCATTGGAAGAACTAATCGATGCCAAGTTGGAGGCCTTCGAGATGTGTATGGAGGATAAACTACGCACTCTTCTTGCATAATTCAGTTTGGGTTAACCACCGAGCCCGAGGAGATCTCAGCAAGGCAAAAGTTTAGATCACAGAAGGAACCCCCTAGAGAAAGGAGAACCTATGATGAACTATCCGTATCTATGCATGAGGGTGGACTTCCTTAGGTGGGAAGATGGAGACCTGATCGGGTGGATTTCATGCGCGGAATGCTATTTTCGCTATCACAAGACCTCGAATACATCCATGGTGGACATTGCTACCATACATCTCGAAGGAGATATGATCTAATGGTACAATTGGTTCGAACACACCCATGGAGTCCTTACATGGAGGTAATTTAAAAGCGGACTGCTAATCTACTTCGGACCAATCGAGTACGAGAACATCAACGACCAACTTATAAAAATTTATCAAACGTCCATAATTCAAGAATATTAGACAAGGTTTGAAAGACTATCTAACCAAATAAGAGATTGGTATGAAAAATAATTATCAAGAACATTCATCGAAGGATTGAAACCAAAGATCTGAGGAGAAGTCAAGGTGCAGCAACCGTATACACTAATGGCGGCTGTCTCTTTCACGTGACTCCAAGAGGAGTGATTGAACCAAGATGTTCGAAGGACTAGAGTCATCACCCAACTAGTAGCACCTAGGCCTTTAGCCCCTCCTACTGCCTACCAACCCTCTCAACCAGAGAAATTAACGAGAGAAGAACTTCGTGATAGATCTGCGAAAGGTTTGTATTGACACTGCGACGAGCCCTGGAGCCGTGAATATTGTTGCAAGAAAGAGAGGCTTCTCATGATCGAACCCATTGAAGAATCTAAGCATGAAGAGAAGGACCTTGAGTATAATGAGGAGGATGCAAAGGAGGAACCACAACCAACCGATTGTACGGTCCATGCTCTAGCTGACTACGCGAATCCACAGACAATGAAGATTGGAGGTTTCTTCAAGCAACAATCCATCACCATCCTCATCGATACCAGGAGCACCAACAACTTCATGAATAACAAGGTTACTGCTTGGATGATGCTCCAAATCGAGGAATACAATAGATTTGATGTCAAGGTAGTTGATGGCTGAATCTTGAAGTGCGACCAAAAGTTCTCATGGTGAAATTGACTCTGCAAGAACAAGAAATTTTTGTCAACTTTTACCTCATCCCACTTGATGATTATGAGACAGTGCTCAACATCAAATAGTTGTCCATGTTAGATGATGTTTCTTAGAATTTCTCAAAGTTAATTATCAAATTTTTCAATAAAGGGAAATAGGTGACCCTACACAGGAAACGAGGAAGTGAATTAACAACAGTTTCAACACAATGCATGGAGAAGGTCCTAAAACAATACACAGCTGCTTCCTAATACAAATCCAATAGCTATAAATGTAGGAGCTAGTAAAGATTAAAGATCTGAACCTCCTCCAAATGATTGCTAAATTTTCAGATGACTTTATCGAACCAAATAGCGTACCTCCTACTCGATTACATGACCACCAAATACTAATCCTGCCAGGAAAACCACCAGCCAATGTTCGGCCATATTGCTATCCTCATCTTCAGAAGATCAAAATTAAGAAGATTATATAGAAGATGCTCAATACTAGGACCATTTGTTCAAGTTGAAGTCCCTACTCTTCACCGGTGCTCCTCGTATGTAAACAGATAGAATATGGTGGATGTGCGTTGACTATCGAGCTTTCAACAACATTACGGTCAAGGATAAATATCCTATTCAGATAGTGGATGAACTACTTGATGAACTAAGAGGAGCATAAATCTTCACAAAGTTAGATCTACGATCCGAATATCATCATATTCGAGTATAAGAAGAAGACATACCGAAGATCGCTTTCCGGACACATAAGGGCCAGTATGAATTCCTGGTAATGCCCTTTGGCCTCACCAATACTCCCTCCACTTTTTAAAGTTTGATGAATGATATTTTTTGGTTTACCTCAATAAGTTTGTGCTGGTCTTCTTTGACGACATTTTCATTTATAGTCCTTCGCTTGAAAGTCACCTCCGCCACGTATAACTTGTTTTGAGGATTATTCGAGAGCATACTCTTTTTATCAAATAATCAAAATATAGCTTTCTTCAATGGAACGTGGAATATCTTGGGCACATCATCTCAGAGGAAGGCGTAGTGGTGGACCCTTCCAAGACTGAGGCAATGTAAGGTTGGCCGACACCTAAAAATGTAAAGGTATTACACGAATTTCTCAGACTAATGGGCTACTACCGCAAGTTCATCAAGGATTACGAAAACATCAATGCCCCCCTTACATCCTTGCTAAAAAAGGATGCTTTCTAATGGTCAAACAAAACCTCTGCTGCCTTCGATGCTCTCAAGGCAGTAATGACGTCTACAACCGTGCTAGCACAACTCGACTTCGACAAGACATTCGTCATCAAAGCGAATGCATCGAGTTGGGAGTGACACCATCCTCATGCAAGAAGGTGACCTCTTACTTACACCAGCAAGGCATTATCTCCTTCCCACTTGAAGATGTCCATCTATGACAAAGAAATGCTCGCAATCATGCATGCAGTGTCAAAAGGGAGACCTAACCTGATCGACCAACGTTTTCAAATAAAAACTAACCACAAGAGCTTCAAATACTTTTTGGAGTAGAAGATATCAAACCCAAGCAGCAAAAATGGGTAACAAAACTTCTCATATATGATTATAAAATCACTTATAAAGGGAGAAAGAGAATGTGGTTGCAGATGCGCTCTCTCGATTGCCCGAGCAAGCTGAAATTTCGATCATCTCATTTTTTATCAGTGACTTCCTTGAAGATATCAGGAAAGAATGGCGAGAGAATCCTGAAGTAAATGAAATCATCGATAAATTAGAAGAAGAACCAGGCTCAGTGGCACACTTCAGTTGGGATTCGAAGGACTTGTGCTATAAGGGATGTATAGTACTAGCTCCAAATTCTCCTTACATTAAGATTGTCCTACAAGAGATGCATTCCATACTAGCAGTGGGGCACTCTGAATTCCTAAAAACCTACAAGAGGATTAAACAAAACTTTTATTGGGAAAGGATGAAGAACGTTATTATTGAATTTATAGCGTGATGCAACACATGCCAATGACATAAAGGCGACACGATGGCAAGCCCGAGGAAGCTGCAACCTCTACCCATACTGGACTCTGTGTGGATTGATATATCGATAGACTTCATCAAAGGGCTGCCCTCATCCCAAGAAAAAGGTATAAACCTCGTTATGATCGATCATCTCATTAAGTATGCTCACTTTTGTGTCGTTCGCAACCCTTATACTGCCACTAGCATTGCTTCAATTTTCATGGATAATATTATAAAATCGTATGGTATGCCTTGATCTATTATGAGTGATCGAGATAGGGTCTTCATCAGTAAATTTTAGACAAAGCTTTTCTAGTTGTAGGGTACTTAATTAAAGATAAGCACAACATAACATCCTCAAACCGACGACCAAATTGAAGTGGTGAACAGGTGCCTGGAGACATACCTCAGTTGTTTCGCTAGTAACCAACTAAAAGAATGGATGAAGTGGCTCCCTTGGGCTGAGTGGTGGTATAATATGATTTACAATTCTTCTACTAAATGTACTCTTTATGAAGCAGTGTATGACCGACCACCCCTTGTAATCCCAAAATATGCAATCAGCTTAGCCAGAGTAGACTAGGTGGACAGAGAACTCATGGATAGAGATCAAATTCTATAATTATTAAAGGATAATCTTTCGGTGGCCTAGGCAAGGATGAAGCAACAATACAACATGCACAAAAGTGAGAGGAAATTCTCGGTGGGAGATTAGGTCTTTTTTCAGCTCCAGCCTTACAAGCAAATAATCATCCACACCAAAACATCTATGAAGCTATCACCTCACTTTTGCGGACCCTATTAGGTCATGGAGTATATTGGAGTAATGACATACAGGCTGGACCTACCCGCAAATTCCAAGATCCACTTAGTTTTTCATATTTCGTGCCTGAAGCCCAAACTTGGAGAGAACGAGATGGCCCAAAGTCACATATTAGACACTATAGCCCATGGAGAACTTCAGATCCAACTGAGAGCCAATATTCACTGTCAAATTGTGATGTGTTGTCGATATCTCACAACTAAGATGTTAGTGCGGTGGACAAATTTACCTGCCAAAGATGCCACGTGGGAGTCTTATGAAGACTTGAAAATAAGATTTCCAGACTTTATAAGTTTCAGCTTTGAGGACAAGATTGATTTGAAGAGGATGAGTCTGTTATGACCCTAGCTTAGATGGGTCCTAAGTCCAATAAGTTATAGAGTCAATAAAGCCTTGAGTCATATAATCATCCCCCTTAAATGAGGAGTTGGCTAGAGGAGGATAGATATAGGTAATTACCATGCACCTCTTTCTCTTAAGCAGAGAATACAAAATGAAACTTGAAATAAAGAATGACAATAAATAAAGTAATAATTTAATTAAAATGCAACAAATAATGTAATAACTTAATGGACTAGGAGCATCTTCACCCTCGGCTTACTCACATTATCTTGAGCCTTCTTTTGATTGTTCCCTTGCATAACTTTTATCTTCTGCTTTTTCTCCTTGATTGTGGAGTTATGTAATATCCCTCTAATTTAGCCATCATCTCCCTTGAATGAGAAGTCAGCTAGGGAGGATCCCTCTAATTTAGACATTATCCCCCTTGATTGAGGAGTCATCACTAGGTTAGGAATTCCTAGCTGCCACGCCCTTTCCTTCTTGGGTTCGTTGGCTAGGGTTAGGGTTTCTTGAGTTTTATTTAAGCATATAGCCACTCCTCTTTATGAATAAGAATTAATCATTTTTCTTTAGCCTTGTGCCAAATACCTTAGAGGAGGGAACCCCTATAGCATTCCAGGAGGGTCGATCTCCTATAAAGATCAACCCCAAGCTTATATTGTTTTATTTTCTTTCTTTCGTTGTGCATGTGATGCTCCCACTAGATTTCCCAAGAACAACAACAAAGGAAAGATTATCAATATTAAAAATATTAGTAACAAATTAAATCTTTTGATTGAATATATTATGTTAGTAGATAGTTTAAAACATAACAAATTAGCATTAGTCAATTATGTGACAAGGGATATACTATTAAATTTAAATCTAATACTTGTACCATTGAAATATTAAATAAGAATAAATCTATGATTACCTTAAGAAATATTTTTTACTTATACTATTGATCTTGATAATTTTTATGATGAAACTTACTTTTCAAATTTAATTGATAATGCATCGCTTTGACATAGGAGATTAGGACATGTAAGTATGAAATTAATCTCATAAATTGAAACTAAAGAATTTTTTTAATTTTATAGGAATCTATCCATGTTATTTTTAGTGAATTTCTCGAAGGTAAGAAAATTAATTTTGATGATGATTTTGAATTTGATCTATTAAGACTTAATGAGAATTCTACTCTCCAAAACAACTTGGATACATCTACTTTCAAAGAAACTTTACCTAAAGAATAGAAGCATGTAGATATAAATCCTAAGGAGCTAATTATTAGAGATATATCAAAATATGTTCAAACTCACTCTTTGTTTAAAAATATGTATTTAAATGTATTACTTAAGACCTTTTACTATTTGTTCTCGTATGATTCTTTCTTTTATTAAAGAGAAGATTTTTTTTAAATAACTCATGGTCTTTTACTTGACTTCTTGATATTCTTGACTTGAGATCTAACTCGTATAAATCAAGAATTTTTACTAATTATTCTCTTATGATTCTTTTTGCTATTTATTAAATCAAGAATTTCAAACGAATCATGATCTTTCACTTAACTTCTTGATAATCATGACTTGAGATTTATTTTATATAAATAAAATTTTTTACTAATTATTCTCGTATGATTCTTTTTGTTATTTGCTAAAGAGAAATTTTTTCACTTAATTTATCAGTATTCATTATTTAAGATTTATTTTGTATTCGTTCTCTTAAAATTTTTTCCTTTTGCTAATGACTAAGAAAAATATTTATCTAAATGAATCACGATCTTTCATTTGGATTCTCGATATTCATAATTTGATATTTATATAAATCAAGATCATTTAATAATATTTTTCTTCTATGATTCTTTCTTTTTGCTAATGACTAAGGAGGAAATTTATTTAAATGAATCATGATCTTTCGGTATTCACAAATTAAGATTTATTTCATATGACTTCTTTGTATTCATGACTTGTATACCCCAATTTTAATCAATCGTCCTCTCATGACTTGAACTTATTTTTAATATTTATGTCCTTCATGTGATACCAAAGTAGTTTTATAATTGGTACATTGATGTAAATAAAGAGAAGTAGTACTAAGATAACATGATATCCTTCTCTTCTTTTTGATGATAACAAAAAGGGAGAGAGAAATAGTAGCTTGCACATTTTTTCTTTTTGTCGATGACAAAGAAGGAGAAGTAATATTAATATTTTGATAACGTAGCAATTATATTGCACTCTTATACATATTATATTTGATGAGATATGTAACTATTTTGACATTCTAACTATGGATATGATATGATTTTTTAACTAAAATTATGCATATAATTTTTTTTTAGGATCAAGTTGGCACTAAGAGGGGGGTGGGGGTGTCGGTGGCGGTGAGTTAGTGCGAGTGTTAAGTAAAACTTGATTTGAAAGATTTGCTCGAAGTAAGAACTAAAGTCAGAAGCGTTTCTTTTGGAATTCGTTGAAATCAAATACGCAAGCGATTTAAACTTAAGATCAAAAAAAGATCTCATTTTAGTTAATGAATGCCAAAATAAAGAATAAGGAAAGAAGGCTCACAATTTGTAGTGGTTCGACCAAAACCTTGACCTTTGTCCATTTTTGGAGTCCTCTTTCGTCGAGGCCCACCGGTGTCCACTAAAGATCTTCCACGGGTGAAGACCAGACCCCTTACACTTATCTTTTTTTTACAGGCTCAGGAGAGGAACCTTTTATAAGTTTTTCTCTCTTCTCTTAGACTCACTTAATACTTGAAGCACTTAAGGAAAGCTATCAAATTTTATAACTTTTTAATAGAATTGTTACCTCTTCTTTGTGCACTTTCTTGCTCTCTAAGCAAGAAAACTTAGGGTATTTATAGACCCCAATTGGCTTCAAGAAATCGAGCCAAAATCTGAACAATCTCAGAAAACCTGGGTACTGGCAGTACTACCATTGGCACCGATGCTACTACCACCGAAAGTGTCTCGAAAATAGAGGCGATGATAGTACTACCATTGCTTGGCCGATACCACCATCGCTTGGGTGGTACCACCACCACCCATGAGTGGTACTATCATCAGGAATCTTAAAATAATACTTTTTTCATACTATTTCATACTTGACTTATACCTCATTTTGACCCCTTTCCAGGTCAACGAAATGAGCTCAACCTGAGCTGAAATCTAACCTAAAGTGGACCTAGTTGCCTCTCATTGAGTTAATTTATATTTCTCTAAATCTAACTCAATTAGGATTCTAAACAATTGATGCTAACTACGACACACCAAGGCACACAAATACAATCATCCTTATTGTCTGGTACATCAAATGATCTTTAGAACTACCGACAAACTTCCTAACATCATCCAACGAACTCTCGATGATTCTCTCAATCATCTTTTGGTGAACTCCCGGCAAGCTCCCGATCACCTTTGATGAACTCCCGACAAGTTCTTAATTACATTCCGTGAGCTCCCGATGAACTCCTGGCAAGCCCCTGATCACCTTCGACGAGCTTATGGTGATCTCTTGGCAAGTTCCTACTACATCGCCCAAACCTCGGTCCGATGCCTGACCTTAATTTCGGCCCAATATTAGATTGTATTACTTTTTACTATTGTAGTTAATCTTGTATCACTTTCTCTAACGCACATGTTAGATAATGAAACCTATCAATTGATTTCATCATCAAAATCTAATATTCAATAATTTTTACATTAATTATTATTAAAAATCACTATGATTTCTAAATAAAATTATTTTGACTTGAATTTAAAGAGTAGCATTGAAAGCTTATCATTTTTTGAATTTAAGCTTATTATAATATTTAAAAATAGCATAGACAAGGGGAATTTAGTTAAAACTCTATCATAAATTAGTTGTCAGCATAAAAAAGGGGGAGATTGTTGAATCTCAGATTTTAATGACGAAATCAATTGATGAATTTAAGGACTAATATGCTTTTAAGATAAGTCACATAGGAGGAACATCGATTATGGACTTAAACTATTGGAGTGCAAATTGTTGAAGTAGAAAAATCAAACATTGGATCGGGAAAGCATCATGTTAGAGATTAGACGTCGGGTTGAAGGATTGGTTGACATGCCAAAGGATAGACTTCGTACCATAAGTTCATGCATTGGGCTAGAAAGATCATGTATTGTACCAAAAGATCGGATGTTATGGGAAGTCAGCATGCCAATAAATCGAGCGATATGCTGAAGGAAAGAACGATGCACTAGAGGTTTGGACAAAATGTCAGATGAACAGATGATACACCATAATGCTTGTTAACATGTTGAAGGCTTCGTATGGTTAAGTCTTGCCCATAATCATTTCGAGTCAACTTGAGTTGGTATTGGTAGTTACAGGTGCCCTGTAAGCCAATCACGTGAGTGATGGCATATGTGATACACTGCGTAATCTTTTTGCTTATGATTAATATTGACATATTCTCACATTATATTATTTGTTGCATATATATTGTGATGTCTTTGGTTCTATGCAATGAGAATCAAATCGTGATGAGATCACGATAATGAGATAGATTCACCTTTAAACACAGATTCCAAATAATTTCGGTCATAGGTTACTCGAGAGGGACATTGAGATAACCAGACAAATTAGTGTATTATATACCCATCCATATGATGGAGGTGGCTGGTCTCATAGCTAATTGTGTGGAGACACTAAGGATATAATACAGGTGCTCATTGGAGAATGAGTTCACTGACTGATCCGCTTATAGAATGTTGTATGATTAATGATACCTAATGTCAGATAGTGGTTTCATAGTCTCAGTTGTGTATCTGGTCTTTAGACTTGAGACACCAAGGATGCCTTGTATGAGTACTCCTTTCTTTAACGCCAGACTTACAGGTTTGAAAAGTTTCAAATCTGATACAGTTGGTTATCAAGATTAGTAGCCAACCTTATAAAGACAATTAAGTGTTAATAGAGGATCATCCACTCTTAGTATCACGAGAGGAATATCCTATATGTGCTTACTCAGACAAGTCTCTAGCTAGGGTTGTTCGGATTAAGAGAGAAAGACTTCTCTAGGAGAATCTGATTAGAGCGAGACTATGAAAGATTCTGTATATGGCCTGATAGTACCATGTCCAATATACGGTCTCTGGAATATTAGTTAGATGAAGGATTATAGATACATGGTAATTGTGGATAAACAGGTTCGATAGATTTGATCCCCTCTGTACCATCTGGGGACTATGGCGTACATCCATAGTCGATGAGTTGAGTGAATTATTATGAGGATAATAATTCACTATATCAGAAGTAGTTCTAATAAGAGTGACTCACGGCCAACTCTGTATCGGGCCTAGAGGGTCATACATATATGGTAGATGCTTCAGCGAATAGAGGATTAGATGGAGATCCAATTAGCCCATATTCTCATTAGATGAGACCTTGTGCTTATGGGCTCCTTGCTTAAGGCCCAATTAGAGGCCTAAGGAGATTATTAGATAGAGATCTAATAATGCAATGTTAGTGGGTTATTAGATGGAGATCCAATACCCACTAAGGCAGGAGCCCTAGGGTTTTTGGTGGCTCTCTATAAATAGGAGGGGAGACTTATGGTTGATAGGCTGCAGCTTTGGCCTCCCCCTTATATTCTCCTCCCTCCCTCTACGCAAGAGTTGCGAGATCAGATTGGAGGAGTTTGCTGTAGAGATCTATCGTGTGGATACCGTTAGAGAGGAGGACACTTGGCCTCCTTCATCTTCTCCATCCGGATCTGAAATACAGGGATACGATCTCCCTAGGTAAAATTAATCTCTCACACATCACGATTTTATCGGTTTTTGTATTTTTCTCGCGGCCCCAATCTTTTGTACGATGATTTGATCTACGTGGGAAATTAGTATTTTGTTTTGATTTCTGCTGCACATGTGATGCACCCACTGAGGTTTCCCAATAGTGGTATCAGAGTCAAGGCTTTCGTGCAAAAGATTGGTTTTAAACTGCGTGTGATGAGATTGTATTGCATAGAATCATTCTATGTGTTCTTACTGTGTTTTCGCAGCAAAGGCAGTGAGGAGGAGGGGCGGCCAGCCACTGCCAGCCCCTATGCAAGGCTAGCCACCCACTAGGCGGCTACTAGGGCCCCTGCAGGCGGCCACCAAAGCCTGCGAGGCGGCCGCGGCATGTCACGGGCATGGCGGGCACCCACGTGGCGGCGCCGACTAGGCCGTAGGGGTGGTCGCACAGGCGCAAGGCGGCCACAATCTTGCCGCTAAGGCGGCCGCTCTGGGGGCAATGCCGTGCAAGCGGCCGCCTGAAGTGCCACGGCGGCGGGCGGCGTGGCAGTGAGGGTAAGGGCATCATTTAAAAAAAAAAGATGATCATACCCCTTTGAATTAGGAAAATTATGAGGATTATCTTCGTGTATAGAATTTTTAAAATACCCTCAATAATTTTAGAAATTCTAAGGACTATCCTTTGATCTAGAATTACAAAAATACCCTTAACAATTCTAAAAATTTTAAGCATATCCTGATTTTTTAAAAAATAATTAATTAAATAGTTTAATTAATTATTATATATATCTAGTAATCCTACATATGATGTGATGTATATGTGATGTATGATGTGGATGGATGATCATGAGCCATGTGTTGTGATGTGTGTAATTGTGATTATTATTATTATTGGGGCCTGCGAGCCTGTATTTTTCTCATTTATTGGTGGGCCTACGTGCTTGTGATTATTTGAAATTACATAGAGAGGCACAACGGGAGTATGGAGGTTACAGCGGGACCTCCAATGCCATGGTGAGAAATCATGATACAATATGATGCGACGATCCGACAGAATCAATAATGACGAGATCAACAATCACAGGGCATGGAGATGCGTCAATGCACACATATATCCTATTATGAGTGATTAGGCCCATTGGCTCGAGCTTAATCATATTAGGTGATGGCTCATGATCATCTAGTGTGGCTTACTTATGTGATGTGTTATACACCTACTAGATATATGTATATATATATTTATATGCGATGTAGATATATATTAAATATGTATGAGTGTGACACGACATATTAGGAGACCGATATAAAAAACTCCTCCTAAGATAATATTAAGTCGGTAAGCGTGAGGTAATAAAATTGACCCACGTGGCCTTCCATCGTTATAGGAAGAAATTGAATCATGACATAGGTTGAGTTGGTCGAGTCCCTCAAGGCTCACCTATCTACGTGATCAAGATCTTGCCTATGACATAGAGATATCACCGGTGACCTGAGGACATAGTATGCTTAGTCGAGTCCCTCGAGGGCATATCATTGAATAAGATGCATCTTGCAATGATGGTGATGACTTAACTGAACATCATAGTTGGTCGAGTCCCTCAAGACTGATGATTTAGAGGCCGAACATGATGGGAATCACAAAGAGTTGTGATTGGCAAGAGTTTTCTACCTTTTGGGCTTATTGTAATTAGTCGAGTCCCTTGAGGTTGCACTAAGATGCCAATTGGATCCCGATCCCCACTAGGAGTCTATCGGAGACTTCCGTCTCACGTGTCGAGGGTGTCGCATGATTCGCTAAGAAAATAGTGAGAGTACATTAAAATAGAAGTCCATATCTTAATTAGTATTTTCTGTAAAATCTGTATGTTATTTATTTTTTATTATATCTTATTTTGTTAGAAACATATCGCTCACAAACCCCTATGTGACATACTTGATGCCAACCGCCTCACTAGTCCAAACTATATAGATTGGCTCCATAATTTGAGAATTATTCCCATGATGAAGAAAATCGCATATGTCCTTAATACAATTGTGCCTATGCCGGAAGAAGGGGCAAGCGAGGATGAGATCGCTCGCTATGTAAAGTACATAGATGATTTCACATTGATAAAATGTTACATGTTGGCCTCCATGACTCCTGAGTTATAGAGGCAACATGAGAGTATGGATGCAGATTCTATCCTTCTTCATCTCCGACAGCTGTTTGAGAAATAGGGAAGAACTCAAAGATATGAGATATCTAAGAGACTCTTCCAAGCCAGGATGACATAAGGGATATCAGTTGAGAACCATGTATTAAAGATGATAGAGTGGATCAAGAAACTCACAGGTCTAGGAATAGTTCTAGAGGATAACCTGTGCGTTGATCTTATACTTCAGTCCCTGCCAGATTCCTTTTCTCACTACATCATGAATTTTAATATGAGCATGTTTGAGGTGACTCTCCCTGAGCTCCTTAATATGTTGAGGGAAGCTGAGAATGCTATCAAGAAGGAGAAGCCAGTTCTCTATATTGGTGAGACCAATAAGAAAAGAAAGGCCAGCAAGACTCTTAAGAAGGGCAAGGGCAAAGATAGATTGGGTAAGGCAAAGGTTGCTAAGAAATACCTGGGAAAGGACAAAGGACAGTGCTTCCACTATGACCAAGACGGGCATTGGAAGAGGAACTGTAAGGACTGCCTTGTAGAGAAGGCGAGACATAAGCTTGAAGAAGCTTCAGGTATATTTATGATCAGTCTCCACTTGTCAGATTTTCATGATAACACATTGATATTGTATACTAAGAGTGTTTATCACATCTGTAATTCTTTGCAAGTTCTGGAAAGACATAGGAGACTGACTAGAGGCAAGATGGACCTTAAGATGGGCAACGGAGCAAGAGTTGCTGCAATTGCCGTTAGGGAGGTCACCCTACATTTGCTTGGTTGAGCTATCATTGCATTGAAGGCATGCTATTTTATTTTCTCTATTATCAAAAATATTATATACATCTTTTGTTTGACAATTAGTGGATATAAATTAGTTTTTAAGAATAATAGTTATTCAATAATTATGGATGATGAGATCATCACTATAGGGACCTTTATAAATGGCTTATATGTGTTAAACACTTCTCCATACATCATAAATATAAAAATATCTAAGAGGAAAAGAAATGAGATGAATAATATAAACCTATGATATTATAAGCTAGGTCATATACACGAGGGAATGATTCAAAAGTTGCTGAAAGATAGATACTTAGATCCATTTGACTATGAGTCATATGCAACTTGTGAACCTTGCGTTCGTGGGAAGATGACCAACTCTCATTTTAGTGGAACTGGAGAGAGAGCCACCGAGTTATTGGAACTTATACATAGTGATGTATGTGATCCCATGTCGACTCAGGCTATAGGTGGTTACTCATACTTCATTATATTCACTAATGATTTCTCTAGGTATGAACACATGTACTTAATAAAGTACAAATCTGAGGCCTTCACGAAATTCAGGGAATATAAGAATGAGGTAGAGAACCAAATTGGAAAGAGTATTAAGACTCTTCGATCAGATCGAGGAGGAGAATACTTGACTATGAAGTTCACCCATTTCCTCAGACACAATGAGATTCTATCCTAGTGGACACCTCCTTATACACCTTAGCTCAATGGTGTATCAGTCCCTCGCTGTTAAAGACCGTAGCTTACCTTTTGAATAAAGGTCCATTAAAGTTGGTAGTATTTATGAGATATGAAAAGGAAAGAAGCCTGATCTTAAGGTTGTTAATATTTGGGGCTGTCCTGCCTACGTTAGAAAATACAATCCTGATAAGTTGGAATTAAAAACAGAATAGTGCACATTCGTGGGATACCCAAGGGAAACTTATGGGTATTATTTCTATCACCCTAAGAACCGAAAGGTCTTTGTTGCCAAGAGAGCCATGTTCTTTGAGAAGGAACACATTCTTGGTGGAAATAGTGGGAGCAAGATAGAATTGAGCAAGGTTAGAGAACCTAGCTCAAGCACCATTCCAAAGCCCGAGTCTGTTCAGGTACCTAACACAAGTTCTAACTTTGTATAGGTCTAGTAGAATATCTCACCCTCCTAAAAGATATGTGGGACATATTCGTGGAGATAACTCTCAGGATATTGATCCTCAGACCTGCGAGAAGGCTATTATGAGTATAGACTCCAGGAAGTAGCAAGAAGCCATAAATTCTGAGATGGATTCCATGTACTCTAATAAGGTTTGGAACCTTGTGGATGCACTTGAGGGTATTGTACCCATCGATTATAAATGGATCTTCAAGAAGAAGATTAGAGTGAATGAAAAGGTAGAGACCTATAATGCAAGGCTGATAGATAAAGGATATCGTCAAAGACAAGGAGTTGACTATGACGAAACCTTTTCACCTTTAGTCATGCTTAAGTCCATTAAAATTATTTTGGTCATTGCAGCACACTATGACTATGAGATCTGGCAGATGGATGTCAAAGTGGGATTCCTCAATGGCAACCTCGAGGAGGAGGTGTATATGATATAGCCAGAGAGATTCATATCCAAAAAGAGTCTAGATAAAGTGTGCAGGTTGCTTAGATCCATTTATGGATTGAAGCAAGCTTCCTAAAGTTGGAATATAAGATTTGATGAGGTGATCAGATATTATGACTTTGTTAAGAACGAAGATAAGCCTTGTGTGTACATGAAGGTAAGTGGGAGCGCTATCACCCTCTTGGTGCTATATGTGGATGACATCCTAATCATTGAATGATATAAGAAAACTCTCCACAATAAAGACTTGGTTATCCAGAAACTTCTCCATGAAAGACTTAGGGGAAGCATCATATATTTTGGGGATCCGGATCTATAGAGATAGATCCAAAAGGATGTTTAGCCTGTCACAGTCTAGGTACATAGACTCCATTGTCAAAAGGTTTAGTATGAAGAATTCTAAGAGAGGTCTTATACCGATGAGACATGGAATATCACTTTCTAGAAGTATGTCCCCAAAGACTCCTGAAGAAAGGGCAGACATGGATAAGATACCTTATGCCTCAGTGATAGGGTCTATCATATATGTGATGCTATGTACCAGGCCTGATGTAGCACATGCTCTAAGTGTCACAAGCAGGTATCAGGCAGATCCAGGTTTAGAATACTAGAAGGCAGTAAAGTGTATCATTAAGTACTTGAGAAGCACTAAGGATCTTTTATTGATATATGGAAAAGGTAGCCTCCAGGTTGAGGGCTACATAGACTCAAGTTTTTAGTCTGACATTGATGATAGCAAGTCGAATTTAGGGTTTATTTTCACTCTGAATGGAGGAGTAGTAAGCTGGAAGAGTTCCATGCAGGATACTACTGCTGACTCGACCATAGAGGCAGAATACATCGCTGCAGCAAAAGCAGCAAAGGAAGGGGTTTAAATGAAGAAGTTCATCAAGGATTTAGGAGTCATACCAAACAGCGTAGAGCTGACTCCCATATATTGTGACAGCGATAGGGTGATAACTCTAACAAAGTAACTCAGGTCTCAACAGAATTATTCTGAGGAGGTTCTATCTGAGATCATGACCCAAAAAAATATAGCAATAGAAAGAGTTCCATCTGAAGATAACATTGCAGATCCACTAACGAAGTTGCTGGCTCAGATTGTATTTAAGCGTCATAGGGGTCTGATGGGGATTAGACACATAGGTGATTGACTTTTCGTCAAGTGAGAGATTGCTAGTTACAAGTGCCCTACAAGCCAATCATGTGAGTGATGGCATGTGTGACATACTACGTAATCTTTTTACTTATAATTAATATTGGCATATTCTCACATTATATTATTTGTTGTATATATATTGTAATATCCTTGGTTCTATGCAATGAGAATCGAATCGTGATGAGATCACGATAATGAGATCGATTCACCTTTAAACACAGATTCTAAATAATCTTGGTCATAGGTTACTCGAGAGGGACATTGAGATAACCGGACAGATCGGTGTACTATATACCTGTCTATATGATAGAGGTGGCTGGTCTTATAGCCACTTGTGTGGAGACATTAAGGATATAGTATAGGTGCTCATTGGAGAATGAGTTCTCTAATTGATTCACTTATGGAATACTGTATGGTTAATGATACCTAATTTCAGACAGTGATTCCATAGTCCTAGTTATGTATCCGGTCCTTAGACTTAAGACATAAATGATACCTTGTATGAGTACTCCTTTCTTTAATACCAGACTTACAGGTTTAAAAAGTTCCAAATCTGGTATAATTGGTTATCAGGATTGGTAGCTAACATTACGAAGGCAATTGAGTGTCAATAGAGGATCATCCACTCTCGGTATCACGAGAGGAATATCTCATATGTGCTTGCTCAGATAAATCCTTGTTAGGATCATTCGGATTAAGAGAAAAAGAGTTCTCCGGGAGAATCCGATTAGAGCGAGACTATGAAGGATTCTGTACATGGCCTGATAGTACCATGTCCAATATACGGTCTCTGGGATATTAGATACACGATAACTGTGGACAAACAAGTCTGATGGATTTGATCCCCCCTGTACCATCTGGGGACTATGACATAATAGCCTAGTACATCCATAGTCGGTGAGTCAAGTGAATTATTATGGGGATAATAATTCACTATATCAAAAGAATTTCTGATGCGAGTGACTCACGGCTAACTCGGTATCGGGCCTAAAGGATCACACATATATGATGGATGCTTCAACGAATAGAGGATTGGATGGAGATCCAATTAGCCCTTATTCTCATTAGATGAGATCCTATACTGATGGACTCCTTACTTAAGGCCCAATTAAAGGCCTAAGGAGATTATGGGATAGAGATCCAATAATGCAAGACTAGTGGGTTATTGGATGAAGATCCAATACCTACTAAGACAAGAGCCCTAGGGTTTTTGGTGGCTCTCTATAAATAGGAGAGGAGACTCATGGTTGATAGGCTGCAGCTTTGGCCTCCCCCTCCTATTCTCCTCCCTCCCTCTACGTAAGAGTTGCGAGATCAGATTGGAGGAGTTTTGCTGTAGAGATCTATCGTGTGTATACCGCTAGAGAGGAGGACACTTGACCTCCTTCATCTTCTCAATCCGGATATGGAATACATGAATATACAATCTCCCTAAGTAAAATCAATCTCTCACACATTGCGATTTTATTGGTTTTTGTATTTTTCTTGTGACTCCAATCTTTTGCACGATGATTTGATTTGTGTTGGAAATCGGTATTTTGTTTTGATTTTCGCTGCGCATGTGATGCACCCGCTGAGGTTTCCTAATAGGTATTGGGTCGAAACCATACCAACTTAATTAGGAGCTCATTAGGCTTAAACCATGACTAAATTAGGCCTATTGAAAGGCTCATTTTATACCTGAAGCAAGCCTGGGTGGTGGCACCATCAGGCCCAAGCGATGATACCGCCAAAGAGTCAAAAAGCACTATTTTGTGCTTTTCCAAGAGTTCTGGTGGTAGTATAGCCTGTGGCAGGTGATGGTACCACCTAGGTTAATGGTGGTACTACCAGAGCCCAGAATCCTAGGCTCTGTCAATGATAGTTTCGTCCAGCACCGATGGTGGTCCTACTAGTATCCCAAAAACTCAGGGATTTAAATTTTGGACTCCATTTCTTAAGCCTTTAGTGGGTCTATAAATATCCCACTCATGCTTGCTTGATGCAAGGGTGAACAAGAAAGAATTCTTGAGATTAAAAGTATTGTAAACTCTCTTTATGCATTAGTTAAGTCTCTTCCTCCTTCCTGAGCTTAGAAGTGTTTCTAAGTTGTAGGAGGGTTGAAGTCTCTTGTAAAAGAGAGGTGTAAAGATTCTCTCCTAAGCTTGTTAAAAGAAGAAGAGGTGTGAAGGTTTTCTCCTGAGCCTATTAAAAGGAGAAGGATTATAATAATAACAGTTGATCTTCGTCAATCGGAAAGAAGATCAGAAGTGAAAACTAGTGGCCTCGAGGAAGAGGAATCAAGAGTGGATGTAAGTCAGTCAGGTGGACCAGACCACTATAAATCAATTTGTATCCTTCTCTTGTTTTGCTTTATTATTGCTTATTGATTTACTTTACTCATTATCCTTGCACTTTTGATTAAATATATTTTCGATCCAAATTTATCGATTGAATTTTTTAATCAGATCTTTTTGTGATAGCACTAATTCACTTCCCCCCTACACCTCCCCCAGCACTTCTTTTAGTGCTATTATGATCTTAACACCATATACTAGGCATGGTGTTGTCAAGCCCATATAGAGTCCATCCGAGTCTCACTCTTATCAAATTCTCTCAATCTGATTAATCTCGGTCAAGGATTTTCCTGAGTAAGAGCATACAAGATATTCCTCTCATGATACTAAGAGTGGATGATCCTCTATTGATACCCGATTGATTTCGTAAAGTTGGTTGACATTCCTAATAACCATGTGTACTAGATCTAGAACATCCATATCTATAAGTCTGGTATCAAAAAATGGAGTACTGAAATAAGTCATTATTGGTGTTTCAAACTTAGGACCAGATACACAACTAGAACTACAAAATCACTGTTTGATAATGTATCCTTAACTATCTAATATTCTATAAGTAAATTATAAATTGGACTTATTCTCCAATGAACATAGGCACTTTATCTTTAGTGTCCCTACACAAGCAGCTATAAGATTAGCTACCGCCATTATATGGACGTGTATATAACACTGGTCTATCTGGTCACTTCAATGTTCTTCTCGAGTAACCTATGACCAGAAATATTTAGGATCTATGTTTAAAGGCGAATTGGTCTTAATGTCATGATCTAATTTACATTGCATATATCCAATATATTCATCATCCAATATAAATTAAGCAAAAAATAATAATAACTAAAAGAGATTGTGTCATCACTCACGTAATTGGCTTGCAGGGCACCTGTTTAGTAATACAAGATCTTGTGAGGTGAGACCACGAAGACTTTGGACTTTAGAGTCTTAGGTGAAGAATGAGTCATGTTCCTTAGTAGGTGAGGGATTTGTTGATGATCTCTCTCCTCCCATAATTGAGATAAGTGTCCCCTCAAGGGCAAACCTTAAGAGGCTCCAATGATGAAAAACCCAAAACCCACCATGGTGGAGGGGAGCCTCGAGATCTGCTATGACAGGAAATCTTAAAATCTATTATAAGATAGTGGGGCTTTTAAATTTGCTATAATAGGAAAGTTTAAAATTTGCTATGAGGGAGCCTCGAGATCTACTATGAGGGAGCCTTCGAGATCCGTTACGATAGAATAGCCCAAAATCTATCACGATGGAGTACGACTTCAAGATATGCTACAACAAGAATACCTGAAATCTGCCATGGTGGAGTGAGCTTCAAGATTCATGATTGCAATAAAGCTTGAAATCTTACCATGGTGGAGTAAGGCTTCAAGATTCATAACGATAAAAACCTTGGGCTAAATGTGCCTAAGGCTTGTGAGTTGGAAAAACTTGACCCATGCTACCAATATCTATCACGACAGAGACTTTGGGCCAAACGTGCCCGAGGCATGTTAGTGGGAAAAACTTGACCCATTCCACCAATATTCATCATGGTGGAGACTTTGGACCAAATGTGCCCAAGGTGTATGAGTTGAGAAAACTTGACCCATATCACCAATATCTGTTGTAATAGAGATTGGGTTGGATATGCCCGAGGTGTGTGAGTTGGAAAAATGATATTACCAATACATTGGAGACTTTGGGCGAATGTGCTTGAGGTGTGTGAGACCTACACCATTAGATTTGCTATGACAAAGATCTTGAGCCAATTGTGCCTGAGGCATGTGAGTTGGAAAAACTCGACCCACACCGCTAGATATGCCATGGCGAAAACCTCAGGCTAAGCATGTCCAAAGTGTGTAAGTCGAGAAAATTTCTCCTGACCCATGTCATTCATATCCACTACGATAGAGACCTTGGGCTAAGCATGTCTAAAGCATGAGAATCAAAAAGGTTTGACTCATGCCAAGGAAAGGAGGATGAGTTGGGTGGGGAGACAAATGATAGAGAATATTTTGACAATTAATCATCACCTACCAACTAATCACCTGGAGGGCGTTGACATAAAAGAAAGGGACCGAATCATCCTCCCCCTATCGCTGATGTGGGGGGTGGTTATAGCATATATTATCTTCAAGAGGTCGTTCAGGCTTATCTCATCTTTATCACCCTCATGGGCAAGATATTTAATAGGGACATTACAAGATGCCCCCTCAGCTAACCAAATAAAAAAAATCAATTTTCGATGTCGATCTGGGGGACACTCTTTTTGAGGACATCCTATATCATAAAAGAAATCTTGAATTAACTTGAGTATTGAAGGGATTTGATTGGAGAACTTCTGATGACATTGGTCTTTGTGCAGGAAGTACTTAGGAAGTCGAACCCTCACCTCATAACTATCTCAAGTTTATCTTGTAGCTACAACAAGTTGACCTCGGAGCTATCTCAAATATTTCAAGGCCACTTAGAAGGGACCTCGAATATTTTTATGCCTTTATGTCTAGACCAAGCGAGGCTGGTTCAACAACGACGATATTTTCTCTCAATATATAGAAAGAGTAAAAAAATAAAAATTATTATCAATTTTAAACACATATATCACTATTAGGTTAGTATGATCCAATTATATTTATTATAATAAAATTTTTAACTTGTGGAATGATTCTATTTTGTGTTGAATCCCTTCTCTAAACTAGCAAGCATCACAAAATAAAGAAAGAAATTAATAATACTGATAAGATTAAAAAAATCACTTTTGTCAGTGGAAAATATTATATAAGAGATGCCAATTATTGACCAAAAAAATATTAGAAAATATACAAATAGAGGATTTTTAGCTTTAATAGTCGTGTTCATGAACTTGTAACTGCGGATGATCAAGCGGTCTTTTGATCACATATATCACTATTAGGTTAGTATGATCCAATTATATTTATTATAATAAAAATTTTAACTTGTGGAATGATTCTATTTTGTGTTGAATCCCTTCTCTAAACTAGCAAGCACCACAAAATAAAGAAAGAAATTAATAATACTGATAAGATTAAAAAAATCACTTTTGTCAGCGGAAAAGATTATATAAGAGATGCCAATTATTGATCAAAAAAATATATTAAAAATGTACAAATAGAGGATTTTTAGCTTTAATAGTCGTGTTCATGAACTTGTAACTGCGGATGATCAAGCGGTCTTTTGATCACATGAACTTTTTAATTTTTAATGAATTATGTGATATAGAGGCAAAATTAATCTGTGATCTACAACATAACGGATTTATACCGAAACTGTTGTAATTTCCGTTTTTTGCCCGTTCCGATCCCAATCAAAATAAAGATGGTTAAAGTACTCCGCTACCCTCGGCTGTCTTCCTCGGCCCGATTCCTTCGTTGCCTTCTCTCCAGACCGTAATCGATTGATATCTCTTCTTACACAACAAGGCTACGTTTCGCCCATTCTGTGGAGATCTGGTGATCTGCGAAGGTATCCGTCACTTCTTGTCGATTCCCCCTCTTGCCAATTCATTTCTCGATTTGTTTATGTTTTATTTGGATCGGATTCACCTCAAGTTTCCGCCATGGCGGTCGGCGACGACGAATCCTCATACGGAGAGGAACAAAACCCTAACCCAGATGCACAGCCAACTTCCAATGCCTCTCTATCGGCGGCGGATGCGGCTGTTTCCGTAGAGGGCGATGGGGAGATCCAGTCCCTCGCTCGTAGGATACAGGAGGCGCTCTCCGTCGGGAAGCGGCACCGGTTCTGGGAGACCCAACCAGTGGGCCAATTCAAGGACGCCGGCAGCGGCGGCCTCCAGGAGGGGCCCATCGAGCCGCCGACCCCCCTGTCCGCCGTCAAGTCGGAGCCCTACAACCTCCCCGCCCTCTACGAGTGGACCATCTGCGACATGGACGATGAGCAGACCTGCGCCGAGGTATACAATCTTCTCACCAACAACTACGTCGAGGATGATGAGAACATGTTCCGCTTCAACTACTCCAAGGAGTTCCTCCAGTGGGCGCTTCGCCCACCGGGTTACTTCAAGGCCTGGCACATTGGCGTCCGGGTGAAGGCCACAAAGAAGCTGGTTGCCTTCATTACCGGCGTGCCTGGGAGGATCCGAGTGAGGGAGGACATCATCTGGATGGCCGAGGTCAACTTCCTGTGCGTCCACAAGAAGCTGAGGTCGAAGCGGCTCGCCCCCGTGATGATCAAGGAGGTCACCAGGCGGGTTCATTTGGAGAACATTTGGCAGGCGGCCTACACGGCCGGAGTCATCCTGCCGACTCCCGTCACGACCTGCCGTTACTGGCATCGTTCTTTGAATCCCAAGAAACTGATTGACGTCGGGTTCTCTCGGCTCGGAGCTCGGATGACTATGAGCCGCACGATCAGGCTCTACAAGCTTCCAGAAGCAACTGCGACCCCTGGGTTTAGGAAAATGGAGCTTCGTGATGTTCCGGCGGTCACCCGGTTGCTTAGAGAGTATTTGAGCCTGTTCATCGTTGCACCTGATTATGCTGAGACTGATGTGGAGCATTGTCTTCTTCCTCTGGAGAATGTGGTGGACAGTTATGTGGTCGAGAGCCCTGATACTCATGAAGTGACAGACTTCTGTAGCTTCTACACTCTTCCTTCTTCAATTCTGAATAACCACAATTATTCAGTGTTGAAGGCTGCTTATTCTTACTATAATGTGGCTGCAAAGACCCCTCTGCTCCAGCTGATGAACGATGCACTTATTGTGGCGAAGCAGAAGGACTATGATGTCTTCAATGCGCTTGATGTCATGCACAATGATACTTTCCTGAAGGAGCTGAAGTTTGGGCCTGGTGATGGGCAACTCCATTACTATCTTTACAACTATCGTCTCAGGAATGCTTTAAAACCGTCAGAGCTAGGGCTTGTTGTTTTGTAGGTTGTCGTGGCCATCTTGGAGAACTGGCAGGTAATTGACCTTTCATATTTGTCCATCCTTTTCTAGTTGCAATTTGCTGCTTTATCTAGTCAGTTTACTGATTTTAAATCTGAATCGGGATGTCTGTGTTGAAACAGTCATGAATTTGGCATTTGTTTCATGTATCTTTTGCATTTACTGTTGGAGATGTGGTTGGAACTCTGAAATATTTTTGCCTCTGTTTTCTGACAATGACTTGTTCTTCCTCCCGGTTCCATGTCCAAGGCAATTCTGAAACTTTTGGCTAGTTGCCAGATGACCTTTTACTAGGGAAAGTCTTTAACACTTTTTGGTTGATGCTGTGCTGAAAACTAAAGTGTAATGTTATGTGCATACATGTGTGCATGGGCAATAATATCTTCCTTTTGCTACCTTCAAATTGTATGTACTCGTTCTTGCAGAAGTTTGTGGGAACTTCCAGCTGTATGTATAATATATCTGGAAAAACTTAGAATTAGGGACTTTTAAGTAGCCTTAAAATTGATATTGGAAGATGTTTTAATCATTTAAACACCTTGGTGGAACAAAAAATGGACAAGGCTCTCATGTAAAATGAAAAGTTTAATCGTAGATATTGGATAGATATAGTTCTAAGGAATATTAGAAAAGCATGACTAGTAGCCAAAATGTGAAAAATTGAATATTGGCAAATAATACTTCATCTAAGCCCAAAGAAGTTATGGTGACAATTGATAAATAACTCATAAGATCTCCTATTTGGTGTCTTGTTTAGATTTTGCTCTTTATGGTTCATCGATGTGGAGTTTTGTATGAAATGTTTCACAAGGTGCATCCACTGACTGGCATTTTCTTGTATTTTCATGTTTAGGTAAAAATAACAATCTCAATGTGGAGATAGCATTTCTGCTTGTAACTGACATTGACATTGTTTTGTCTTGAATCCCACCCACTGTTTTTATGGGTAGTAATGACTGGTTGACTTCCTATCCAAAAACCATTTTGCTCTCCTCTTTGTTTTCCTTTATGAACTTTTTATTTCTATTTATGTTATGGCTGTTAAAATTAATATGATTTTCCATGCGGAACAACTACTAATATATGTGACAGATTTCATCTGCTTTAAATCATCTTATTCAATAAACGACAAAAATCTGAAAAGTGTGTATTGTTGAGTAGATCTTTATTCCATGAATGCAGTCAATGCACCATCACATGGGAAACCCGATTTCCAGCACAATGTGTAAAATGCATTTTGAAGATATTTCATTTTTTGGGAATACATATTCTGTAATATATTACTTCAGAAAAAACTGAAACCTCTAGAAATTTGACAAATCATTCTTATTAACTTTGTGGATTAATATGAAGAATAGCTTTATCATTATTATAAGTCTGTCTCTCTAACATGGTGTTCCAGTTCCAACACCAAGCTTTGTTAACAAACTTTCTGGTGTTACATTTTACCTGTCCTGCTTTGGATCTGTGTTTGATCATGTAATGCCTTGTTTCTGACTCCATGATTCGAGTTTCATACTCAATACTAATTTGTATGGATCTGATGTGATTCTATGCTCCGCTAACAGATATTATTATGGCTATGTTATATTTCATTCCTGTATTTATGTGCATGATTTCTAAGCGTTGTGTTTACTTCTTGTATACCATTGTGGTTGTCTGTAACATTTATAAGCTTGTATGTACTAAGTTCCGGAGGCATTTGTATCTATCATATTTGCTTTGCAGTCATGTTAATGTTCCTCAATTTTCCATGCCAATATGTTGTAGAATTTCGAATTTGGATAGCGTATCAGGAAGCTCAGATGCTATTTCCTTGTGGTCTGAGATAGCTAATTTTGATGATAAATAAATGCTGATGTTTGTGCAATCATCGTATATAACAAGTTCGGAGAAACGAAATTTTTTTTTTAGAAATTGTTGGAATATAGACTCCACCTATTTACCAACATAAAAGTCCACATCTAATACGTAAATGCTTATCGAGTCCGTACATGGGAGATCACTTTATGTGCACCTTCAAAAACCATTAAAGATCTTAAACCCATTGATGGATATGAAGAAAATATCCAAGGCTCAATGTACAACTAAAAAGTCCGAGTTCTGTAATTGTACCATATAGATATCCTGTTGCCTTGTTTCATGTGATGTGGTTTATTTTTTATATCGAAAGTAAATAAAAATTAAGATTGATTTATAAGATTCAAGTTATAATCATATTTGAATCAGTTGTTTAAACTTAAGTTAATGGTCAATTATTTTATCAGGATGGATCATAATAATTTGTATAGGACCCGACTTAATATTAGTTATGATTAGAGATCCAGATAGGAAAGGATCATTTTTGGATAGGATTGAAAGGTCTATCACCATGTAAAGTCAATATTGAGCCAAGTCTGTCTTCATACGATCTAATAATAGTCGAGAGTGAAAAATGATTATTCGTTTATAAGATGGGTATGTCATCACATACAGTCAACATCAGACTAAGTATCACTTCACATGTTTACATGATTTAACAGTTTCTCTTGCACGATTTACTCAGGTTCAACTGTTTCCCTTGGGCGATTTACTTTAAAAAGGACTTTGATTCTACTTAACAGACACCACTTGGATCGAGGTTGCCCCCTAAATTTAAATAGGATCCTCCGTGTTAGAAACTCGATGAAGCACTGCTAGCTGTCCCTTGTTGCCCATAGCCGAAATTCCTTAGCTACATCTATCCTAACCGCTTGCCCACCAATCCTACATCTATCCTAACAATCACTTGTTTTTTTGTCTCCCAATAATATTATTATATGATTTTATCCTATTATTATATGATTCGCTTTAGAATTTATTGTGTCATTGGATGTCCATATTTTCGTTAATAAATGTTTACATGGATCATATCATTTGCATTCACAAAAGATTCATGTAATACATATCAAAGCTAACAATACCTATAATAGGGTATAATCATTAAAAAAAGTGACGGTTTGTTAGTTAGACTTAGAAATGACATATAGCAATGATGTAATGAATATCAAAGCTAACAATATCTATAATAGGATATAATTTTGGAAGTGACACAACTAGACCCAGAAATGACATACCAACTACGTCGTGTGTAATCACATAAAGTGACACTCAAGAATGAGGAGACCGTCCTACGTAGTATGGGATCAGAACAGTCGACCTAGAATAGACGAATCAATTGCCTAGAATGTTGATGAATGATAATAACGTGTATACGAGTGACTTCCGATGAGAGGTATAAAAATCATGCCCTAAACAAAATAAGCAGGGAAGCTAAGTAGGCAATAGTCTCTCTACTCTCTATTCTCTCATTTACGCAGCTCACATTACTGTCTTCCTCTCTATTTGCTTTTCATTGACTTAAGCATAAGAAGGATTGAGTCGGGAAGCTCCTAGTGCACACTTGTTGTGTAGGATCATCGACGGCTTAGAGACAACCTCGTTGCCAGGAGGCAACCTCGCCACTAGGAGATAACACCGTTGCCTGAAGACGACCTGGCAACCAAGAGAGGACCTTGCAGCCGAGCACATCCCAGTTTTTCTACTCGACCTCACTGCTCCAAGTACAAATCGGCCTCGATGAATTGCCACCCTTGCGGGCCTCCTATGCTAGTTCACCATGTCAGCATCCCACACCAGCAAGGAAGAGACACTATGATAAGCCTGCATATTCGGTAGTAAACTGACCAAACCAACTAACTAGTCGATATTCATGACACTATCACTTTGCTACCGCTACGTAGCTTGGCAGAAAAGCACTTTTCCAAAGCCAAATATAAGCCATCACATACTCATGAATGTATTGATGTCTAAAACTTGCAATTTGAGGAGCCATTTGTTCCGTATAATATGTGATATCTTGAGCTAGCAATCCGAAATATATGACAAGTGATATGGAGTATGTTGACATCAGCATTGACATGCTGACTTATTCGATAACTCGTTGCTACTTAGGTGATGACGTTGGTAGATGAACCCACACGTCACCCTTTCTCAAGCAGCGATTGGCAAGGTAGCGATCTTCTGACCCCAACCGACCATAGTTTTGGGAAAGGCAATAAAGGTCGTCTGCCAAGAGATTAACCTCGGCGACGAAGCCTATGTGTCCCCTTTCGATCGCCTAGCGTATGTGACCATCATCCGCTTATCTCAGGCAGGCACCAACATTGACAAACAGTGCTCTAGTAGTCATCCTTTATTGACAATGTGCCATAAGGAATTGTACCAACCGATCGTCTACATAAATGAGCCCCTAAAGAATACACGAGCTTGTCCCCATTAGTCATCAGCCTCCCTTTATTGACTACTCAGGTATAAAAGTTGGTCCCTAAGACTTGAACAAGGGATCAACAGACAAAAACTCTATTTTTTCCACTCCATTCAAGGTTAGCTTTACAATCGGAAGGATCAGATCAGAAACTCTGTTGGGAATGATCATGGACATCACATGTGCAATGAAAATAAAAATAAAATTATTTTCCGAATAAAATAGCATTGGATCATCGGAAGATAACCGGGAGAATAAAACTCAAAACCACATAGAGATGAGGTGAGACATTCTAGTATATCCCCACACACGTAGATCATGGTCCAACAAATGAAGGAACTCTTGCAAACTCCTCTCTAGTGGAAGTCCACATGGTGGACATCGATAGCGACTCTCCTTCTCATGGCAGACTCTCTCTCTGACGATGCTCTACCAAACAGCAAGGTGGTAACAATAGTGAGCAAGGAAGGGGGCGCCCTCTTGCTCTCCTCTCACATAAGGGAGACTACGGGAGAGAGATGGACAGGAGGAGATGGGAGGCCAACGGCTCTAAAGAGTCGAGACTATGAATTAGAATTAGTGCTATGGCAAAAATAATCCAATTTGAAAAATGTTAGGATCATAATGGCACTAAGAGAGGGTGGTGGGGGGTGAATTAGTGCTATGGCAAAAAGAATTCAATTTATCAAATTCAATTGAAGAAATCCATATCGAAATTGTATTTAACTAAAAGTGTAAGTAAGGGTAGTGAATAAGTAAATCAATATGCAATGACAAAGCAAAGGCAAGAGAAAGAAAAACAGATTTATAGTGGTTTGCTCTTCCTGACCTATGTCCACTCCTGATTCCTCTTCCCTCGAGGCCATTGGCTTTCACTACCAATCTACTTTATAACGAGTGAAGATCAACTACCTATGTTATAACCCTTCTCCTTTTTTACAGGCTCAGGAGAGAACCTTTAGACTAACAGGTTCAGGGGAGAACCTTTATACCTCTCTTTTATAAGAGACCTTAACCCTCATATAACTTAGAAGCACTTCTAAACTCAAGAATGTGGAATAGACTCAACCAATGTTCAAAGAGAGTTTACAACACTTTTAACCTTAAGAATTCTCTTTTGTTCACCCTTGTATCAAGCAAGCATGAGTAGAGAATTATAGACCCCCAAAGGCTTTAGAAATGGAGCCAAAATTTTAAATTCCTAAGTTTTTTGGGATAATGGTGGTACCACAATCGGTGTCGCGTGGTGCTATTGTCGAATAGAGCTTAAGAATTTGGGCTTTGGTGGTACAACCGTCGACCTAGGTAGTGTTGAGAAACTTACAGCGGATGCATCACATGCGCAGTGAAAATCAAAACAAAAATAAGTTTCCCATACAGATCAAATCATCATGCAAAAGATTGGGGTCACGAGAAAAATGCAAAAACTGAAAAATCACGATGTGTGAGAGATTGATTTTACCTAGGGAGATCATATATCCCTGTATTCCAGATCCGGATGGAGAAGATAAAGGTCAAGCGTCCTCTTCTCAAGTGGTATCCACACGATGGATCTCTGTAGTGAAACTCCTCCAATCTGATCTTGCAACTCTTGCTTAGAGGGAGGGAGGAGAATAGGAGGTGGTGGCTAAAGTTGTAGCCTATCAACCAAGAGTCTCCCCTCCTATTTATAGAGAGCCACCAAAAACCCTAGGGCTCCTGCCTTAGTGGGTATTAGATCCCTATCCAATAACCCACTAATCTTGCATTATTGGATCTCTATCCAATAATCTCCTTATGCATCTAATTGGGCCTTAATCAAGGAGCCCATCAGCATAGGGTCTCATTTAATGAGAATAAGGGCTAATTGGATCTCCATCTAATCTTCTATTCGCTGAAGCATCCACCACATGTGTGTGACCCTCTAGGCCCGATACCAAGCTAGCCGTGAGTCTCTCCCATCAGAACTCCTTCTGATACAGTGAATTATTATCTCCATAATAATTCACTCAACTTATCGATTATGGATGTACTAGGCTACTACGCCATACTCCCCAAACAGTACAGGGGGATCGAATCCATCGGACCTGTCTGTCATCAGTTACTGTGTATCTATAATCTCTCATCAAAATAATATCCCAGAGACCGTATATTGGATATGGTACTGTCAGGTCACATATGGAATTAGTTTGTCTTGCTCTAATTGGATTCTATCGGAGAACTCATTCTCTCTCAATCTAAATAACCATGGCCAGAGATTTGTCTAAGCAAGCACATATGGGATATTCCTCTCGTGATACCGAAAGTGGATGATCCTCTATTGATACTCAATTGCCTTCGTAAGGTTGGCTACCAATCCCGATAACCCGTTGTACTAGATCCAAAGCTTTCTAAACCTGTAAGTCTAGCATCAAAGAAAGGAGTACTCATACAATGCATCCTTGGTGTCTCAAGTCCAAGAATCAGATACACAATTGGGACTATGGAATCGCTGTCTGACATTAGGTATCATTAACTATACAACATTCCATAAGCGGATCAATCAGTGAACTCATTCTCCAATGAGCACCTGTACTATATCCTGAGTATCTCCACACAAGTGGCTATGAGACCAGCCGCTTCCATCATATGGATGGGTATATAGTATACCAGTCTGTCCGGTTATCTTGATGTCCCTCTCGAGTAACCTATGATCAGAATTATTTAGGATCTGATTTTAAAGATGAATCGATCTCATTATCGTGATCTCATCATGATCCGATTCTCATTGCATAGAACCAAGGACATCACAATATATATGATATATATAATATAATATGAGAATATGCCAATATTAATCATAAGCAAAAAGATTACGTAGTATGTCACACGTGCCATCACTCACGTGATTGGCTTGTAGGGCACCTGTAACTAGCAATCTCGCACTTGACCTAAAGCCAATCACCTATGTGTCTGATCCCTATCAGAACCCTGTGACGCTCAAATACAATCTAAGATAGCGGCTTCGTAAGTGGATTTGTAATGTTATCTTCGGATGGAACTCTTTCTAATGCTATATCTTTATGGGCTATGATCTCTCTTATCAGATGGAACCTCCTCAGAATATACTTAGACTTCTGATGAGACCTGGGTTTCTTCGCTTGAGCTATCACCCCATTGTTATTGCAGTATATGAGAATTGGTTCTACACTACTTGGTACGACTCTCAAATCTTTGATAAACTTCTTCATCCATACCCCTTCCTTTGCTACTTCTGCTGCAGTAATGTATTCCACCTCTATGGTCGAGTCGACAATAGTATCTTGCTTGGAACTCTTTTAGCTTACTGCTCCTCCATTCATAGTGAAAACATACTCTGAATTTAACTTGCTATCATCAATGCCAGACTGAAAACTTAAGTCTGTGTAGCCCTCAACCTAGAGGCTACCTCCTCCATATACTAGTAAAATATCCTTAGTCCTTCTCAAGTACTTAAGGATATACTTTATTATCTTCCAGTGTTCTAAACCTGGATATGCTTGATACCTGCTTGTGACACTCAGAGCATGTGCTATATCAAGCATAGTACATAATATCGGATACATGATATATCCTATCGCTGAGGCATAAGGTATCTTATCCATATTTGTCCTTTCTTCAGGAGTCTTTGGGACATACTCTTAGAAAGTGATATTCTATGTCTCATTGGTATGAGACCTCTTTTGGAATTTTTCATGCCAAACCTTTTGACAATGAAGTTTATGTACCTCGACTGGGACAAGCCAAGCTTCCCCTAAGTCCTTCATGGAGAAGTTTCTAGATAGCCAAACCTTTACTGTGGAGAGCATTCCTACATTATTCCCAATGATTAAGATGTCATCCACATATAGCACCAAGAAGGTGATAACGCTTCCACTTACCTTCCTGTACATATAAGGCTCATCTTCGTTCTTAATGAAGTCATAAGATCTAATCACCTCATCAAATCTTATGTTTCAACTTCGGAAAGCTTGCTTCAATCTATAAATGGATCTAAGTAACATGCACACTTTATCTGGACTCTCTTTGGATACGAATCCCTCTGATTATATCATATACACCTCTTCCTCGAGGTTGCCATTGAGGAATGCTGTTTTGACATCCATCTGCCAGATCTCATTGTCATAGTGTGCTGTAATGGCCAAAATAATTCTAATGGACTTAAGTATGACTACAGGTGAAAAGGTTTCGTCATAATCAACTCATTGTCTTTGACGATGTCCTTTAGCTACCAGCCTTGCTTTATAGGTCTCTACCTTTCCATCCACTTCGATCTTCTTCTTGAAGATCCATTTGCGGTCGATGGATACAACACCCTCAGGTGCATCTACAAGGTTCAAAATCTTGTTAGAGTACATGGAATCCATCTCATAATTCATAGCTTATTGCTACTTCCCGGAGTCTATACTCATAATAGCCTCATTGTAGGTTTGAGGATCAACATCCCGAGAGTCATCTCCACTGATATGTCCCACATATCTTTCAGGAGGGTGAGATACTCTACTAGACCTACGTAAATTTGGAATTTGTGTGTTAGGTACCTGAACAGACTCGGGCTCTGGAATGGTGCTTGAGCTAGGTTCTCCAACCTCGCTCAATTCTATCTCACTCCCACTGTTCCCACCAAGAATATGTTCCTTCTCAAGGAACATAAGGAACATAGCTCTCTTGGTAACAAAGACCTTTCGGTCCTCAGGATGAGAGAAATAATACCCATAAGTTTCCTTGGGGTATCCCACAAATATGTATCATTCTGTCCTTAATTCTAACTTATCAGAGTTGTGTCTTCTAACGTGGGTAGGACAACCCCAAATCTTAACAATTTAAAGATTGGGCTTCTTTCCTTTCTATATCTCATATGGTATAGACACTACCAACTTTGATGGAACTCTGTTCAGAAGGTAAGCTAAAGTCTCTAGGGCGTACCCCCAGAATGAGACGGGTAGGTCAGTGAAACTCATCATGGATCGCACCATGTCTAACAGCGTGCGATTCCTCCATTCTGATATACCATTGAGCTGAGGTGTATAAGGAGGTATCCATTGGGATAGAATCCCATTGTCCCTAAGGAAATGGGTGAACTCCGTACTCAAGTACTCTCCTCCTCGATCTGATCGAAGAGTCTTAATACTCTTTCCAATTTGATTCTCTACCTCATTCTTATATTCCCTGAATTTCTCGAAGGCCTCAAATTTATACTTCATGAAGTACACGTGTCCATACCTAGAGAAATCATCATTGAATGTAATAAAGTATGAGTAACCACCGATAGCTTGAGTCGACATGGGACCACATACATCATTATATTTGAGTTCCAATAACTTGGTGACTCTCTCTTCAGTTTCACTAAAAGGAGAGTTGGTCATCTTCCCACGAAAGCAAGGTTCGCAAGTTGCATATGTCTCATAGTCAAATGGATCTAAGTATTCATCTTTCAACAACTTTTGAATCCTTCCCTCAGGTATATAACCTAGCCTACAAAGTCATATGTATATATTATTCACCTCATATATTTTCCTCTTAGATATATTTATATTCATGATATATGGAGAAGTGTCTAACACATATAAGCCATTTATTAAGGTCCCTCTAGTGATGATCTTATCAGCCATAATTATTGAACAAATATTGTTCTTAAAAACTAATTTATATCCGCTAATTATCATACAAGAGATAGAAATAATATTGTTGATAATAGAGAGAACAAAATAACATGCATCTAATGCAATAATAGCTCCACCAAGCAAATGTAGGGTGACCTCTCCAATAGCAACTGCAGCAACTCTTGCTCCATTACCCGTCTTAAGGTTCATCTCGCCTCTAACCAATCTCCTAGGTCTTGCTAGAACCTGCAACGAACTGCAGATATGATAAATACTCCCAGTATCCAATACCCATGTGTTATCATTAAAATCTAACGAGTGGAGACTGATCATGAATATACATGAACTTCTCCAAGCTTTTGTTTCACATTATCTGCAAGGTAGTCCTTACAATTCCTCTTCTAGTGTCCATCTTGGTCATAGTGGAAGCATTGTCCTTTGTCTTTTGCCGGGTATTTCTTGGCAACCTTTGCCTTACCTGGTCTTTCTTTGTCATTGCCCTTCTTAAGGATCTTGTTGGCCTTCCTTTTCTTTTTGGTCTTACCAATATAGAGAACCGACTTCTCCTTCTTGATGGCACTTCTAGCTTCCCTCAACATATTGAGGAGCTCAGGGAGAGTCACCTTAAACTTACTAATGTTAAAATTCATGATGAAGTGAGATAAGAATTCTGGTAGGGATTGAAGTATAAGATTAACACACAAATTATCCTCTAAGACTATTCCTAGACCTATGAATTTCTCGATCCACTCTATCATCTTTAGGACATGGTTCTCAACCGATGTCCCTTTTGTCATCCTAGCTTTGAAGAGTTTCTTAGTTATCTCATATCTTTGAGTTCTTCCCTGTTTCTCAAACAGCTGGCGGAGATGAGGAAGGATATAGTTTGCATCCATGCTCTTATGTTGCTTTTATAACTCAGGAGTCATGGAGGCCAACATGTAACATTTTGCTAACGTGAAATCATCTATGTACTTCACATAATGAGCAATCTCATCCTCGCTTGCCCCTTCTTCCAGTGTGGGCATGATTGTATCAAGGGCGTACGTAATTTTCTTCGCCGTGAGAATAATTCTCAAATTATGGAGCCTTTGGACCAATGAGGCGGTTGGCAACAAGTATGCCATATAGGGGTTTTGTGAGCGACATGTTTCTGACAAAATAAGATATAGCAAAAATAAATAACGTGCAGATTTTGTAGAAAATACTAATTAAGATATGAACTTCTATCTTAATGTGCTCACACTATTTTCTTAGCAAATCATGCGACACCCTCGATACATGAGACGGAAGTCTCCGGCATACTCCTAGTGGGGATCGGGATTCAATTGGCGTCTTAGTGCAATCTCGAGGGACTCGACTAATTGCACTAAACCCAAATGGTATGCAACTCTTGCCAATCATAACTCCTTGTGATTCCCGTCAAGTTCGGCCTCCGAATCATCATGGTCTCGAGGGACTCGACCAACCATGATATTTAGTTAAGTCATCACCATCGTTACAAGATGAGTCTGATTTGATGATATGCCCTCGAGGGACTCGACCAAGCATACCATGTCCTCAGGTCACCAGTGACATCTCTATGTCGTAGGTAAGAACTCGATCACGTAGATAGGTGAGCCTCGAGGGACTTGACCAACTGAACCTATGTCGTGTTTCAATTTCTTCCTATAACGATGGAAGGCCACTTGGGTCAATCTTATTGCCTCACGCTTACCGACTTAATATTATCGTAGGAGGGGTTTTTGTTTTGTATCGGTCTCCTAATATATCGTGTCACATACATGCATATTTAATATATATCTATATCGCATGTATATATATATATATATATATATATATATATATATATATATATATAAGCACGAGCCAATGGGCCTAATCACTCACAATAGGATCTATGTGTGCATCGGTGCATCTCCATGCCCTGTGATCGTTGATCTCGTCATCATCGGTTTCGTCGGATCGTTGCATCACCATGCGTCATAATCTCCCGCCACGACATCGTGGGTCCCGCTGTCATCTCCACGCTCCTGACGCACCTCTCCATGTAATTACAAATAATTAGAGGCATGGAGGCCCGACAAAAGATGAGAAAAATAAAGGCACGCAGGCCCCAATAATAATAATAATCACAGTTACACACATCACAACACATGGCTCATGATCATCCATCCACATCATACATCACATGTACATCACATCATATGTAGGATTACTAGATATATATAATAATTAATTAAATAGTTTAATTAATTATTTTTTGGGAATAAGAGTATGCTCGAAATTTTTAAAATTATTAAGGGCATTTTTGAAATTTTGTATATGAGGACAGTCCTCAGAATTTTTGAAAATCAGAGGGGCAGGATCGTTCTTTTCTTGAAAGGATGCCCTAGCCCTCACCTTGCCCCCATCTACGCCGCCAGTTGCCTGCTGCAGTGGTGGTCTTGCCTGCTGGCGTGGGCGCACATGGCTGCGCCGGGTGGCACCTGGTGGGCGCGCCACCTCACGTGGGCGCCTGGTGGTCGCACCTACGCCGCCCTTGCGGCGGACCACGGCGGGGCGCCTTGCGGACTTCTGGGTAGCCACGACTGCGGCTGCCCGGGCGGCCCTTGCGTTCACACCATGGGCAGCAAACCCTTGCGTCCTGGTCATTGGCAGTAGCGGCTAGCCGCAACCGGTCGTGCTCGCGGGGCTACTGCCCCTGCGGGAGACCACCCCTTACAAGGGGCCTGGCCGCAACCGACCACCCCTTTGCAGGTGGTGGCTAAAGTTGTAGCCTATCAACCAAGAGTCTCCCCTCCTATTTATAGAGAGCCACTAAAAACCCTAGGGCTCTTGCCTTAGTGGGTATTGGATCTCCATCCAATAACTCACTAAACTTGTATTATTGGATCTCTATCCAATAATCTCCTTTGGCCTCTAATTGGGCCTTAATCAAGGAGCCCATCAGCATAGGGTCTCATCTAATGAGAATAGGGGCTAATTGGATCTCCATCGAATCCTCTATTCACTAAAGCATCCACCATATGTGTATAACCCTCTAGGCCTAATACCGAGCTGGCTGTGAGTCGCTCCCATCAGAACTCCTTCTGATATAGTGAATTATTATCTTCATAATAATTCACTCAACTCATCGACTATGGACGTACTAGGCCACTACGCCATAGTCCCCAAATGGTACAGGGGGATTGAATCCATCGGACATGTCTGTCCTTAGTTATCGTGTATCTATAATCCCTCATCCAAATAATATCCCAGAGACCGTATACTAGATATGGTACTATCAGATCACATACGGAATCAGTTTGTCTTGCTCTAATCGGATTCTACCGGTGAACTCATTCTCTCTCAATCCAAATGACCCTGGCCAGGGATTTGTCTAAGCAAGCAAATATGAGATATTTCTCTCATGATATCGAGAGTGGATGATCCTCTATTAACACTCAATTACCTTTATAAGATTGGCTATATATCCCGATAACCAATTGTACTAGATCCGGAGCTTTCCAAACTGTAAGTCTGGCGTCAAAGAAAGGAGTACTCATACAAGGCATCCTTGGTGTCTCAAGTCTAAGGACCAGATACACAATTGGGACTATGGAATCACTGTCTGACATTAGGTATCATTAACCATATAGCATTCCTGAAGCGGATCAATCAGTGAACTCATTCTCCAATGAGCACCTGTACTATATCCTTAGTGTCTCCACACAAGTGGCTATGAGACCAGCTGCCTCCATCATATAGACGGTTATATAGTACATCGGTCTGTCCGGTTATCTTGATATCCCTCTCGAGTAACCTATGATCGGGATTATTTATGATCTATGTTTAAAGATGAATCGATCTAATTATCGTGATCTCATCACGATCTGATTCCCATTGCACAGAATCAAGGACATGATAATATATATGCTACATAAAATATAATATTAGAATATACCAATATTAATCATAAGCAAAAAGATTATGTAGTGTATCACACGTGTCATCACTCGCGTGATTGATTTGCAGGGCACCTGTAACTAGCAGGTAGTACCACTACCCAGGTACTGTCTGCCGGCCTAGGTAGTACCACTACCCAAGCACTATCGGCTATAGGTGGTACTACCACTGGAAGTAAAAAAAAAGCATAAAACAATGCTTTCTAATTATTTGGCTGGTACCATCGCTTAGGTATGGTGCAGTTATAGGTGCCTGTAAGCCAATTATATGAGTGATGACACGTATGAGTTTATGTTGCCTACTATTATTATTGATATATTCTCACTTTATGTTGCCTGTTGCATATATTGTGATGTTCTTGGATTTATGTAATGAGAACCAAATCGTGATGAGTTCACGATAATGTGACCGATTTGCCTTTAAACATAGACCCTAAATAATCCAAATCATAGATTACTTAAAAGGGACATCGAGATAACCAGATAGATCGGTGTACTATATATCCGTTCATATGATGGAGGTGACTAGTCTCATAACTACTCATATGAGAATACTAAGGGTACAATATAGGTGATTATTAAAGAATAAGTTCACTGATTGATCTGCTTGTAGAATATTGGATGGTTAATGATACATGAAATTAGATAGTGATTCCATAGTCATAATTGTGTATCTAGTCCTTAGACTTGAGATAATAAGGATGCCTTATTTGAATACTCCTTTATTTGGCGTTGGACTTATAGGTTTGGAAGTTTCAGATTTGTTATAGTTAGTTATCAAGATTTGTAGCTAATTTTACGAAGACAATTAAGTGTTAATAGAGGATCGTGCACTCTTGGTATCATGAGAGGAATATCCATTGTATTCTTACTCAAGCAAATCCCTTTGGATTGATAAAGAAAGAGTTTTCCAGGAGAATCTGATTACTGCGAGACTCGGATATATTCCGTATAAGGCCTTATAAGTACTATGCCCAATATATAATCTCTAGGATATTAGATAGATGAGGGATATTAGATTTATGATAATTAAGGTTAGTTAGGTCCAGTGGATTAGATCCCCTTATATTGTCTGAGAGCTATGACGTAGTGGCATAGTACATCCATAGTCAATGAATTGAGTGAATTATAATGGAATAACAATTAACTAAGTTAGAAGAAGTTCTAATAGGTGCAACTCATAGCTAGCTCGATATTGAGCCTAAAGGGTCTATAATGGATGTTGCAGCGAGTAGAGGATTATATATGTGTTATCCAATAAAGCCATGTTTCATTGGATGAGACCCAACATTAATGGATTTCTTATATGAGGCCCAATTGAGGGCAAATTATGATTATTATATAGAGATCCAATAATCCAAGAAGTGAGGGTAATTGGATAGATATTCAATACCCATTAAGGCATGGTCCATTAGGGTTTAAAAGATTATCTATAAATAGGAGGTAGGGGCACCCAAAAAAGATGATAGGTTGTATCTTTGGCCGCCTCCTTATATGGCAAAAAGAATTCGATTTAAAAAATGTTAGGATTGTCATGACACTAAGAGGGGTGGAGTTAATTAGTGCTATGACAAAAAAAATCTGATTTATCAAATTCAATCAATGAAATCCATATCGAAAGTGTGTTTAACTAAAAGTGTAAGAGTAGCAAGTAAGTAAATTAATATGCAATGACAAAGCAAAGACAAGAGAATGTAAATAGATTTAGAGTGGTTTGGTCTTCCTGACCTATGTCCACTCCTGATTCCTCTTCTCTCAAAGCCACCAACTTTCACTACTGATCTAGTTTCTAACAGAAGAAGATTAATTACTTTTGTTACAACTATTCTCTTTTTTTATAAGCTGAGAAGAGAACCTTTACACCTCTTCTCCTTTTAACAAGCTCAAGGGAGAACTTTCATACCTCTTTTTTATAAGAGACCTTAACCCTTTTACAACTTAGAAGTACTTCTAAACTCAAGCACGAGGAATAGACTCAACCAATGCTCAAAGAGAGTTTATAACACTTTTAACCTTGAGAATTCTCTCTTGTTCACCCTTGCATCAAGCAAGCATGAATGCGGTTTTGATAAACCCATAAAGGCTTCAAAAATGGAGTTAAAATTTTAAATCCCTGAGTTTTTGGGATACTAGTGGTACCACCGTCGATGTCGGGTGGTATTACCACCGAATAGAGCTTAGGAATTTGGCTTTGGTGGTACAACCGTCGGCCTAGGTGGTACCACTGTTGCCTGGGCGGTACCACTACCGTGTTGGGAAACCTCAGCGGGTGCATCACATGTGTAGCGAAAATCAAAATAAAAATTGGTTTCCCACGTAGAGCAAATCATCGTGCAAAAGATTGGAGTCATGAGAACATTGTAAAAACTGATAAAATCGCGATTGTGAGAGATTGATTTTACCTAGGGAGATCGTATATCCCTGTATTTTCAGATCCGAATGGAGAGGATGAAGGAGGTCAAGCATCCTCCTCTCTAGCATTATCCACACAATGGATATCTACAGCGAAACTCCTCTAATTTGATCTCGCAACTCGTACACAAAGGGAGGGAGAGAATAGGAGGGGGAAGCTAAAGCTGCAGCATATCAACCATGAGTCTCCCCTCCTATTTATAAAGAGCCACCAAAAATCCTAGTGCTCCTGCCTTAGTGGGTATTGGATCTCCATCTAATAAACCACTAACCTTGTATTATTAGATCTCTATCTAATAATCTCCTTAGGCCTCTAATTGGGCCTTAAGCAAGGAGTCCATCAATATAGAATCTCATCTAATGAGAATAAAGGCTAATTGGATCTTCATCCAATCCTATATTCGCTGAAGCATCCACCATATGTGTGTGACTCTCTAGGCCCAATACCGAGCTAACAGTGAGTCGCTCCCATCAGAACTCCTTCTGATATAGTGAATTATTGCCCTCATAATAATTCACTTGACTCATCGACTATGGATGTACTAGACCACTATGCCATAGTCCCCAAATAGTACAGGGGGGATCGAATCCATCGGACCTATCTGTCCATAGTTACTGTGTATCTATAATCCCTCATCCAACTAATATCACAGAGATCGTATATTAGACATGGTACTATCAGGTCATATACGAAATCTGTCATAGTCTCATTTTAAATCGGATTCTCTCGGAGAACTCTTTCTCTCTCAATCCGAATGACCCTGGCCAAGGATTTGTCTAAGCAAGCACATATAAGATATTTCTCTCATGATACCGAGAGTGGATGATCCTCTATTGACACTCAATTAACTTCGTAAGGTTGGTTACCAATCCCGATAACCAACTGTACCATATCTGAAATTTTTCAATCCTGTAAGTTTGGCGTCAAAGAAAGGAGTACTCATACAAGGCATCCTTGATGTCTCAAGTCTAAGGATCAAATACACAATTGAGACTATGGAATCACTGTCTGACATTAAGTATCATTAACCATACAACATTTCATAAGCGGATCAATCAGTAAACTCATTCTTCAATGAGCACCTGTACTATATCCTTAGTGTCTCCACACAAGTGGCTATGAGACCAACCGCCTCCATCAAATGGATGGGTATATAGTACACTGGTCTGTCTGATTATCTCGATGTCTCTATCGAGTAACCTATGACCGGGATTATTTAGGATCTATGTTTAAAGGTGAATCGATCTCATTATTGTGATCTTATCACGATCCGATTCCCAGTACACAGAACCAAAGACATCATAATATATATGTTATAGATAATATAATGTGAGAATACGTTAATATTAATTATAAGCAAAAAGATTACGTAGTGTGTCACACGTGCCATCACTCATGTGATTGGCTTGTAGGGCACTTGTAACTAGCAATCTCCCACTGGACCTAAAGTCAATTACCTATGTGTCTAATCCCCATTAGACCCCTGTGATGCTCAAATACAATATGAGCCAGCGGCTTCGTCAGTGGATCTACAATGTTATCTTCGGATGAAACTCTTTCCATTGCTATATCTTTACGGGCTATAATCCCTCCTATCGGATGGAACCTCCTCAGAATATACTTAGACTTTTGATGAGACATGAGTTCCTTCACTTGTGCGATCGCCCCATTGTTGTCATAGTATATGGGAATTGGTTCCACGGTGCTTGGTATGACTCCTAGATCTTTGATAAACTTCTTCATCCACACTTCTTCCTTTTTCGCTTTTGCTACAGCAATGTATTCCACCTCTATGGTCGAGTCAGCAGTGGTATCTTACTTGGAACTCTTCCAGCTTACTACTCCTCCATTTAGGGTGAAAACATACCATGAATTTGACTTTCTATCATCAATGTCAGACTGAAAACTCGAGTCCGTGTAGCCCTCAAACTGGAGGCTTCTTCCTCTATATACCAGTAAAAGATCCTTAGTCCTTCTAAAGTACTTAAGGATATATTTTACTACCTTCCAGTGTTCTAAACCTAGATATGCCTGATATCTGCTCGTGACACTCAGAGCATGTGCTATATCAGGCCTGGTACATAGCATCACATATATGATAGACCCTATCGCTAAGGCATAAGATATCTTATCCATGTCTGCCCTTTCTTCAAGAGTCTTTAGGGACATACTCTTAGAAAGTGATATTCCATGTCTCATTGGTATGAGACCTCTTTTGAAATTCTCCATGCCAAACCTTTTGATAATGGAGTCTATGTACTTGGACTGGGACAAACCAAGCATCCTCTTGGATCTATTTCTATAGATCCAGCTCCCCAAAATATAGGATGCTTCTCCTAAGTCTTTTATGGAGAAGTTTCTGGATAACCAATATTTTACTATAGAGAGCATTTCTACATCATTCCCAATAATTATGATGTCATCCACATATAGCACCAAGAAGGTGATAGCGCTCTCATTTACCTTCCTGTATACACAAGGCTTAACTTCATTCTTAATGAAATCATACGATCTAATCATCTTATCAAATCTTATGTTCCAACTTCGGGAAGCTTTTTCAATCCATAAATAGATCTAAGCAACCTTCACACTTTATCTGGACTCTCTTTGGATATGAATTCCTCTGATTGTATCATATACACCTCTTCCTTAAGGTTGCCATTGAGGAATACTGTTTTGACATGCATCTGCCAGATCTCATAGTTATAGTGTGCTGCAATGGCCAAAATAATTCTAATGGACTTAAGCATGGCTACAGGTGAAAAGGTTTCATCATAGTCAACTCCTTGTCTTTGATGATATCCTTTAGCTACCAGCCTTAATTTATAGGTCTCTACCTTTCTATCCATTCTGATCTTCTTTTTGAAGATCTATTTATAGCCGATGGGTACAACACCCTCAAGTGCATCTACAAGGTTTTAAACCTTGTTAAAGTACATAGAATCCATCTCAAAATTCATGGCTTCTTGCCACTTCCCGGAGTCTATACTCATAATAGCCTCCTCATAGGTCTGAGGATCAATATCCTAAGAGTCACCTCCACTGATATGTCCCACATATCTTTCAGGAGGGTGAGATACTCTACTAGATCTACACAAAATTGGAACTTATGTATTAGATACCTGAACAGACTCAGGCTTTGGAATGGTGCTTGAGCTAGGTTCTCTAACCTCACTCAATTTTATCTTGCTCCCGTTGTTTCCACCTAGAATATGTTCCTTCTCAAGGAACACGTCTCTCTTGGCAACAAAGATCTTTCGGTCCTCAGGGTAATAGAAATAATACCCATAAGTTTCCTTTGGTTATCCCACAAATGTGCACCATTCTGTTCTTGATTCCAACTTATCAGGGTTGTGTCATCTAACGTGGGTAGGACAGCCCTAGATCTTAATAATCTTAAGATCGGGGGTCTTTCCTTTTCATATCTCATATGGTGTCGACACTATCGACTTTAATGAAACTCTATTCAGAAGGTAAGCTACGGTCTCTAGGGCGTACCCTAAGAATGAGACGGGTAGGTCAGCGAAACTCATCATAGACCATACCATGTCTAACAGTGTGCGATTCCTCCTTTTTGATACACCATTGAGTTGAGGTGTATAAGAAGGTTTCTATTGGGATAAAATCCCATTGGCCTTGAGGAAATGAGTGAATTTTATACTCAAGTACTCTCCTCCTCGATCTGATCGAAGAGTCTTAATACTCTTTCGAATTTGGTTCTCCACCTCATTCTTATATTCCCTGAATTTATCAAAGGTCTCAGATTTATACTTCATCAAGTACATGTGTCCATACATAGAGAAATCATCAGTGAATGTAATGAAGTATGAGTAACCACCTATAGCTTGAGTCGATATGGGACCACATACATCACTATGTATGAGTTCTAATAACTCAGTGGCTCTCTCTCTCCAGTTCCACTAAAAGGAGAGTTGGTTATCTTCCCACGAAGGCAAGGTTCGCAAGTTTCATATGATTCATAGTCAAATGGATCTAAGTATTCATCTTTTAGTAACTTTTGAATCCTTCCCTCATGTATATGACCTAGCTTACAATGCCATAGGTATGCATTATTCACCTCATCTCTTTTCCTCTTAGGCACATTTATATTCATGATATGCGGAGAAATGTCTAACACATATAAGCCATTTATAAGGGTCCCTCTAGTGATGATCTGATCATCCATAATTATTAAACAACTATTATTCTTAATACTAATTTATATTCACTAATTGTCAAACAAGAGATAAAAATAATATTTTTGATAATAGAAGGAATAAAATAGCAAGCATCTAATGCAATAATAGCTCCAGCAAGCAGAGTAAGGTTACCTCTCTAATAGCAACTGTAGCAACTCTTGCTCCATTACTCATCTTGAGGTCCATCTCGCCTCTAGCCAATCTTTTAGGTCTTGCTAGAACCTGCAATGAATTACAGATATGATAAACACTCCTAGTATCCAATACCCATGTGTTATCATAAAAACCTGACAAGTAGAGACTGATTGTGAATATACCTGAGGCTTCTCCAAGCTTCTATCTTGCCTTCTCTGCAAGGTAACCTTTACGGTTTATCTTCTAATGCCCGTCTTGGCCACAGTGGAAGCATTGTTCTTTATCCTTTGTCGGGTCTCTCTTGGCAACCTTTGCCTTACTTGGTCTTTCTTTGCCCTTACCCTTCTTAAGGGTCTTGTTGTGATTCCTTTTCTTTTTGGTCTCACCAATATAGAGAACTGACTTCTCCTTCTTGATGGCACTCTCAGCTTCCCTCAACATATTGAGGAGCTCAGGGAGAGTTACCTCAAACTTGCTTATGTTAAAATTCATAATATAGTAAGAAAAGGAATCTGGTAAGGACTGAAGTATAAGATCAATGCACAGGTTATCCTCTAGGACTATTCCTAGACCTGTGAGTTTCTCCATCCACTCTATCATCTTTAGGACATGGTTCTCAACCGATGTCCCTTCTGTCGTCCTGGCTTGGAAGAGTCTCTTAGATATCTCATATCTTTGAGTTCTTCCCTATTTCTCAAACAGCTGGTGGAGATGAAGAAGGATAGAATCTGCATTTATGCTCTCATGTTGTCTCTGTAACTCAGGAGTCATGGAGGCCAACATGTAACATTTTGCCAATATGGAATCATCTATATACTTCACATAACGAGCGATCTCATCATCACTTGTCACTTCTTCTGGCGTGGGCACAATTGTATCAAGGACATATGCGATTTTCTCCATTGTAAGAATAATTCACAAATTATGGAGCCAATATATATAGTTTGGACCAGTGAGGCGGTTGGCAAGTAGGAGGTTTGTGAGCGATATGTTTCTGACAAAACAAGATATAGCGAAAATAAATAACATACAGATTTTACAAAAAATACTAATTAAGATATGAACTTCTATCTTAATATACTCCTACTATTTTCCTAGTGAATCATGCGACACTCTCGACACGTGAGACAAAAGTCTCCGGCAGACTCCTAGTGGGGATCGGGATCCAATTGGCATCTTAGTGCAACCTCGAGGGACTCGACCAATTACATTAAGCCCAAAAGGTAGGCAACTCTTGCCAATCACAACTCCTTGTGATTCCCGTCACGTTTGACCTCCGAATCATCATGGTCTCGAGGGACTCGAACCAGGATATTCAGTTAAGTAATCACCATCATTACAAGATGAGTCTAATTTGATGATATACCCTCGAGGGACTCGACCAAGCATACCATGTCCTTAAGTCACCAGTGATATCTCTATGTCGTAGGCAAGAACTCGATCACGTAGATATGTGAGTCTCGAGAGACTCAACCAACTCAACCTATTTTGTGATTCAATTTCTTCCTATAATGATGGAAGGCCACGTGGGTCAATCTTATTGCCTCACGCTTATCGACTTAATATTATCGTAGGAGGGGTTTTTATTTTATATCGGTCTCTTAATATGTTGTGTCACACACATACATATTTAATATATATCTACATCGTATGCAAATATATATATATAGTAGGTGGATAACACATCACATATGTAAACCACACCGAATGATCATAAGCTGTCACCTAATATGATTAAACTCGAGCCAGTGGGCCTAATCATTCACAATAGGATCTATATGTGCATCGACGTATCTCCATGCCTTATGATTGTTGATCTTGTCATCATCAGTTCTATCGGATCATTGCATCACCATGCATCATAATCTCCCACCACGAGATCGTGGGTCCCGCTGTCACCTCCACGCTCCCGCTGTGCCTTTCCATGTAATTACAAATAATCACAAGCACGTAGGCCCGACAATAAATGAGAAAAATAGAGGCTTACAGCCCCAATAATACTAATAATAATAATAATCATAATCATAATTACACATATCACAACACATGGCTCATGATCATCTATTAACATCATACATCACATCAATTACAAGATTACTAGATATATATAATAATTAATTAAACTATTTAATTAATTATTTTTTTAGAAATCTGCTCAAAATTTCTAAAATTATCAAGGGAATTTTCATAATTTTGGATGAGAGGACAGTCCTCAAAATTTACAGAATTATTGAAGGTATTTTCAAAACTCTATGAAAAGGGATATAGTTAGAATTTCTTAAATTCTAAGGGGGCATAATCATCTTTTTTTTTAAAAGATGCACTAGCCCTCCTTCACCCTCACTACGCCACCATCGCCACTGCCCCTACACACGCGATAGCATTGCCGCCTCTGCCGGTTCAGCCTACCACGAGCTATGCCTTGCGCCATTGTTGGTTGGCGCCATGTTGCAGGTCATCGCCCTTGTGGGTGCTGTGCTGTAGGCGACTGTCCCCCATAGGAGGCCTTGGTCGCAGTCGATTGCCATTGCAGGGGGCCTGGCTGTGGCCGACCGCCACTGCAAGGGGCCTGGCCATGGTCGGCCACCCCTGCAGTTGGCCTGGTCATGGCCCCCTTACTCTTTCTTTGGTGCCTTCACTATGAAAATGCAGCAAGAACACGTATAATAGTTCTACACAATGCAATCTCATCACACGCAGTTTAAAACCAATCTTTTGCACGAAAACCATGGCTCTGATACCACTGTTGAAAAACCTCAGTGAGTGCATCACATGTGTAACGAAAATCAAAATAAAAATTGGTTTCCCACGCAGATCAAATCATCGTGCAAAAGATTGGCGTCATAAGAAAATCATAAAAATTGACAAAATCATAAAAACTGATAAAATCATGATGTGTGAGAGATTGATTTTACCTAGGGAGATAGTATATCCCTGTATTTCGAGATCCGGATGAAGAGGATGAAGAAGGTCAACATCCTCCTCTCTAGCAGTATCCACATGATGGATCTTTGAAGCGAAACTCCTCTAATCTGATCTCGCAACTCTTGCGCAAAGGGAGGGACGAGAATAAGAGGGGGAGACCAAAACTGCAGCCTATCAACTATGAGTATCCCCTCTTATTTACAGAGAGCCACCAAAAACCCTAGGGCTCCTACCTTAGTGGTATTGAATCTCCATCCAATAACCCACAAACATTGTATTATTGGATCTCTATCCAATAATCTCCTTAGGCCTCTAATTGAGCCTTAAGCAAAGAGCCCATCAACATAGGTTCTCATCTAATGAGAATATGGGCTAATTAGATCTCCATCCAATCATCTATTCGCTGAAGCATCCACCATATATATGTGACCCTCTAGGCCCGATACCGAGCTGATCGTGAGTCGCTCCAATCAGAACTCCTAATATAGTAAATTATTATCCCCATAATAATTTACTTGACTCATCGACTATGGACATACTAGGTCACTAGACCATAGTCCGCATATGGTATAGTGGGGATCGAATCCATCGGTCCTGCCTGTCCATAGTTACCATGTATCTATAATCCCTCATCCAAATAATATCCCAGAGATCGTATATTAGACATGATACTGTTAGGTTATATACGGAATCCGTCATAGTCTCGGTATAATCGAATTCTCCTGGAGAACTCTTTCTCTCTCAATCTGGCGTCAAAGAAAGGAATACTCATACAAGACATCCTTGGTGTCTCAAGTCTAAGGACCAGATACACAACTGAGACTATGGAATCACTATCTAACATTAGGTATCATTAACCATACAACATTCTATAAGCAGATCAATTAGTGAACTCATTCGCTAGTGAGCACCTATACTATATCCTTAGTATCTCCACATAAGTAGCTATGAGACCAATCGCCTCAATCATATGGATGGGTATATAGTACACCGGTCTATCCGGTTATCACGATGTCGCTCTCGAGTAACTTATGACCGGGATTATTTAGGATATGTATTTAAAGGTGCATCGATCTCATTATTGGGATCTCATCATGATCCAATTCCCATTGCATAGAACTAAGGACATCACAGTATATATGCTATAGATAATATGTTAGAAAAACTCAACGGGTGCATCACATGCGCAACGAAAATCAAAACAAAAAATTGGTTTCCCACTTAGATTTAATTATCATACAAAAGATTAGGGTCACAAGAAAAATGCAAAAATAGATAAAACCGTGATGTGTGAGAGATTAATTTTTTATAGAGAGATCGTATATCCCTATATTTCTAAATCCGGATGGAGAGGATGAAGGAGGTCAAGCGTCCTCCTCTATATCGATATTCACACGATGGATCTCTGCAGTGAAACTCCTCTAATTTGATCTCACAACTCTTGCGTAGAGGGAGGGAGGAGAATAAAAGGTGGTGGCTAAGGCTACAGCCTATCAACCATGAGTCTCCCCTCATATTTATAGAGAGCCACCAAAACCCTAGGGCTCCTATCTTAGTGGGTATTGGATCTCTATCCAATAACCCACTAATCTTACATTATTGGATCTATATCTAATAATCTCCTTAGGCCTCTAATTGAGCTTTAATCAATAAGTCCATCAGCATAGGATCTCATCTAATGAGAATATAGGCTAATTGGATCTTCATCCATTCCTCTATTCGTTGAAGCATCCACCATATGTGTGTGACCCTCTAGGCCCGATACCGAACTGGCCATTAGAACTTCTTCTGATATAGTGAATTATTATCTCCATAATAATTCACTCGACTCATCGACTATGGATATACTAGGCTACTACGCCATAGTCCCCAGACAATAGTACAAGGGATCGAATCCATTGGACCTGTCTATCCACAGTTACTGTGTATCTATAATCCCTCATCCAACTAATATCCTTGAGACCGTATATTGGACATTGTACCGTTAGGTCACATACGGAATCTGTCATAGTCTCGCTCTAATCAGATTCTCAAGGATAACTCTTTCTTTCTCAATCCGAATGACCCTGACCAGGGATTTGTTTGAGCAAGTATATATGGGATATTCCTCTTGTGATATTAAGAGTGGATGATCCTTTATTGATACTTAATTGCCTACATAAGGTTGGCTACCAATCCCGATAACCAATTGTACCAGATCTGAAACTTTCCAAACCTGTAAGTCTGGCGTCAAAGAAAGGAGTATTCATACAAGGCATTCTTGGTGTCTCAAGTCTAAGGACCAGATATACAACTAGACTATGGAATCGCTGTCTGACATTAGGTATCATTAACCATACATCATTTCATAAGCGGATCAATTAGTGAACTCATTCTCCAATGAGTACCTGTACTATATCCTTAGTGTCTCCACACAAGTGGCTATGAGACCAGTTGCCTCCATCATATGGATGAGTATATATTACACTGGTCTGTCTGGTTATCTTGATGTCTCTCTCGAGTAACCTATGATCAAGATTATTTAGGTTATGTGTTTAAAGGTGAATCATTCCCATTATCGTGATCTCATCACAATCCGATTCCCATTACACAGAACCAAGGAAATCGAAGTCTTTTCCTTCTTAATGAAATGCTTTTTTCTAAATGAAGTCTTTTCGATTAAAACAAGATAAGGAAATTGAAGCTTTTCATTCTTAGTGAAATGATTGAGTGAACGAAGAAAAGTTTCTAAGTAAATAATCAAACCGAAAAGATAAGTAATGTTTAAAGTAAATAACATATCATGAAAACTTTGATTTCTTAAAAGATGAGTTAAATAAGAAGCCATAATACAATAATTATGTAATCAATAAAAGCAAAGAACCACTCACAATAATTATGTAATCCCGAGTCCTCCTTCTTGAGGCACACTGGCCTCCACTACCAATCTTCTTTGGGTGAAGATCAAACCCTTACACTTGCCTACAAGGGAGACTTAAGAAAAAAATTTATATCTTTAAGCTTTCTCCCTTCCCTTTTTTTTTTCTTACAAATCACTCACAATTTCTTTTTTATAGAACTTAATTGCCTAAAAGAGTTATAGTGAATGCAAGAATACTTGGGGTATTTATAGACCCCAAGTGACTTTAGAAATTTGGAGCTAAAAATCAAATATACTTGGAAAAACTGGGTACGGGCAGTTTAACGGCCACTTGGGCAGTTTACCCGTCGAAAGCTATTGGCTGCCGCCCGGATTCTGTGGTACGGACGGTCCAACCGCCATTCACCGGCGGTTTACCTATCAGATTCTCCGCAAAAGTGGTTCCCTCCACTTTTCGAATTTTGACTATGACTTTATGTTGACTAGCTCCTTGGTCAACTGATTGAGCTCAACTTAAGCTCAACTAAACCCAGTAATAGATCTGGTTGCCTTATTGAGTTGATCTGAATTTCATCTAAATCAAACTCAATTAGGACTCACTTCTAACTAAGACTCAACGATTATAACACTTAATGACCATAAGCTTAATTTAAACCCAACTTTCGCTAATCCGGTAGCCTCCGACATTCTTGCGGTAGGTCCTTTAGTCTTCTTCTGGTGATCTCCCTTCATGTTCCCAACGAGCTTCCTGATCCCTTCGGCGAATCTCCTAGTGAACTCCCGGCAAGGTCCCACCGCATCGTCCGTACCCAGCCCGATGCCTAAGCTTGATCTTAGCCCATTATATGGTTGTAACTCCATTAATCCTGTCATAGTTAGACTTGCAATTCTTTTTCTAACACACATGTTAGATAAACACACATCAATTGATCTAATTATCAAAATATGAGATTTAACAATCTTTCCATTTTTTATGATGACAATCAATTGATAACGGGAGTTATTCCTAACTCTCCTTAAATTTATACCATCATATAGAAGACTTAATTTCAAGAGAGTCACATCCTCTTGAATTCAAGTAAATCAAAGCAATAAGTATTTCAGGCAAATAACCTTTCAAGTATTTAACTTTTCAAGAATTTTCAAGGATTGTTATGAAGTTGAAATATTTGACAATTTTCCCTCAAGTCATCAAACATAGAAAATTTTCAAGTCATCAAGCATAGAAAATTTTCTTTTAAGTCATCAACTATATCGTTCTCAATAAATTTTATAAATTTAAAATATTTAAAAAATAATCTCTAGTCATCAACCATACCTTTCTCCCTCTTTGTCATCAACAAAAATGTGAAGGGTGGGGTTAAGTTTTTAAAGCAAATGAGTTTTTACTCTCCCCTTTATAAAATACAACAAGAGTCATAATAAATTTTTTTTCTTATAAATCAAGAAGGAAAGAAAATAGAGGCAGAGTTGTAAAACATCGTTAAATGTAGCTCTCAATAAGATAATCATCTCACAGAATTCAAAAATTTGAGAGATAAATAAATAAAAAACTACTCATGCATTAAAAATATCACATGTAATTTTTGCAAGTAAACATCATCACAAAGATAAATAGCCCAATTTCATGAATTCAAACAATTCATATATTTTTATGGTTTAGTATTTCAAGTTGTCTTCTAAGAAAATCAAAATGTTCTTCATTTAAGGGTTTTATAAAGATATCCGCTAATTGATACTTAGAGTTAATAAATTTCAACAAAATATCTTGGCTATTTGCATGATCCCTTATAAAATGATGTCTAATATCAATGTGTTTGATTCTTGAATGTTGAATAGGATTTTTGGTTAGACATATTGCACTTGTATTATCACACTTTATAGGAATATTTTTTAATTTTAATCCATATGACTTGGTTAGACATAATCTTCTAGTGTGTTTTCATCCAAATGACGTGGGCACAACATGCACTAGCTATAATGTCTTCTGCTTCCACAATAGATAAAGCTATTAAATTTTATTTCTTAGAAGTCCAAGAAACAAGTGCATAGCCCAAAAATTGACATGTTCCCGTAGTACTTTTTCTATCTATTCTACATCTACCAAAATCAACATCAGAATAGGCAATCAAGTCAAAGTTCTTTGATTATGAAGACCATAATCCTAGTTTAGATGTTCCTTTTAAGTATCTAAAGATTCGTTTAACTGCTTTCAAATGAGAGAGTTTCAGGTTAGATTGATACCTTGCACATAATCCAACACTAAACATGATATCCTGTCTAGTTGCAGTTAAATATAATAAACTTCATATCATACCTCTATAAGTTTCTTTATTAAAGTGTTCTCCTTTATTATCTAAGTCCAACTTTGTAGAAGTGCTCATGAGAGTGTTTATTCCCTTAGTATTTTCCATCCCAAATCATTTTATTAAGTTTAAGGTGTACTTAGTTTGACAAATAAAAATACCATCATCTAATTATTTTATTTATAATCCTAAGAAGAATGTTAACTCACCCATTAGACTCATTTCAAACTCTTGGCTCATTTCTTTAGTAAATGACTCACATAAAGATTCATTTGTAGATCTAAAAATGATATCATAAAGATAAATTTGAATAATAAGAAGATCATTTTCAAAATACTTAAAAAATAATATGGTATCAACCTTGTATTTAGAAAAATTATTTGAAATAAGAAAATAATAAGTCTTTCATACCAAGCCTAAGGGGCTTGTTTCAATCCATAAGGAGCTTTTGTAAGTTTGAAAACATAATTAGGAAGAAGATTATTTTCAAAACCAGGGGGTTATTTAACATACACTTTTTTGAAAATAAAATTATTTAAAAAATACTTTTAACATTCATTTGAAATAACTTAAAATTTTTAAAAGAAGCAAAGGCAAGGAGCATTGTTATGGCTTCAAGTCTAGCCACGGGAGCGAATGTTTCATCATAATCGATTCCTTATTCTTAGTTGAAACCTTTGGCCACTAATCTAGCCTTGTTTCTAACCACGATACCATTTTCATCTTGCTTGTTTCTAAATATCCATTTAGTACCAATCACTAAATGGTCATTAGGTTTAGGAACAAGCTCCCATACCTCATTTTTCTCAATTGACTAAACTCTTCATGTATTGCATTAACCCAAGAATCATCTCATAGGGCTTCATCATTACACTTTGGCTCAATTTGAGAAAGAAAAATGGCATTTGCACAAAAATTTCTAAAAAAAGACTGAGTTTGAATTCCTTTTGATGTTTCTCCTATTATAAGCTCCTTAGGATTATCATTCATATACTTCCATTCCTTGGGTAAGGTATTAGAAGTAGATACATCCAAGTTGCTTTTAGGAGTGTTATCTTTTAAATTCAAAGTATCAAAATTAATTTCATCATCAAAATCAATCTTCTTAAATTTGAAAAACTGATTGAAAACAACACGAATGGATTCTTTTATTACTAATGTTCTTTTATTAAAAACATGATAAGCTTTTAAAATAGAAGAATAACCTAGAAAAATGTTTTCATCGGATTTTGCATCAAATTTACCTAAAGCATCCTTTTCATTCAAAACAAAACATTTGTAACCAAATATTTTAAAATAAGAAATATTGAGTTTTTTACCATTTCACAATTCATAAAGAGTTTTAGTGAGTAATAGTCTTCCTAGAACCCTATTTAAAACATAGCATGCTATATTAACGGCTTCGGCCCAAAAATATTTGCGAAGACTATGTTCATTCAACATTGTTCTAGCCATTTCTTGTAAGTTTCTGTTTTTCTTTCTACTATTTGTTGTGGATTTTGTAGAGTAGAGAAGTTATGAATATCCATTTGAATCATAAAAATTTTGAAGATCATTATTTTGAAATTCTCCACCATGATCACTTCATATTGAGGAGATCATACATCCTTTTTCATTTTTGAACAATTTTACAAAACTTTACAAAACATTTAAATGTATCACTTTTATATGCTAAGACATAGGTCCAAGTATATATACTAAAATCAGCCACTAAGACAAATGTATATTTGCTAGCACCTAAACTTGTAATATCAACTGGTTCGAATAGATCCATATGGATCAATTGAAGTGGTCTAGAGGTGCTAATTTGATTTTTCAACTTAAAGTTACTCTTTATTTGTTTTTCTAATGGACAAGTGTCACATACTTTGTCTTTGATAAACTTAAGATTAGGTAAACCTCTCACAAGTTCTTTGGTAGAGATTTGGTCTAAGAGTTTTATGCTAGCATGACCTAGTCTTTTATGCCAAATCTAAGCATCATCATTCAAAGCCGAAAAATAAGTTTCATCACAAAATTTCTCAATATCTATAATGTATATATTATTGTTTCTTAAAGCAATCAATGATTTGTTTTTGTGTGACAACTCAATTATGCAAGTATTAGGTTGAAATTTAATCATATATCCTTTATCATATAAATGGTTAATACTAAGCAAGTTATGTTTCAAGCCATCAACTAACAACACATCTTCAATCAAAAAGTTTGATGTATTACCTATTGTTCTTTTTCCAATGATTTTACCCTTGTTATCTCCGAAGGTGACAACTCCTTCACTTAAGCTAGAGAGCTTAGAAAAGTGAGATAGATCTCCAGTCATATGCATTGAGCATCCACTATCAAGATACCATTTGGTGCTCCTAGCTTTAGTTTGAAGATAAACCTACAAGAAATATATTTTCTGTTTAGGTACCCATTTTATATTGGGTCATTCATTTTTATCTTTCTTTTCTAACTGATTTTCATTGTATAGAGTTTTCTTTGAACCCATACAAGATGATGTGGAGTATATTTTCTAAAGAGGTATTTATTTGCCTTATGTTCTAATTTACATAAAAGTTACACTTAATTCTTGGTGGCACATTCAATATAGGTCCTCTTAAAAAGATGGTTGGCTTTTGTTGAATATTTCCAACAAAGCCTATGCCATGTTTATTATTAATATGACCCTTATTGCCAAGGATCATATTTAAGGATTTATTCTTTATCTCAAATTTCTCTAGTGTAGTTTTAAGCATGCAATTCTCTTCTTTAACATTATCTAGCATATCACATTTTAAGCATGGTTTATGTGATGCTAAGGAGTCATGCATTTCATCAAGTCTTTTAACTAACAAATCATGATCAACTTTAAGCAGTTTAAAAGACTTGCAAATTTTTATAACTCATTGAATAAATCATGAAACATGCTTGATAATTCTGAAAATGAATTATTTAAAGGCTCACTAACCTCATCTTCGATCATCATTTGGTTGAGCATTTGATCTTTGAAACTCCTTGGCTTCTTGCATTCATAGCAAAAGGTTTTGTCCATCTTTAGATTATTTTTAAGGTTCAAGTTCATTAATTTTTTGGGTTCATTTGTCAAAAGTTCAAGTCCAAGGTTCTCATCACTCGAGATTTCACTCAAGGAGTCATATGTTCTTCTCGGTTCACATTCCTTCCGGTTCTTAGGAAGGTGTTCTTCTTGTTTATTTTTAGAAGTATTTTATTTATTGATTCATTTATATTAATTATGCTTTCATGTGTGATTTTCAAAGTATTCCAAATATCGAAAGCCAAATCACAAGCGAAAATATAATTAAACTCATTCTTATCAAGAGCACAAAGCAAGACATTCATAGCCTTTGCATTTAAAGAGAAAGTCTTCTTCTTCAAATCATTCCAATTATTCATTAGAAGAGAATACTTTTCAAATCTATTTTAAACAATAGTCTATAAATCAAGGTTTAAAGAAAGTAAAAAAAAAGACTCTCATATGAGTTTTCCAATATGTGTAATCTATCCCATTGAACATGGGAGAACATACGATAGAAAAGCCCTCTTGAAAGCCAATAAGAGCCATTTCTCTTGGGTGTTAAAGCAAATGAGAAAAATCGAGGCTTTGATATCAATTGTTAGGATTAATTGGCACTAGGGGGGGGGGGGGGTAGGTGGTGAATTAGTGCAAGTGTAAATATTCTTTCTAAATGAAATCTTTTTGATTAAAATAAGATAAGGAAACCAAAGCTTTTCATTCTTAGTGAAATGATTAAGTGAACAAAGAAAAGTTTCTAAGTAGATAATCAAATCGAAAAGATAAGCAACGTTTAAAGTAAAGAACTTATCGTGAAGACTTTGCTTTCTTAAAAGATGAGTTAAATAGGAAGCTTTAATACAAGAAATATGTAATCAATGAAAGCAAAGAATCACTCATAATTTTTAGTGGTTCGACGCTAAAGGCCTATGTCCACTCCCGAGTCTTCCCTCTTGAGTTGAGGCACACCGGCTTCTACTACCAATCTTCTTTGGGTGAAGATCAAACCCTTACACTTGCTTACAAGGGAGACTTAAGAAAAAATTTCTATCTCTAAGCTTTCTCCCTTCCATTTTCTTTTTATTACAAATTACTCATAATTTCTTTTTTCATAGAATTTAACGCCCAAAGGAGTTGTAGTGAATGCAAGAATACTTGGGGTATTTATAGACCCCAAAAATCAAACACACCCGGAAAAATTGGGTACGGGTGATTTACCCGCCGTTAGTTGCTGGCTGCCGCTTGCATTATGTGGTACAACACTTAATGACCATAAGCTTAATTTAGATCCAACTTTCGCCAATTCGATAGCCTCTGACATTCTTATGGCAAGTCATCCGGTCTTCTTCCGGTGATCTCCCTTCATGTTCCCAATGAGCTTCCCGATCCCTTCAGCGAATCTCCTAGCGAACTCCTGGCGAGATCCCATTGCATCATCCTAACCCAGCCTGATGCCTAAGCTTAATCTTAGCCCATTATATGGTTGTAACTCCATTAATCTTGTCATAGTTAGACATGTAATTCTTTTTCTAACATATATGTTAGATAAACACACATCAATTGATCTCATCATCAAAATATGAGATTTAACAATCTACTATTATTATTAGCATATTATCACTTCATGTTGCCTGCGACATAGATTGTGATGTCCTTGAATCTATGCAATCGGAATTAAATCGTGATGAGATCATGATAATAAGATTGATTTACCTTTAAACATAAATACTAAATAAATCTCAATCATAGATTATTCAAGAGGGACATCAGATAACTGGATAGATCAATGTATTATATATCCATCCCTATGATAGAGGTGATTGGTCTCATAGCCACTCGTGTGGGGACACTAACAATATAGTGTCGGTGCTCATTGGAGAATGAGTTCACTAATTAATCTGCTTATAGAATGTTGGATGGTTAAAGATAATTAATGTTAGATAGTGATTTCATAGTTCTCGTCGTGTGTTTGGTCCTTAGACTTGAGATAACAAGGATACCTTATTTGAGTACTCCTTTCTTTGACGTCAGACTTAACAGGTCTAGTATTTCTAGATATGGTATAATCGGTTATTGGGATTGGTAGCTAACCTTATAAAGGTAATTGAATGTCAATAGAGGATTGTCCACTCTTAGTATCACGAGAGGAACATCCTGTGTGTTCTTACTTAGGCAAATCCCTAGCAAGGGTTGTTCAAATTGACAAAGGAGTTTTTCGGGATAATCTGATAAAACCAAGACTGAGATAAATTCCATATGAGGCCTGACAAGTACTATGCCCAATATACGATCTCTAGAATATTAAATAGATAAGGGACTATAGATACATAGTAACTGAGTTTAGACAGGTCTAATGGATTAGATCCTCCTATATCGTCTGTAGGCTATAGTGTAGTGGCATAGTATGTCCATAATCGATGAGCTAAGTAAATTGTTATAAAATGATAATTCACTTAGTTAGAAGAAGTTATGATATGTACAACTCACGATCAGCTCGATATTGGGCTTAGAGGGTCATACACATATGGTGGATGTTCAACAAGTAAAGGATTGTATATGAGTTATCCAATAAGGCCCTATTTCATTGGATGAGACCCAACATTAATGGATTCCTTACATGAGGCCCAATTGAGGGCAAATTAAGATTATTGGATAGAGATCCAATAATCCAACAAGTGAGGATAATTGGATAAAGATCCAATAACCACTAAGGCATGATCTTATTGGATAGAGGTCCAAGAATACAACAAGTGAGGATAATTGGATAAAGATCCAATAACCACTAAGGCATGATCTATTAGGGTTTCAAAGGCTCTCTATAAATAAGAGGCAAGGGCGACCAAAAAAGATTATAGATTGCATCTTTGGCCTCCACTCCTCTTTCCTCTCTCCCTTCTCTTCTCAACTAACTACCCCTCTCTTTGCTACGTGGAGATAGTGAAGAAGAAAGGAGTTCTTCTATGTTTGCTACAAAGTGGTGCACAAAATATACGAAGAAGATGCATAAAAACTATGAGTTTTGCACTATGATTGGAAAAGTATTGCTACATTGATCCATTGTATGGATACTACTAGAGAGAAAGACATATGATCTTCTTCATCCTCTCCTATTGATTAAAAAATTTCAGGGATATATGATCTCCTTAGGTAAAACATCTAACACACAATGCATAATTTTTTGGTTTTATATTTTTTCGCGCACCAATAATCGCATAACTACATGATAAATGTGGGAGACCTTATTATTTTATTTTTCCACTGCGCATGTGATGCTTCTCTCAAGGTTTCCAAATAGTGATATCAAAGCATAGTTGATAGTACGATGATTGGATTATAAACTACATGTGTTGTGTTGAATCGCGTAGAATTATTTTACACGATTTTATTGTGCTTTATGAGTGGTGGTGTGCTCGTAAGGCTATAGATAGGCCACCTACAGGCATGGTGCCCATGGGTAGGCTGCCTGTAGGGGTGACGCCCAGGTTTTCTAGCAATGGTAGTACCATTGCTACCTAGGTTTTCAGGCGGTGGAACCATCGGTGTCGGCGATAGTACCGCCCATGGCCTTTTTTTTGTATTGGTTGGATTTTGGCTCCATGTTTTGAAGTCAACTGGGGTTTATAAATATCTCAAGTATTCTTGCATTAGAAAGTAAGAAAAGAGCAAGAAAGTGTAAGAATTGTGGTTGTAATCTTGGTCAAAATTATGTAAAATTTGAGAACTTCCCTTGAGTGCTTCAAAGTGTAAAGTGAATCTAAGAGGAGAAAAAAATTTGTAGAGGTTCCTCTCCTGAACATGTGAAAAGGAGAGGTGTAAGAGGTTTGAACTTCAACTATGGAAGAAGATCATTAGTGGACACTAGCGGGCCTCGACGAAGGAGGACTCCACAGTGGAAGTAGGTCAAGCTTTTGGCCGAACCACTACAAATTGTGGTCCTTCTTTCCTTATTCTTTATTTTGGAATTTATTAGCTAAATCAAGATATTTTTTTCGGTCTTAAGTTTAAATTACTCACGTATTTGACTTCAATGAATTCTAAAAGAAATGCTTTTGATTTTAGTTCTTACTTCGAGCAAATTTTCCATATCAACTTTTATTTAGCACTTATACTAATCCACTCCGCACCTCCATCGCCCCCCCTCTCTCTTAGTGCCAACTTGATCGTAACACTGCCTCCATCTCATAGACGGGTATATAGTATACTAGTCTATTCAATTATCTCGATGTCCTTCTCGAGTAACATATAACTAGGAATATTTACAATATATGTTTAAAGAGAATTGCTAATTTTCCATTACACATATTTAAAGACATCACAATATATATTCATCATATAATATAGAGTGAGAAAATGCTATTATTAACTAAAAGAGATCGAACGAAATTATAAGTGTCATCACTCATGTGATACATCATCACGGGCTATATTGTTATGGGCTATGATCTCTATAATCAAATTGAACCTCCTCAGAATGTGCTTGGACTTTTGATGAGACCTAGGTTCCTTTGCTTGAGCAATCACCATGTTGTTACTATAGTATAAGGGACTGGACTCCTTGTCACCCGACATGACTCCTAGACCTGCGATAAACTTCTTCATCCATATTGCTTCTTTTGTAGCTTATGTCGTAGTAATATGTTCCACCTTGATGGTCGAGTCAACAATAGTATCTTACTTAAAACTCTTTCAGCTTACTACTACTCCATTTAGGGTAAACACATACCCTGAGTTTGACTTGCTATTAGTAACATTGGACTGGAAACTTAATTCTTCCATGTAGCCCTCAATTTTGAGGCTATGTTCTTTATACATCAACAAAGGATTCTTAGTCTTTCTCAAGTACTTAAGAATATACTTTATTGCCTTATAGTATTCCAAACTTGGATCTACCTAATACCTACTTGTAACACTTAGAGTATGCACTAAATTAGGCCTAGTATATAACATAACATACATTATAGATATTATCGCAGAAGCATAGGATATCCTTTCCATGTCTTCTTATTCTATAGGAGTTTCTAAGGAAATACTCCTTGAAATTAATATTCCATGTCTCATCGACATAAGACCTATCTTAGAATTTTTCATGCCAAATGTTTTGACAATGGTGTCTATGTACGTGGACTGAAACAAGCTAAGCATCCTATTGGATCTATCGCTATAAATTCAAATCCCCAAAATATAGGATGCTTCCTCTTTATTCTTCATGGAGAAGTGTCTAGATAACCAATCCTTGGCCATGGAGGGCATTTTTATATCATTCCCAATGATTAGGATATCATCCACATACAACACTAAGGTGATAGTACACCCACTAAAGTCACCTAATTTTTTAAATTAAATAATTCCCTTTAATAAGCAAAATAATTTAAACCAAAGTGATTGTTGCTAGGTAACCTTGTCGGCTAGTTGAGAAACTGGCTGCACATGTCGTAGCCACTACTCTCAGCCAGATTGTAAGCTGCAACTCTTATGGTTAGATTGCAAGCTATAACCCTTACGAAAGTTTCCTAGTTTGCAGTCATCTCTTTGATGACAAAACTATTAGTTGTCTGAATATTTCAAACACCAAAATTGTATGCTATCCTAGCTTGGGAATTGTCAAAAGTGTAACTAGTTTACATAAAACTAATTCTACATGGCATGGGATTAAAAATAGATCATCATCCTGGGGAACCTAGCTCTGATACCACTGTTAGAAAATGACCATGGACATCACATGTGTAGTAAAAATAAAAATAAAATCATTTTTTGAAAAAAATAGCATCAGATCACTGGGAGATGACTGGGAGAATAAAACTCAAAATTATATATAGAAGGGGTGAGACGTTATTACCTTAGGGAACTCGTATATCCCCACACACGTAGATCCTAGTTCGTCAGATAGAAGAATTCTTGTAAACTCTGTTAGGACCGAAATCAGCACTTGGGGGGGGGGGGGGTGTGAATTAGTGCTTTTGAGAAAATAACGTCAATTTTAAAATTCGTTTGATAAAACCCATATTGGAAATGCATTTAAACGTAGAGACATTTGGAAGAGTGCAAGCAAAGGTATTAGACAGTTAAATAAGAAAGCAATGAAGGTAAACGGACCTACGTCCACTCCTGATTCCTCTTTTGTCGAGACCACAGGCTTCTACTATTGATCTTCCTTCAATGAGTGAATATCAACTACATTTTTACATCTCTATTCTCCTTTTCACAGGTTTAGGAGACAACCTTTACAATTCTTTCAGCCCTCCCTTAAATAGAATTCACACTTAGAGAAGAGGAGGGAACTCTCAAAGAATTACAATACCATTTACACAAGTTTTTCTTCTACTTTCTTACTTTCCCAAGCAAGAATACTTAGGGTATTTACAGACTCCAATTAGCTTCATAAATTGGAGCAAAAAAAATCAAACACCCTGAGATTTTGGGGTATGAATGATACCACTATCGAACAGAGCCCAAGTTTCTGAGCATGGGTGGTACCATCAGCTAGAATAGGCAGTACTTTTGCCGATTATGGTACTACCACTAGTAGTCGACGGTACTATCACCCAAGATTCTCAGGAAAATACTTTTTGATACTCTTCATATCTAAGGTGTACCATCTCTTAACCTGATTATACCTCCTTCTAGGTCAATGCAATGAGCCTCATTATGGGCTAAAATCAGCCTTAACTAAGGCTTAATCAAGGCTCAATGGGCCCATAATTGAGTTAGCATGGTTACACCTTACAACCACAAATAATTTAATCTAGGCATAATATATTACAAACAAGAAACCTAAGTTGTCAGGCATATCATTGGTTCATCCGATGCTTCGTCCAAATCTTTGACGTATCATCCTCTCTTGCAGTGTATTGCCCAATCAGCATATTGACCTTTGCAACATCTAATCTCCTTAGCCTAATGTCTGATCCTTCTAGCCCGATGCCCGACTCATGACACTAAGTCATTCTACCGACACATCGGTCATTCCTCTAGCCCGACATCCAATTTTTACTACTTTAATTGATTTGCCTCTCTTTGATCGAAGCTAGTCTTACATCACTCAAACACATATTAGATCATAACTTTATAAGTAGTTTCATCATCAAAATCCAAGATTTAAGAATCTTCTCCTTTTGATGATGACAAACAATTAATAATGGAGTATAACTAAACTTCCCCTATCAATATGCCATATTGATAGAAACTTAGAATTCAAAAAATCATGACTATTTGATTATTACATGCATCATGAGTACTGAAAGAATCAATTGATCACATCATTGTATGCATCATAAAATCATGCTAATTAAAAGGAAAATAAAATTTCATCATTTATAATCATCATCATACCTTCTCCCCCTTTGTCATCAATAAAAAGAATAAGTGCAACTAGTAAATTCTTGAAATATGCAAGCTAGTAAGCAAGCTTCACTTCATTTTGCAAGATAACAAATTGGCAAGTTTTACTTCTCTTTGAAGTATAAAAGCTAGCAAGTTCTTAAGAATGTGAAGTTAAGTAAAATTTTTGTTTCTATAGATGTGCAAGATAACAACATCAAGCTAGCACTTCTCTTTAGATGTGCAAGCACTTTAGGTTCTCTTGAGATGTTTAAGCCAGCATTTTTGCTTTTCTTGAGATGTTCGTAATCTTTGCTTCCTTTGTAATGTGCAAGCTAGCAAGAAATATACAAGTTAGCAATTTTGTTTTTCTTTATGATCAACACTTTCTCTGCTTTTGTCATTGTCAAAAAGAAGGAAAGAATATATTGGTATAATTTTTTTACTATAATGCACTAATCATAACATAAGATATACAACCATAAATATAAGGAATTATCGAAACATGAATAAAATAACATCAAGTTATGTATATAATGTTCCAAACATCAAACACATCATCTCAAATTATGAGTATTGAAAAAAAAATGAAATATTATGATTTATTTGGAAAAATATTATATTTAATAAAATGAGAGACTTATATGAGAAAAAATAGTGAGAGATCTTGATTCATAAAAAAAAATCTCAAGTTATAAATATCGAGAAATCAAAATCATGATTAGGATAGAAACTTTTCTATAGTAAATAACAAGAAAGAGATATAGGAGAATAACTAAAAGATATCGATTCATGCATAAGAAGTCTCAAGTCATCAAGATCATAATTCATAGAAAATCTCAAGTTACAATTTTATAGAAATCAAAAGATAAATCATGATTTATTTGGATAATTCTCTTTAATAAAATGAACGAGTCATCGTGAACAATATTGATTTATATAAAAATCTCATGTTATAACTATCAAGATCATAATTCTTCTCTTTGGTAAATGATAAAACAAAGGAATTATAGAAGTTAAAGAAAATTTTGATTCCTATAAAAGATACCTCAAGTTAAGAAATCAAGGGAAAGTTCATGATTTGGTTTAAAAAAAATGTCATTCAAGTTCAAATCATCAAAAACATTTTTATAGTTCAAGGGATTCAAAAATATAAAGAATAGATTCATCAATCTCTTCTTAAAAACTCGATAAGATAAAGATTGAGAAATTTTCAAGAAAAATAAATTTTCTCTTTTTAGTTGTTTCAATTAATGCGATTGATTTTGCACAAGCATGCCCTAGTTTTTCTTTTTTTTTTAATGTCAAAACTATGCATCATGTTTAAAACCAAAAGGCAAGTTTTATCATGAAAATCATAATCATTTAAGCATAAACTTTCTTTAATCAAAATATTTATTAAAATAAAAACATCAAGTTTCAATCATATATATAATTTATTATTATTATTAAATAATTTACATTTCTTACTAACCTTTTTCATCAAACAATTTATAAAAAGTATCAAGTAATTCATTGTAACATAAAGAAGATTTGCACGAGTCACTTATCTTATTGTTGTGAGCCTCATATTCATTTGTTTGCTTCTCATCTTCAGATAAACTTGATTTATCCGAAGTTGCCTTGATCATTTTCTTCTTCTTTTATAACTTCTTTTTTAATTGGGGACATTTAGTTTTGAAGTGCCCTTGCCAATGACATTTATAACAAGTTATTGTGTACTTTTTTATTTATTTATATTTTTATATTCATATTTTATGAACTTTTTAAAATTTCTATGAGAAGTTCAAAGTCATTCTCGTCACTTGAGCTATCGCTCGAGTGGTCTTCCTTTATTTTAAGTGCCAAATCCTTTATATTCTTTGAAAGATAGTTCTTATATCCATCATGTGATATATATATATATATATATATATATATATATATATATATATATACATATCACAGGCCATCAAGGACCCAATAGGTTCAAATGGATAACAATTTAAGTTTTTTACTTCTTGAATGACTATGACTTTTGGATCCTAATTTTTAGGATGGGATCTTAGAATTATGTTAATGAATTCAAAGTTAGAAAAAATTTTACTAAGTGCTTTAAAATCATTGACGACATTTGTAAACCTAATGTACATGTCTTCAATGGTTTCGCTTGGTTCTGTTCTAAACAATTCAATACTATACATCAAATGATTAATTTTAGATTCTTTAATTCTACTTGTGCCTTTGTGTGTGATTTTAAGAGTGTGCCAAATCTCATGTGCAGTTTCACATATCGAAACCCGATTAAATTCGTTTTAACTAAGAGTATAAAACAAATTGTTCATCGCTTTAGTATTCAAAGAGAAAGTCTTCTCTTTAAATCATTCCATTCGTTCATTAGTTTAGAAGATTTTTAAAAATTATTTTTAACGATATTCTATAAATTAAAATCTATAAAAAGCAAGAAAACTCTTATTCGAGTTTTTCAATATGTGTAGTCCGTCCTATTGAACATAGGAGGACGAGTGATAAAATAACCCTCTTGATAGCAAAAAAAATCACTTAGTCTCTTTTAGTTGTTAAACCAATTAAAAAATATTGGCTTTGATTTGGGGGTTTGGGGTTGGGTGTGGGGTGGGGGTGAATTAGCGCTTTTGAGAAAATGACGTCGATTCAAAAATTTGTTCGATAAAGCTCGTATTGGAAATGCATTTAAACATAGAGACATTTGGAAGAGTGCAAGTAAAGGTAGTAGACAGTTAAAAAAAAATTTAATGAAGGTAAACAATGAAGAAGAGGAAGCACACCAATTTTATAATGGTTCGGTCCACGTGACCTATGTCCACTGCTGATTCCTCTTTCGTTGAGGCCACATGCTTCCACTATTAATCTTCCCTCAACAAGCGAAGATAAATTACTCTTTTACAACCCTATTCTCTTTTTAATAGGTTTAGAAGACAACCTTTATAATTCTTTTAGCCCTCTCTTAAATAAAATTGACACTTAGAGAAGAGGAAGGGAACTATCAAAGAATTACTATCACTCTCCCTCCCCCTTGAATTATCGCAATCGAGAGGCAGACTAACATTTGAGGATACTGAAAAATATTTAAATATTATTTACATCCATCTATAAAATTTATTAAGTATAAAATCTTATATCACATGACTCGATAATCCACAAAACTCAAAGCCAACATAATAAAAACATTAACCACACTTATAAATCCACTAATGTTAGAAATCTATACGATTTCAAAACCAACCATTTACTCCAAATTCATATCATCATAGACTAAACTTAACATTCATCAAATTATATCAGATTCATCGATAACATTTCATTATACACAAAATATACTTATACAAAACCTATAGTATATCACCTAATAAAACTTGTCCAAAATCTGAATAGATTTCCTTTGCCTTAGCCCAATTCTAACTTGCTTTTAGAGTGACAAGTTAACCTGAAAATTTTATATAGTAATGGAGTGAGCATAAAAAGCTCAGCAATTGACTAACATATCCAAGATAAGGATAGTTTTCAAACAAACTTGATATCAAATTACAAGGCAATAGTATGAGAATTCATAGATAACAACTCATTAGATACAAAACCATAAATCATTTTATTCGAAACATACTTTGATCATAATAATAGAGGAAGAGTAGTTAGAGCATATCATTGGTATGAAATATCTCAGAACATATCAATATTGTATGAACCAACTCGGAGCATATCAATAGAATGTGAAATATTTCAGGGCATATCAATGGCATATGAAATATTTCAAAGCATATCAAAGGCATTAACATATTTCAGAGTATATCAATGATATATAAAACATTTCAGAATATATCAAAAGCGTAAACTATTAGGAAAACTATGAACGACATCTCATGTACAACGAAAAATAAAAACAAAACCCAGATTCCCGAAGTTGAGTATTTGGCTGTTATGCAATGATTGGTGTGCAAAAAATCTAGAAAACCCAAAAACCACATGAGTTATGAGAGATGTGTTACCTAGGAGATCGTATATCCCTGAACGTTTGTAGATCCGATGGAGAAGATAAAAAATACTCATATGCTCCTCTCTAGTGGTAATCCACATGACAGATAGGCTCCTTAGCTAGGGATCAGCCTCTCCATACTCTCAGGCTAAGAAGGAGAAAAATACTAAGGCGAAATAGGAGGCAGCTTCTCTAGCTCCTCTCGTTAGCTCTAGTCTATGAACCAAGGAGTCCCTCCAATTTATAGAGGTGAATGAGCATATTTATGAATGGATTTCGTTCACATTAGGAATTGGATCTCTATCTAATTACCTAATTATATTGGATCTCATCTATATGATCCAAACTAGGAGCTCTGTGAATATCTCATATCCGCACCTCTACTCGTTACAACATCTGTCATATGTGTGTGACCCGCTAGGCTCGATACCGAGCTGGTCATGACTTGCTCCCATCAGAACTACTCTGATATAGTGGCTTATTAATTCTCATAATAATTTACTCGACTCTCGAATATAGAAGTACTAGGCCACTACATCATAATCCTCATACGATATAGGGGGATCAAATCCATCGAACTTATTTATCCATAGTTACCGTGTATCTATAATCCCTTATCCAACTAATATCCTAGAGATCTTATATTGAGCATGGATACTGTTAGGCTACATACATAATCCTTCTGAGTCTCGCTTTAATTACATTCTCCCAGAGAACTCTCTCAATCTGAACAATCCTTCCGAGGGATTTTGTCTGAGCAAGCATACACGAGATATTCCTCTCATAATATTAAGAGTGAATGATCCTTTGTTAACACTCAATTTATTGAGAAACTTCAGCAGGTGCATCACATGCGCAGCGAAAATCAAAACAAAAATTGATTTCCCACACAGATCAAATCATCCTGCAAAAGATTGGGGTCGCACGAAAAATCATAAAAACCAGAAAAATATGATGTATGAGAGATTGATTTTACTTAGGGAGATCATATATCCCTATATTTCAGATCCGGATAGAGAAGATGAAGGAGGTCAAACATCCATCTCTCTAGCGATATCCATATAATGGATCTCTACAGTGAAACCCCTCCAATCTGATCTTGCAACTCTTGCGCAGAGGGAGGGAGGAAAATATGAGGTGGTGGCTAAAGCTGCAGCCTATCAACCATGAGTCTCCCCTCCTATTTATAGAGAGTCACCAAAACCCTAGGGCTCCTGCCTTAGTGGGTATTGGATCTCCATCCAATTACCCACTAATCTTGCATTATTAGATCTCTATCCAATAATCTCCTTAGGCCTCTAATTGGGCCTTAATCAAAGAGCCCATTAGCATAAAGTCTCATTTAATGAGAATAAGGGCTAATTGGATCTCTATCCAATCCTCAATTCGTTGAAGCATCCACCATATGTGTGTGACCCTCTAGGCCCGATAACAAGCTAGTCGTGAGTCACTCCCATCAGAACTCTTTCTGATATAGTGAATTATTATTCCCATAGTAATTCACTCGACTCATCGACTATAGACGTACTAGGCTACTATGCTATAGTCCCTAGATGGTACAAGAAGGATCAAATCAATCGGATCTGTTTGTCTATAGTTACCATATATCTATAATCCCTTATCCAACTAATATCCCAGAGACCATATGTTAGACATGGTACTACCAGACCACATATAGAGTCTCTTAGAGAACTCTTTCTCTCTCAATCCAACTGACCATAGCTAGGGATTTGTCTGAGCAAGCACATATGGAATATTCCTCTCATGATATTGAGAGTGGATGATCCTTTATTGACACTCAATTGTCTTCGTAAGGTTGGCTACCAATCCCGATAACCAATTATACTAGATTTGAAACTTTCCAAACCTGTATGTCTAACGTCAAAGAAAGGAGTACTCATATAAGGTATCCTTATTTTCTCAAGTCAAAGGACCATATACGTAACTGGGACTATGGATTCACTGTCTGATATTAGGTATCATCAACTATACAACATTCAATAAGTAAATCAATTAGTGAACTCATTCTCTAATAAGCACCTGTATTATATCCTTAGTGTCTCAACACAAGTGGCTTTGAGACCAGTCACCTCTATCATATGGATGGATATATAGTACACCGATCTGTCCGGTTATCTCAATGTCCCTCATGAGTAACCTATGACCGGGATTATTTAGGATCTATGTTTAAAGATAAATCGATCTCATTATCGTGATCTCATCACGATTCGATTTTCATTGCACAGAACCAAGGACATCATAATATATATGCAATAAATAATATAATGTGAGAATATACTAATATTAATCATAAGCAAAAAGATTACGCAGTGTGTCATACGTGCCGTCACTTACGTGATTGGCTTGCAGGGCACTTGTAATTGGCAATCTCCCACTTGACCTAAAGCTAATCACCTATGTGTCTGATCCCCATCAGACCCCTGTAATGCTCAAATACAATATGAGCTAGTGACTTCGTTAGTGGATCTATAATGTTATTTTTAGATGGAACTCTTTCCATTGCTATATCTTTACGGGCTGTGATCTCTCTTATCAGATAGAACCTCCTCAGAATATGCTGATGAGACCTGGGTTCCCTTGCTAGAGCTATCGCCCTATGGTTGTCGTAGTATATGGGAATCAGCTCCACGCTACATGGTACAACTCCCAAATCTCTAATAAACTTCTTTATCCACACCCCTTCCTTTGCTGCTTATGATGCAGCAATGTATTCCACCTCTGTGGTTGAGTCAACAGTGGTATCTTTCTTGGAACTATTCCAGCTTACTGCTCCTCCATTCATGGTGAAAATATACCTTGAATTTGACTTGCTATCATCAATATCAGATTGAAAACTCGAGTTTATGTAGCCCTCAACTTGGAGGTTATCTCCTCCATATACCGATAAAAGATCCTTAGTCCTTCTCAAGTACTTAAGGATACACTTTACTACCTTCAAGTATTCTAAACCTGGATTTGCCTGATACCTACTTGTGACACTCAGAGCATATGCTATATCCGGCTTGGTACATAGCATAGTATACATGATAGACCCTATCGTTGAGGCATAAGGTATCTTCTCCATATCTGCCCTTTCTTCAGGAGTCTTTGGGGACATACTCTTAGAAAGTGATATTTCATGTCTTATCGGTATGAGACTTCTCTTGGAATTCTCAATGCCAAACCTCTTGACAATAGAGTTTATGTACCTAGACTAGGACAAGCCAAGTATCCTTTGGGATCTATCTCTATAGATCTGGATCCCCAAAATATAGGGTGCTTCCCCTAAGTCTTCATGAGGAAGTTTCTAGATAGCCAAACTTTTACTATGGAGAGCATTCCTACATCATTCCCAATGATTAGGATATCATCCACATATAACACCAAGAAGGTGATAGTACTTCCACTTGTATTCTTATACACACAAGGTTCATCTTCATTCTTAACGAAGTCATAAAATCTGATCATCTTATTAAATCCTATATTCTAACTTCGGGAAGCTTGCTTTAGTTTATAAATAGACTTGAGCAACCTGCATACTTTTCTAGACTCTCTTTGGATACGAATCCCTCTGGCTGTATCATATACACCTCCTCCTCGAGGTTGCCATTGCGGAATGTCGTTTTGACATTCATTTGCCCGATCTTATAGTCATAGTGTGCTGCAATGGCTAAAATAATTCTAATGGACTTAAGCATGACTACTGGTGAAAAGGTTTCATTATAATCAACTCCTTGTCTTTGATGATATCTTTTAGCTACCAGCTTTGCTTTATAGGTCTCTACCTTTCCATCCACTCCGATCTTGTTCTTGAAGATCCATTTATAGCCGATGAATATAATATCCTCAGGTGCATCTATAAGGCTCCAAACCTTGTTATAGTACATAGAATCCATCTTAGAATTAATGGCTTCTTGCCACTTTCTAGAGTCTATACTTATAATAGCCTCCTTGTAGGTCTGAGGATCAACATCCTAAGAGTCACCTTCACTGATATGTTCCACATATCTTTCAGGAGGGTGAGATACTCTACTAGACCTACATAAAATTGGAATTTGTGTGTTAGGTACCTGAACAGACTCGGGCTCTAGAATGGTGCTTGAGCTAGGTTCTCTAGCCTCACTCAATTCTATCTCACTCCCACTGTTTCCACCAAGAATGTGTTCCTTCCCAAGGAACATAGCTCTCTTGGCAATAAAGATCTTTTGGTCCTCGAGATGATAGAAATAATACCTACAAGTTTCCTTTAGGTATCCCACGATTGTGCATCATTCTATTCTCGACTCCAACTTATCGGGATTGTGTCTTCTAATATGGGCAGGATAGCCCCAAATCTTAACAATCTTAAGATTGGGTTTCTTTCCTTTTTCATATCTCATATGGCGTAGACACTACCAACTTTGATGGAACTCTATTCAGAAGGTAAACTACGGTCCCTAGGGTGTACCCCCATAATGAGACAGGTAGGTCAGCGAAACTTATTATGGACCACACAATGTCTAACAGCGTGCAATTCCTCCTTTCTGATACACCATTGAGTGGAGGTGTATAAGGAGGTGTCCATTGAGATAGAATCATATTGTCCCTGAGGAAATAGGTGAACTCCATACTCAAGTACTCTCCTCCTCGATCTGCTCAAAGAGTCTTAATATTATTTCTAATTTGATTTTCTACCTCATTCTTATATTCCTTGAATTTCTCAAAGGCCTCAGATTTGTACTTCATTAAGTACACCTATCCACACCTAAAGAAATCATCAGTGAATGTAATGAAGTATGAGTAACCACCTATAGCTTGAGTCGACATGGGATCACATACATCACTATGTATGAGTTCCAATAACTTGGTGGCTCTCTCTCTATTTCCACTAAAAGGACTGTTGTTCATCTTCCCATGAAGGCAAGGTTCGTAAGTTGCATATGACTTATAGTCAAATGGATAGGTATCCATCTTTCAACAACTTTTGAATCCTTCCCTCATGTATATGACCTAGGCTACAATGTCATAGGTATACATTATTTACCTTATCTCTTTTCCTCTTAGACATATTTATATTCATGATATATGGAGAACTGTCTAACACATATAAGCCATTTATAAGGGTCCCTCTAGTGATGATCTCATCATCCATAATTATTGAACAGCTATTATTCTTAAAAACTAATTTATATTAACTAATTGTCAAACAAGAGATAGAAATAATATTTTTGATAATAGAGAAAATAAAATAGCGTGCATCTAATGCAATAATAGCTCCACCAGGTAGATGTAGGGTGACCTCTCCAACAATAACTGCAATAACTTTTGCTCCATTGTCCATCTTTAGGTCTATCTCGCCTTTAGCCAATCTCTTAGGTCTTGCTAGAACCTGTAACAAATTATAGATATAATAAACACTCCCGGTATCTAATACTTATGTGTTATCATTGAAATCTAACAAGTGGAGACCTATCATGAATATACCTGAAGCTTCTCCAAGCTTCTATCTCACCTTCTCTGCAAGGTAGTCTTTACAGTTCCTCTTCCAATGCTCGTCTTGGCCGTAGTAGAAGCATTGTCCTTTGCCCTTTGCTGGGTCTCTCATGGCAACCTTTGCCTTACCTGGTCTTTCTTTGCCCTTGCCTTCTTAAGGGTCTTGCTGACCTTCCTTTACTTTTTGGTCTCACCAATGTAGAGAACTGACTTCTCCTTTTTGATGGCACTCTCAGCTTCCCTCAACATATTGAGGAGCTCAGGGAGATTCACTTCAAACTTGTTCATATTAAAGTTAATAATAAATAGTGAAAAGAAATCTAGTAGGGACTGAAGTATAAGGTCAACATGCAGGTTATTCTTTAGGACTATCTTTATACTTCATAAAGTGAGCAATCTCATTCTTGCTTGTCCTTTCCTCCAGCGTGGGCATAATTCTGTTAAGGACATATACAATTTTCTCTTGTGTGATAACAATTCTTAAATTATGGAGCATTTGGACTAATGAGGTAGTTGGCATCAAGTATGCCACATAGGGGTTTTACAAGCGACAAACAAGATATAGCATAAATAAATAACATGCAGAATTTACAAAAAATACTGATTAAAGATATGGACTTTTATCTTAATGTACTCCCAATATTTTCCTAGCGAATCACGCGACACCCTCGACACGTGAGACGAAAGTCTCCGGCAGACTCCTAGTGGGGATTGGGATCTAATTGGCGTTTTAGTATAATCTCGAGGGACTCGACCAATTACACTAAGGCCAAAAGGTAGACAACTCTTTCCAATCACAACTCTTTGTAATTCTCGTCATGTTTGGCCTCCGAATCATCATGGTCTTGAGGGACTCGACCAACCATGATATTCAGTTAAGTCATTACCATCGTTATAAGATAAGTCTGATTTGATGATATGCTCTCGAGGGACTCGACCAAGCATATAATGTCCTCAGGTCATCGGTGACATCTCTATGTCATAGGCAAGAACTCGATCACATAGATATGTGAGTCTCAAGGGACTCGACCAACTTAACCTATGTCGTGATTCAATTTTTTCTTATAATGATGGAAGGCCACGTAGGTTAATCTTATTGCCTCACGCTTACTGACTTAATATTATCATAGGAGGGGTTTTTGTTTCATATCGATCTCTTAATATATCGTGTCACAAACATATATATTTAATATATATCTACATCGCATGCAAATATATATATACAAATATCTAGTAGGTGTATAACACATCACATATGCAAGCCACACTGGATGATCATGAGCCGTCACATAATATGATTAAGCCCGAGCCAATGAGCCTAATCACTCACAATAGGATCTATGTGTGCATCGGTGGATCTCCATGCCCTGTGATTGTTGATCTTGTCATCATCGGTTTCGTTGGATCGTCGCATCACCATACATCGTAATCTCCCTACATGGCATCGTAGGTCCCGTTGTCACCTCCACGCTCCCGTTGCGTCTCTCCATGTAATTGCAAATAATCATAGGCACACAAGCCCAACAATAAACGAGAAAAACGTAGGCTCACAGGCCCCAATAATAATAATAATTATAATTACACACATCTCAACACTTGACTCATGATTATCCATCCACATCATACATCACATATACATCATATCATATGTAGGATTACTAAATATAATAATAATTAATTAAATTATTTAATTAATTATTTTTTTGGAAATCAAGACATGCTCGAAATTTCTAAAATTATCAAGGGTATTTTCATAATTCTAGATGAGAGGAAAGTCCTTGAAATTTTTAGAATTATTGAGGGTATTTTTAAAATTTTGAATATGAGGACAGTCCTTAAAAGGATGCATTAACCCCTCTTACCCATCTATGCCGCCCCCGTCACCGTTATTGCCCCTCGCGACTACCCTTGCCGACCATCTCGCCAAGGCACCACTACGTGGCGCCATCGCCTATTGGCGATAGGGGTGGCCGACACAACCCTTTGCAAGCATCACGCTGCAAGCGGATGTGCCGTGGTGGCTATCGCCCCTACGGCTGGCGTGCCCGTGTACGCACCGCCCCCACGGCGCCCACCTCCTCGCGGCGACCACAGTCGAGTTAGCCGCCTTGCGGGCCTTGGCCCTGACCGTAGGTGGCTAGCCCTGCATGGGGATGACCGCCCCTCCTCCTCGCTGCCTTAGCTATGAAAACACAATAAGAACACGTAGAACGATTCTACTCGATTTAATCTCATCATACATAGTTTAAAACCAATCATTCGCACAAAAACCTTGGCTCTGATACCATTATTGGGAATTCTCAGCGGGTGCATCACATGTGCAGTGGAAATCAAAATAAAAACTGGTTTGCCACATAGATCAAATTATCATGCAAAAGATTGGGGTCGCGAGAAAAACCGTAAAAACTGAAAAAACACGATGTGTGAGAGATTGATTTTACCTAGGAGATCGTATATCCCTGTATTCTAGATCCAGATGGAGAAGATGAAGGAGGTCAAACATCCTCCTCTCTAGTGGTATCCATATGATGGATCTCTGTAGTGAAACTCCTCCAATCTGATCTCGGAACTCTTGCGTAGAGGGAGGGAAGAGAATAACAGGTGGTGGCTAAAGCTGCAGCCTATCAGCCATAAGTCTCCCCTCCTATTTATAGAGAGCCACCAAAAACCCTAGGGCTCCTGTCTTAGTGGATATTGGATCTTCATCCAATTACTCACTAACCTTATATTATTGGATCTCTATCCAATAATCTCGTTAGGCCTCTAATTGGGCCTTAATCAAGGAGCCCATCAGCATAGAGTCTTATCTCATGAGAATAGGGGCTAATTGGATCTCCATCCAATCCTCTATTCGTTGAAGCATCCACCATATGTGTGTGACCCTCTAGGCCCAATACCGAGCTGGTCGTGAGTCACTCCCATCAAAACTCCTTATGATATAGGGAATTATTATCCCCATAATAATTCACTCGACTCATCGACTATGGATGTATTAGGCCACTACGACATAGTCCCCAGATGTTACGAGAGGGATTAAATTCATCGGACCTGTCTATCTTCAATTACCGTGTATCTATAATTTCTCATCCAACTAATATCCCAGAGACCGTATATTGGACATGGTATTGCCAGGCCATATATATAATTCGTCATAGTCTCGCTCTAATTAAATTCTCTCGGAGAACTCTTTCTCTCTCAATCCGAATAACCCTGGCCAGAGATTTGTCTAAGCAAGCATATATGGGATATTCCTCTCATGATACCAAGAGTGGATGATGCTCTATTGATACTCAATTACCTTCGTAAGATTGGCTACCAATCCCGATAACCAACTGTACCAGATTTGAAACTTTTCAAACCTGTATGTTTGACATCAAAGAAAGGAGTACTCATACAAGGCATCCTTGGTGTCTCAAGTCAAAGGACTAGATACACAATTGGGACTATGAAATCGCTGTTTGATATTAGGTATCATCAACCATACAGTATTCCATAAGTGGATCAATCAGTGAACTCATTCTCCAATGAGCATCTGTACTATATCCTTAGTGTCTCCACACAAGTGGCTATGAGACCAGCTGCCTCCATCATATGGATAGGTATATAGTACACTGATCTGTCCAGTTATCTCAATGTCCCTCTCGAGTAACCTATGATCGGGATTATTTAGGAACTGTATTTGAAGGTGAATCAATCTCATTATCGTGATCTCATCACGATCTGATTCTTATTGCACAGAACCAATGACATCACAATATATATATAACAAATAATATAATGTAAGAATATGCCAATAGTAATCATAAGCAAAATATTTATATAGTGTGTCACACGTGTCAAGACTCATGTGTTTGGCTTGTAGGGCACTTGTAACTAGCATAATTGCCTTTATATAGTTGGCTACCAATCTCGATAAATGGTTGTACTAGATCTAGACTTTTTCAAACCTGTAAATCCAACGTCAAGAAAAGGAGTACTCATACAAGGCATCTTTGGTGTCTCAAGTCTAAGGACCAAATACACAACTAGGACTATATAATTGCTATCTGACATTAAGTATCATTATCCATCCAGTATTTTGTAAGTGGATCAATCAGTAAACTCATTCTCTGATGAGCACCTACATTCTACTTCTAATGTCCCCACACAAGCGACTATAAGACCAACCACCTCCATCATATAAATGAGTATATAGCACATTAGTCTATCCGGTTATCTCGATGTTCCTCTCGAGTAACCTATGGCCAAGATGATTTAGGATTTATATTTAAAGGTGAATATGTCTTATTATCATGATCTTATTATGATCCAATTCTCACTGCACAGATTTAGGGACATCATAATATACATCCAAAAATATATAATATGAGAAAATACCAATAATGATAAGTAAAGAGATTACTCCAACATGTCACAGGTGATATCACTCATGTGATCGGTTTGTAGGGCATCTATAACTAACAATCTCCACTTGACCTAAAGCCAATCACCTATGTTTGATCCCCATTAGGCTCCTATGATGCTCAAATGCAATATGAGGCAATGGCTTCGTTAGTGGACCTACAATGTTGTCTTTGGATGAAACTCTTTTCATTGCTACATCTCCATGGGCCACAATCTCTCTAATTAAATGGAACCTCCTTAGAACATGCTTATAATTCTGATGAGACCTGGGTTCCTTTGCTTGAGCAATCGCCCCATTATTGTCGCAATATATAGGGAGCGACTCTACACTACTCGGTACCACTCCCAGATTTATGATGACTTCTTCATCCAGACTCCCTCATTTGTTATTTTCGCTATGACAATATACTATGTCTTTATGGTCGAGTCAGTAGTAGTATCTTGCTTGGAACTATTCTTGCTTAATGCTGCTCCATTTAAGGTAAACATATATCCTAAATTTGACTTGTTATCATCAATATCATACTAGAAGCTCAACTCCATGTAGCCTTCAACCTAGAGGCTATCTCCTTCATATACTAGTAAAAGATCCTTAATCCTTCTCAAGTACTTAAGGATACACTTATTGAATCTTTGATTTTGATGATAAAATTAATTGATGGATTATTAATCTAATAAGATTATTAGAGTTAATTGATATAGGATTAACTACGATAGAAAGATAATTACAATCAGAGGTTTGGCCAAAGTCAAGTCCAAGCATCGGGCCGGAGTGAGGATGATATGGTTGGGAACTCAAATTAAACTCAATTGGTTGACATGAGAATTGGTCAACATGAGGTACAAGTCAAGATTAGAAAAATAAAGGAAATCAATTTTCCGAAAATCTTGGAGGTTGTACCTCCAGCACCCAGGAATCCGGGCAGTAGGCGGCGTAGGCGGCGGTTGGACCGCCCAAGCCGATGGTTGGACTACCTAAGTTAGTGATTGTACAACCCGTACCCTATTTTCAGAGTGGCTTTCAGCGGCAGCGCCATTGGCACCAATGATTGTACCACCCATACCCGAGTTTTTTGGGTGTGTTTGAATTTTGGCTCCATTCTTCTGAAGCCAAATGAGGTCTATAAATACCCCAATTTTTCTTGCATTTAGCAGAAGTATTCATATAAGTCATTGGGCAGAAATCCATGAAAACGAGTGTGTACTAAAAGTGTCTAAGAAAAAGAAAAGGAGGAAGAAAGTGAGATAAGTGTTGTATTCTTATAAAGAGTCTCCATTGTAAGTTGAAGGCTTGTAAGGGTTTGGTCTTCACATAAAGAATATCGATGGTGGACATAGCTGAGCCTCGATAAAAAGGACTTGGAAGTGGACGTAGGTCAAGATTGGAGCTGAAGCACTATAAATCTATGAGCATCTCTCTACTTTGTTATTTTTGATTAGGTATGTTCTTATACAGAGTTCTCTTTTAGTATAATCATAATTTAGCCTCATTTAATAGCTTATTGCTCACTTAATAAAACACTTCTGATTTTTAATTTTAATTCTCACAAAAATTTCATAAACCAAAAGATTTACACTTGCACTAATTCACCCCCTCTCTTAGTGCAAATTGATCATAACAATTGGTATCAGAGTAAGGTCTTACGTATTACATTAACACCTATTTGAGTAAATGGCTTTGTTTGGTATGAATAAGGGTTAATATATCACAAGTCCTCTTATGTTCAATGAGACAGACTACACATCTTAGAAAATTCGAAGACGTATCTTTTTTATTTCGATAGATTTTGATTTATAGTGTATTGTTGAAAAAGGTTTTTAGAAATTATCCAATCTAATAAATGATTGCAATGATTATGAAAAATAAATATTTTCTTTGATTTCAATGGCTATGAATGTCTTATATTGTGCTCTCAACAAAAATAAATTTGATTAGATTTTCTCTTGTGATTCAACTTTTGGGATTTGGTATACATTAGAATTGACACATAAAAGCACAATTAAACTAAATGAATCATTAAATAAAATATCTTACAAAAATAAACAAGAATAATACCTTCTTAAGAACATAAAGAATTTGATAGTGAGAATCCAAAAACACCTTCCAAAGAATAGGAAGGAATTTGAACAAATGAGAACATATAACTCTTCAAGTGAAATCTCGAGTGATGATGACTTTGAACCTATAACAAATGAATTGGATAAATTAATGAATATAAACCATAAAAATAATTTTAAGATGGACAAAACCTCTTGCTATGAATGCAAGAAGCTAAGGAGCTTCAAAGATGAAGAGCACAATCAAGAAGAAGTGGAGAATCTCATGCTTATGACTATCGACAACGAGGTTAGTGATTCATTAAGTATTTATTTTTACCAAATTTTTAAATATGTTTCATGAATTGTTTGATAAATTTTAAAAAATTAGTAAATCTTATAAGTTGCTTAAGAATGAATAGGATTTGTTAGTTAGTAGACTTGATGAAATGTATGATTCATTCATTGGGAAATCTCAATGGAAGCATCACATGTGTAGCGGAAATAAAAAAAAAAAATCACTTTCCCATGTAGATCAAATCGTTGTGCAAAAAATTGGGGTTTTGAGAAAGTCACAAAAATAAAAAAAATTGCATCATATGATAGATTGATTTATCAAGGGAGATCATATATCCTTGTAATCCAGATCCAAATGGAGAGGATGAAGGAAGTCAAGCGTCTTCCTCTCTAGCAGTATCCACATGATGGATCTCTACAGCAAAACTCTTTAAATCTGATCTCGCAACTCTTGCATAGAGGGAGGGAGGAGAATAGGGTATTGGATCTCTTTCCAATTATCTACTAACCTTGCATTATTAGATCTCTATCCAATAATCTCCTTTGGCCTCTAATTGGGCCTCATGTAAGGAGTCCATTAGTGCAGGGTCTCATCTAATAAGAATATTGGCTAATTGGATCTTCATCCAATCCTTTATTCACTGAAGCATCCACCATATGTGTGTGACCCTCTATGCCCGATACCGAGCTAGCCGTGAGTCACTCCCATCAGAACTTCTTCTAATATAGTAAATTATTATCCCCATAATAATTCACTCGACTCATCAACTATGGACATACTTGGCTACTATGCCATAGCCCTCAGACAGTACATGGTGATCAAATCTATCAGACCTGCCTGTCCATAGTTATCATATATCTATAATCCCTCATCCAACTAATATCCCAGAGATCGTATATTGGATATGGTACTATCAGGTCACATACGGAATCTGTCATAGTCTCGCTCTAATTGGATTCTCTCAAAGAATTCATTCTCTCTCAATCCGAATAACCCTAGCCAAGGATTTGTCCAAGCAAGTACATATTAGATATTCCTCTCGTGATACTGAGAGTGAATGATCCTCTATTGATACTTAATTACCTTCATAAGATTGACTATCAATCTCGATAACCAATTGTACCAGATCTGAAACTTTCCAAACCTGTAAATCTAGCATTAAAGAAAGGAGTACTCATACAAGGCATCTTTGGTATCTTAAGTCAAAGAACTAAATACACAATTGGGACTATGGAATTGTTGTCTGACATTAGGTATCATTAATCATACAACATTCCATAAGCAGATCAATTAGTGAACTTATTCTCCAATGAGCACCTGTACCATATCCTTAGTGTCTCTACACAAGTGGCTATGAGACCAACTACCTTAATCATATAGATGGGTACATAGTATATTGATATGTCTGGTTATCTCGATGTTTCTCTCGAGTAACCTATGATTGAGATTATTTATGATATATGTTTAAAGGTGAATCAATCTCATTATCGTGATCTCATCATGATCTAATTCTCATTGCATAGAACCAAGGACATCATAATATATATGCTACAGATAATATAATGTGAGAATATGTCAATATTAATTATAAGCAAAAAGATCGCACAGCGTGTCACACGTGCTATCACTCAAGTGATTAGCTTACAGGGCACCTGTAACTAGCAATCTCCCACTTGACCTAAAGCCAATCAATTATGTGTCTGATCCCCATCAGACCCCTATGATACTCAAATATAATCTGAGCTAGTGGTTTCATCAATGGATTTACAATGTTATCTTCGGATGTAACTCTTTTTATTGTTATATCTTTATGGGCTATGATCTCTCTAATTAAGTGGAACCTCCTTAGAATAATTCTGATGAAACCTGGGTTCCCTTGCTAGAGCTATTGCCCTATCGCTGTCACTGTATATTGGAATCAGCTCCACGCTGCTCGAAACGATTCCCATATCCCTGATGAACTCCTTTATCCACACCCCTTCTCTTTTACTACTTCTGCTGCATCAATATATTCCGCCACTGTGGTTGAGTTAGTAGTAGTATCTTGCTTGGAACTCTTCCAACTTACTGCTCCTTCATTCAGGGTAAAAATATACCCTGAGTTTTACTTGCTATTATCAATGTCAAACTAGAAACTTGAGTCTGTGTAGCCCTCAACATGGAGGCTACCTTCTTCATATATCAATAAAAGATCCTTAGTTCTTCTCAAGTACTTAAGGATACACTTTATTGCTTTTTAGTGTTCTAAACATGGCCCCGCTTGATACGTGCTCATGACACTCAAAGCATACATTATATCAGGCCTAGTACATAGCATAGCATATATGATAGACTACATCATTAAGGCATATGGTATCCTATTCATGTTTGCCTGTTCTTCTAGAGTCTACGGGGACATACTCTTAGAAAGTGATATTCCATATCTCATCGGTATGATATCTCTCTTGGAATACTAAATGCCGAAACTTTTGATAATGGAGTCTATATACCTAGACTAGGACAAGCCAAGCATCCTCTTAGATCAATCTCTATAGATTCAGATCCCCAAAATATAGGATTCTTCCCCTAACTCTTTCATGGAGAAGTTTCTGGATAGCCAAGCATTTACTGTAGAGAGTATTCCTACATCATTCCCAATAATTAGGATGTTATCCACATACGCCACCAAGAAGGTGACAGCACTCCACTTACCTTTCTGTATACACAGGGCTCATCTTCATTATTAACGAAGTTATAAGATATGATCGCCTCATCAAATCTTATATTCCAACTTCGGGAAGCTTGATTCAATCCATAAATAGATCTGAGCAACTTGCACACTTTATCTAGACTCTCTTTAGATATGAATCCTTCTGTTTGTATCATATACGCCTCCTCCTCGAGGTTGCCATTAAGGAATATCTTTTCATATTCATCTGCCAGATCTCATAGTCATAGTGTGCTACAATGACCAAAAAAGTTCGAATGGATTTAAGCATGGCTACAAGTGAAAGGGTTTCATCATAGTTAACTTATTATCTTTGATAATATCTTTTAGCTACCAGTCATGCCTTATAGGACTCTACCTTTCCATCTACTCTGATCTTATTCTTGAAGAACCATTTGCAACCGATGGGTACAATACCCTCAGGTGCATCCATAAGGTTCTAAACCTTGTTAGAGTTCATGGAATCCATCTCAAAATTCATGATTTCTTACCACTTCCCAGAGTCTATACTCATAATAGCCTCCTTGTAGGTCTGAGGATCAATATCTTGAGAGTCCTTTCTACTGATATATCCCACATATCTTTCAAGAGGTTGAGATACTCTACTAGACCTACGCAAAGTTAGAACTTGTGTGCTAGGTACCTGAACAGACTCGGATTCTAGAATGGTGCTTGAGCTAGGTTCTCCAACCTCGCTCAACTCTATCTCACTCCTATTATTTCTACTAAGAATATATTTTTTCTCAAGAAACATAGTTATCTTGGCAACAAAGACCATTCGGTCATCGGGATGATAGAAATAATACCCACAAGTTTTCTTATGGTATCCCACGAACTTACACCATTCTATCCTTGATTCCAACTTATCGGGATTGTGTCTTCTAATGTGGGTAAGATAGCCCCAAATTTTAACCACCTTAAGATTAGACTTCTTTCCTTTTTATATCTCATATGATGTAGACACTACTGACTTTAATGGAACTCTGTTCAGAAGGTAAGCTGTGGTCTTTACGGGGTATCGAGAATGATACGGGTAGGTTAGTGAAACTCATTATGGACCGTACCATATCTAACAGCATATGATTCCTCCTTTCTGATACACCATTAAGTTGAGGTATCCAAGGAGGTGTCCACTAGGATATAATCTCATTGTCCTTGAGGAAATGGGTTAATTCCATACTCAAGTACTCTCCTCCTCGATCTGATCAAAGAGTCTTAATAGTATTTCTAATTTGGTTTTCTAATTCATTCTTATATTCCATGAATTTCTCAATGGCCTCATATTTGTACTTCATCAAATACATGTGTCCATACTGTCACGGACAACAATGTAAACAAGGTGTTCGATGAAATGCTTGTGTTAGTCCGTGTCCTTCGGTTTAGGTACATATCTTGTACAACAAGAAGCGGGCTTGCAGTAGGCTTGGAAGCCCTAGTTGGATTTACTTTTTGGCCAAGTTTGGCTTGTAAATACAAGTGTGTCTTATAAGCACTTGTGGGGGCTTGATGCAGTGGACCATTATCCTTTGTGTGCAACCTCTCTGAGTTTGTAATGTCCATGGGTGTAATTTGTATTTTGGCTTTATAAAGTGTTTTTCTTGAGCAGTTGCTTGTGGATCCCGTGGGAGTTGCTTCTTCTGGCCCGTTTTCTCTTTTTGTAAGTCTATGGGATTTTAGGAGATCTCGGGGAGGGCTGACCTTTGCGGACGGACACGCATGGGTGCCGCACGGCTTAGGTAGAATCAGCTAAGCCCGTGACAATGTGGTATCAGAGCGGGACAAGCACATGCAGAAACACTTGCCATACAAATGTGGGGACCTAGCTAGCGTGTGGAGGACAGCCCGGCCGCAGCCGTTTGGGGGAAACGGACATTGAGATGTAGGGAAAGGAGTCGCTCAGAGGAGCGGGCATCCTGGTTTGACATTCAAGGAATAGCCAACCCCTTTGCGCGAGAGGCACCATGAGGACAAACAAGCGAAGAAGAATGCGTAGCACACAAAGATTGGATGGTTGAGTTTGAGCTATAGCTCGATGTTGGCAACCAAACTTGACGGTGCTTAAGGCAAAGCAAGGCGCTTGGTGAAAGATGAGACCGTGCAAGGTGGGAGGTGTTGTGTAACGACCGAAAGAGTTGTGTAAAGCTCACAGAGGTGAGGGGAATTGCTAACTCGAAAGATTAGAAACTCATGCAAGGGCTTGTACACGGATGATAGAGTGTTCGTGGCCATCCCAAGGCGCGATTAGAACTCGACGCCATGGAGCATCAGAACTTTCTCTTCAACATGGAAAGGATATGTCCGTAGGTGGCTGAAATGTGCAACAAGTTCTGCATGTTGCTAGACCTTGAAGGGTGCAGTGGAGACTGTATTGGAGAAGGGTTACAATCTAGCAAGTACATTTGTGGGGGCAGAACAAAGCTTGAGTTCAGCAAGACGGAGTAGTCCAAAGGGGATGATGGTCTCCGAAACTTCCAGTGGGAAGTATGTAAAGAGAAAAGTTGCTCCAGTAGGACAGATATCTAGGAGGGATAAGTCCTAGTTCTTTAGTGGGAGAATCATGTATAACAGACTGCACATATTAAGGAAGAGTTTCTCAAGGTTATATCTTCATAAAGCTCAACGGACCGAGTGAGCGACGAAGAGTTGTCGCATGATCTCGAAGGAGGTAATGCATTGGTGGATGCATTTTGAGATCAAGTGAGGGAGCAATCCAAGGCAACATCATATGAAGGCACACTTAGAGTCGAGGCAGAAATCGAACTCAACAGAGGGCTGACCCATGGAATGGTGGACGTGAGGGCCACTATCAACTCAGTGCAAATCGAGGAGCAGAGCGACTTGGGTGGAACTCGGTGAAGTATCTAAGCCGCATGAAGGGAGTCGACATAGAAGATGGAACATGGAACGGAGGCACAGAGCTTTCCTTAGACAGAGGTCAAGGGCATGAACTCTTGTAGAGGCAAGAGTGGGATCATGTCGTTCCATGGGTTCTTCATTCTGATGGGACAGACTTATTTTGCATGGTGCCAAAGATGAAGGGAGCTTCAAGGCACATGCAAGCTACCTCAGAGATGCATTTGATGGAGTAACTAAGGTGATTCAACTTGCGGAGGCAAAGTTAGGATCATGAGACCTTAGTACGGGGCAAGAGGACGCAGAGGCGGGTACTCTTGAAGAATATGCCACAGTGTTGTCGTTCAAGTTGTCAGGAACAAGAGGTGCATAGCAAGATTGTGCTGGTAGGGGATAGAGGTCCAAGATCCAGACAATAGTGCACCCACTCTAGCGAAGTCAGGGGACTTCAGGAGCTACTAGGCGACGGACTGTCCTAGAGCTATGCTTCGTCCAGGAGTAACCCAGGAGTGAGGGGGACGAAGGGGAATTGCCAAGGGAGCGAACTAAAAGTCGGAGATGGCAGAGGCCCTACGATGTGTTGGCAGAGGCCACACGTGGAGAAGTCGTAGTCCGAATTCATCACACGAGAATCTGTATGCAATGGAGATGTCACTAGGAGGCGACATGGTGCAGCGGATCGTGGTGGAATAGTTAGTGGCAATGCAATACATACAATCTTGTCCCGTGAGGGACAAAATCATGCGGAGGTATGATCAGGAGTTATTGGGAGCTCCACTTTGGTGTATGACACAACAAGAAGAAGGGCTATGGATTCAAGGAGTGAATGCCGTAGTACCGCAGAGGCGGGTCTTCATGTGTGTATCAAAGCTTGCATTGGTGAAAGCCTTAGTCATCAGCATATAGGAGCTGTATACCACCGAGGAAGAAGTCCAAGTGCACGTACCAGTGAGTCCCATGGAGGGGGACATGATCATGTGAATGATCAGGAGCTGCTGGGAGCTCTACTTCAGTGAACAATGCAACGACAAGAAGGGCTGTGGATTCAAGGAGTGAATGCCACAGTACCGTAGAGGCGGGTCTTCCGTATGTATGCATCGAAGCTTGCATCAGATGAAAGCCTTGGTCGTCAGCATATGGGGGCTGTGTACCACCGAGGGAGTAGTCAGATTGCAAGTACCAGTGAGTCCCATGGAGGGGACTTGATTAACCGGAGCAGTTGGAGAGTTGGACGCTTGTGCTCACATTCGCTTAAGGGAGCGCAAGTCGAGGACAAGGCCGAGTAACGTTGCTACCAAGGAAGCTAAGGAGAGCGAATCGGACGAGCCCTACAACAAGATGGCGGAGGCCATGCATGAGAGTTGCGATCTCTCCATCGACCAAGGAGAACGCTAGGAGGACACGGTGGTGTCGGCGGTGGTCGAAAGGCGAGGCGGCAGTCCAACAGGCTCAGCTACCCAAAAGAAAAGCGTCGGTTAGAGGAGGTGGACTCGGAGGAGCTCCACAGTGCCATAGAGGCAGATCTACCGATCGCGGAGGAAGGGATGAAGATGCAAGGTAACGGATAGTAGTGCTATGGGCTTGGCAGCGCCATGGTACCGTAGATGTGGGACTTCCGTGAAGTCATCGATCCCTTGCTCTCATGAAGGGACAGCATTGGTCGTAAAAGGGGCCAAGGAGGTGGAGAGTGCAGAGGCAAACTCCAAGTACCAAGATGAGGCAGAAGGGCAGAGGCCAAGAAACTTCATAAGACCGATGTCGATGTGCTTCTCATTCAGATAGCCGAAATTAAGGGACTTCGGGTTGATGCAGGAGTGCTCGACCAAGGAACGAAGTAGGTAGTACATGGTACTGTACCTTTCTACTCAAGAGGAGTAGGCGGCAAAGGTGATGGAGAAGACGGTACAATCCCAAAGGCGACCAGATCTATCAAAGACTTACTCCAAGTTGGGGGACTCCAAGTTGGAGTAAACTTTTTGCTCTTTTCGGGCAAAACTTCTTGCATTCCAGAAGTTCAATAGCAGTGGGAAGGCGAATCACAATAGCTAACCCAACGCAAGGAGTGCAACCACTTCAAGTGCTTCAGAAGTGTGAGCAAAGAGCAGGCGAATGTTAGTAACCAGCTCAATGCATGAAGTACAAACTCGAGGAGGCAGGCGAAATCGAGTAACCTTTGCCAGCGAAATTGAGTAACCTTTGCCTTCTCAACTCGAGAGAATAGGCGAACCCAGTTCTCGAGGAGGTGAGAGAAGCCACCTTACCTTCTCAACTATGAAGAGAATGGGTGAAGTCAAGTATCCCAGTTCTCTTACTTATCCAAACAGGGGAGCTCTGCACAAGTTCAGTGACCCTTCAAAGAAAGCTTAAGGAAGACAATGGTTGTCAAATCCTCACCGTTGGTGATCAAGATTACTATTGAGTAGTTTTTCACTTCATTTCCCAATTGACTAAGAGGGAGTGATGCGAACATAATTGGAAGTGACAACTAACAGCGGAAGAAGGTTCAATGGGCAAATATTATGGAGAAAGGACCTTAAAAAAACTTCAAAGTCTATGAGGCGATGCTCGTTAAAGCTCCAACAAGCATCTACCCAGTTCAAGCAATATGAGTATACTGCGATACTAGCACATCATAAGGCAGGTCTTTTCCTTCATCAGAGGGATCCGCGAGAACCAACAAGGATCAAGACAACTCAGCCAACCCCACACCGATTCAATCATTGGTGAGTTGAAGCGATGGCGGATTGAGTTCGACTACTCAACAATAGCGGCGGAGCGGCTAGGAGCCAAAGGCGTGTTGCCCAAAGCGAAGATTAAAGATTCAGAGAATGCGAGGAGATGCAGCGTCTGGTGGCCGGCGAGGACGTCGAAGGAATAAGTGGGGAGAATGTCACGGACAACAATGTAAACAAGGTGTTCGATGAAATGCTTGTGTTAGTCCGTGTCCTTCGGTTTAGGTACATATCTTGTACAACAAGAAGCGGGCTGAGGCGGGCTTGATGCAGTGGACCATTATCCTTTGTGTGCAACCTCTCTGAGTTTGTAATGTCCATGGGTGTAATTTGTATTTTGGCTTTATAAAGTGTTTTTCTTGAGCATTTGCTTGTGGATCCCGTGGGAGTTACTTCTTCTGGCCCGTTTTCTCTTTTTGTAAGTCTGTGGGATTTTAGGAGATCTCGGGGAGGGCTGACCTTTGCGGACGGACACGCATGGGTGCCGCACGGCTTAGGCAGAATCAGCTAAGCCCGTGACAATACCTAGAGAAATCATCAATGAATGTAATGAAGTGTGAGTAATCACCTATAGCCTGAGTCAACATGGGACCACATATATCACTATGTATGAGTTCTAATAACTCAGTGGCTCTCTCTCTAGTTTCGCTAAAGGGAGAGTTGCTCATCTTCCCACGAAGGCAAGGTTTGCAAGTTGCATATGACTCATAGTCAAATGGATCTAAGTATCAATCTTTCAGTAACTTTTGAATCCTTCTCTCATGTATATGACATAGCCTATAATGCCATAGGTATGCATTGTTCACCCCATCTCTTTTCCTCTTAGACATATTTATTATTCATGATAAGTAAAGAAGTGTCTAACACATATAAGTCATTTATCATGGTCCCTCTAGTGATGATCTCATCATCCATAATTATTGAACAACTATTATTCTCAAAAAGTAATTTATATCTACTAATTGTCAAGAGATGAAAATAATATTTTTGATAATAGAGGGAACAAAATAGCATGCATCCAATGTAATAATAGCTCCACCAGGTAGATGTAGGGTGACCTCCCCAACAGCAACTGCAGTAACTCTTGCTCTATTGCTGATTTTGAGATCCATCTCACCTCTGGCCAATCTCCTAGGTCTTGTCAGAGCCTACAATGAATTACAGATATGATAAGTACTTCCGGTACATAAAACCCATGTGTTAGCATAAAAATCTGATAAAGTGGAGACTGATCATGAATATACCTAAAGCTTCTCCAAGCTTTTGTTTTGCCTTATCTGCAAGGTAGTCCTGATAGCTCCTATTCCAATGCCCGTCTTGGTCATAGTAAAAGCATTATCCTTTATCTTTTACTGGGTATTTCTTGGCAACTTTTGCCTTACTTGGTCTTTCTTTGCCTTTGTCCTTAAGTGTCTTACTAGCATTCCATTTTCTATTGGTCTCACCAATATAGAGAACTAAATTCTCTTTCTTAATGGTACTCTCAGCTTCCCTCAATATATTGAGGAGCTCAGGTAGAGTCACCTCAAACTTGTTCATATTAAAGTTAATAATAAACTATAAAAAAGGAATTTGGTAGGAACTGAAGTATAAGATTAACACACAGGTTATCCTTTAGGACTATCTTTATACTTCACAAAACAAGCGATTTCATCCTCGCTTATCCTTTTCTCCTAGTGTGGGCACACTCGTGTTAAGGACATATAATTTTCTCTTTTGTGAGAATAATTCATAAATTATGGAGCCTTTGGACCAATGAGGCAATTGACATCATGTATGCCACATAGGGATTTTACAAGCGACAAACAAGATATAACGTAAATAAATAGCATGCAAACTTTGCAGAAAATACTAATTAAGATATGAACTTCTATCTTTATATACTCCTATTATTTTTCTAGCAAATCACCGATACTTGAGATAGAAGTCTCTGGTAGACTCTTAGTGGGGATCGAGATCCAATAGGCATATTAATGCAACCTCGAGGGACTCGACCAATTACACTAAGCCTAAAAGGTAGGGAACTTTTACTAATCATAACTCCTTGTGATTCATATCATGTTCGACCTCCAAATTATTATGGTCTCAACTGCTCGACCAACCATGAAGTTCAGTTAAGTCATCACCATTGTTACAAGATGAGTCTGATTCAATAGATATGCTCTCAGCTTTTCGACCAAATTATACTATGTCCTCAAGTCACCGATGACATCTATATGTCATAGGCAAGAACTTGATCATGTAGATAGGTGAGCCTCGAGTGACTTGACCAACTCAACCTATGTCGTGATTCAATTTCTTCCTATAACGATGGAAGGTCACGTGGGTCAATCTTATTGCCTCATGCTTACCGACTTAATATCATTGTAGGAGGAATTTTTGTTTTGTATTGGTCTCCTAATATATCGTGTCACATACATACATACTTAATATATATCTACATCGCATGTATATATATATATATACATACATACATATATCTAGTAGGTGTATAACACATCACATATGCAAACCACATCAGATGATCATGAGCTATCACCTAATATGATTAAGCCCGAGCCAATGGGCCTAATCACTCACAATAGGATCTATGTATGCATCGGTGCATATTCATGCCCTATGATTTTTGATCTTATCATCATCGATTCCGTCATATCCTTGTCGCATCACCATGCGTTGTGATCTCCTGTCACATACGAAATCCGTTATAGTCTCACTATAATCGAATTCATTTAGGGAATTCCTTCTCTCTCAATCCGAATGACTCTGGCGAGAGATTTGCCCGAGCAAGCACATATGAGATATTTCTCTCATGATACCAAGAGTGGATGATCCTCTATTGATGCTTAATTGCCTTCGTAAGGTTGGCTACTAATCTCGATAACCAATTGTACCAGATTTGAAACTTTCTAAACTTCTATATCTAGCGTCAAAGAAATGAGTACTCGTACAAGGCATCCTTGGTGTCTCAAGTCAAAGGACCAAATACACAACTAGGACTATAGAATCACTATATGACATTAGGTATCATTAATCATATAATATTTCATAAGCAGATCAATCAATGAACTCATTCTCTAATGAGCACCTGTATTATATCTTTAATGTCTCCACATAAGTGGCTGTGAGACCAGCCACCTCCATCATATAGACAGGTATATAGTATACCGATCTGTCCAATTATCTCGATGTCCCTCTCAAGTAACCTATGACCGAGATTATTTAGGATCTATGTTTAAAGGTGAATCGATCTCATTATCGTGATCTCATCATGATTCAATTCCTATTGAATGGAACCAAGGACATCATAATATATATACAGATAATATAATGTGAGAATATGCCAATATTAATCATAAGCAAAATATTTACGTAGTGTATCACATGTGTCATCACTCACGTGATTGACTTGCAGGGCACCTGTAACCAATAACAAGAATGATCATCTAAAGATTCGTTACTAATAGTTTTATTTTCAATAACTTTTCTTATTATTACCAATATTTTATTAAGATTTCAATAAGAGATTGATGAATTTATTCATGATAGTCTTTAAATATCGGTTTTGATAATTTTAACTTGGATAAGTTATTATCATGATATCGATATCTTGAAAAATTACAACTTAAAATCCTTATACAAATCAAGTTTGTTCAAAAAACATTATATAAATAAATTATAATTTATATTTTCAGATTTATAACTTGAAAATCCTTTTATAAACCATGATCTTGATCTCCTATATCTTCTTTGCAACTTATTAAAGAAAAGTTTTCATCCTAATTATGATCTTGACTTCTCAATATTTATAATTTGATATTTTTATGAATGAAGATTCCTCTTTGATCTCTTAAAATTTTATTTTATCATTTAATAAGATATTTATTAAAAGAAATCATGTCTTTTAATACTTATGATTTAACTTTTTATGACATGATTCCTTTGTACTCATGGTTATATTTAAAGTATGGATGCAAAAGAAAAAAAATTCTTTTGATAATAAAAAAGAGGGAGGAGTCAGAATTATTAATTTGGTAAGAAGAACATTTGAATATAAAAAATCTTTTAACATTGAAAGAAGAACAATTGCTTAGAAGAATTAGAACTTTCTAAATACATGCAAAATACTTGATTTATAATTTGACTTGATTTACTATCATAATTTCTTTTGAATTTCTTGACACTTATTATCAAAATTTTAATGAGATAATCATCAAAATGCATGATTTGCTTAATTTGCTACCTTGTTTGAAATTTTGCGTAAGATGAATTAAATTACATTGGTAGCTCTTGATTTCATAATTTACATCTATAATATTAAGTATGTTTGTGATATGAGGTTTTTCACTTTCCTTCATTATTTCTACTTTCTCATTTAAAAAAAGGGAAGAAAATATATATGAAAATAATGATTTACTATTTTACAGATTTATTTCTTATGTTTGCTTAAAATTTACATGAGATGATTTTAAATGCATAAGTAGCTTTTAAATTTTTGAATCTTCTTCGATTTCTTGGTTCTTTGAGCTAATCTTTAAAATAATCATTCTGAAATTTATATCTATAAGACTAAGGTTGAGAGCTAGGAATACTAAACCATGAGAATACATGAATTACTTGATTTACTAATTTTGAAATTGCATGGATAGTTCCTAACTATCTTAAGATCCAAAATTTACTACATTAAGATCTATTTTGTGATGATGTTTTTTCAAATCCCCATCTTAATTCTACTTTGTTATTTACAAAAGGGGAAGAAAGTTTTCATGAGAAAAATAGGTTTTTATCCTATTTTATTAAGGGGGAGTGATGCAAAATTTATTTTGTAAATATATGAAAATTTTGTCACATGATGAGTTTATATATCATGAAATTATTTGCTCATTATTTTATCTTTTTTTTGTTGATGACAAAGGGAGAGAAATAGTAAATTGATGATATAAAAATTATACATGCACATAAAAAAAAAGAAAAAAAATTTATAAGAAAATTATTACTCATATTCTATTTTACTAAGGGGGAGAGCAATGAAATATGTGCTCTAAAATCATTTACTCTAACATTTCACCTTTTTGTTGATGACAAAAGGGGAGAAATGATAAATTGATGACACATGTAGAAAAACGGAAACATAGATATTTCTCCTATTTTTTTTGACAAACAAAGGGGAAGAAATAATTGATGACTTAAGGAAGAGAACTTCAACTTAATATATAAGTGATGTATAATTCATATTATATACTTTAAAAATTTGATGATTCATGATTGGTTGTGATAAATATTATGTATCATATATGATTTGATGATTTTAAAATTCATGATATATAATTTCAAAATTTAATAAATGGATATTATGATACTTGAATTCAAGAGTGGTTGGTTCTCTTGAATTTAAGTTTTTCTTGTTTGAATCATGGCATGGATGTATAGGGTGTAAGGTTTAACTCCTGTCATCAATTGATTGTCATCATACAAAAGGGAGAGATTGTTGAATCTCGGATTTTGATAATGAAATTAATTGATGGGTTATTGGTCTAACAAAGTTGTTAAAGTTGATTGATGCAGGATTAACTATGATAGAGATAATTACAATTAGAGGTTTGACCAAAGTCAAGTCCAAGCATCAGACTAAAGTGAGGATGATGCGGTTGAAAACTCACCTGGAGTTCGTCGGGGGTGTTGAATCTCAGATTTTGATGATGAGATCAATTAATGACTATTTATCTAACATGTTTGTAGAGGAAGATTTACAGGTCTAACTACGATAAGAGCAATGAAGTTATAATCAGATAATAGGCCAAGATCAAGCTTAGGCATCGGGTTAGGTTCGGATGATACAATAGGACCTCGTCGGGAGTTCGCTAGGAGATTCACCAAAGAAATCAGGAAGCTCGCTGGGAGTACGCCGGGAGATCAACAGAAGAAGACCGGATAACTTACCACAAGAATGGTGGAGGTTACCGGATTGGCGGAAGTTGGGTCTTAATTTAAGCTTGTGGTCTTTAAGCATTGTAATCGTTAAGTTGTAGTTAGAAGTGAGTCTTAATTGAGTTAGATTTGGATGAAATCTAAATCAACTCAATAAGGCAACCGGGTCTAATATTGGGGTTTGACTGAGCTCAATTGGTTGACCAGAGGGTTAGTCAACATCAGGTTCAAGACAAAATTTGAAAAGTGGAGGAAACCACTTTTGGAAAAATTTTGATGGGTAAATCGCTTGTGAGTGGCGGGTGTACTACCATCGCCCAGGCTTTCGGGCGGCTGATAGCAACTAACCCGCCTAGGTTAGGTGGTTGAATCGCCTATACCAAGGAATCTAGGTACTTTCAGTGGTTGACCCACCTAGGACTGGTTGGTCAACCGCCCGTACCCTGATGTTTGGGTGGTTGAGCCGCCCAGGTCGATGGTTAAACCGCCCATACCCAGTTTTTTTCAGTTATGTTTGATTTTTGGCTCTAATTTCTAAAGCCACTTGAGGTCTGTAAATACCCCAAAGTATTCTTACATTTACAACAACTCTTTTTGGGCAATTAAACTCTGTAAAAAATAAATTGGGTGTGATTTGTAAGAAAAATAAAAAGGAAGCGAGAGAGATTAGAGTTAAATTTTTCTTAAAGTCTCCCTTGTAAGCAAAGTATAAAGGTTTAGTCTTCACCCAAAGAAGATCGGTAGTGGACGCTGGTGTGCCTAAAGAAGGAAGACTGGAGAGTGAATGTAAGCTGTTGGCACTGAACCACTATAAAAATTATGAGTGTTTTCTTGCTTTCATTGCTTATATATTTTTGTATTAACACTTCTGATTTAACTCAATTATTTGAAAGTAAAGTTTCCACGATAAGTTCTTTTCTTCAAACATTGCTTATCTTTCTGATTTTCTTACCAACTTTATTTTAATCACTCACTTGTTTCACTAAGAACGAAAAGCTTCAGATTTCCTATCTTGGTTTAATAAAAAAGTTTTCATATAAACTAAAAATTTATACTTATACTAATTCACCCCCCCTCCTCTTAGTGCCAATTGATCCTAACAATTGGTATCAGAGCAAGGTAATTACTCTTTAGATTAACACACACTTGAGTAAATGGCTTGTTTTGGCATGAACGAGGGATATTCCATCTCACATCCTCTCATATTCAATGGAACGAATTATACATATTGGAGGATAATGATGCATATTTTTCTTATCTCTTTGGACCTTGATCTATGGAGTATTGTTGAGAATGGATTTAAAAAAACTTCTAAGCCAATGAATGAACTAAATGATTTGGAAAGGATGAATTTTTCTTTAAATACCAAGGCTATGAATGCCTTATTTTGTGCTCTTGATAAGAATGAGTTTAATCGTGCTTCCATTTATGAATCAACCTTTGATATTTGACACACTCTAGAAATCACACATGAGGGGACTAGTAGAGTAAAAGAATCTAAGATAAATATTTTAGTTCATAACTATGATTTGTTTCAAATGAAACCAAGTAAGTCTATTTGAGACATGTACACTCGTTTCACGAATGTCGTCAATGGCCTAAAAGCACTTGAAAAATAGTTTTCAAATTTTGAATTAGTTATAAGATTTTGAGATATTTACCTAAAAATTAAAATCCTAAAGTAGTCGCTATTCAAGAGGCCAAAGACTTAAATAACTTACCTCTTGAAGAATTGATTGGCTCTATTATGACATATGAACTAAATTGTAAAGCTCATGATGAGCTTAATGAACCCCTTCCAAAGAACAGGAAGGATGTAGCACTTCAGACAATGACTCATCGAGTGAAACCTCGAGTGATGAGGATCATGATATTATTTTATTATCAAGAAAATTTAAAAAATTTATAAAAAGGAACAAGAACTATAAAAACAAAAAAGAATCGAAGAAGGACAATGCCATTTGCTATGAATGCAGAAAACCAAGACATTTCAAGAATGAATTTATTCATTTGAAGAAGAAGTCAACACTCAAAAAGAAATCACTTTCGGCTACTTGGGATGAATCGAGCTCTTCGGATGAGGAAGATAACTCCAAAGAATAAGTGGCTAACTATACCTTAATGGCGATCGAAGATGAGATTAGTAAGCCATTAAATATTCTTTTTTTGAGAATTATTAAATATATTTCATAATTTATTCAATGAGTTTAGAAAACTTAGCAAGTCTTTTAAATTACTTAAAGTTGATCATGATTTGTTAGTTAAAAGACTTAACAAAATGCATAATCATTAGTTTCACATAAATCATGTTATAAATGTGATTTGCTAGATAATATTAAAGAAGAGAATATCATGCTTAAAACCACACTAGAAAAATTTGAAATAGGAAATAAATTCCTAAATATGATCCTTGCAAATAAGGGTCATATTAATAGAAAAAATGACATAGGCTTTGTTGGTAATGTCCAACAAAAGCCAACTATATTTGTAAGAGGAGCTACATTAAACATGCCACCAAGAATCATGTCTAATTTTTATGGTAAATTAGGACATAAGGTAAACAAATGCCTATTTAGAAAATATAGTCCATGTCAACTAGTATGGGTTCTAAAGTAAACCTTATACAATAAAAATCAATTAGAAAAGAAAGAAAGAGTTCTCTATGGAGAACCCAATGTAAAATGGATGTCTAAATCAAATATATCCTTCTTGTAGGTTTGTCTCCAAACTAAAGCTTGGAGCACCAAATGGTATCTTAATAGTGGATGCTCAAGACATATGACCGGAGATCCATCTTATTTTTCTAAGCTCACTAACTTAAGTGAAGGAGTTATTATATTCGGAGACAACAACAAGGGTAAAATCATTGGAAAAGGAACAATAGGTAACACATCAAACCACTTGATTGAAGATGTGTTGTTAGTTGATGGCTTGAAACATAACTTGCTTAGCATTAGTCAATTATGTGATAAAGGATATATGATTAAATTTTAACCTAAAGCTTGCATAATTGAATTGCGACATAAAAATAAATTCTTGATTGCCTTGAGAAACAACAATGTATACACCATAGATATTAAAAAATTTTATGATAAAACTTATTTTTCGATCTTAAATGATGATGCTTGGATTTGACATAAAAGATTAGGTCATGCTGGCATGAAATTTTTAAACTAAATCACTACCAAGGATCTAGTAAGAGGTTTACCTAATCTTAAGTTTGTCAAAGATAAAGTATATGACACTTCTCAATTAGGAAAACAAATAAAGAGTAGCTTTAAGTTGAAAAATTAAATTAGCACCTCTAGACCACTTCAATTGATCCATATGAATCTATTTGGACCAATAGACACTATAAGTTTAGGTGGTAGCAAGTATGCATTTGTTTTAGTAGATGACTTTAGTAGATATACTTGGACCTATTTCTTAATACATAAAAGTGATACATTTAAATGTTTTATAAAATTTTGTAAAGTTGTTCAAAATGAAAAAGGATACATGATTTCTTCAATACGAAGTGATCATGGTGGAGAATTTTAAAATAATAATTTTAAAATTTTGGTGATTCAAATTGATATATCCATAACTTTTCTACTCCATGAAATCCACAACAAAATGGAGTAGTAGAAGGAAAAAATATGAGCTTATAAGGAATTGCTAAAACAATATTACATGAACATAGTCTTTCCAGATATTTTGGATCGAAGCCGTTAATATGATATGCTATGTTTTAAATAGGGTTCTAGTAAGACCATTACTCACTAAAACTCCTTATGAATTATAGAATGATAAAAAGCTTAATATTTTTTATTTTAAAATATTTAGTTATAAATATTTTATTTTGAATGAAAAGGATAATTTAGGTAAATTTGATGCAAAATCTGATAAGACATTTTTGTATGTTATTCTTCTATTTCAAAAGCTTATTGTGTTTTTAATAAAAAATATTAGTAATAGAAGAATCCATTCATGTTGTTTTTAATGAGCTTTCCAAATTTAATAAGATTGATTTTGATGATGAAATTGATCTTGATACTTTGAATTTAAAAGATAACACTCCTAAAAGTAACTTGGATGTATCTACTTCCAATACCTTACCTAAGTAATGAAAGTATGTGAATGATCATCCTAAGAAGCTTATAATAGGAGAAACATCAAAAGAAATTCAAACTTGGTCTTTCTTTAGAAATTTTTGTGCAAATACCATATTTCTTTCTTAAATCGAGCCAAAGTATATTGATGAGGCCCTAAGAGATGATTCTTGGGTTAATGCAATGCACGAAGAGCTTAATTAATCAATTTAAAAGAAATGATGTATGAGAGCTTGTTCCTAGACCTAATGATCATTTAGTGATTGGTACTAAATGGAATTTAGAAATAAGCAAGATGAAAATGATATCATGGTTAGAAACAAGGCTAGACTAGTGACCAAAGGTTTTAACCAAGAAGAAGGAATCGATTATGATGAAACCTTGGCTCCCGTAGCTAGACTTGAAGTCATTAGGATACTCCTTGCCTTTGCTTCTTTTAAAAATTTGAAGTTTTTTTCAAATGGATGTTAAAAGTACTTTTCTAAATGGTATTATTTCCGAAGAAGTGTATGTTGAACAATCCCTCTGTTTTGAAAATAATCTTCTTCCTAATCATATTTTCAAACTTACAAAAGCTCTTTATGGATTAAAACAAGCCCCCTGGGCTTAGTATGAAAGAATTAATTCTTTTCTTATTTTAAATAAATTTTCAAAAGGTAAGATTGGTACCATATTATTTTTTAAGCATTTTGAAAATGACTTGTTATTCAAATTTATGTTGATGATATCATTTTTGGATCTACAAATGAATCTTTATGTGAGTCTTTTGTTAAAGAAATGAGTCTAATGGATGACTTAACATTCTCCTTATAATTACAAGTAAAACAACTTAATGATAATACTTTTATTAGTCAAAATAAGTACATATTGAACTTGATAAAATGATTTGGGATAGAAAATGCTAAAGCATTAAACACTCCCATGAGCATATCTACAAAGTTGGACATACATAGTAAAGGAGAAAACATTGATAAAAAACTTGTCGGGAGTTTATCGCCGAGGGTATCGAGAGTTTACTAGGATGGCAAAAGGGAGTTCATCAAAGGAAGACCGAGACTCACCAGAAGATTATCAGGAGTAGCCGAAAAGCTTGTCGGGAGTTGGGAAGGTCTTGAAGTAGATTTGTTGGTCATATCGATTGTAATTAATTAAATCATAGTTAGCATCATTAAGGTTTAACTACGATCGAGAAAAGGAGTTACAATCAGATGATGGACCATGATAAAGTTTGGACATCGGGCCAAGGTTCAGACAATGCAGTGGGAGCTCGTCGGGAGTTCGCTAGGAGTTCGCAAAAAGAATCAGGAAGCTCGTTGGGAACATGTCGGGAGATCGTTAGAGTAAGACTATAAGACTCATCACAAAATATCGAAGGCTACCGAATTAGCAGGAGTTAGGTCATTGTTTAGCTTGATAGCCCTTATGGTTGTAATCAAGAGAGATGTAGTTCAACTTGAGTCCTAATTAGGTTTGATTTGAAAGGAATCCAAATCAACTCAATGTGAGACAACCAGATCCACTTTTGAGATGGATTGAGCTTAGGTTGAGCTCAATTGGTTGACATGGGAATTGGTCAATAGGAGGTATAAGTCAGGATTGAAAAAGTGAAGGGAATCACTTTTCAAAAATCCTAGCAGTTGTACCACCGGTGAGCGGTAGTTGTACCATCACTGCTTAGGAATCCGGGCAGGAGGCGACGATTGGACCACCCATACCCATTTTTCAGGATGGCTTTCGATGATGGTTCCATTAGCACCGACGGTTGTATCACCCATACCCAATTTTTTCGAGTGTGTTTGAATTTTGGCTCCATTCTTCTAAAGCCAAATGGGGTCTACAAATATCCTAAGTTTTCTTGCATTTAACAGAAGTATTCACATAACTCATTAGGGAAAAATTTATGAAAACAAGTGTGCGCTAAAAGTGTGTAAGAAAAAAAAAAGGGGAAGGGAGTAAGCTAAGTGTTGTATTCTTATAAAGAGTCTCCCTTATAAGTTGAAAGTTTATAAGGGTTTGGCCTTCACCCAAAGAAGATCAGTAGTGGACACCGGTGAGCCTTGACGAAGAGAACTCGGAAGTGGATGTAGGCCAAGATTGGGGCCGAACCATTATAAATCTGTGAGTATCTCTCTACTTTGTTATTTTTTATTATACATATTCTTATATGGAGCTTCTTTTAGCATAATTATAATTTAGCCTCGTTCAATAGCTTATTGCTCACTTACTTAACGAGATGCTTCCAATTTCTAATTTTGATTCTCATGAAAAATTTTCCGTAAATTGAAAGATTTACACATGCACTAATTCACCAAACCACCCCCCCCCCCTCTCTCTCTCTCCCTCTCTTAGTGCGAATTGATCCAAATAACACTTTACTGGTTTCCAATGCTCCAAGCCTAGATCCGCCTGATATCTGCTCATAACACTTAGAGCATGCACTATATCAGGCCTGGTACATAGCATAGCATACATGACAGACCCTATTGCAAAGGCATAGGGTATCCATATTTGTCCTTTCTTCAGGAGTTTTTGGGACATATTCCTGGAAAGTGATATTCCATGTCTCATTAGTATGAGACTTTTCTTAGAATTTTTCATGTGTAACTTTTTGACAATGATGTCTATGTACTTGGATTGGGACAAACCAAGCATCATATTAGATCTATCTCTATAGATTTGAATCCCCAACATATAAGATACTTCCCTTAAGTCCTTCATGAAGAAGTGTCTATATAGCCAAGCTTTAACTGTGGAGAGGATTCCTACATCATTCTTAGTTATTAGAATATCATCCACATATAATACTAAGAAGGTGACAGCACTCCCACTTACCTTCCAAGGCTCATCTTCGTTCTTAATAAAGTCATAAATCTGATTGTCTCATCAAATCTTAAGTTGCAATTTCGGGAAGCTTGCTTTAATCCATAAATGAACTTAAGCAATATGTACAGCTTATTTGGACTTTTCTTAGATACAAATATCTGAAGTTGTATCATATACACCTCCTCTGAGAGGTTATTATTGAGGAATACAGTTTTCATGTCTATTTGCTAGATTTCACAATAATAGTATGGTGCAATAGCTAAGAGAATTTAGATAGATTTCAACATATCTACAGTTGAGAAGGTTTTATCATAGTCAATACATTGCCTTTAACGATACCCCTTAGCCACTAGCCTTGTTTTATAGGTCTCCACCTTTCCATCTACTCTGATCTTCTTCTTGAAGATCCATTTGTAGGCAATGGGTATAATACTCTTAGATACATTAACAAGGTTATAAACCTTATTGGAGTACATGAAATTCATCTCAGAATTTATAGCTTATTGCCACTTCCCAGAGTCTATACTCATAATAGCCTCTTCATAGGTTTGAGGATCAACATCTTGAGTGTCCTTTCTATTGATATGTCCCACATATCTCTTAAGAGGATGTGACACTCTACCATATCTATGTAAAGCTGAAACTTATGTGTCAGGTACCTGAATAGATTCGATCTCTGGAATAGTGCCCGAGCTAGGTTCTCTAACCTCGCTCAACTCTATCATCCTCCCACTATCACTGCCAAGAATATATTCATTCTCAAAGAACTTTTGGTCCTCAAAGTGATAGAAGTAATACCCATAAGTCTCCTTGGGGTATCCCATGAACTTGCACCATTTTGTCCTTGATTCTAATTTATTAGGATTTTGTCTTTTAACGTAGGCAAGGTAGCTCCAAATATTAACAACCTTAAGATCATGCTTCTTCCCTTTTCATATCTCATATGACATATCCCTAGAATGAGATGGAACTCTATTCAGTATGTAAGCTGTGGTCTCTGGCATATCCCTAGAATGAGATGGGTAGTTTGGTAAAACTCATCATAGAGCACACCATGTTTAACAGCGTACGATTCCTCATTTCTGATACATCATTGAGCTGAGTTGTATAAGGAGGTGTCCATTGAGATAGTATCCCATGGTCCATGAGGAACTGGGTAAACTCTATACTCAAGTATTCTCCTCCTTGATCTGATCAAAGAGTCTTAATACTCTTCCTAATCTGGTTCTCTATTTTATTTTTTATATTCTTTGAATTTCTTGAAGGCCTCAGACTTGTACTTTATTAAGTACATATGTCCATACCTTGAGAAATCATCAATGAATGTAATGAAGTATGAGTAACCACCTATAGCCTGAGTCAGCATAGGACCACATGCATCACTATATATAAGTTCCAATAACTTAGTGGCTCTCTCTCCAATTCCACTAAAAGGAGAGTTGGTCATCTTTCCCTGAAGGCAAGGCTTACAAGTTGCATATGATTCATAGTCAAATAGATCTAGGTATCCATCCTTTAGCAACTTTTGAATTCTTCCCTAATGGATGTGACCTAGCCTATAATGTCATAAGTATGCACTATTCACCTCATCTCTTTTCCTTTTTGATATGCTTACATTCATGATATGTGGAGCAGTGTCTAGCATAAACAAAACATTATAAAATGTCCCTCTAGTGATGATTATATCATCCTTTATAATTGAACAACTATTGTTCTTAAAAACTAACTTCTAACCATTTAATATTAAACATGAAATAGAAATTATATATTTGATAATAGAGATAACAAAATAATAAGCATCTAATGCAATAGTAGCTCCACCAAGTAGATATAAAATGACCTCATCGATAGCCACAACAACAACTCTTGCCCCGTTGCCCATCTTGAGATCTATCTTACCTTTGGCCAATCTCCTAGGCCTTGTTAGGATCTATAATGAATTACAGATATGATAAGCACTCTTGGTATCTAATACCCATGTGTTATCATAAAAATCTGACAAATAGAGATTGATCATGAATGTACCTAAAGCTTCTTTAAGCTTCAGTTTCGCCTTTTCTATAAGAAAAACTAGTATAAATAAGTAACATATAGATTTTGCAAGAAAAACTATCAAGATATGGATTTCTATCTTGGCATGCTCCCACTATGTTTTTAGCAAGACACGTGACACTCTTAGCATGTGAAAAAGAAATCTCCGACAAACTTCTAGTGGGGATCGAAATTCAATCAGCATCTTAGTGTGACCTCGAGGGACTCGACCAATCACACTGAGCCCAAAAGGTAGGTAATTTTTACCAATCACAACTCCTTGTGATTCCCATCCTTTTAAACCTCTGAACTACTATGGTCTCGAGGGACTCGACCAACCATGATATCTAGTTAGGTCATCACCATCTTTATAAGATAAGTCTGATTCGATGATATGCTTTCGAGGGACTCGACCAAGCAATACCATATCCTTAAGTCACTACTGACATCTTATGTCATAGGTAAGATCCCAAACCATGAGGATAGGTGAGCCTCGAGAGACTCGAGTAATTCAACCTATATTATGATCCAATTTCTTCCTATAATAATGGAAGCCCACGATAGTCAATCTTAATGTCTCATGCTTACCGACTTAGTATTATCATAAGAGGAGATTTTTAATTTGGTCTCTTTAATATAATGTGTCACACACACATACACACACACACACATATATATATATATATATATATATATACTTATTTATTTAATAGGTGTATAGCAATGATATACACAAATACACCAGATGATCATAGACCATACAACCTAATATGGTTAGGCCCGAGCTAGTAGGCCCAATCATTTATATCATATCTATGTGTACATCGGTGCATCTTTATGCCCGGTGATCATCCATCTTGTCTTCATTGGATCTGATGGCACCTCGGCATATCTCCATGCATCGTGATCATCCAAATCAGCCTCAAGTGTCCCGCTGCCACTTTCAGGTTTCTTTGTGACTCTTCGTGTAATTACAACATAATTACAGGCTCGTAGGCCCGATAATAAACCAAAATAATTAGGCTCATAACCCAAATAATAATAATCAATTACATATATCACAAGGTCCATGATCATATTCTCATATCATACATCACATGTATATATCATCATGTAGAAGTACAAGAAAAATAATAATAATAGTTAATTAAATAATTTAATTAACTTATTTTTTTGAGCCACGGGTCATAAAGGGTTTTTTTGAATTATCAAGAGTATTTCTATAATTTAGAAAGAGACATGCCTCGAAATTTGTCAAATTCTAAGGGGTAAAATTATCCTTTTCCCTAGAAAGCCCTAATCCCTTCATGTTGTTGTCATCGCCTCCCTTTGTGGCGGCACCACCTTTGCATGGCAAAGGTGGTTGCTAGTGCATCATCGCCCTATGCGCATTGACAATGCCTTTGTGGCATCGCCAAGCACGAAGGCGACACTGCCTCACGCAAGTGGCACCGCCTCTATAAGTGATTTTTGCCTCGCAAAGAGGCGGTGGGCTGCCTTATGTGGCCCGCCTGCCAACATTGGCAATCTGACCGTCTTGTGCGGGCCGCCAAGTGGCTCACGCCGGCTTTATTCTGCAGGCAGCTAGCCGTGTAGTTGGTTGTTAGCGGTTGGCCCTTTTTCGGATAGGTGGCTCCTCCACAACCCTTGTATATAAGCTGACTTTCCACAACTGGCCATTGCAAGTGTTTCCTCATTTTGGCAAAATCGAGAGCATCAACATGCCCTTGACTAAGGCCACAAGCAGCTTCCAGCCAATCTACCATGCAACAATAATTGCCGCTCTTTTCCCATACAACACTTTTGACATCGAAAACCTGTTTTAAAGCACCTTTCAACCAAAAAAATAAGGCACTTTTTGGATCTAGAAACTACATCAAAAAAGCAGCAATAACACATAAAACAACTTTCACGCAATTAAACACATCACATGTAGTTTATAAAGCCAATCATTGCATGACGATCTTGGCTCTGATATCACTATCAGGAAATATATGATTGACATCTCATGCATAGCAGAAAATAAAAACAAAACCCAGATTCCCGAAGTTGAGTATTTGGTCGTTGTGTGATGATTGGTGTGTAAAAAATCTGTGGAACCTGAAAACTGCACGAATCATGAGAGATGTGTTACCTAGGGAGATTGTATATCCCTGAAAATTTTCAGATCCGATGGAGAAGATGAAAAAGCACTCTGTGCTCCTCTCTAGTGAGAATCTATACGGTAGACACAAGAATGAGGGTCCTCAGCTACGGGATCAACCTCTCCACACTCGGGCTAAGAAGAAGGAGAAAAACACTAAGGCGAAATAGGAGGTAGCTTCTCTAGCTCTCTTTTTGGCTCTAGCCTATGAACTAAGGAGTCCCTCCTATTTATAGCGGTGAATGAGCATATTCCTAAATAGATTTCATTCATATTGAGAATTGGATCTCTATCTAATTACTCAATTCTATTGGATCTCATCCATAAGATCCAAACCAGGAGCTCTATGGATATATAATATCTGCACCTCTACCCGTCGTAATATGTACCATATGCGTGTGACCCTCTAGGCCCAATACTGAATTGGCCATGAGTCACTCCCATCAGAACTTCATCTAATATAGTGAATTATTATTCTCATATTAATTCACTCGTCTTATCGACTATGGACGTACTAGGCCACTATGCTATAGTCCCTAGACAGTATAGGGGGAACAAATCCATCGGACTTGTCTGTCCATAGTTACCATGTATCTATAATCCCTCCTCCAACTAATATCTTAGAGATCATATATTAGGTATGGATACTGTTAGGCCATATATGAAATCCTTATGAGTTTTACTCTAATCAGATTCTCTCGGAGAACTCCTTCTCTCTCATTCTAAATGACCCTAGCTAGAGATTTTGTTTGAGCGAGCATATACGGGATATTCTTCTCATGATATTGAGAGTGGATGATCATTCATTGACACTCAATTAACTTTATATAATTGGCTACCAATCCCGATAACCAATTGTACCAGATCTGGACCTTTCCAAACCTATAAGTCTGGTGTCAATGAAAGAAGTACTTATATAAGGCATTCTTATTGTCTAAGTCTAAGGAGTAGATACATAAATGAGATTATGAAATTATTGTTTGATATTAGGTGTCATTATCTATCCAGCATTTCGTAAGCGGATTAATTAGTAAACTTATTCTCCAATGAGCACCTGCACTGTATCTCTAGTGTCCCCATACAAGTGACTATAAGACTAGTCGCCTCCATCATATGAATGAGTATACAATACACTGGTCTATCCGGTTATCTAAATGTCCCTCTCGAGTAACCTATGACCAGGATGATTTAGGATCTGTGTTTAAAGATGAATCGATCTTATTATCATAATATCATCATAATTTGATTCCCATTGCACAGATTTAAGTACATCACAATATACATCCAAAAATATATAATGTGAGAAAATGCTAATAATGATAAGCAAAGAGATTACTTCAGCGTGTCACGGATGACATCACTCACATGATTGGTTTGTAAGGTACTTATAACTGGCATAAACATATTTTGGAGCATATCAAAGGTATATAAAATAACTCGAAGCGTATCAATGGTGTAAACATATTTCAAAGCATATCAAAGGTATATAAAATATTTCAAGGCAAATCAAAGGCATATTAAATTTTTTGAAATATATCAATGGCATATGCAATATTTCGAAGCATATCAAAGATAAATGAAATGTTTTGGAACATATCAATGTCATATATAATATTTCGGAGCATATCAAAGATGTATGAAATATTTCAGAACATATCAATGGTATATAAAATATTTCGAAGCATATCAAAGATGTAGACATTTTGAAGTATATCAAAGGTGTATGAGTTATTTTAGACTTTATCAAATGAACAAATAAGGAACAGAAGCTCAATATCGTATATGATATAACATGCATTACATTCTTATCCAAAGTGCACAAACAACTCATAAGCAATATTTTGGATATCATATCAAATACATAGATGGTAAAGTGGAATTAGACAGAATATGATCCATTTATTCTAGATGACCATTAGACAAAAGTCTCATATGTTTGGGAGCTATATCCATTCACGTCTAGGTGAAGTCATAGGGGGCCAACAGAGCATCATGGGCTCTAACTACCCTACCCGCATACCGAGCCATATTGACTTTACCATTTCTAGCAAAGATCCATAATATCCCACAAACACCATAGTACAAAAGGACATATGAACAATGAAATTGGTACATATATTGGAAGCACACGTAGAACAACAAAATTTATATATGCCAATATAAAACAACATGATGCAATATAAATTTTTCATAACAGATTTAGGTATACAAACTAATATAAGTCTCAAATAAAAAAAGGACTTTAGATGGATCACAAATAGAATATGATCTGATACCATATCAAAAACATCGATGGTGAAGCGGGATCATAGATAAAATATGGTCCATCTATTTCTGAATGACTATCGAACATAGTAGAGTATCACGAGCTCTAAGCATAAGTCCTTTTACCATTTATGGCAATGGTTCACATTATCACACAAATACCAAAGTACAGAAGGATATATTAGTAATAAATTTGATACATATTGGAAGCACATGCGAAGTAATGAACATGCATGTGCCTATACGAAATAATATGATACAAAAGTAAATGTCACATATTTGATTCAGGTATGCATATTATCTCAGAATAACACTATTCAAGATTTCAAATCAATAATGTAAAGCTCAATGGAAGTAAGGATTTTAGCTAAAAATCAATTTCTAAAGGAGTGAACAAGAATAGGCAAAATCAACAAAGGCTTAATTCTGGCAGAATTTGAGAGGCATATTTCATAACTTATTTGAACATTTAAATTTACTCTAAATTACTCAGTAAAGATTTCATTAGAAAGCTCAATCAATTTAGTTTTAGATAAAATAGGTTTCATACAAAATTAAATTTCTAACAAAGAGTTACAAATGATTTGATAACCAAAGGTCATAAAACAAAAGCTTAATTTTATAGAATTTATAAGATCAAATTCAACAGGAGATTGGATATGTATTTGTATTCCAAATCATTTAATATAGATATTCAAAGAAAGATCTAGGTGTCTAGTTTCTAACAAAATATGTTTTGCCTAAATCAGCATTCCCAACAAGAAGTTATAAATAGTTTAGTATCAAAGGTCAGAAATTACAATCCCTATTTTGCAGAATCTATAAGGTCAATCAAAATAGAAATCTAGGCAGTCATTTGGACTCCAAATCTTTCAATCTAGGTATCAACAAAAAGATCTATGAATCTATTTTATAATAAAATAGGTTTTTCTATAATTAAATTTTTTAATACAGAATTAAAAAGAATTTAGTATCAAGAGGTTAGAGATTATAAAGTTTATTTTATAAATTCTTCAAGGCTAGTTGAAACAAGAGTTTAGACAGGCATATGAACTCTAAAATTTTTAATTTTGATATTAAAATATTTACGAGTCTATTTTCAGATGAAATAGGTTTTGCCTAAATCAGAGTGCAATACAGAAAGTTATGACAAGAATAAGGCAGAAAGGTCAGAATCTTAAAATTTTCATATTCATATATTTACAATTGAATGGGAGAGATTTCATGTTCTAAGCCATAAATCTTTCAAAATCATATCAAACTGAGATATATTCAATTATATAAGATGGGTTTAGAACACTTATCTATAAAGATTTTAATCTAAAATATGTGGATTTGATCAAAATCCCTGAACCCCCAAATCTATTCTTCTCCTCTTCATTCTCTTATTCTTCTTCTTCTTCTTCTTCTTCTCAATTGTACATTACAATAAGCATTCCCTTTCTCAATTTTTCTGGTTAAGTTTTTTTCTCTAATTGTTACTTTGTTTTGGTTAACATAAAGGTTGTTATGTGGCAAGCATGCAAGAAAGATACTTAAGTCACCTATGCAACAAGCTTAAGTGACACCATCTTTAAGATATCTAGTGATACATGTCCTCCTCTTTTTATTTTATTTTTTAACTTAATATAAATCTTTCATAATTCATATCAGATTTTTAAGATTCATATTTAGGTCCCTATCAATAAGCTTTCAATATAAAATAATTTAATCAAAAAATATTAATCAATTCTAATATTTACAAATAGGTCCGTATAAATAAATTTAAAATAGAACATTTAAATTTTTTAAAAATGAGGGATCTTATAATTACAATAGTGTTTTCGTAAGTTTGTTTTCTACTTTTTTGCTTTTCCAAAGAAGAATACTTGGGGTATTCATAGACCCTAGTTGACTACACAAATTAGGGCAAAAAAAATCAAACACCCCAAGATTTAGGGTGCAGGCAGTACCACCACCAACATCGATAGTACCACCACCAAATAGAGCCCAAGTTTCTAGGCACAGGTGGTACCACCACTCGGAATAAGCGGTACTACCATTAACTGGTGGTACCACCGCCTAAGATCCTCAAAAAAGTACCTTTTTATTTTTTGTACCTAAGTTATATCATCTATTGACTTGATTGTACCTCTTTCTAGGTCAATGAAATGAGCCTCTAATGGGCTTAAATCAACCTTAATTAAGGTCCAATAGGCCCTTAATTGAGTTTTCATGGTTACACCCAAAACCAACTCGTTTACAATCATAGCTACTTTAATCTAGATATAATTAATTACAAATAATAATACTAAGTTGTCCGACATATCATTGGTTCATTCGGTACTTCGTCCAAACCTTTGGTACATCCTCTCTTGTAGTGTATTGCTCAATCAGCATGTTGACCTCCGGAACATCCGAACTCCTTGGCTTAATGTCCGATCCTTCTGGCTCGATGCCCGAACTCATAGCATGAAGTCCTTCTACTGGCATATCGATCATTCCTTTGGCCAAACGTCTAATCTTTTGACATGTTCAATTCTAGCCCAACATTTGATTCAACTGCTTTAATCGATTTGCCTCTTCTTAATCGAAGCTAGTCCTACATCAATATATATTAGATCATAACTTTATCAATTGGTTTCATCATCAAAATTTAAGATTTAACAAACTTCTCTTTAGCGGAGTACACACTATTAGGATCATAAAGTTAATGAGAGAGGGGGGAGGTGAATTAGTGCTAAAGCAAAAATGTTTCAATTTTGAGAAAGTTCGAATGAAAATATGAATAGGAAATATGCTTAACTAAAAGTACAAGTGAGGATAGTGAGTGAAGTAAATTAGTAAGCAATAATGAGGCAAAGCAAGAAAGGAAATGCAAATCAATTTATGGTGATTTGGTCATCCCGACCTACGTCCACTCCTGATTTCTCTTCTCTTGAGGTAATTGGCTTTTACTATTGATCTTCTTTTCAATAGGCAAAGATCAATTACCCTTGTTACAATCCTTCTTCTTTTATCAAGCTTATGAGAGAACCTTTACACAAGCTCTTTCATACAAGACCTCACACCTCCTTAGAATAATCGCTAAATTCAAGACATAAGAGATTCAAATACTTTAAAGAGTTTATAACACTTTTAACCTTAAGGATTATTTCTCTTTTCACCCTTTGGTTGCACTTTCATCAAGCAAAAATGAGTGAGATATTTATAGACCCTCAAAAGCTTAAGAATTGGAGTTAAAAATTTAAATTCTTAAGTTTTCAAGATACTGGCTGTTAGGATCATAATGGCAATAAGAGAGGGGGGGAGGAGGGGGGGGGGGGGGTTGTGATTTGAAAATATTCGAATGAAAATATGAATCGAAAATATATTTAACTTAAAAGTATGAGTAGAAGTAGTGAGTAAAGTAAATCAGTAAGCAATAATGAGAAAAAGTAAAAAAGAAAATGTAAACCAATTTATACTGGTTTGGTCGTCCCGATAGTCTACTCTGATTCCTTTTCTCTCGAGACCACCGGCTTTCACTATCGATCTTCTTTCTAATAAGCAGATATCAACTACTCTTGTTACAACCCTTCTCTTTTTACCAAGCTTAGGAGAGAACCTTTACAAACTCTTTCATACAAGACCTCACACCTCCTTAGAATAATCGCTAAACTTAAGGAGGAAGAAACTCGAACACTTTCAAGAGTTTACATTACTTTAACCTCCAAGATTTTTTTTCTCTTTTTCACCCTTTTTTACCTTTATTCGTGCTTCATCAAGTAAGAATGGGTAGGATATTTATAGACCCCCCACTAACTTCAAAATTAGAGCCAAAATTTTAAATCTCTGATTTTTTAAGGTATTACAATACTACCATCGGCACCTGGTGGTACTACCATTGAACAAAGCCCGAGAATTTAGGCTCTAGCAGTACTATCACCGATTTATGCAGTACCACTATCGGAATGTCTGGAAAAGCATAAATAGTGATTTTTAATACTTTAGGTGATACCATCACTTGGACCTAGTGGTACCATCGTCGAGGTCCACTCCAGGTTAGTAAATTTACCTTTTATCAGGCCCAATTCAACCCTGGTTTAGGATCACTGAGCTCCTAATCAAGCTGGTATGGTTTCGACCTAATACTAGATTAATTTGACTCTAAACAATTATAATCATGACCTAACTACTTTAATTATAATCATGAAGTATATTGTCCAACATTCTGGCATATCATTTGATCATCCAACACTTCGTCCAAACTTTCAATGCATCTTCCATATTGTCCAAATGGCTCGAAGTCCAATATTTGACATGATATTTTCCACCCAACATTTGCTTTGATAAATTATTGTCCAATGGTTTAAGTCTATGATCGAAGCTATTCCTGTATTACTTATTTTGAAAGCATATTAGTTTATAATTTTAATAATTGATTACTAGTTATAGGTGTCCTGCAAGCTAATCACATGAGTTATTACATGTGTAACATGCTGCATAGTCTTTTTGTATTATGATTATTATTGATATTTTCTTACATTATATATATTGGTTATTGCATATATATTGTGATATACTTGGATCTATGTAATAGGAATCAAATCATGATGAAATTATGATAATGAGATTGATTTGCTTTTAAACACATACCCTAAAAAATCCTGATCATAGGTTACTCAAGAGGGATATCGAGATAATCGGATAGATTGGTGTATAATATTCCTATCCATGTGATAGATGTGGCTGATCTCAGAGCCACTCGTATGGGGATGCTAAGGTACAGGTGCTCATTAGAGAATGAGTTCACTAATTGATTTGCTTATAGAATACTAGATGGTTGATGATACCTAACGTCAGATAATGATTTCATAGTCCCAATTGTGTATCTGATCCTTAGATTAAAATACTAAAGATGCTATATCTGGGTATTCCTTTCTTGAAGCCAAACTTACAGGTCTCAAGAGTTCTAGATCTAGTACAATCAGTTATCAGGATTGGTAGCCAACTTTATGAAGGTAGTTTAGTGTTAATATAGGATCATCACTTTTGGTATCATAAGAGGAATAACTCGTGTGCTCTTGCTCAAACAAATCTCTAGCTAGGGTCATTAAAATTAAGAGAGAATGAGTTCTCTTGGATAATCTGATTAGAGCAAGACTCAGATAGATTTGGTATGTGGCCTGATAGTACAATACCCAATATATGATCTCTGAGATATTAGATGGATGAGGGACTATAGATATATAGTAATTGAGAATAGATAGGTTTAATAGATTAGATCCCCTATATCGTCTGGGGACTATCGCGCAGTGGTCTAGTATATCCAAAGTCGATTAGTTGAACAAATTATTATGGGATAAAAATTCACTGAGTTAGAAAGAGTTCTGATAGTTAGAACTCACGGCCAACTTGATACTGGCCTAAAGGATTACACACATGGTGGATGTTTCAGTGAGTGGAAGATTAGATATAAATTATCCAATAAGCCCATATTCTCATTAGATAAGACTCAACATTGATGTACTTCTTGCATGAGGCACAATTAGAGGCCAGTTAAGATTATAGAATATAGATCCAATAATTCAAGAAGTGAGGGTAATTGGATAGAGATCCAATACGCACTCAGGCAAGATCCATTAGGGTTTTGGTGGTTCTATATAAATAAGAGGCAAGGGCGGCCAACATCATGATAGGCTACATCTTTAGCCGCTCATTCTTATTCTCCTCCCTCCCATATTTTCTAAGCTAACCACCCTCTTATTGTTGTGAGAGGGCAACGAAGAAGATAGCAAATCTTCTTTCACATTCGCTACAAGAATATGCACAAGAGGTGCGAGATTTTTTGCTAGAGGAGCATCGCTATAATGATCCATCTTGTGGATATTGCTAAAGAGGAGGACAACTGACCTCCATCATCCTCTCCGATTGGATCTGAAAGTTTCAAGGATATACGAACTCTCTAAGTAATCAATCTCACACTAGTCGTAATTTTCAGGTTTTATGATTTTTCAAGCACCAATCCTTGCACGATGACATGATAAATGTCAGAAACTAGTTTTATTTTATTTTTTTCACTGTGCATATGATGCTCTCTTAGTTTTCTAATAGTGGTATCAATGTTTATTATAAGTGTCCTATAAGTTAATCACGTGAGTGATGACACATATAACATGTTGCATAGTCTTTTTACATTATTATTATTGGTATATTCTCATATTATATTATCTGTTGTATATATATTAAGATGTTCTTGGTTCATTGCAATAGGAATTGGATCGTGATGAAATATAACTTTCGCCAAGAGCTTTCAAACCATTGATAACTTTTGTAAAATGGGTATACATGTTGAATCCTGAATTTTGATGATAGAATCAATTAATGAATTTATGGACTAATATTCTTTTAAGACAAGTAACGTAGGAAAGACTTCGATCACGGACACGAACCATCATATGCAAATTATCAAAGTAGGAGAATCATACATTAGGCCAATGGAGTATCATGTTAGAGATTGGATGTTGAGCTAGAGGATTGGTCAATGTGCTAAAGGATGGACTTCATTTCATAACTTTAGGCATTGAGCCGGAAGGATTTGGTATTGTGCCAAAAGATCAGATGTTGCAGAAAGTCAACATGCAAATAGATTGAATGATATACCGAAGGAAAGGACAATATGCTGGAAGTTTGGATGAAGTACCGGATGATCAGATGATATGCCAGAATGCTGGACAATGTGCTGATTATTCGTGAGTGTGCCAAATATGTGATTGAGTGGTTAGGTCTTGATCATGGTCATTTAGAGTTGAATTACGTTGGTATTGGGCTGAAACCATGTCCACTTGATTCAGGGCTCATTAAGCATAAACCAAGGCTAAATTGGGTCTAATGAAAGGAAAATTCAGTATTTTAAAAATGACCTGGGCGGTGGTATTATGAGGTCTAAGTGGTGGTACTACTCGAAAGCAATGTTTTATGTTTTTCTAGGAATCCAAGCTATGATATCACCCCCTGTCGATGATGGTACCACTAGGCGATGGTGGTACCACCTATTCCAGTGGTAATACCACCAAAGCCCAGTATTTAAGGCTCTATTCAGTGATAATACCACCTAGTGACGATAGTGGTACTACTAGTACCCCAAAAAATTAGGGATTTAAAATTTTTTTGCTCCAAATTTGAAGCCATTGAGGATTTATAAATACCCCACCCATTCTTGCTTTCTAAAATAGGAAAAAGGAGTGAAAAAGTGATAGAATCCTGGAGCTAAAAGTGTTGTAAACTCTTAGTGTTTGAGTCTCTTCCTCCTTAAATTTACTAGTCCTTATAAGGATGGTTGAGGTCTTTTGAAAAGAGTTTGTAAAGGTTCTCTCCTGAGTCTAGTAAAAAGAGAAAGGATTGTAAAGATAGTTGATCTTCACTTATTGGAAAGAAGATTGGTAGCGAAAGCCGGTGGCCTTGAGAGAATAGGAATCGAGAGTGGACATAAGTTAGGACGACCAAACCAATATAAATTGATTTGTATTTCCTTCTTACTTTTACTTGTCATTTACTTACTTATTTACTTTATTCACTACTTTACTTACACTTTCAAGTTAAACAGATTTCTGATTTATATTCTTGTTTGTATGATTTTGAATCGGATCTATTTTTTTTTATAAGTACTAATTCATCCCCTCTCCTAGTGCCATTATGGTCCTAACAGTTGATATCAGAGCCAAGTTCTCTCAGTTGGATTAACACCCAAGTGAGTCTTAATAGCTTTTTTTGGTATTCACGAGGGTCACTTTATCACTCATCCTCCTTTGTTCAATGAGACGAACAATACTTACTAGAAAATATGAATAAGAAGTTTCTTGATTTTTATTAATTTTAAATTATAGAATGTTATCAAAAATAATTTTTCAAAAATATTTCAATCCAATGAATAATTGGAATATTTTTGAAAAGAAAATATTTTATTCGAATGCTAAAGTTATGAACGCTTTTGTTTTGTGCTTTAGATAGAAATGAGTTTAATCATATTTTTATGTTTGATACTACACATAACATTTGGCACACACTAGAAGTTACTCATCATGAAGGCATAATTAGAGTAAAAGGGTAAAAAATTAATCTCTTACTATATAGTTATGAACTATTTAAAATGAAGCCAAGTGAAACCATTGATGATATGTACACTTGTTTTATGGATGTTGTTAATGGTTTGAAAGCTTTTGGTAAATGTTATACTAACCTTAAATTAATAAATAAAATTTAAAAATCTCTTCTGAAATATTAGGATCCAAAAGTAACTGTTATCCAAGAGGTAAAGGACTTGAATAGTTTTCCTCTTAAAAAACTCATAGAGTCTTTAATGACCTATTAAATGACTTGTAAAGCACATGATGAACAAGAGGAAAACCTTCTAAATAACAGGAAGAATATTACACTGAGAACTAAAGAAGATTCCTTAAGTGAAAGCTTAAAAAATGAAGATGGCATAGAATTGCTTACAAAAAGGCTTAAAAAGTTCGTGAAAAGGAACAAAACTCATAATAATAAAAGTGAACCTAAAAATGATATTATAATATATTATGAATACATGAAGTCAGGGCACTTCAAAAATGAGGGTCTATAAATGAAGAAGAAGTTGTCGACCCAAAATAAAAAGAAAGCATTTAAAGCATTTAAGTGTATTAGAGGACGAAGAGCTAATAAACAAAGACGAAGTGTCAAACTATACATTGATGGTCTTTAACGATGAGGTGTGTGAATCATCTGAAATATTTTTTTCTTTTGATGTGATTACTTAATGCATTTCATGATTTGCTTAATGAAAAAGTTAGTAACAAATATAAATTATTAAAAAGGGATAATAAATTTGATAAATTAAAAAATTATAATTGTCTTAAGGAGCAACAATGTTTATGCGATTGATCTTGATGATTTACATAATGAAAACTATTTTTTGATGATGTGTTGCTAAGACATACAAGTAGGAAATTAATCTCACAATTTAGAACTAAAGAAGTTTAGTTATTTTTTATCCATATTATTTGTAATGAATTTCCCAAAAGTAAGAAAATTGATTTTGATAATGATTTTGAATTTGATTATTTAAAAAAAATCATGATCTTCACTTGACTTCTTGATATTTTGGACATAGGATTTATCTTGTATGAATCATGATCTTTTACTAATTATTCTCCTACAACTTCTTTTTGCTATTTATCAAGAAGAAAATTTATTCAAACAAATAATGATCTTGACTTCTTAATATTTAACTTGAGATTTATTTTATATAAATTAAGATCTTTTACTATTTGTTCTCTTATAAATTTTTTTACTATTTAAGAAGGAGATTTATTCAAACAAATGATCTTGACTTCTCGATATTTAACTTGAGATTTATTTTATATGAATCATGATCTTTTACTATATGTTTTCTCTTATAATTTTTTTGCTATTTACCAAAGAGAATATTTATCCAATGAATCATGATCTTGATTTCTAGATATTTAACTTGAGATTTATTTTATATGAATCAAGATATTTTATTATTTGTTCTCTTATAATTCTTTTTGCTATTTATTAAAGAGAAGATTTATCCAATTAATCATATTTTTTTTTCTCAATATATAACTTGAGATTTATTTTATATGAATCAAGATCTTTTACTATTTGTTCTCTTATAATTCTTTTTACTATTTAAAAAGGAGATTTATTGAAACAAATCATGATCTTGACTTCTTAATATTTAACTTGAGATTTATTTTATATGAAGCAAGATATTTTATTATTTGTTCTCCTATAATTCCTTTTGCTATTAACTAAATAGGAGATTTATCTAATGAATCATAATCCTAACTTCTCGATATTTATATCTTGAGATTTATCTTATATGAATCAAGACCTTTTATTATTCTCCTATAATTTTTTTTATTTTACTAAAGAGGAGAATTATCTTAATTTCAAATATAAGAATGATATGAGATTTATATTATATAACTTCTTTGTATTAATATTCTTCATTTGCCCATTGATATAAAAGAAGAAATAGCCTCATGATAAAATGATACCACTGCTGGTTACAGGTGCTCTACAAGCCAATCATGTGAGTGATGACATGTATGACAAGCTGCGCGATCTTTTTTCTTCTTATTATCATTAGTATATTCTCACATTATATTATATATTGAATATATATAATTATGATGTCCTTAGTTATATGAAATGTGAATTGGATTATGATGAGATCACAATAATGAGACTGATTCGACTTTAATATAGATCTCAAATAATCCCAGTGAAAGGTTACTCGAGAGGGACATCGAGATAACTGAACAGATCGGTATATTATATATCAGATACTAAAAAGATCAGTATCTGTCTATATGATGGAGGCGACTGGTCTCACAGCCACTTATATAGGGACACTAAGGGTACAATACAAGTGCTCATTGGAGATGAGTTCACTGATTGATCCACTTACATAATGTTGGATGGTGAATAATACTTATCATTATACAGTAATTTCATAGTCATAGTTGTGTGTCTGGTCAAAAGACTTGAAACACCAAAGATGTCTTGTTTGGGTGCTCATTTCTTTTATTTTGAACTTACAAGTCTGAAAAGTTCTAGATCTGGTACAACTAGTTATTGAGATTGGTAGCCAACTTATGAAGATAATTGAGCATCAATAGAAGATCATCCACTCTCGGTATCATGAGAGAAATATCTCGTATGTTATCACTCAAACAAATCCTCGATCGGGGTCATTCAGATTAAGAGAGGAGTTCTCTAGGAGAATCCGATTAGAGAGAGACTCGGACAGATTATGTATGAGGCCTGACAGTACCGTGCCTAATATATAGTCTCAGAGATATTAAATGGATGAGAGACTATAGATACATGGTAATTGAGGACAGACAGATCCAATGGGTAAGATCCCCTATATTGTTTGGGGACTATGGTGTAGTGGCCTAGTACGTCCATAGTCAATGATTCGAGTGAATTATTATAATGTAATAATTCACTAAGTCAATAAGAGTTTTTGTTAAATCTTAGATTTTGATGATGAAATCAATTGTTGTATTTTTTTATCTAACCTGTGTGTTAGAGAAAGTGATGCAGGATTAACTATGATGGTGAAAAGGTAATACAATCTAATGTTGGACCGGATTCAAGTTCAGGCATCGAGCTGAGGTTCGGATGATATAGTGGGAACTCACTGAGAGATTGCCAAAAGCTTGTCGAAGGTGATCAAGGGCTTACCAGGAGTTCATCGGGAGCTCACTAAAGTTGATCGGGAGCTTATTCGGAGCTCACCGAAGGTGATCGGGAGCTTGCTGGAAGTATGTCAGGAGTTCGTCAGAAGATGATCGAGAGACTCATCAGGAGTTCACCGGAGGATGCTGAGAAGTTCACCCGGAGTTCAAAAAATCGATTGATGTGTCAAACAACAAGAAAGATTATAATTGTGTCTCGGTATATCGTAGTTAGCATCATAAGTTTTGAGTTTTAATTGAGTTAAATTTGGAGAAATCCAAATTAACTTAATAAGAGTCAACCAGGTTCACTTAGGGTTCGATTTAATCTCAGGTTGAGCTCATTTCGTTGACCTGAAAAGGGGTCAACAGGAGGTATAGTCCAGTATAAAACAATATAGGAAAAATACTATTCTGGGATTCCCAATGTTAGTACCATCAATGGGAGACGGTGGTACTACCACCACTCAAGTTTTCGGGCAACTACCGGTGCTAGTACCAATAGTACCTAGTTTTTCCAATAAAGCTTAAATTTTGGCTCCATTGTTTTAAATCAATTGGGGTCTATAAATACCCCAAGTATTATTGCATTAGATAGCAAGAAAAGAGAAAGAAAATTGAAGAAAAAAGATGAAAAAAGTGAGAAAATACTCTTAGAATTTGTTGAGAACTTTCCTTGTATGCTTCAAGTGTAAAGTGAGATTTAAGGGAAGAGTGGAAGATTATAAAGGTTCCTCTCCTAAACCTGTGAAAAGGAGAGTGTAAAGGTTCTTCTCTTGAGCTTGGAAAAAGGAGAAATGTGTAAAGGATTTTAATCTTCACCCTAGAAGAAGACCATTAGTGGACACTAGCATACCTCGACAAAGGAGGACTCGGGAAGTGGACGTAGGTCAAGTTGGTGATCGAACCACTATAAACTTATGGGCCTTTCTTTACTTTTTTTTAATTTTAGTATTTCATAGCTAAATCAAGATTCTTCATTTGGTATTAAGTTTAATCACTTACTTATTTGTTTTCAATGAATTTCGATAAGCGCTTTTGGATTTGATTTTTACCTCAAGCATATTTTTCAAACCAAGCACTTTGCACTTGCACTAATTAACTCCCCGCCCCCCTAGTGCTAACTCGATCCTAACAGTTAGTATCAAAGTTGGTTACACTCAATTGGATTAACACTTAAGCGAGTTAATGACTTTTTTTGGCATTAACGAGGGTCAATGCATTATATATCATCCTATGTTCAATGTGACGGACTACACCTTTTGGAAAACTAGAATGCGTATCTTTTTTATTTCATTATATTTTGATTTATGGAACATTGTTGAAAATAGATTTCAGAAGTTATCTAATCCTATATTGGAATGATTATGAAAGACATGTTTTCATTAAATGTCAAACCTAGAAATGCTTTACTTTATGTTTTAAATAAAAATGAGTTTAATCAGATTTTTACTTGTGATATATAACATACTTTAGAAATCACATACAAAGCATAACTAAATTAAAGGAATAAAAATAAATAAAATAATTTATAATAATAAACTTAAAGAACACCTTCCAAAGAATAGGAAAGGCATTATCTTGAGAATTAAAGATGAACACCTTACAAAGAATAGGAAGGACTTGGCATTATAACAACAGATGACTCCTTGAGTAAAACCTTGAGTGATGTGAACTGAATAACCAAATAAATTAATAAAAATAAATAAAAAATAAAAAAATAAACTTAAAATAAATACTTTTTTGCTATGAATGTAAGAAGCGGAGGCACTTCACAAAGGAGAAGGGGAGAATCTTATACTTATGGCTATCAACGAGAAGGTAAGTGATTCTTTCGAGGACTCCTTTACTTTTGATGATTTGTTAAATGTCTTTCATAAATTATTTGATGAATTTTAGAAGCTTCACAAAAGTTATAAATTACTTGAGAAGAAACATACATTACTTGATAACAAAATTGAAAACATGCATGAAGCATCAACATCATGCATTTCTTATTCTATATGTGAGTCACTAGAGGCAATTAAAAAGGAAAATATTATACTACAACAAACTTTAGAAAAGTTTGAAATAGGTAATAAATTTTTAAATATGATCCTCGCGAATAAGGGTCATGTTCATAGGAAAGAAGGAATTGACTTTATGAGTAACAATCAATAAAAACCAACTATATTTATTAGATGACCCACATTACATTCTTACTTGAAAATGAATATAATTTTTATGGTAGATGTGGGCACTTTACCAATAGATGTCTATTTAGAAAGTATAGTCCATATAAGTTGATTTGGGTTCCTAAAGGAACCATAAACAACCAAATGATTTTAGTTAAATTAGGTAGAGCTTTTCATAAGGGACCAAAGTCAAATGAGTATCTAAACTAAAACCTCCTCTCTTGTAGGTTTGTCTCCTAACAAAAGCTAAGAACTCTAAATGGTGTCTTGAAAGTGGATGCTCAAGGGAAATGACTTGAGATCTAACACTCATTTCAAAACTAGCCTAAATAATAATAATAAGAAAAATTATCAAAATTAATATTATTGGCAACAAATCTTTTGATAATTCATGGTTATACAATTAATCTTGATTACTTTTCATTGATTAAAGGATTTTGTATGGAAAACTAGAGTATATTAGTATAAAACTTAAAACTCAACATCTTACTATATTCTAGTGGGAAACTATCTATGTTGCATCCATTGAAATTTCCTCCTTCTTCTATGTTATTTACAAAGGGGGAGAAAGCAATTTAATGAGAAACTAATTAAAGTTTATTCTTCTTCTTAGTTTCCTAAGGAGGACTAATGGATAAACTTCATCGCTTAATATGCTAAATATTAAATATTTAAAAATATTCAAATATAATTGAGCATCCATGGGGGAGAAATAAAATTCCAAATGATATATTTGATTTTTGAAATGAATGTTGTAATGTTTAAAATTTTTATATAATACCAAGAAGATGAATGCTTTAAAAATTTTATCATGTATGGGTATTATGTATGTTAAATTATGAAAATTTTAATATTGTTAAAATGCTTGAATTCAAAAGTGATGGGTTCTTTTGAATTCAAGTTTATTTTATTTATTCTATAGCATATACATAGTGGGAGTTAAGGTTAACTCCTGTCATCAATTGGTTGTCATCATAAAAAATAAGAAGATTATTGAATCTTAAATTTTGATGATAAAAGCAATTGATGGATTTTATGATAAACCTATGTGTTAGAGAAAATGATATAGGATTAACTATCACAGTGAAAATGCAATACAATCTAATATCGAGCCCGGGTTCGGACGATACAATGGGAACTCATCGAGAGATCGTTGGAAGCTCACTGAAGGTGATCAAGGGCTAAGGTTAAATCTTTTCATCAATTGGTTGCTATCATCAAAAATGGAAAGATTGTTGAATCTCAGATTTTGATGATGATATCAATTGATGAATTTTGTGACCTAACCTATGTTTTCGAGAAAATGATGATGGATTAACTATGACAGTGAAAAGGTAATATAATCTAATATCGAGTCTGGGTTCGTACGATGTAATGAGAACTCACTGGGAGATCGTCAAAAGCTCACTGAAGGTGATCGAGGGCTTGTCAAGAGTTTGTCGAAGCTGATCGGGAGCTTCCTAGGAGTTCGCTAGAAGATGATCGAGAGACTCACCAAGAGTTTATCAAAGGATGCTGGAAAGTTTGTTGGGAGTTCGAAAGATCAATTGACTTACTAGACAATAAGAACGATTACAATTGTATCATAGTATGTCGTAGTCAGCATCATGTGTTTTGAGTTCTAATTGAGTTAGATTTAGAGAAATCCAAATTTACTAAAAGTGAGGCAACCGGGTCCACTTAAGGTTAGATTTGAGCTTAGGTTAAGCTCATTTCGTTAACCTAGAAAGGGGTCAATAACAGGTATAAGTTAGGTATAAAATAATATTGGAAAAGTCCTATTCTAGGATTCCCGACGGTAGTATCGCCCGAGCGGTGAAGTCACTGCCCAGGTTTTTGGGTGACTAAAGGTGGTGGTACCGCTCGTATCTAGTTTTTTTAGTAAAACTTAAACTTTGGCTCCATTTTTCGAAGTCAATTGGGGTCAATAAATATCCCAAGTATTCTTGCATAAGATAGCAATAAAAGAGAAAGAAAGTGGAAGAAAAAAAGGTAAAAATAGTGAGAAAATATTTTTAGAATTTGTTGAGAACTTTCCTTGTGTGCTTCAAGTATAAAGTGAGATTAAGGAAAGAGTGAAAGATTGTAAAAGTCCCTGTGAAAATAAGAGTGTAAAGGTTCTTGTCCTGAGCCTAAGAAAAGAATAAAGAAGTTAATGCATCCCCCCCCTCTCTTAGTGCCAACTCGATCATAATAGTTCTGACAGGTAAGACTCGCAACCAGCTATGTATTGGTCCCAAAGGGTCACACATATAGTGGATGTTTTAGTGAGTAGAGGATTAGATATGAGTTATCCAATTAGCCCATGTTCTTATTAGATGAGACCCAACATTGATTCTTGCATGAGACCCAATTAGAGGCCAATTGAGATTATTGGAAAGAGATCTAATAATTCAAAATTAGTGGATAATTGGATGGAGATCTAATATCCACTAAGGCATAATCTATTAGAGTTTTTGGATGGCTCTCTATAAATAGGAGGTAGGGGCAGCACATTAAGGATAGGCTATATTTTTAGTTACCCCCTCCTATTCTCCTCCTTACACAAAAGTTGCAAGTATTTATGCTTCAATTGGAGGAGCATCGCTGTAACAATCTATCGTGTAGATACTACTAAAGAGGAGGACATTTGACCTCCTTCACCTCTCTAAATATATCTGAATTTTCAGGGATATACGATCTCCTTCCCTAAGTAATCAATCTCTCACATATCGTAATTTTTATTTTTTTGGATGTCTCATGCACTAATCTTTGCACGACGATTTGTTATACATAGGAAACCTATTTTATTTTTTTCTTCCACTGAGTATGTGATGCTCCCGCTGAGTTTCCCAATAATTATTTCTTTTTTTTTATGACAAGTCTAGTTTTAGGGAAAAATCAAACATAGGAGCATTGAGTATAAGAAGAAGTCCAATTCTACATTTATATACATACTTAGTTAAGCGGTAAAGTCTCAAGCCAAAGATGAAAAATAATTATTTTTTCCTCAACGCCAGAAACTAGTCCTATTGTTGAGAGTGATGCATCTGTATTTGTATCCATTATAGAATCAAGATCTAGCAAGCAGAATCCAAAACAGTTTCATAAGTAGTACATATAAGTAATTAAGGTAAGTAAGCAATTGAAAAAGAGGAAACGTGATAATTATTACGTCCCCTTTTAGAATTATTTGTAGAAAATAAAGTTTCATTTGGATATTTTAATTACTTTAAAGCAGTCTAGCAAAACCACAAGCTAGCGGGCGCAGAAACTTAGATCACACGGCGCAAGCAGCAAACTGATCTACCCTTTCTAAAATTTTTGTGCACTCAATTCAACAAGTCAAACTCAGCAAGCAACGGCACGTCAAACCTATAACGTCTCGGTACAATGACACCCGAAGAAACGTTACTTTCAGACTTAACCACAAGGCAAGCAAACTAAATTGCCAACATCGAGATACCACACAGCTTCAGATCCAGATGTAGCTGATGCTTTAGATCTTGCTTCCCGCTGGTTTTCTTGCTGCTGACTAGTGTTTGTTCAACACCATCGCTTGCTGCTTATTTTATAACTGCTTAAAATCCTATCTTTACTGTAGACGACGAGAGTATCTTAAAGCTCACGACGGTTTGTTTGCTCTCTTCCCTTGTAGAGTAAGAGTAGTAAATAAAAAATAATTCCTAAGTAAGACATAGGAGTAAAAAAGCAATGCTGTGTTTGTTTACTACAGGTTATATTATGCGATGTTTACTATATGGTATATTATGCGAGTCAGATTTCTTTATTTCGCCACAGTGCTAACACGAGAAGTCAAGTTCCAAGTTAAAACACAAGTTTCTTGGTAAGAAAGTCCTATAGCTAACGTCAGTTTATGGGTTAGTGGTGAGTGATTAATTTGATGTCTTTGTTTACAGGACACTGGCAATAAAGATGGGTAGATTCACACGGGTAATAGAGATGGGTAAGGTAGCTTCACAGTGACCGTTGGTAGATGTGCAAATAGTTAAGATTTAATCTATAATAAGTGTTAGTGAAGTTGATAGTTTTAATCTTCATATATCTTAATTTAAATATTAGATTTAGTGATTAAGGATTATGAAAAAGAGGATAACGATGGCTGAAAATGTGGAAGAGAAAAAGAAAGCTACATATTGACATTAAAAAGTTGAAAACAAAAGATCCAGGAAACGAAGAAGACAAAGACATAGAAAAACTATTATCAATCATTCATATCTCAGGTTAGAACATTTTACAATGGATTCTTACTGCGATCACTTAGGAAGTTTTTAAATATTATGCATAGTAATATAGTCCTTGTATTTTTGTAATTCTCTTATGACGACTGTTGCTTGGGTTTAGGCAAGAAACCTTGAGATCTGTATATTCATTATTTTGATAGTAAATTTTCTCTGGCTTGTCCTATGACTTTTACCCTTCGAATTGGAGGGGTTTTCCATATAAATTTTTGTGTTCATTTGATTATGATTTATGTTTGGTTCTGTTGTGTGCGACGGCTGGCTAGTATTTGTTCATATATAAAGCTTTTATTCCTTTTATTCCCATCAATTGGTATCAAAGCAAGATTTAGTGGTACTTAATCTTTTGTATTCGAACATGGAGGTCGGTAATGTTTCTCACATGATTATTTTGAACTAAAACAATTGGATGATATAGAAACCAAGAATAAAAGATCTATTATATTGTAAAAACTTATATGTACTTTGCAAGGGGATAGTACAAAGCCCACAACTATGACAGATGATAAGTGAAAGAGGTTAGACCTAAAAATAATTGGGTTTATTCGATAATGGCTTGATAATAGTGTCTTTCACCATGTTTCTACTAAAAGTTCTGCATATTCTCTTTGGAAAATGTTGGAAAGTCTCTATGAAAGAAAAACTACTGGTAATAAAGTTTTTCTAATAAGAAAACTTATGAACTTGAAATATAAAGAGAGCACTTTTATTGCTGAGCATCTGAATAAAATGTAAAGTATTGCTAACTAGTTATTATTTATGAAAATACCTCTTGATGATGAGTTACAAGCAATGTTACTTCTTAGTTCATTACCAGAAAGTTTCGAGACACTAGTGGTTTTCCTTAGTAATTCTGCACTAGATGGTGTTGTCCCCAGAAGTCAAGTAACAAGCAGTTTGTTGAATGAAGAGTTGAGGAGAAAGAATTCAGCAACTTCTCCGATTGATTCACAGGCACTTGTCTCAAAGAACAGAGGATACCAGAGTAACTCAGGAATGGAACATTGGAAAGCTATAAAGAAAGTAATAAGATATCTACAAGGGATGAAAGTAATAAGATATCTGCAAGAGACAAAAGATTATATGTTCACATATAGGAAATCAGATCAGCTTGAAGTAACAGGATATTCAGATGTTGATTTTGCAAATTGCCTTGATAGTAGGAAATCCACTTCAGGATTTGTGTTCATGCTGGCTGGTTGGATAATTTCTTAGAAAAATATAAAACAATCACTTATTGCATCATCTATGATGGAAGTTGAATTTGTGACATGCTTTGAGGCCACAAATCAAGCTTTATGGCTGCGATTCATCTCAGGACTTGGTGTGGTTGACTCAATTACCAAGCCGCTGAAGATATTTTGTAATAATACTGTAGTAGTTTTTTTTTCTAAGAATAACAAGTACTCTAGTGGTTCCAAGCACATTGAGATAAAGTATTTGGTTGTTAGAGAAAGAGTCCAGAAACAATAAGTGTCAATTTAAAATTTGAGCACCACTATAATGATTGCTGATCAATTTACTAAAGCTTTACAGTGTAAAATATTTAAATAATATGTTCTTATAATGAGGTTTGTGAGCAAGCCATAAAGTATATGGTAATCCATATTTAAGTGGATGCTATTATTGACATTTCTTTTGTATAATTAAAGTTATTTGTTTCTGTCTTATTGACATTTCTTTTGTATAATTAAAGTTATTTGTATAATTAATTTTATTTTATTTATTTTAATTTTTAATATATTTTATATCTTATGAATGGGCCAAGTGAGAGAATCTAAGATTATGTGATCCTTTATTAATTGAATAAGATATATTATAAATTATTTAGATTTTGATAAAAGATATTAACTAATATTAAATAAAGTTAATATTATATTGGATATTTTAGGAGATGACCTTGATGAAAGGAACTCTCTTAATAACTTACTCTAGACCCTCTGCTCTCGCCTATAAATAGACATGACCTACTATAAACCTAAAGCACGGGACATGCACAGAACGACAATAGGGAATAGAGTTATAGAGATTACGGTTATTCTCTCGATCTCTCCAAAACTATCAATTACAGTGGTCTTGTGAAAGGATAGAAAGAGAGAAGGAGTCTAGATTTATTCTAATTCTCCTTGCAGATCGATATTCGACGTTATTCAGATCCGACAGGCAGTGCTTTTAAAGATCTAATTGGATCTCAATCAGATGACATCTAAATGTACGCATCATAAACAGATCTCGTATTATTTGATTCCAAATCCTGACATAATAATTTTTTTGCATAATAGTTTGCATAATTATAGTTTTTTATACCAACGCTTTGATCTCCATGAAGTTATAGAAAGATGAGAAGTTGACGTCTCTCCACGATATCTTGTCCTAACTTAAATGTCTACTTAAGAATTAATTGAATTGATTATTTCCAATGCCAATAGAGCTATCATAGTATTACCGAAGGAGATGTTAGAGCTATCATAGCATCACCGAGATCTTAATATTACCCTACCCCTCTTTCTATACTAAAGAAACTTGCCTCTGTCTACTGAACCTTGAAACCTCTCCGCCAAAAACCTATTTGGTGGGGGACTTGACATTTGCACCAACAAAGGGATACTTGATTCTAACTTACTTCCCTTCTACCGATGGAAACTTAAATTCTCTTACTGGAAACTTCCTTGGCACCCTAAAATACTCGAATGGTACTGATACTAGAATGGAACTCACTTATGTTCTTAGTAGCCCACGTAGTGGAGCAGAATAGTTACTCCAACTACTTTCAATTCATCAACTTTGTTTGAGGTACAACAGCACGACAAGAAGAGAAGGTGATTCCTTTTTGCATTGTTTAACCTCTGTTCCACTAATAAAATATAGAATTCAAGTTTATGCAAGAGAAGTATAAAGTCGAGTGTATAATAAGTCTGCGACAGAAGTTGGGTACACAAGTTCAAGTTTTGATTCAACATCAAGCTCAAGTGCACCAGTACGCCTTCTTGGATTCCCCGACCGAAACTTGAACTGTTCCTGCTGATGCTGAGACTTCTCCTTACATTTACGAAAGAAATTGAGTATATTGAGTACCAGATATAGGCTTTTGAAGCAGCTCTGATAGCGCAAGTACTGTTTTTGGGCCCAACAAGAAAAGGTGTATCAGCGTAAGTTCAATTGATATGCATGCAAGGAAAGGGCTATATTTATATTCATAAAGGAAAAAGGGCTTCCATATTAATAATATGTTATAGAGCGAGCATCTGTGAAATGAAATAAATGGACTTGGGATCAAGACTAAACAAGTTTGGCTTACAAAGTTAGATGAGCTTCTTCAGTATTAGTTTTGTTTGGCACGAGAAGAAAGAGAAGAGTCAAAAGAAATAGAGAAAATCATCTAGATGCTCTACCAAGCTAAAAAGATTCCTAGCTGACCTGCGCTTAAGGTGGGTGCAATTGAGCGCTTAAGGGTCACAGTGATATTTGAAATGCTAAAATTAAAATATGTTATGGTGAGATAGAAATCAATATGTTATATAGGATGAAATTCATTCTTTGTTTTTCTAGGCACAATACACTATAAGAGATAAGAGTATTGATTGACTAGCCAGAGTTTTTTTATGTCTTGCTAAAAGTTTTTTTACGTCGTGCTAAAGATTCAATCAATAATTATTGCAAGACACAAGCTGTGAGATTAAATAAATCACGCGTCCTCCGCGTCAATGTCCGCTACTATCAGGCTACATTGATTGATTGATTCCTCCCCTACTTAGTACAGGAGTCATAAAAGAATTGATTTGACTTAAGAATATCTTTAATATCTTCACAGTGCATTGGAAAGTGAAAGCATCGTTGACCGGTCTATGTCCGCTTGATGCTTCCTTTCTGCTTTCCAGGTGGAGGGTCTGTTCTGCTTCTTTTTATTGACCGATAGAGGCAGTGTGAAGTCAACCCTCAATAATAACTTAATATCATTCTTTTTCGTAATTCCGCTTCCTTTCCTTTTTGATTCTTAACAGAACAATACTTCCCATCCGCAGCTGACTTTTTGTACTAAGTTGGCAAGATAGAGGTAGATAAACTCTTACCTTTTTCCTAAAACCTAAAACCAGAACTCAATTCTTAGTATTTTGGTTAATATGTACGGTCGTGTCGGTAATCTTTTTATTTTGAAGGCTGGGTGCATAGGTAGGAGACCCTGGTTGGATTAGTTCCCCTGTTCGTTGGTTAACAGCACTAGGTTTGTAACCTTATTCTATCTCTCAGTGAGTAGTGGCGATATTTACTTTTTAGTTGAATTCTTACTTTATTATTTCAGAATGCTAGTTCGGGCGCTGAGATATATAGTTCAATTTTGACTTTCAACTTCGGCTACCTGATGCAAAGATCAAAAGCCATAGAATAAAAAATTAGTTAGAGTTCCCCTCCCCGCCTAGGTAAAAGAAATTAAGGTAACCAACTAACCTAACCTACAATGAAACTAAACCTATAACCCACCTCATGATGCCAGTATTGTGTCTCTCCAACCCATGATGGATAGGCCACTTCTTACCAACATAACACTCCCCTACTTTAAGACTACTAACACTTACATATGCTCTTTTAAAAGAAAAAAATTGTATTTATTTCATTAACAAAAATAAACGGTCTGAAATTCAGGGCTAAACGGACTACTTATTAGACTACTGGTGCTACTTCACAGAATCAACTATATATCTCAGAATATGAATTAATAAATACGATATATATCATAATATGAATTAATAAATACAGGTTTCGAAACCATATAGGCTTTGAAAACATAAGCAGGCAAATAAGCAGCTAAAGAATAGACAAAGCAACTCATACTATTGTGCTAACCGGAGGAAGTAATCACTTTTTCAACCGGAAAGGAGACCTCTGGTAGAAACAATCAAACTTATTATTGTGTTCATAATCCCTATGCCTATGCCTATGTCCTCTGACTAGAAAGTTTGTAGGTGTTGGGCAGATGGGAAGATGCCCGGATTCAATTTATAATGTATTTTAGTAAAATTCATAATTTAGAATTTTATTTATATTAATTTAAATTCTAGATTAGGTGATTAGAATTGAGATTAAGAGCACAACGATGGTTGAAAATATAGGAGAGAGAAAGAAGACTGCAGATTAATAGTAGAGGCCAGAAAATAACAGATCCAAAAAAGAAAAAAAGATAAGGACATGAAAAGATTATTCTCAATCATTCATATCTCAGGCTAGATCAGTTTATAGTAGATTCTTACTATGATCTCTCTAGAAGATTTTAGATATTGTGCTTAGTATTATAGTCTTTGTATTCCTGTGATTCACTTGTGACTGTTGCTTTAGTTTGGACAAGAAGCCTTGAGATCTGTATATTCATTATTTTGATAGTGGATTTTCCCTAGCTTGTCACGTGATTTTTACCCTTCGAGTTGAAGGAGTTTTCCACGTAAATCTTGGTGTTCATTTGATTGTGATTTCTGTTTGATTCCGCCGTGTGTGACGATATGCTAGTATTTATTCATATAAGAAGTTTATTCCTGTTTTATTCCCATCAACTGGTATCAGAGTAGGGTTTTGGTGGCATTTAATCTTTTTATATTTTAACATGGAGGCCAGTAATATTTCTCGCATGATTAGTTTAAATGAAAATAATTGGATGATGTGGAAACCAAGAATGAAAGATCTCTTCTATTGTAAAGATTTATATAGACCTTTGAAAGGGGATAGTGCAAAGCCCACAACTATGATAAATGATGAGAAAAACTGTTAGCTTTATTCGTCAGTGGCTTGATGATAGTGTCTTTCACCATATTTCTACTTAAAGTTCAGCTTGCTCTCTTTAAAAAAAGTTAGAAGGTCTTTATGAAAAAAAAACGACTGACAATAAAGCTTTCTTGATTAGAAAACTTGTGAACTTGAAATATAAAGAGGGTACTCCTATTCCTAAGCATTTGAATGAAATGTAGAGTATTACGAACCAGTTATCCTCTATGAAAATGTCTCTTGATGATGAGTTGCAGGCATTGTTACTTCTCAGTTCTTTGCCAGAAAGTTGGGAGACACTGGTGGTTTTCCTCAGTAATTCTGCACCAGATAGTATTGTCACCATGAGTCAAGTAACAAACAGTTTATTGAATAAGGAGTTGAGAAGAAAGAATTCAACAACTTCTCAGATTGATTCACAGGCACTTGTCTCAAAGAACAGAGGAAGGTTAAAGTCAAAGGATAGAACTGGTTCATGCATAGGTAGAAGCAAGTTAAGATCAAAGAAAGATATTGTTTGCTATAATTGTGGTGAGAAAAGACATTACAAGAATTAGTGCAAGGAACCTAAGAATAATAAGAAAAAAGAAAAAGAGGTGGAGCATACAGAGTTAAAAGAGATAATCACAGCTACAGTGCAAGGTAGTGATTATTTGATTTTGTCTACTTCTGACGATATTTTTTCTTGGTGTTATCAAGATGGGCAACTATGGCACAGCAGACATCATTGACATGGAAGATATCCATATAAAGACCAACCTTAGCTGCAAATTAGTACTTAATGATGTGAGGCATGGGTTTGACTTAAGACTGAATTTAATTTTAGTTGGAAGGCTATATGATGAAGACTTTGATATCAGATTTCACAGAGGGTAGTGGAAGCTCAATACGAGTTCTCTTATTGTAGCTAATGGGAAGAAATATCATACATTATACAGATTGCAAGCTAAAGCTTGTGGTGAGCAGTTGAATGCTACAAAGAAAAACTTCAGCATGGAGTTGTGGTATAGGCGACTAGGACACATGAGCGAGAAGGGGCTGCAAGAACTTTCCAAGAGAGAGATACACGTTTGAACCCTTATATTAATTGTTTGGTTGGTAAACAACATAAAGATTCCTTTATTAGTCCTACTTTATCTAGAAAAATATATGCCTTGGATCGTGTCTATACAGATGTGTACAGTCCTTTGAGGACAAAAACTCCTAGTGGATTTGTTAATGTTCCTAGTATCAGTAGTGTATTTTATTTTGTTACTCTTATATATGACTTTTCTAGGAAAGTTTGGGCCTATACTTTGAAGACTAAAGATCATGTCTTCAAGGAGTTTTATGCTAAAGTTGAAAGGGAGATAGAAAGACAATTGAAATGTATAAGATCATATAATGGTGGTGAGTACATAGGATTGTTTAATAATTATTGCAGGTCATATGACATCTAGCATTAGTTGATAGTTCCTGGTACGCCTTAACATAATGCAATTGCAGAGATGATGAACCGCACCATCATAGAAAAGATCAGATGTATGCTTTCATAGGCCAAGCTACCCAAAAGGTTTTTAGATGAGGCTTTGAGGACTATAGTTAATGTGATCAACTTGTCACCCTATACAGCTCTAGATGGTGATGTTGCAGAGCATATATGGTTAGTGAAGGATGTCTCCTGTAGGTATTTAAGAGTATTTAGTTGTCATGTATTTACACATGTTCCAGACAATGAGAGGTCCAAGCTGGATGGTAAGACAAAAGAGTATATTTTTCCAGATTTCTCACATGATCAGTTTGGTTACAGGCTTTAGGATCCAGAAAAGTAGAATGTGTTCAGAAGCAAAGATGTTATCTTCTTTGAGGATCAAATCATTGAGGATTTGAATAAGGAGGGTACTAGTTAAGACTTCTACAGAGGGATTTGTAGACTGTGACCCAATTATTCCTCTAGTATATCAGGGTGATAGGGGAGATGTGCATGAAGATTGTGCAGAATTAGATATTGATCTACCTATAATACATGTTGAGCAGGAAGAAGAAAGAGAGCAAGTTTCAACAGAACCTTAGTTAAGAAGATCTTCTAGACCACATCAACCTTCTAGAAGATACTCTATAAATGAGTATATGATGCTTACTGATGCAGGTGAATAAAAGAGTTACCAGGAAGCAATTGAAAGTGAGTAGAAAAAGAAGTAGTTTGTTGCTATGCAGGAAGAGATGGATTCTCTATAGAAGAATCACACATATGATTTGGTGCAACTACTAGAGGAAAGTAAGGCCTTAAAGAATAAGTAAGTTTTTAGGTTGAAGACTCAAGAATATTGTTCTCAACTAAAGTACAAAGCTAGATTAGTTGTGAAAGGCTTTGGTCAAAAGAAAGGTAATGACTTTAAAGAGACTTTTTCTCCTGTTCTTAAAATATCTTCTATTTGTCTTGCTCTTGGTATTGTTATTGGGAAACCTATAACGGGTGCATCACATGCGTAGTGGAAATCAAAATAAAAATCGGTTTCCCACGCAGATCAAATCGTCATGCAAAAGATTGGGGTCATGAGTAAATATAAAAAATTAAAAAACCATGATGTATGAGAGCTTGATTTTACCTAGAGAGATCATATATCCCTGTATTTCAGATCTGGATGGAGAAGATGAAGGAGGTCAAGCGTCCTCCTCTCTAGCGGTATCCACACGGTGGATCTCTGTAGTGAAACTCTTCCAATATGATCTTGCAACTCTTGCTCAGAGGGAGGGAGGAGAATAGGAGGTGGTGGCTAAAGTTACAGCTATCAACCAAGAGTCTCCTCTTCTATTTATAGAGAGCCACCAAAAAACTCTAGGGCTCTTGCCTTAGTAGGTATTGGATCTCCATCCAATTATCCACTAACTTTATATTATTGGATCTCTATCCAATAATCTCCTTGGGCCTCTAATTGAGCCTTAATCAAAGAGTCCATCAGTATAGGGTCTCATCTAATGAGAATAGGCGATAATTGGACCTCCATCCAATCCTTTATTCGCTAAAGCATCCACCATATGTGTGTGACCCTCTGGGCCCGATACTGAGTTGGCTGTGAGTTACGCCCATCAGAACTCCTTCTGATATAGTAAATTATTATCTCTATAATAATTCACTCGACTCATCGACTATGGACGTACTAGGCCACTATGTCATAGTCCCCAAACGGTACAGGGGGATCGAATCCATCAGACCTGTCTGTCCATAGTAAAGAAGGACTGCATTAAACGTAGGACTTGGTTCGAAAAGAAAGGTATAAACTCATTCTTTGTATGTTTTGAATCAAACATTGTAGAAGTTCCTTCTAGTACATGGTGGATTAATACTAGCACTTCAACTCATGTTACTAATAATATATAGGAATTCATTTCAATCCGAAAACCAAAAGAACATAAAAGATTCATAATTATGAGAAATTGTCTTAAAGCAAAAGTGGTATCAGTAGGGACTTATCACTTACACCTAGAGATGGATGATTTAATGGATCTGAAAGACATATGTTTTATTCCTATAATTTCTAGAAATTTAATTTCTCTGTCTAGAATTGATGAGTTAGGATATTATATTTCTTTTGGTAGTGGTAAACTCAGTATATTTTATGATTCAATAAAAGTTAGTTTTAGAATTCTGTGTGATAGTTTATGTATAATTAATTTGAATCTTGAGTTTGTAAATACATTATTGACTCTGCAATCAAGTATTGGAATGAAACGTAATTCCAGTAATGAAAGATCTTCTATATTGTGGCACAGACCTTTAGGACAGTTAATGTGATCAACTTGTCACCCTATACAGCTCTAGATGGTGATGTTGCAGAGCATATATGGTTAGGGAAGGATGTCTCCCGTAGGTATTTAAGAGTATTTAGTTGTCATGTATTTACACATGTTCTAGACAATGAGAGGTCCAAGCTAAATGGTAAGACATAAGAGTGTATTTTTCTTGGCTACTCACATGATCAGTTTGATTACAGGCTTTGGGATCCAAAAAAGCAAAAAGTGTTCAGAAGCAAAGATGTTATCTTCTTTGAGGATCAAACCATTGAGGATTTGAATAAGGAGGGTACTAGTTAAGACTTCTACAGAGGGATTTGTAGACTGTGACCCAATTATTCCTCTAGTATATCAGGGTGATAGGGGAGATGTGCATGAAGATTGTGCAGAATTAGATATTGATCTACCTATAATACATGTTGAGCAGGAAGAAGAAAGAGAGCAAGTTTCAACAGAACCTTAGTTAAGAAGATCTTCTAGACCACATCAACCTTCTAGAAGATACTCTATAAATGAGTATATGATGCTTACTGATGCAGGTGAATCAGAGAGTTACCAGGAAGCAATTGAAAGTGAGTAGAAAAAGAAGTAGTTTGTTGCTATGCAGGAAAAAAAAAAATTTTATAGAAAAACCACACATATGATTTAGTACAACTACCAAAGGAAAGTAAAGCCTTAAAGAATAAGTGGGTTTTCAGGTTGAAGACTCAATAATATTGTCTCAACCAAAGTATAAAGCTAGATTCGTTATGAAAGGTTTTGGTCAAAAGAAATGTATGGACTTTGAAGAGGATTTTTCTCTTATTATTAAAATATCTTATATCCGTGTTACTCTTGGTATTGCTACTGACCTAGACTTGGAGATTGAGTAGTTAGATGTGAAAACAACTTTCCTTCATGGTGATTTGGAGGAGAAAATTTATATGCACAACCAGAAGGCTTCAAAGTCAAAGGTAAAGAAAATCTTATCTGTAAGTTGAGAAAGAGCTTGTATGGGCTTAATTAAGTAAGCTCCAAGACAATGGTATAAAAAGTTCGATTCATTTATGATTGAAAATGAATACAAAAGAACAGCTTCAAATTATTATGTGTACATCAAATAGTTTGGTGAGGATTTTATTATTCTCTTACTTTATATTGATGATATGCTTATCCTTGGGAAAAATATGTCTATGATTGACAGGTTGAAGAAGAAACTGAGTGAGTCCTTTGCAATAAAAGACATAGGGCCAATAAAATAAATACTGGGTATGCAAATTTCTCGTGATAGAAGAAAGAGGAAGATTTGTTATCACAGGAGAAATACATTAAGAATATATTGGATAGATTCAGTATGAGCAACGCAAAACCAGTTGGTTCTCCTCTTGCAGGTCACTTCAAGTTATGCTCAAAGCAGAGTCCATCAAGTGATAAGGAGAAGGAAAAAATGTAAAAGGTTCCTTATGCTTTAGTAGTTGGAAGTTTAATATACGTGATGGTATATACGAGGCCAGATATCACATATGCAATGGGTGTTGCTAGTAGATTTCTTGCAAATCCAAGTAAAGAGCATTGGACAGTAGTGAAGTAGATTTTTAGATATCTCAAAGGAAGTTTTAAAGTTCGTTTAAGTTTTGGAGATGGACCACCTATGTTGATAGGTTACACAGATGCAGATATGGTAAGAGATATTGCCACAAGAAAGTCCACATCAGGTTTTGTACTTACTTTTATAGGGGGAGCTGTGTCATGGGAATCCAGATTACAAAGGTGTATTGCTCTCTCTACCAAGAGGCAAATATATTGCTGCTACAGAGATTTACAAAGAAATGTTATGGATGAAAGGATTATTACAAGAATTAGGGTTGAAACAGAAAAACTATGTGGTGTATTGTGACAGCTAAAGTGACATCCATTTGTGCAATAACCCAACATTTCATTCCAAGTCAAAGCATATAGATGTCAGATATCACTAGATCAGAAATGTGCTTGAAGATAAGTAGTTACAGCTTCAGAAAATTCACACAGATGATAATAGGGCAGACATGTTGATAAGGACTTTACCGAAAGATAGACAGGAGATGTGCCGAAAATTAGTCGGTATGACTAATATTAAGGAGCCATGAGACAACCTCCCTTATGGGCTGAAGGGGGAGATTGTTGGGCAGATGACCTAGATTCAGCCGATAATGGGCTTTAGTAAAGCCCACAATCTAGAACTTCACTTATATTAATCTAAACCCTAGATTAAGTGACTAGGGTTGAGGTTAAGAGGGCAACGACGGCTAAAAACGTGAGAGAGAGAAAGAAGACTGCAGATTGACAGTAGATGCCAGAAAATAAGAGATCTAGGAAAGGAAATAAGACAAAGACAGGAAAAGACTATTCTTAATTATTTATATCTTAGGTTAGATCAGTTTGCAGTGGATTCTTACTGTGATCTCTTAGGAAGGTTTTTGATATTGTACTTAGTATTATAATCTCTGTATCCCTGTGATTCACTTATGGCTGTTGTTTTGGTTTGGGCAAGAAATCTTGAGATCTGTATATTCATTATTTTGATAGTGGATTTTCTCTAGCTTGTCTCATAGTTTTTACCCTTTGAGTTAAAGGGGTTTTTCACGTAAATCTTGGTGTTCATTTGATTGTGATTTCTATTTGATTCCATTGTATGTGACGGTTTGCTAGTATTTATTCATATACAAAGTTCATTCCTATTTTATTCTAATTAGTAGGGACACTACTTCCCTTTACTCTCTACTTTCTAAACTACTTTTCACTTTTCCTACTTATGGTTCTAGTTTCTTCTGTTTTTGAACTAAATATTATCCAGTGGACTTAACTTACATTGCTTCATAAACTCTTGAAAGCCAATCACACAAAGAGGAAGGCAAACCAATAACCTCTCTTGGCTAGATACAACACTCGAAGGGAACTTGAAGAATCACTTGTTGCTCGACGACTAAACCACTCACTCCTACTATATGTTAGCTGAACAACTGTTGTAACTGAATGAGAAAATCTCATTCATCAGTTAAGGGAAATCTTCCCTCAACCCTGTATAAATAAGTGTTGCATCAAATGAATGAAAAGTATTCTTTTGTTCCTTATATTTATTTCTATCGTGGTATCAGAGCCATAATACAGAGAAACTTCTTTCTCTTCTCACTGTTAAACGACAGCATAATAAGGCTACTCCTCGCATCCCATTGCATCCAATTGCATGCAGCAGCCGAAGTCTCTCATACAGCCATGCGCATAACAGCAGCAACACTATTGCTTTCCCCCCACCCCCGTAGTTGCCTCTATGATTGCTGCCTATCCTTTTATCCCATTGTTGCCGACTTTGCACCATCTGTCACTACCTTGCCACACCCATCTTCCCGTCAACCCCGTCGTAGCAGCCAACGTCAACCGCTGCAACATCAGTACCACTCCATCTGCTACTCACTCGAGATCTGCTAGAAGAGAAGATCTCTATTTCTTCTTTCTTTCGGTGTCCTGCACTTGGTTAGAGCAAATCTCACCAATCATCCACTCTCCTCTACTGTTGTTGATAGTGCCTCATCTTGCTATAGCCTCATAATTAACCGAGGAAGAGGAGCCCTCCCCTGTCAAACGATAGTAAATCCCCCTTCTTCCTTGCTGGAACTAATCTCCTGCAACCCTCGGCCCTACTTCCTCCCTCTACCATAGCCGTCGGAGCCAAACCCCTTGTTGCCTGGTTGCATCTTCCTCCTCTACCGTGGCCCAACCAAGGTTTCCACTGGCGCCGACTCTTGCGCTATCTCCTCCCAATCACAGCCATCAAAACAGAGCATTCGTTGCTCAATCTTTCAGCCGCGAGCCCATTCTCAATGAAGCACAGCCCCTTAGTTGCACACGGTCGGCAAACAACCTCTCCTTCCTCTCCCAGCAGCATCTTTTGCTGCTCCTCTACTCCTCCTCCGCCCGCAGGACATCCTTTTATGTAGTCGACCATAGTGCTCGAGCAGCAACGATGGCATGCTCCACCTCTTTGCTCAATTATGATCGGATCTCCAGATCTAGATCCTACAAGTTCTGCTCTAGCTCCCGGCGGCACACTCCCACTCTCTGCTGTTGGCACTGACTTCTATGCTCTCCTCCTTACCATTGCAGTTGTCGTAAGCAACAACTCGCCCACCCCACCAGCACCAGCTTGACCTCCTTCATCTTCATGGTAGCTGCTTCTCATTAACCTTAGCCACCGCTATTGTTTCCAGGTCAACAAACTATCCTTTGCTTCTTCTGCACCATCGGTCTCCACCGAAGCTATAGTGTACATATCGGTTGGAGGGGGCATTTCTTGCATCCTCCAATTTCACAGCAACTCATCTGCATCTTTAAATTAGCAATCGTCAGCGCTCTCATTCTCCAGTTACTTCTCTTCACCACCATGGCTTCCAGTCTGCGCTGGTAGTGCGATCAAGGGAATCACCATATTTGATCAATTTCCCAGTGATAACCTCAAAACGGTTGCTACTTCCTCCGATCTCCTCATGCAGCACGTCCACCCACTCTACTGCTCATGGTTCTTTATGCCTGCTTCTTTCTATACCTTCCTCTACACTGCTTAGCCGGCTGTGCCTATGGCATCGACAGATCTCAGCCGGTGCTATTAGACTTCTCATCCTCAGATTTAGCATGATAGAGCCGACATCCTCTCCCTCTCCCAGATCTACACTGTTACAATGAGATTACTTCAAGGACTTGAACTGGCACCACTAGCTTGCTGCACCCTCGGCCTTCCAAATCCAGGAACAGGAATTTGCAGCCTCAGGTGCGATATCTGCTAGCCGTTGTTGGTCTGCTGCTGCAAGCGTTTGTTGTCCTACTACTGTTATTTGCTCTTTGTGTGGCACCCAAGCGACAGACACTCAGTATTCTCACAAGCTTGCAAAAGCAAAATCACCCATTTACAACCAACAGAGGTAACCCTATGATTTGAGGTCTTTATTTCCGGTCTATACCTCATCACTTTACTTTCTTTATCACCTATTTCTTGGACGCAAGTTGTGTTATTTTTCTGAGTTCGATTACTGCTCTATGCTTTATCTTAATTTCTCGACTGTCACCTTTGGTGAGTCTAAAATGTCTTCCTCGTCTACCTCTATTGTTTCTACTCTTTTTCCTGCTAGCACTTCCTCTTTGTCCTCAGGACTTATTTTCATAAATGCTGCCTCTCTAATCCCCTTTAAATTATCCAAAGGTGGTAACTATGCATCTTGGTGTGCTCAATTCTCTAATCTTCTATTTGGTTATGATTTATTGAGTTATATTGATGGTTCTCTTAGTTGTCCATCAGCAATGATCCATGTTCCAAGAGAACCTAACCCAGTACCAAATTCCACATACAAGCTATGGTTACGCCAAGATCGCCTTATTCTCCAAGCAAATCAAGCCTCTATTGTTGGCTCCATCACCCCGCTTGTGTCCTCCTATGCTATTGTTACAGAAGCTTGGACCAAGTTACAAACTACCTTCACGAATCGCTCGAGGACTCATATGCTTGGCCTACTCTCTAGCCTTACGAACTTAAAGTAAGAGTGAAGTAATATTGTCGACTACTTACAACATATTAAAATGATTATCGATGACCTAGCTTTGATAAATCATTCCCTAACTAATGAAGTTCTCGTTCACACACTTAATGGACTGAGTTCAGAATTCAAGGAACTGGCAGCAGCGCTTCAAGCACATGACTCTCCAATCTTCTTTGAAGAACTTTATGACAAGTTAACATACTTTGAAACTTACCTGAAGTGTCACGATAAGCTCCTAGGACCTCTGTCAGGACCTCCCATCACTGCTTAATTTAACCACAAATCCAAATGGCCAAACTGTAAGTACAATAAGAATGCTTCAAAAGGTGTGACCAACCTTCCTCCTATGGGCACAATACCGTCTATTCCTCCTCCACAACCTCCAACCTTAAACCATCGTCGGAATGCTTCCTTCCAGCCATATTGTCCTCCTCATGCATTTCATCAGCCTCTCGTCTACCAGTTGTGTGACAAACTCTGTCACTCTACAAAGGTTTGCTTGTTTCGGTCTTGCCTTCCAGCTCTATCAACCTTGCCTCAGGCAAATGTCATGACTATTCCATCTGATAGTCAATCCAATTAGATTATAGATTCTGGTGCTTCCCACCATATCACTTATGATATCCAGAACTTGTCGATCCACAACAACTATGGCGGAAACGAAGACATCGTCATCGGTGATGGTAAAAGAATTTCAATCACTTATATTGGTTCTACATCGCTTAATTCACATGACACCTCTTTCACACTCAATGATGTTTTATGTGCACCCCACATTAAAAGAAACCTTATTTCTGTCTCTCAATTCTACCAACAAAACCATACCTTTATTGAATTCTTTCTTGATTATTTTGTTGTTAAGGACTTGAGTATGGGGGCATCCTTAGTTCACGGCCCGAATAAAGATAACATCTACAAATAGCCGTCAGCCTTGTATCTCATCCAACCTATTGCAAACTCTTCCACTACTACTCCAGTCGACATTTTGCATCAACGTCTTAGTCATCCCTCGACCTTTATTCAACAAAAATTATTTTCTCGCTATTCTATTCTTATTTTTAAATCTAGTAATGTTATTACTCATTGTGATACTTTTCTTAGCAATAAGAGTTATCAGTTACCTTTTGGTATATCTTCTATTTCCTGCTCTAAACTATTTGAGGTTGTTTATATTAATGTTTGGGGTCCTGCGTCACTTGTCTCCTTTGACAAGTTTAGATTCTATGTTATCTTTGTAGACTATTTTACAAAGTATACATAGTTATATCCCCTCCGTCAAAAGTCTGATGTCACTATTGTCTTCTCTAACTTTAAGAACTTAGTCGATAACTACTTTCAGACTTCCATTAAAACTGTCTATTCTAATAATGGGGGTGAATATCAAGCCCTCGTATACCATTTGTCCACTTGCGGTATTCAAGATCTCAAATCCCCTCTATATACTCCTCATCTAGTTGGTTCTGCCGAACGTAAATATAGATATGTTATCGAAACTGGCCTAACGCTGCTTTATCAGGCTTCCATGTCATTCACTTTTTGGTTTATAGCATTTCAAACTGTTGTCTACCTTATTAATCGTATGCCCACTCCCATTCTACAATATCAATCACCATTTGAAAAGTTATTTCATAAATGTTCTAATCTATGGACATTAAAAGTATTTGGTTATCTATGTTATCCATGGTTACGTCTCTACAATTCTCATAAACTGCAACCTCGATCTTGTCCTTACATTTTCATTGGATACTCTCATGAACATAATACCTTCCACTGTTATGACTCTTACACTGCTAAAATCTTTGTTTCCAAGCATGTCACTTTTGCAGAATTAGTCTTTCCTTTTCGGGATCACAAGCACTCTGTCATCCTATTGGATTCCTATGATATATCTTCATCCTCTCATACATCTCCGTTGGATCCATACTCTCTTATTACTTTTGTTCTGTAGTTTTCTCTCTCCTCACCTCTGGCTCCACCTCTTCCTATGCAATTGCCTCTAAAACCACAACCATTATCTTTACCTCGCCAGGGAACTTTTGTTGTTCTTCAGCCTAACTCAAACGGTGATAATACTCATTCCCTACCCCCCAATACTATTACAGCCTCTTGGCATCCTATGCAAACTCATTCTAGGAGTGATGTCTTTAAACCACATCAGATTCTTGACTTATATACTAGCACTGAACCTTCCTTTGACTCTGTTAAACCAACATCTTTTCCTTAGGCCAAAAGATCTCCACATTAGCGTAAAGCCATGTGTGAGGAGTATGATGTGCTCCTTCATAATGCTATATGGACTCTTACCCTTTCTCACTCTATACAAAACATTATCAGGTACAAGTGGGTCTTTCGAATTAAGCGAAACACCGATGATTCGATTGCTCATTATAAAGCACGACTTATGGCCAAAGGATTTCATCAACGACCTGGTGTTGACTACACTAAGATATTTAGTCTTGTTGTCAAGCCTACCACAATCCGGATTATCCTAAGTCTGGCAATCTCCAAAGGCTGGTGCTTACGCCAATTAGATATTAATAATACATTTTTACAAGGGACTCTCACTGTAGATGTCTTTATGGAGCAACCTCTAGGATTTATACATCCTCAATATCCATCGTATGTCTGTAAATTTCACAAGGCTATTTATGGACTCCGTCAAGCTCCATGAGCTTGGTATACTAAACTTAGTCTTTACTTTTCTTCAATTGGCTTCATCAACTCAAAGTCTGATATCTCCTTATTTTTATGCCAATAACATGGGGGCACCATCTATTTTCTAATCTATGTAGATGATATTATTATCATAAATAATAATTCTATGGAAGTTCAGGTGTTTATCACGTAATTGGCTGACCGATTCTCTCTTAAAGGTCTCGGCAACCTGAGTTATTTTCTTAATGTCAATGCTACGTTTACATCCTCTGGCCTCTTTCTTTTACAGAGAAAGTACATTTAAGATTTGCTATTAAAAACGAATATTGAAGATACAAATGATGTTACCACTCCTCTATCTGCTAGTGAATCACTGAAGTTATGTGATGGTAGTCCCGCTACAGATCCTACTCAGTATCGATAGGTAGTTGGCTCTTTACAATATCTCACTCTTATCCATCCAGATGTCTCCTTTGCAGTTAATAAATCATTCCAGTTTATGCGCCAATCGTTTACTTTACATTGGACTGCTGTCAAGTATATTTTATGTTATCTTAAAGGGACCATCGATCATGACATTTTTCTTCGCAAGCACTCTCCCTCTCAGCTTCATACCTTTGCCATTATAGACTGGGCTAATAATGTTGATGATAGAACTTCTACATTAGGGTATATTATTTTTCTTAGTACTAATCCGATTAGCTGGAGTTCTAAGAAATAAAAGATAGTTGTCAGGTCTACTATTGAAGCTGAATATCATGCTATTGCCACTACTACTGTCAAACTTAATTGGATCAATAACTTACTTATGAAGCTTAACATTCACTCTACTTCTACGACTATTATTTATTGTGATAACATTGGTGCTACTTATCTTTGTGCTAATCCAGTTTTGAAGTATATTGCTATTGATTTTCATTTTGTGTGCGATCAAGTCATCTACCAACAGCTCCGTGTTTCTCATATCCACATGGCTAATCAACTTGCAGACTCTCTTACGAAGGCTCTAGCTCGTGAACTCTTTTTCTTGCATCGATCCAAGATCGGCATCCTTGACAGGAGCTTGATCTTGCGGGGACATATTAGCAGAATAACTTTTGTAACTAAACAAGAAGATCTCATTCATCAGTTGAGGAAAATCTTCCCTCAATCATATATAAATAAGTGTTATATTAATGAATAAAAAATATCCTTTTGTTCCTTATCTTTATTTCTATCACTATATACTGTTGCAAAACATTCTAGACTAACCTAGCCTTGCTTTACCTCTTTTTCCTACTCCATCTTCTGTTGACAAAACTTTAACTATTCTTTTCTTGGGGCAAAGATAGATTCAATTGAAACTGGTCATTCTGCTTCTTAGGTAGGTTCCATATCTACCAAACTCGACTGCTGAAACAAATTCTTAAAGAGTGGATTTGGCTTCTTTAACAAAGTCTCTCTATGCTACTTAGTACGGGCCTAGACTATATTTAGGATTAATTGATTTTTCTCACCTCTTGATCCACTGATCTAACAGTTTCCCTTGTCAACCTCTACTTTCTATCGCTTTGCTTGAAAGTTCAGCTACCTATCCCTTTGGATACCCACTTCTTCTATATTAAGTCAGTGAAACAAGAACTTGAATTAAAGTTTTCTCTCTTGCCGATTCCACTCAAACATTAATAGATTATAGAACAGCTGGCATAAAACCTACTCAATATCCTGCCTAAGATCTAGCTTCTGCTTGAGTAAATGACTGAACTGCTGCTTCTTTTGAAGTTAAAGATGAAACAAGGGATTAAAGTATAACTCACCAAAGAAAATAATCATATATATTGATTTCTTGCAAAGAAGCATCGAGATCTATTGGCATAAAAACTATAATTATATAAACTATCATATGAAGAAACTATTATGCCAGGATTTAAAATCAAATAATACGAGATCTATTTACGATGCGTACCTTTAGATGTCATCTGATTGAGATCCAATTAGATCTTCAAAAGCACCACCTGTCGGATTTGAATAACGTCGAATATCGATCTGCAAGATGAACTAGAATATATCTAGACCCCTTCTTCTCTCTTCCTACCCTTTCATAGGACCACTGTAATTGATGATCTTGGGAAGATCGAGAGAATAATCGTAATCTCTCGAACTCTATTCCCTATTACCATTTTGTGTCTTTCCGTGCTTTAGGTTTCTAGTAAGTGCTATCTATTTATATGCGAGAGCAGAGGGTCTAGGGTAAGTTATTAGGAGAGTTCCTTCCATTAGGGGCATCCCCTAAAATATCCCAATATAATATGAACTTTATTTAATATTAGTTAATATCTTTTATCATAATCCAAATAATCTATAATATATCTTATTTAATTAATAAAGTGTCACATAATCTTATATTCTCCTACTCGACCCATTAATTGATAATATATAAAGGATATCAAAAATTAAAATAAATAAAATAAAATTTATTTAAAAATAATTTTATATAATTAGATTCTAAAAATTCTTAAAAGTATTTTATATATGGCCATGATTTTAAAAATAAGCCAATAAGTCTAATAAGCACAATAATACTATATTCATTCCAACTATCAATGTGAGTCATAGCGATTGTATGTCATCAATACCACACTTCCTTCTATGTACTACAACACTGTTAGTCTTTCCTTATATAGTCTATAATGACCCTTGTAATTTGTCTTATTAAGATAATTTTATTTTTTACATTCAACCATAATATGCATAATCATAAACATAAACAGGATAACATAAATATATAACTTTAATTATACAAAAGAAATATCAATAATAACATCCACTTAAATATGCATCACCATATCCTTTATGGCTTGCTCACAAGCCCCATTCTAAGAACATATTCTTTAAATATTTTGCACTGCAAAGTTTTAGTAAATGGATCAGCAATCATTATAGTGGTGCTCAAATTTTCAATTGATACTTGTTGTTATTGGACTCTTTCTCTAACCACTAAGTACTTTACCTCAATGTGCTTGAACTACTAGAGTACTTGTCATTCTTAGAGAAGAAAACTACTGCAGTATTATCACAAAATATCTTCAGTGGCTTAGCAATTAAGTTGACCACACCAAGTCCCGAGATAAAATTTTGCAACCATAAAGCTTAATTTATGGCCTCAAAGCATGCAATAAATTTAGCTTTCATCGTAGATGATACAATAAGTGATTGTTTTATACTTTTCCAAGAAATTGCCCCACCAACCAGCATGAACGCAAATCCTGAAGTGGATTTCCTATTATCGAGGTAATTTACAAAATCAACATCTTAATATCCTATTACTTTAAGCTGATGTGATTTCTTATATGTGAGCATATAAAGATATCTCATTATTTTCTTTGCTGCTTTCCAATGTTCCATCCCTGGGTTACTCTGGTATTTACCTAGCATTACCACTACAAAACTAATATCTGGCCTTGTATAGATTTGAGTATATAATAGACTTTCAATTATGCACTCATAAGGAATATTCTTCATTTAATCCCTTTTTAAGTCATTTTTTGGGCACTGGTTTTGGCTGAATTTTTCACCTCTAGTAATAGGTGTATCATTGGCTTTACAAAGTTGTATATTAAACCTCTCCAAGATACAATTAATATAACCTTTCTGAGACAGTCCTAACATACTATGAGATCTGTCCCTGAATATCTCAATGCCAATAACATAGGATGTCTCATTAATATCAATCATCTTAAAGTTCTTGTTGAGAAATATCTTGGTTCGTGCAATAAACTAAGATCACTACTGGCAAGCAATATATCATCCACATATAAGACCAATATAATAAACTTAATTCCGCTAACCTTCAGATATATACACTGACAAATAATATTTTTCTTAAATCTGAAAGAAGTAATGGTATCATGAAACTTTATATATCATTGTCTGGAAGCTTGTTTAAGGTCATAAATGGATTTCTTAAGTTTGAAAGTCCAACTTTCCTTTCCCTTTTCTATGAATCCTTAAGGTTGTTCCATATAGATTTTCTCATCTAGATCCTCATTCAGAAATATTGTTTTCATATCCATCTGATGTAACTCAAGATTATAATAAACTACTAATGACATGATGATCCTTAATGAGTCCTTTCAAGAAACTGGAGAAAAGGTCTAATGGTAGTTAATGCCTTCTTTCTGAAAAAAAATATTTGACGATAAGTCTAGCTTTATATCATTCGATATTACCCACCGAGTCATGTTTAGTCTTAAAGACCCATTTATAATCGACTCTTTTACAATTATTAGGCAATTCAACGAGTTCCCAAACACCATTCTGGTCCATTGATCTTAACTCATCTTTCATTGCATCATACCATTTTTCAGAATCATTACTTTCTATGGCTTGTGAAAATGATAAGGGGTCTCTTTTCATTCCTAGATCAAAATCTGATTCTTGTATATATACCACATAATCATCAAAAATGACATGTTTCCTTTTTCTTTGAGATCTTCTCAAATCTGCCAATTGTGATTGTTCTATAAGACTATCAGCAACGATATCAACATCATGTGATAATTCATCAATGTTATTTTATTGTTTACCCTCATCAATTCTCTCATTGATTTGAGGAATAACAATTTCTCAAATAGGGGATAATATAGGAGAAGAAGCATGAATCTTCTCAATATCAAAATTAATCATTTGGGACTTTTGACTCCCATAGATTTTATCATTTTCTAGGAATTTTACATTACCAGATTCTATTATCCTCACATTATGATTAGGACAATAAAATCTGTATCCCTTGGATCTTTCTGGGTAACTAATAAAATATTTAAAAATTATTCTTGGATTCAATTTCTTTTCATATGAATTGGATACTCTTATCTCTGTAAGACACCCCTAAATATGTAAATATCTCAACCTAGGTTTCCTACCAGTTCATAACTCAAATGGAGTTGATGGAACTGACTTACTAGAAACCCTGTTTAGGATATACATAGCTATCCTAAGAGCATCACCCCACATTGACTCAGGTATAGAGGAATAACTCATCATGCTCCTAACCATATCTATAAGAGTACGATTTTGTCTTTCAGCAATATCGTTCTGCTATAGCACACCTGATAATGCATACTGAGCACAAATACCTCGATGTTCTAGGAATCTATTAAAATGACCAATATTCTGACTGGATTCATCATATCTACCATAAAATTCACCACCCTTGTCAGATCTGATAATTTTAACTTTTTTATCTAATTATCTCTCAACCTCATTTATGTACACTTCAAGAATGTCAACAGCTTGAGACTTTTCATGTATTAGATAAATATAGCCATATCTGAACAGGTTATCTATAAATATGATAAAATATATTTCTCTACTAAAACAAGGAATATGTAGTGGTCCACAGATATCAGTATGAATAATTTCAAGAAGTTCTTTACTTCTTATGACATTTTTTTTTGTATGCTTAGTTTGCTTTCTTTTAATGTAATCTATGCAAACATCAAAATCAGTGAAGTCTAAATTTTTCAAAATATTATTCTTCACTAATCTTTTAATTATTTCCTTGGAGATATGTCCCAAACGTCTATGCCATAATATAGAATATCTTTTATTATTAGAATTACGTTTCATTCTAATACTTGATTGTAGGGCTAATAATGTATTTATAAACTCAAGATTCAAATTAATTCTGTATAAATCATCACACAAAATTTTATAACTAATTTTTATTTAATCATAAAATATGCTAAGTTTACCATTACCAAAAGAAACACAGTATCCTAACTCATCAATTCTAGATAGAAAAATTAAATTTTTAGAAATTATAGAAACAAAGCATGTGTCTTTTAGATCCATTAAATGACCCGTCTTTAGGCGTAAGCGATAAGTCCCTACTGATACCACTTTTGCTTTGAGATGATTTCCTATAATTATGAATCTTTCATGTTATTTTGATTTTCAGATTGAAAGGAATCCCTACATATTATTAATAACATAAGTTGAAGCGCCAGAATCAATCCACCATGTATTAGAAGGAACTTCTACAATGTTTGATTCAAAACATATAAAGGTTGAATTTATACCTTTCTTTTCGAACCAAGTCTTACGTTTAATGCAGTTCTTCTTTACATGTCCTTTCTTGCTACAAAAAAAATACTTTACTATAATAGCTTTCTTTTTAATAGTCTATCTAATACTTCTAGACCCAGCAAATTTCTTCGATGGATAATGTTTCGATTTTCTTTTCTTATTACTAACTCCTTGAGTAGTAATCCGTATATTATATGAACTTTCTTACCTTAATCTTAATTCTTCTTGAACACACATACTAGTTAACTCATTCAAGTCCCACTTATCCTTATTTATATTATAGTGAATCTTGAATGAGCCAAACTGAGAAGAAAGAGAATTAAAAATGAACTGTATAAGGAAAGATTTATCAACATTCATTCCAACGCCTTAGTTTTGCAACTTTCTCAGTCATATTGAGGATGTGATCCTGAATTCCTCGAGTACCATCATATTGAGTTGTAGTCAGTTCTTTTATTAATATGCTAGCCAATGACTTATCAGCAGATTTAAATCTGTCTTCAATAACCTTTAAATATTCATGTGCGCTAGATGCAACCGGTAATGAAGTCTTTATATTATTTACAATTGTCATCCTTATGAACATTAAACTGAGCCTATCAGATTTTTCCCAAGCCTTCATTTCATTGACTTGTTCTATAGTACTTTTGTCAGTTAATTCTGTGGGCTTTTTAATAAGCAATACCAAATCAAGATCTAATATGCCCAATATAAATTGCACACGCTCTAACCATTCTGAATAATTTCATCCAGAGAGTATAAGGACACTAGAAGTATGAGAATGTATGGACGGGAATACCACTGTATAATATAAAATAACATTAATACTTTGAGTTTTACCAAAATATGATAAACTATTGATATCATCTTTATTTAATCTTTGGGTAAAAATATTGACATATCTAGTGTTTACTCAAAATCATTTATGGAGGACTGATATCATCATTGTGGAATAGTTTTGTTACCTTTGGGTATACAATTCTAAACTGCACAGATATCCAAAACAGTATCATCCTATCCCATCATATAATTATTTGGAATAGATTATCCTTTGGGATTATATAGATCTCCTAATTATGCATGCAATTTTGAATGTTATTTCCTTAATGTCATTGAGGACTTGTTCCTTAATGTAATTTTATAAATCATTAATCTAGGCCACTTTGGTGACTACAAGATCATAGTAATATAAAATATAAATTAAATTATTCTATAAATGACAAGACTTTAATTGTATTTCATATCCTATAAGCCTATTATCCCAGGCTACCTTAGCAACTACCGGTCAGATAAAACTTAAAGAGATAAATTACAAACAATATTCATCAAGTTCATTTGAACTAATTTATGCTGAAATAATTTAATAATAGAATAATAACCATAATAATTATTAAACACTTAATCAGTAAAAAAAAACTCATATGATAACTACAATCATGATAATACATAAATCATACATTCATGTGAAAAATAAATATTATTTCATAATTACTAACATTTACATATGAATAACTAAATAAATGTCTAAGAAAAAATAATTGAATTTAATACATACAATTAATAATTCATATGATAAAACTTATAAAGAATAATAATTTATATTTTTAAATTAAATTAATTAATTTTATTTAATTGGAGAAGCCTATAAGTCCAATTAAATAAATTGATAAAAATAATATATAATTAGTGAATAATTAAATTATAATCATAATTAACTTTTATAATTAAGAAAATAAACCATAATTTTTCAATTTTACAATGGCAGAACTTTAATTCCAAAAGGATATAAAAAGAATTACATAATTTATAAAAGATTATAGGATTAATAAAATATAAAAATTATAAAACTATAAATAATCCAATTTAGTCGAAGGATAAAACTGTAATATAAGCCTAATGGTAAAACTACTACACGCAGCTACCCACAACCCCGCTGGGCATGACAGATTCCCTATACACTAATCACACACACCGAGTGGATTGCATTGCAAGCAGATTCGACCAAAAACACAGCAAGATTGCTGCGTCTTTTCCACGATGCACAACAATCATCAAGAATCGTTCACAAGTAAATGATTAAAATTAACAGATATAAAAACATATCAATAAGATATTCATATCAGCATATTGTAAATAAAAATAATAGATCTAATATTTTTTATCTCAAAACCTAGGCTCTGATATCAATTGTTGGCATAAAAACTATAATTATGCAAACTGTCATATAAAAAAACTATTATGCTAGGATTTGAAATCAAATAATACGAGATCTGTTTACGATGCATATCTTGAGATGCTATTTGATTGAGATCCAATTAGATCTTCGAGAGCATCACCTGTCGGATATGAATAATGTCGAATATCAATCTGCAAGGAGAACTAGAATAGATCTAGACCCCTTCTCCTCTCTTTCTATCCTTTCACAGGACCATTGTAATTGATGTTCTTGAGGAGATCGAGAGAATAACCGTAATCCCTCTAACTCTATTCCCTATTATCGTTCTGTGTCTTTCCGTGCTTTAGGTTTATAGTAGATCCTGTCTATTTATAGACGAGAGCAGAAGGTCTAGGGTAAGTTATTATGAGAGTTCCTTCCATCAACGACATCCCCTAAAATATCTCAATATAATATAGATTTTATTTAATATTGACTAATATCTTTTATCAGGATCCAAATAATATATACTATATTTTATTTAATTAATAAAAGACCACATAATCTTACAAGATCTCCTTTTGAAGCGAAATCCGATCTTTCAGCCTTTGAATCTAATGCAGCTCCCAACAAATAAAGAATTGAACTTGCATAGGAAAACACAGAATTAATATCATCCTTCTTTTGTAGCCAAGTAAATCAAGAAAAGATTCGAGTCTCTCTCAGATTCTTTAGTCTCTCCATCTCATCTTAAAATAGCAGTAAAAACAATTGATCCTCACTCAACCAACCCTGAATTTTTAATGACAATTGAACTACATGCTATATATGGTATGGTAGGAAATGAGCAGCTCACTAGTGGACTTAACGGAGTCTTGGGAAAACACAGAATTAATATAATCCTCCATCGAGGAAAACTTAAATCGAAATTGGAAATGAAACAGATGTTATATCTATATCTTAGGAATGGAAGAGCTCCTTACTTACCTGAATTGTCACCTCTGTAAGTGCCTTGTAAAGTTGGATTCTTTCTTTCGAGCCCTTGCGCTAGTACTGAAATTCAGACCCTTAACCCTTATTTCTTTCCCGCAACCATTGAAGAGAAGAGAGGCATCCCAGAAAGCAGAAGTTTGCTTACATAACATGAATTTTAGCCTAAAAATTGTATCCTCTAGCTATTCAACTGAAAATAAAACAGGGCATATGCTGCTTATAAGAAAAATCTTTATCATAGACACCTATAACGGAACTAACGGTTCTTCATAGGCTCCTTCTACAGGAAGCCCCCTGTGATAACTGTACAGCGGAACCTAGTGAGACATAAGTCGACAGAACCAACCAAAAAAAAATAAAAAAAAGCAAATAAACAAAAAAAAGGGCACAAAAATATTTGGTATTCCTTTCCTCTATAATGTCTTCATCCACTACTTCTTTGATTTCTGTCAATGTTATTACAGGAAGCACCAGTACCTCTTAGAATATGGGATCGATCTCCATCAATGTTGTCGTCATCATCCCCTTCAAATTATCCAGAGGAAACTATGCTTCATAGAGCACTCGGTTCAGTAATCTCCTCTTTTGATATGATTTGTTAGAATATTTTGATGGATCCTTCAGTTGCCCACCAGCAATGATTGATATCCCTGGAACAACAAGTGAAGCACCGAATCCAGAGCATAAACCGTGGCTATGATAGGATCGTCTTATTCTTCAAGCGATTCAAGCCTTAGTTGTTAGCTCCATCACAACACTTATATCTTCATGTGCTACTGCTGCTGAAGCTTGGTGTAAGCTATAAACTACCTTGGCAAATCACTCATGCACTCGCATGCTCGGCCTACTCTCTAGACTTATGAACACAAAATAAAAGGGAAGTACAATCGCTGATTACCTCCAAACTATCAAGGTAATCATCGATGACTTAGTCTTAATAGGACATTATCTCAGTGATGATGAAGTTATTATCCACACCCTCAATGGTCTTGGGGTTAAATACAAAGAATTAGCGGCAGCAATCTGGGCACGTGACTTCCCACTATCATTTGAAGAATTGTACGACAAGTTGACTGACTACAAGATTTATCTGAAGTGCGAAGATAGAGCACTAGCATAATCTATTACTGCCCAAGTAAGTCAAAAATTCAAACGGAAAAATAATCAGTACTATAAGTCTGCCAACAAGGGTCCAGAGCAAGCACCGTCTTATCACAATCTAAGTGGCAACTATGGTACCCAACCATCTTGGCATCCTGCTCCTATGACAGGCCATAGCAGCATCCTTCACCACCAACCCTGGCATCCTACTCCCATACCTCAAGATAGCAACAACAATTATCACCAGCCTTGGTGTCCTACTCCTATGCCTCAACACCGAATAGTCTGCCAGTTATGTGATAAGGTTGGTCACTCTGTCAAGGTATGTCATTCTCGTCCTCGACCTCTGGCTACCATGCCCAAGCACATCTCACTACTGCTCTACCTTCTGATCAACACTTCTAGGTTATGGACTCTGGTGCCTCTCATCACATCACCTCAGATCTCCAGAACTTGTCCTTTTCCAACAGCTATGGTGGTACTGATGACATCATCATTGGTGATGATAAGCATCTTCCTATTACTCATACTGGTTCTACAATGCTTAATTTGCATTGCCTTAACTTTACACTCGGTGATGTGTTGTGCGCTCCTCATATCAAACGGAATTTCATCTCTGTCTCTCAATTTTGTAAACAAAATAATACCTCTATTAAATTTTTTTCTGACTACTTTCTTGTCAAGGATCTGAACATGGGGGCATCGTTAGTTCAAGGCCAGAGTAAAGATAACATATACCAGTGGTCATCCACCTCTCAGCCTACTGCATATTCTTTTGTTGCTGCTTTCACGGATGTGTGGCATCATCGTCTCGATCACCCTTCTTCATCTACTCTACAGACATTACTATCCCATTATGCTCTTCCTTCATTTAAAGCTAGTCATATTGTTACTCATTGTAATGCATGTCTTAGTAATAAACGTCATCGACTGCTGTTTGCTCATTCTTCTATTTCTTGCACATATCCATTTGAAGTTCTATATACTGATGTTTGGGGCCCTGCACCAAGTATTTCTTTTGACAAATATAGATTTTATATTATCTTTACTGATTATTTTACCAAATATACTTGGTTTTGTCCTCTTCAACATAAGTTTGAGGTCTTCACAATCTTTCTTACTTTCAAAAAAATGGTAGAAAATATCTTTCAGTCCTCTATCAAAATAGTTTATTCTAACGGTGGGGGTGAATACCAAACACTAACATCACACTTGTTAGTTTGTGGTATTCAGTATCTTAAATCTCCTCCGTACACTCCTCAGCTAGTTGGCTCTGCTGAACGCAAACATCGGCATATAGTTGAAACCAGTCTCACACTTCTCCATCATGCTTTCATGCCACCTACCTTCTGGTCTGCAGCTTTTCAGACCGCCATCTATCTGATAAATTGCATGCCTACTCTTGTCCTCTATAATCAATCACCATTTGAAAAGTTATTTCATCAATCCCAAAATCTTCAAAAACTTAGGGTTTTTTGGTTGTGTCTGCTATCCTTTGTTGGGTCCTTATACATCAAATAAACTAGCCCCATGGTCAAAGCCTTGTACCTTCATTGGTTACTCTCTTAAACACAATGCTTACCGATGCTATGATCCTTCAACTCACAAGGTCTTTGTGTCTCGTCATGTTGTCTTTGTAGAGTCTTCCTTTCCATTTCAACAACATATATCCTCCACTATATCAACCACTCCGGTGAATATGCATTAGTGGCACATGTCATATCCAATGAACCTCTACACGAATCACCCACTCAATCTCATAAGTGGAGCATCCCCCCAATATAACATCTTACTCCCTCTTTTCTTTCTCCTTCTTCTACTACCACAGACATCTAATCGTCGGACACTCAACAATTAGTATTTCCCTCGCCTCAGCCTACTACCACTAGTGTTCCACAGTCCAACTCACTCTGTTCTACTACTTCACTCATACTCATTCCATTATTATCTCCTAAATCACTTGGACATCTAATGACAACACGCTCTAAAAGTGGCATTTTCAAGCCACGTCAGGTTCTCGATCTCAACACGATTGTGACTCCCTCTCTTGAGATCTATGAACCTACCACGGTCGCTCAAGCCTAAAAGTTCCCTCATTGGTGTCAAGTTATGTCTAATGAATATGACACCCGACTTTATAACTCTACCTGGACACTTGTTCCATTTCATCCCGCACAAAATGTCATTGGGTGTAAGTGGGTTTTTCGAGTTAAGCGGAACCCTGATGGATCCATTGCCAGGTACAAGGCCCGCTTAGTGGCCGAAGGTTGCCATCAACATCCTGGTGTTGATTTTACAGAGACATTCAGTCCTGTTATTAAGTCCACAATAATTTGATTGATCCTGAGTTTAGTTGTTTCAAAAGGATAGCGACTACGATAACTTGATGTAAACAATGTATTCTTACAAGGAACATTAACTAATGAGGTCTTTATGGAGCAACCTCCTAGTTTTCTTCATCCTTAGTATCTGAAACATGTCTGCAAATGCCACAAGGCTATTTATGATCTTCGGCAAGCTCCGAGAGCCTGGTATAATGAACTTGGCTCATTTTTTATGCCCGTCGGCTTCTCAACTCTAAGTCTGGCACCTCCTTATTTCTCCGTCAACAACCTGGCAGTATAATATATCTTCTGGTATATATTGATGATATTATTGTGATAGGTAGTAATTCTATAGAGGTCACAATGTTCATTAACCAGTTGGCCGCTAGATTTTTCCTTAAAGATCTCGGTCCCTTGAATTATTTTTTGGGTGTGGATGCAACATCTACATCTTCGGGACTCTTCCTCTCTCAACGAAAATATACTCATGACTTATTAGTAAAGACAAACATGAATGATACAAATACTGTTTCGACTCCTCTTTCCACTGGTGAATCGCTTCGATTAAATGATAGCAGTCCTGCTATGAATTCTACATAATATCGGCAAGTGATTAGCTCTTTACAATATTTAGCCCTCACTCGTCTAGATATCTCATTTGTAGTTAACAAGTTGTTACAATTCATGCATAGACCATCTACCACTCATTGGTTAGCTGTTAAATGAGTATTACGATATCTTAAAGGTACTCTTGACTATGGCATCATTTTCTACAAAAACTCTCCACTTCAACTTCATGCTTATGCTGATGCTGATTGGGCTGGGAACATTGAAGATAGAACATCAACATCTGGGTATATTATATTTCTCGAAGTCAATCCAATCAATTGGAGTTCCAAGAAACAAAAGACAGTTGCTCGGTCATCTACTGAAGTTGAGTATCGCTCACTTGCAACTGCAGCTACTAAACTTAACTGGGTGATGAATCTGCTCAAAGAGCTTAACATCTGCTCCTCTGCTACTCCTATAATATACTATGATAATATCGGGGCTACCTACTTATGTGCTAAGCCGGTGCTTCGCTCTCGTATTAAACATATAGCAATTGACTTTCACTTTGTACGAGATCAAGTGATGAATCATTAACTACGTGTCTCTCATATTCACACACCAGATCAACTAGTGGACTCCCTCACGAAGCCACTCTCCCGCAAGTTATTCTCACTTCATCGGTCCAAGATTAAATTAGGATAGAAGATATGATTAAGTTAGGATTTGAATATGATTTAAATAAGATTAAATTAGGATTTAGATATGATTTCCCCAACTGAATGAGGAAATCACGTAAGTTAGTTGAGGGAAATCCTCCTATCTTCACCTGTATAAATTGACGATGGATCAATGAATCAATTGGACTTTTCATTACTTCTTCCTATTTCCAACATGCTATCAGAGCCCCTCTATCTATAAGAGAGATTATCTTTCTTTTATTTACTATCCAATGATAGTTTCTATCCTTTCTTGCTGTCAAACGATAGCCCCTTTCTAACGAGGAATCAGCGACACTATCTATTGTCAGTGTCGATTCCCTCCTCTATTAGTAATAGCCCTCTGAGGTCACAAGGGCGACCATCTATCATCGGCTTTCTCATTTCTCTGCCGAGGCATTCTTCTACACTTGCTCGCCGACGTCGTCCCTCCTACAGCCTCTATTGCTCTGTTATCTCTGTCGAGAGCACCTGTACAGGCCATCGCCTATCGTCTTTCAGTGCTCTGCAGAGAGAGTGCAGCAAGTTCTTTCTCGCTGTCAAACGATAGCAAATCTATGACCGCAACGCTTCTCTCGTTGTCCTTCAGATCTATCGATCGCCCCAGCCATAGCAATATCTCCTCTACCACAGTCAACCGATGTCAGACCTTCATTGCGGTTGACAACACAGCGGTCTCCTTGACATCGGGTCAAGATCTGCGTCCTTCATAGGAGCTTGATCTTGCGGGGGCATGATAGTTCGATCTAATCGGATTGTCGAATTTGGCTCCACTAGAATCGTTTGCTCATTTCTTTAGATTCATTGTCATCGGTTCAAGATCAACGTCTTAGTCCAAGATCGACGTCCTTACAGAAGCTCGATCTTGCGGGGGCATGATAGAAGATAGAATTAAGTTAAGATTTAAATATAATTTAAATAAGATTAAATTAGGATTTAGATATGATTTTTCCAACTGAATGAGGAAATCACATAGGTTATTTAAGGGAAATCCTCCTATCTTCACATGTATAAATTGATGATGGATCAATAAATCAATTGTGCATTTCATTACTTTTTTCTATTTCCAACACTCTAGCTATTCAACTGAAAATAAAACAAGGCGTATGCTACTTACAAGAAAAACCTTTATCATCGTATATGCCTATAACGGAACTAACTCCTGGAGGTCTTGATATGCCCTTTTTGCGGACTTTGACCTATGGAAAACTACTATGATCGGTAATTCCTCATTTTGCGTCACCAAAAGTTCTTCCAATGCTTTTTTAGCCTATAAATAAAGGATTTTAAGGCCCCTAAGGTATCGGCAGTAATAGACAAAATCAGCTGTAGAGAGTTAGTCAGCAGCAAGAGCAGGTCCAGTTGTCGGTAAAGAATAAGTTTGTAGTTCGAGCTCAGGTGTCTCTGTTTTATGATCAACTTCTTCATCGTCCAGCAGATCAACTATTCCTTTTGTTAACTTTATCTTTCTTGCCGTGGAGAATGGACTGTTTCGTTCGCCTTGAGAATGGAATTGAAGAATTAAATTGTACCACCACTGAGCCCTTACCCCATTATATGAACTACCACTACCCTTAATATAGAAGTTGTTAGTAACCAAAGAGACTCGTATTCAGTACACCGTTAGAGGTAAAGGTAAATATATATAATAGAGTTTTCATAGAGAAGTAATGTAATAGAGAGAAAGTCAAAATACCATAGTAATGGAACTGCAAAGAAAAAGCATTTTACCCCCAAAACATCACTAAAACACATAACTAAAAAACATATAACTTATTAGAACTCCCTGTCGTGGAAACATATAACTTATTAGATCCAGCAGTAGATGAAAGAAAAAGAATTGGTTTATAGCTTAACCAAGTATAAAAGAAATCCTGGTTTATAAACAGACTCTCAGTTAGGGGTTGCAGCCCCGCTATAAGTAAATCTAAAGAAGGGTTTACAAGTTGAGTTTGAACAGCGCAAACAAAGATATTTAGGCTGTAATCCCATTTCAACGTTCGGGTATTCACATCAATGATAATTAAATATTCGGATATTCAATCAATGAGAGAGAGAAGGGATAGGATTGATAAAAGATATGATTTAGTTAGGATTTAGATATGATTTCCCCAACTGAATGAGAAAATCTCGTATGTTAGTTGAGGGAAATCCTCCTTTTCATTATGTATAAATAAACGATGAATCAATGAATCAATTGGGCATTTTCATTACTTCTTCTTATTTCAACATGGTATCAGAGCCCCTCTCTCTATAAGAGAGATTACCTTTCTTTTTTTTTATTCACTGTCAAACGACAGCTTCTATTATCATTTGTTCGTGGATAACTCCGCTGTGAAACCACAGATACTCAGGGGTCATCCACCGCCATCCTCTCGGACATCCTTTGCTTCCTTTGCTCCGAAGGTAACTCTCTCCTCATCGGTACAGATCTATTTCTTCCTACTGTCAAACGGCAGTCTCTCGTCGATGTCAAAGCTGGAGATTTCTAGTGCATCGGCTTTCTCTTCCTCCGTTGGACCTTGTTGGCTTTCTCAATCGAGGCATTCTTCTGCACGAGGTCATCTTCCTTGTGCACCACTATTATCGCATAAGCTCCAACAAGCAACGGCACCTTGCCTACCTCATCTGCAGTAGACGATGGCGTTTACACCGCCACGGCCGCCATCGCCTCGCAGCCTCTATTGCTCTCTCTTGTCGAGACTGTATGGGTCGCCGCTATCGCCTCTCTCTGAGAGGGCACAACAAGTTCTTTCTCGTCAAACGATAGTAAATCTACGATCTTAGCGCTTCTCGCGCCACCATCATTTGAGCGCGTCACTTTGCTACAACCCTTGCTCTTCATCACGACATCAAAGTCAACTACAACGCCAATCATCGTGTCTTTACCGCGGTTGACAACACGCAGCTTCCTTCCTTCGCCATTGACATTGATTCAAGATTGACATCCTTAGTTCAAGATCGGCGTCCTTACAGGCGCTCGATCTTGCGGGGGCATGATAAAAGATAAGATTTAGTTAGGATTTAGATATGATTTTCCCAACTGAATAAGAAAATCTCGTATGTTAGTTGAGGGAAATCCTCGTTTTCATTATGTATAAATAAACGATGAATCAATGAATCAATTGGGCATTTTCATTACTTCTTCTTATTTCAACAAGGATGACACCCTCTGCGATTAAGTAGAAAAGAAGTTGTGAAAGCCAACACCGAGCGAGTTGAGTAGTGATCAGTAACACCTGAGGTTGGTAACGTAACGAAACTTAATAGTCTTGCTTACATTCCTTATCGGCCTGTGACTGTTCTAGCAGTAGGATAGGAAGAGGCTGTTCGCTCGAGAGAGTAAGTAGTGAGATTTCTTTCAAGTTTTAGGAAAGTCTACCGTATAATCAGCTGTTTTGAAAGAAGATGCAGCAAGCGGGTCTTTCAGGTGAATCCCTTGTTTTATATGTTTTTGTTATCGGTTCTTCATCAAGGAGAGTTTATTTTAGTATGAAAAGAAGTTCTCGTTTCACTTGTACTATGTTCTTATTTAACTTACATTGTATAGAGAAATTGTAAGCCAAGGAGAGGAGATAGATAGCTTTAAGATCCAAGTGATTCGTCGTCCAATCCCATTGAAGCGCTAAGTGGAGAATTGCCTGTTGGAGGTCAGTAATAGAGATCTGTTGCCCCTCTAACTCGCAACAAGTTCCAGCACTGGGTTTGGCTAAGGTTAGTTCTATGACTTGTCACTTTATAGATTATATGAATTCTCGGTTGCGGTTGCGCGTTATCGAGTTCTGGCCCATAAGATGGATTTTTCTTTTATACCGTTTGCACGTGGGGGTAAAGAATCAATTCTCTGTAGAGACACAAACAGCTTAGTATCCCTTTTCGTTTGCATCGACCTCTACTCTACTTAAAGCAAAGAATGTAAGTGAAGACATCCAGCGCTATAAATTGAATCCATCGAGCACAGAGGAGAACAGTCAATCAAAGAATTGAAGCAGCCAAAAAAAAAGTCAAATAGAAAAAGAAAACATATTCCTCGTCGGCCTATTCCTTGGGATAGGAACTGAAGAGGTTACTTGTGCTACATATCTTAGGAATTAATGCACCTACACCGATCAATTCGAACACCATTGACTAATCTGGTGAGAAAACAGTCTTATCCTCTCAATATTTTATTTTCTTATATAAATAGACATAAATAAAGAATCGTTGATATATTTCTTTTCTTTATTTTTAATACATCTTTTTTTAATTTCTATCATGGTATCAGAGGCGCTTACTTAGAGCAAGCTCTCTTCTCGTTGTCAAACGATAGCAAGTTTTCATCATTTCCGACTGCGTGCAGAAGCTGTCGTCGACTCCTACCCATCTACCGTCGTGGCACATCTGCCTCCTCTATCGATAGGAACCAATGAGATTGGCACTGATCTCTTGGCATCATTTGTCCCTTTTCTGTAAAACCGCATCTGTGGAAGCTGGAGACGTATTCCTCCGGCAAATCTTCGGCCGCGATCAACAGCAACCACTCCTTCCAACCGCTGCCTACCGCCACGCCAGCCAGCAACCCTCTTCCTCTATTGGACAATACCTTGTCGTATCTTCTGATTGCTTCTTCCATGCACAAATAGCAGCAAACCATAGGCCTTTCTACTTCCTCCGGTGACGACCTTGCCGACGATGTTGTCCAACTACGCCTTTTCTCTATCGATGGAACCTACAAGATCGGCATTGACCTCCCAGTATCGTCTCTTCTTCCATTAATCGTGAAGCTGGCCAAGGTCCCCGATCGCAGGTGCACTCTTGTCACCCCATCAAGCTTGGCACCGCACCGGTTCTGCCTAGTCGGATCGATGTTAATCGCCTGCGTGGCCTTGCCAATGCCGCAACTGTGACTCTTAGTCTCCCAGCCTCCTCCTCCACCTATCCTGTGGAGGAGAGGACGATTGTCCGCAGAGGTCATCCTCGGTAGTGCCCAGCGAGCATCGCCATCTTCTTGCATCGCTGTCCTGCTAGCTACTGCCGAAGCTGTTATACCTTGCTCTAGTTTTCACACAGCTGCAACCCTCTTCCTCCAGTGGATAGTGCCTCGTCGATCTCCCAACACTGGCAGTCATCGGCTGCTCATTCCCTTCTTCGACGGCTAATTAACTCCTCCATTTATTGTTTGTCTTTGCTTCCAGTCGAGGTTAAAGAGTTAAAGAGAAGAGTAGGAAGCTGCTACATTTGCTCCTAGTCGCCTACCCGGTAATAATAGCCTTCTCTCATATCTCTACTGCCTCCTATAGTGGCCTATTTGCATAGCCTACAGCCTTCTTTCTGGCACACACCGTATCTACAAGTCGTTCACCATTGTATATCTTTCGGACCCAAAAACGATAGTGCTTGGTATCCTCTCCCCTAATGTCTTCGTCTTCTACCTCTCAAGTTCCATTTATTATTCCCGTAGGAAGCAATAGTGTTTTTCAACATACAAGGCTTGTATCTATTAATGATGTAGCCCTCATCCCTGTCAAATTATCCAGAGAAGGAAACTACGCATCCTGGCATGCTCAGTTTTCTAATCTCCTCTTTGGCTATGATTTACTAGGCTATGTTGATGGATCTTTCAGTTGTCCACCAGAAATGATCACCATCCCGGGGGCACTAAGTCCAGTATCAAATCCGGAGTATAAGTTATGGTTATATCAAGATCGTCTCATTCTCCAAGCAATTCAAGCCTCTGTCGCTAGTTCCGTCACACCACTTATATCTTTATGTGCTACTATTGTCGAAGCCTGGTGCAAGTTGCAAACTACATTGGCTAATCGTTCATGCACTCGTATGCTTGGCCTCCTCTCACGACTCATGAACACCAAATAAGAGGGAAGTACCATCGGTGATTATCTCCAACATATAAAACTTATCATCAATGATTTAGCATTAATAGGGCACCACCCATGTGATGATGAAATTGTTTTTCACACTCTTAATGGTCTTGGAGTTGAGTACAAAGAATTGACAGCAACAATACGGGCTCGTGACTTGTCGCTATTATTTGAGGAGCTGTCTGACAAGTTGAATGACTATGAGTCATATCTAAAGTATGAAGATAAGGTTCGAGGCCCACCTATTACTGCTCAAGTGAGTCACAAATCAAAAAAGAAGAACAATCAGCATTCTTAACCTATCAACAAAGGACTTGGACAAGCTCTGCCCCAAGGAAGCAACATCCATCACCAACAGCCTTGACGTCCTGCTCCCATGCCCCCGGGTAGCAACATCAACTATCAACAACCTTGGCAACCTGCTCCTATGTCATAACAACGCATAGTCTGTCAGCTATGTGATAAGGTTGGTCACTCCACTGAGGTCTGTCGGTCTCGTCCTCGACCTTCTGCTACCATGCTCCAAGCACATCTTGCTGTTGCCTTGACTTTTGATTAACATTCCTGTGTTATGGACTTTGGTGCCTCCAATCACATCACCTCAGACCTCCAGAACTTGTCCCTTCACAACAGCTATGGTGGTACTGATGATGTCATCATTGGTGATGGTAAGCGACGTCCCATCACTCATATTGGTTCCATAATGCTTAATTCACATTCTCGTATTTTTACACTCGGTGATGTGTTGTATACTCCTCATATCAAACAGAATCTTATTTCTATCCCCCAATTCTGTAAACAAAATAATACATCTATTGAATTCTTTTCTGACTCCTTTCTTGTCAAAGATCTGAGCACGGGGGCATCGTTAGTTCAAGGTAAGAGTAAAGATAACATCTACCAGTGGCCATCGATCTCTCAGCCTACTACCTACTCTTCTATTGCTATTCCAATGGATGTGTGGCATCATCGTCTGGGTCACCCTTCTTTCTCAACTCTCCAAAAAAAAATTTTACATTATTCTCTTTCATCTGTTAAAGCAAGTTCTAGTGTTACTCATTGTGATGCATGTTTTAGTAATAAAAGTCATAGATTACCTTTTGAACATTCTTCTATCTCTTGCTCATAACCGTTTGAAATTTTATATACTGATGTTTGGGGTCCTGCACTAAGTATTTCATTTGACAAATTCAAATTTTATGTTATCTTTGTTGATTATTTTACCAAATATACTTGGTTGTATCAGTCTGAGGTCTCTAAAACCTTCATTACCTTCAAAAAAATGGTGAAAAATATCTTTCAGTCCACCATTAAAATAGTTTACTCTGACGGTGGAGGTAAATACCAATTTCTAACACCATACTTGAATACCTGTGGTATTCAACGCCTCAAGTCTCCTTCGTACACTCCTCAGCTAGTTGGCTCAGCCGAACACAAACATCGGCATATAGGCGAAACTGGTCTTACACTTTTCCATCATGCTTCCGTGCCAACTATTTTTTGGTCTACAGCCTTCCAGACCATAGTCTATCTGATTAATCACATGCCTACTCCAGTCCTCCATGATCAATCACCTTTTGAAAAACTATTTCATAACCCATAAACCTTCAGAAACTTAGAGTTTTTAGTTGTGTCTGCTATCCTTGGTTACGTCCTTATGCATCACATAAACTAACCCCACAGTCAAAACCTTATACCTTCATTGGTTACTCTCTTGAACATAATGCTTACCGATGCTATGATCCTTTGACTTATAAAGTTTTTATGTCTTGTCACATGGTTTTTATGGAGTCCTTTCCATTTCACCAGTCCAAATCTCTTACTGTGCCAACTACTCCGCTGACTGTATATCATTGGCACATGCCATTATCCAATGAGCCTCCACAAGAATCACCCACTCCAACTCATATACATGAATGGAGCGCTTTTCCAATACAATATCTCGCTCACTCTTTTTCCTCTCCTTCTTCTGCATACATACCTCCTGCCTCAGACATCCAGTCTTTGGACACTCAATCACCAGTATTTCCCTCACCCCTGCTTACTTCCACTACTATTCCTCAGTCCGACTCACCCGATTCTATTACTTCTCCAGCACTCATTCCGTCATTATCTCCTAAACCACTTAGATATCCCATGACAACACGCTCTAAAAGTGGTATTATCAAACCACGTCAGGTTCTTGACCTCAATATAATTGTGACTCACTCTGTTGAGATCTGTGTAGCGTCAAGCTATGTTTGATGAGTATGACGCCTTCCTTCATAACTCTACCTGGACACTTATTCCGTTTTATCCTGCACAAAATGTCATCGGGTGCAAGTGGGTTTTTTGAGTTAAGCGGAACCCTGATGGGTCCATTGCCAGGTATAAGGCCTGTTTAGTGGCCAAAAGCTTTCATCGATGTCCTGGCATTGATTTTACAGAGGCATTCAGTCTGATTATTGAATCCATAATAATCCGATTGATTTTAAGTTTAGTCATTTCAAAAGGTTGGCAACTGCGACAACTTGATGTCAACAATGCCTTCTTACAAGGAACATTAACTGACGATATCTTTATAGAAGAACCTCCTAATTTTCTTCATCCTCAGTATCCGAAACATATTTGTAAACTCCACAAGGCTATCTATGGTCTTCGACAAGCTCCACGAGCCTGGTACAAAGAACTCGGTTCGTTTTTGATGTCAGTCGGCTTCTCTAACTCTAAGTTTGATACCTCCTTATTTCTCCGTCAATAACTGCATAGTACAATATATCTCTTAGTCTATGTGGATGATATTATTATGACCGGTAATAACTCTATGGAGGTTATAATGTTCATTAAGAAGTTGGCTGTCAGATTCTCCCTCAAAGATCTCGGTCCCTTGAATTATTTTTTCAGAGCGGAAGCAATGTCTACATCTTTTGGACTCTTCCTCTCTCAATGGAAGTATACTCAAGACTTATTAGTCAAGACAGATATGAAGGATGTAAATGTTGTTTCCACTCCCCTTTCCACTGGTGAATCGCTTCGATTAAATGATGGAAGTCCTATTACGGATCCTACACAATATCGACAACTAATTGACTCTTTATAATATTTGGCTATCACCCACCTAGATATTTTATTTGCAGTCAATAAGCTATCTCAATTCATGCATAAACCATCTATTACACATTGGTCAGCAGTTAAACGAGTATTACGTTATCTTAATGGTACTCTTGACTATGGCATATTTCTCTATAAAAACTCTTCACTCCAACTTCATGCTTATGTTGACGCTGATTGGGCTAGTAGCGTTGATGATAGAACATCCACATCTGGGTATATTATTTTCCTAGGCGCTAATTCAATCAGCTAGAGTTCCAAGAAATAAAAGACCGTTGCTCGGTCAACCACTGAAGCTGAGTATCGCTCTATTGTAACTACAGCTGTAGAACTTAATTAGATAATGAATTTACTCACAGAACTTGACATCCACTCTTTTGTCATTCCTACCATATGTTGTGATAATATCGAAGCTACCTACGTGTGTGCAAATCCAGTATTTCACTCTCGTATGAAACATATAGCAATTGACTTTCATTTTGTACAAGATCAAGTGATCAACCGACAACTATGTGTTTCGCATGTTTATACGACAGATCAACTGGCAGACTCTCTCACGAAGTCACTTGCCCGCAAGCTATTTTCACTTCAAAGGTCCAAGATCGGCTTCCTTGACAGGAGCACAATCTTGTAGGGGGCATGTTAAGCGATAAGATTATTGTAACAACTTTTAGCAAAATTATTGAGGGAAATTCTCAACAGTCTTATCCTTTCAATATTTTATTCTCCTATATAAATAGATACAAAGAAAGAATAGACAATGTACTTCTTTTCTTTATTTTCAATACATCTTTCCTTAATTTCTATCAATGAGTATGTCTGATTCAGCTACATCTGGGATGGGATTAGCTTTCAGATTCTTTAGTCCACTTTCCTTGCACAACAGATGATCTTGAGATTGATCCAGCTTCCTCCCCGATCTATACTTTTCATTATTAATTAGGAATAGAGAAATTATTAATTAGAATATATCTCCTCTTTCTTATAGAGCACCCAAAGAAAGAATCTAGTAAAGGTGTCGAAAAGTTTATAAATCGAACTTCGATTGTTGCTTACTTGGGCACTCCTTCCCGTAGCAAATCATTTGATCTGTGTTAGCGCACCACGTCTTGTTGAAGATAGGCACTCCGACCTTCTTTCTTCCCTTGCTTTGCTTGTGGAGTTCGCCCTTGCTTGTCTTGTTCCCGCTGCTTTGCTTGTTGAGTCAAAACACAGAGCACAGCTTCTAATAAGTAACGAATGGCGTTTCGCTCGCTAACGGACAAGGGAAGAAACCAGGAAACATAGAGCATAGCTTCTAACAAGTAATGAATGGTGTTTCGCTCGCTAACGAACAAGGGAAGAAACTTGACTTGGTGCCAGGCCTTTAAAGCACAGGGTTCCTAACGCATCCCGAAACAATCAAATTGTTTGGTGGGCTCCTAATGCCGAAGACAAGAATTGACAAACTCCTAAAGCGAGATTCCCTTTTTTAAGCTGAACCCTATCCATCCCTCTGCCTTTGCCTCCGCCTGCCTCGAATCAAACAAGTAACTAATAATTTATAGCGGTATAGGAATGCCAGTCCATTCTCATTTACCACTTATGGTTAATGCAAGAAGTTGACTAGAAGTAAAGCACATAAAAGAGAAAGATCAAACTAAGCAAAGTGTTAGCTGACTAAGTCTACCGTCAATTCTGTAACTGAATGAGTAAATCTAGTTTATTAGTTGAGAAAAATTTTTATTAGTTGAGGAAAATCTTTCCTCACCCCTGTATAAATAGATGATGCATTTATCAATAATATTCATCCTTTTATTTTCTCATTTTCATTTCTAACATGGTATCAGAGCCATAAGAGAAATTATTCTCTCTATCAAACGACAGAAAAATAGTTGCCATTACACGCTGCCTCCTCTACTGCTACCTCATTGCCGAGGCAACGCTACTTGCTAGATCTTTCAAATCTACTATCACCTGCAAACAGCTCCAGTCGATCCACAGCAGTTTATAGCTCTACGCAGGAGCGTTTCTCCTCGTGTGCCGATGTCGCTACCACCGTTCTTTGCCCTTTCAGTGTCTGTATTCTAGCAGGCTGATTCCCATCTGCTCTACCTATTGGACTACCGTTGGATATTCTCTTCTGCCACTCACTCTCATATCTACCAGGTGTTTTCTATACTATTCTGTTCAGTTTAGTTTTGTTAGCCACCTTCTGATCTATGTTACTACACAAATCTACAAATTTATAGCCATTAATTGCTTCTCTTTTTCTTTTCTTCTTTTCTTTTTCTTGGTCACTAGTTGTGTCACTGTTCTCTACTCTGTGCAACGGCTTTTGTGATTTCCTAATGTCTTTCTCATCCACTTCTGATGTTCCTACTTTTTTTCCCACTAATAATTCTGCTTCACCCTCCGGTCTTATTTCCATTAATGCTGCATCTTTAATCCCTTTTAAGTTATCTAAAAATGACAATTATGCCTTTTGGCGTACTCAGTTCTCTAACCTTTTGTTTGGTTATAATTTATTGGGTTATATTGACGGTTCTCTTAGTTGTCCACCAGCCATGATTCATGTCCCAGGAGACCCTAGCCCAGTACCCAATTCTGCCTACAAGTTATGGCTTCGGCAGGATCGACTAATTCTCCAGGCCATTCAGGCCTCTGTTGCTGGATCCATCACTCCACTTGTGACCTCCTGTACCACTGCTGCGGAAGCATGGAACAAGTTACAGACTACCTTGGCGAACTGCTTTCGGACTCGCATGCTTGGACTACTCTCCAATCTTATGACTCTCAAGCAAGAGGGAAGTTGTATTGTTGATTACTTATAAAATATCAAAGTAATTATCGATGACCTGGCTTTGATAGGTCATCTTTTTACTGATGAAGAGATACTGGTTCACACGTTCAATGGCTTAAGTCCTGAGTACAAAGAGCTTACTGTTGCTCTTCGGGCGCGTGACTCTCCTATCCTCTTTGAAGAACTTTATGACAAGCTAACGGATTATGAAGCTTACTTAAAGTGTGACCAAGCTATCGGGACCTTTGTCAGAACCTCCCATCACAGCTCAGTTCACCTAAAAACTCAAAAAGTCCAACCGTAAATACCACAACAATACTTCAAAAGGTGTAGTCACCCAACCTCCCACTACTATGAGTTTTCATCCATTACTTCTTCCTCTCCTCTAGAGCCAATGCCTTTGTCCTCACCTTGTCCTGGTTCCTCTGTCGTCCCTGCGTCCACCTCCACTAGTGATCACCCTCAATCCTTACCCTCTGCTACTCCTATCGTCTCAAGCCATCCAATGCAAACCCGCTCCAAAAGTGGTATCTTTAAACCCCGTCAAGTTCTTAATTTACATGTCAGCACCAACTCTTCTCTAGCCTATACTGAACCATCATCTTTTACTCAAGCCCAAAAATTCTCACACTGGCGTACAGCCATGAGTGACGAGTATGATGCGCTTCTTCGTAATGGTACATGGACTCTCACCCCCTCTCACCCCACGCAAAACATTATAGGGTGTAAGTGGGTCTATCGCATTAAGCGAAACCCTGATGGCTCGATTGCTCGCTATAAAGCTCGACTTGTGGCTAAAGGTTTTCATCAACGTCCTGGTCTTGACTACACTGAGACATTTAGTCCTGTCGTCAAACCTACTACCATTCGGCTTATCCTGAGTTTGGCCGTCTCCAACGACTGGTGCTTACGCCAACTCGATGTTAACAATGCCTTTTTGCAAGGAACACTTACTGAAGACGTTTTCATGCAACAGCCTCCAGGTTTTATACATCCTCGATCCCGACATGTCTCAGAATTACGAAAAGCCATTTATGGCCCGTGCTCCACGAGCCCGGTATCGAGCTTGGTCTCTACTTGTCTTCGGTTGGCTGCATTAACTCTAAATCTGATGTCTCTCTTTTTCTACGCCACCAACATGGGTTTACTATCTATCTTCTGGTTTATGTAGACGATATTATTATTACCGGCGATAACTCTATGGTGGTTCAAGCATTTATTCAGCAATTGGCCGACCGATTCTCTCTTAAAGATCTTGGTCACCTAAATTATTTTCTCGGAGTCGAGGCTACATCTACGTCTTCTAATCTCTTTCTCTCACAGAGAAAGTATATTCTTGATTTGTTGTTCAAGATGGCTATGCAGGATGCAAAAGAGGTTGCCACTCCCCTATCCTCTAGTGAATCACCGAAGTTATGTGATAGTAGTCCTGCTATAGACCCTACTCAGTTTCGACAGGTAGTTGGCTCCCTACAATATCTCGCCCTTACTCGCCCGGATATTTCCTTTGCAGTTATTAAACTATCTCAGATCATGCATTGGCCATCTGCTTTCCATTGGACTACTGTCAAACGCGTTTTGCGTTATCTTAAAAGGACTATTGATCATGATATTTTTCTTCGCAAACATTCTCCCTCTTAGCTTCATGTCTTTGCTGATGCTGATTGGGTCGGCAATGTTGATGATTGAACCTCCACATCTGGCTACATTATTTTTCTTGGTGCCAATCCGATTAGCTGGAGTTCTAAGAAACAAAAGACAGTTGCCAAGTCTACGACTGAAGCTGAATATCGAGCTATAGCTGCTGCTGCTGCTGCTGAACTTATTTGGATCTCCAACTTGCTTAAGGAGCTTCACGTTTCTTCTTCTACTTTGCCTATTATTTATTGTGATAACCTTGGTGCAACTTACCTCTGTGCGAACCCGATTTTTTACTCTCGCATGAAGCATGTGGCTATCGAATTTCATTTTGTACGGGATCAAGTTGCTCGTCAGCAGCTTCGTGTTTCTCATGTTCACACGGCTGATCAACTTGCTGACTCCCTCACAAAGTCTTTAGCCCGCAAGCCCTTTTTATTGCATCGGTCCAAGATCGGTATCCTTGACAGAAGCTCGATCTTGCGGGGGCATGTTAGCTGACTAAGTCTACCGCCAACTCTGTAACTGAACGAGTCAATCTCGTTTATTAGTTGAGGGAAATCCTCATTAGTTGAGGGAAATCTTTTGACTAAGTCTATCGCCAAATGTGTAAATGAACGAGTAAATCTCGTTCATTAGTTGAGGAAAATCTTCATTAGTTGAGGAAAATCTTTCATTACCCCTGTATAAATAGATCTTTTATTCTCTCATTTTCATTTCTAACACAAAGCAGGCAAAGAGACGAACTATCGTATAAAGAAGCACCTCTCTATCCACTACCTATCCTTGAAAAAGATCATTTATGTACTACCCCATAGTACGTAAGAGCGCAAGAACATTGTTCCGTTTAAGAGAGTAAGAACACCTATTATTGCTGGTTGGAGTCAGAAACCCATTATTGCTTGTTTCCTTTAAGAGAGTAAGAACACATACCTATTCCAGTTTGTTCCCTTGCCAATACTTCATGAAAATAAGTAAAAAACTAATAGTGAACCTAAGACTGCTGACTCTAAATAATTGAATGGAGACATCCTTTTTCCCTATACTTTAATTAGTAGAATAAAGGACAGAGATAAAAGCATGCGCACCTCGCCTCGGCGAAGTAGACATAGACACTTCAGATCTAAGAACGAGAACTAGAGACTTAGACTTCTGAAGCATTAACAACAGGTTCGAAAACCCTCTTCTTTAAACTGAACTTGATACTAGCTTTCGAGCAGAAAGAATAGAATTTAGAGATGGTAGATCAGAAGCGGAAGAATGTCCTGTTCGAGTTGAGGTTGTTCAATCAAAATCTTACTTTTAAGAGTTTTGTCAACAAGATATAAGGATAAAGAGAAGTTGCTGGATCTGTAAGTGGCGCAGGATCAAAAGTAGAAGATGGAATTCGATTCATAAGCTGGATAAGTTTGAGTTGAAAGATCAGTGTATCAGGAAATTCTGTTTATGTTCGAAAGTCAACATCGACTCGAGAATCAGCCGAAGCTGGATCAGTGCAGTGTATTTACTTGTCCCCAGACCATGTGCAATAGGTTGAGTTCGAGCATTGTTTGCAATGTAGGTTTTTGACTCTTTTAAGTTTGCAAATGAAATGACTGGCTTTCCTGTTTTCTTTGCGAGTTATAAAGAGCTAGGTGTCACAAGTGATGATGAGCCAACTGTTATAATTATGAGATACCCTACTCCACCAGCTAAAAGCAACACAATAAGTGTCGTCATCTATCTCTAGCCCTCTGCTTAACGGATTACTTTGGAACTGAGCTTTCAACTTGACCTTTAGCCGAGTACAGTAAAATCAGTAATTGATTATCCAGCACATATGGGAAGATTGCCACACCCAAAACAAAACGTTACCTTAAGATTTCTTTGCACCGAAGAGAACTCCGTAAGCGGAAAACAGTCATTTCACTTGCTTGTTTACTCATTGATTGTTTGAATCAATACTTTATTTATTATCTTATTTAGCACACATATGGTTGAGAATCATGTAAAGTGGAACAAGGCGAACCAACCTATCTCTCTTATGGTATTATTTTATTTCATTATTATTTGACTTTATTCGGTGTTTGATTATTGAGTTTTTTATATATCCTTGCTTAAGGTTTGTAAGTTCGATCTGTACCGTATGGTAAAGACAGTACGTATTGATCCGTCAGATTATTGGTATGAGGACCGCTTGCTATCGGGTGATACCATCAAAATAGATCGTCGATGATCGATTTCGATAGTTGATAACCGATTGAGGAAGAAATCGATCATCGATGGTCGATTGAGGGAGAAAAAGGGAAGAAGAAGAAGAAAAAAAAAAAAGAAGAAAAAAAAATAAAGGAGAAGAAGAAAGAAGTATCTTCTTTCCCCCGTCATCCTTACACACGCGCCATCGTCGCCCTCCCTCGGGGGCGATTTTTCTCCCGCACGAGTAGACAAAATGTCTCCCCGCACGAGGAAAAAGATTATATTATATACTAATATTTTATAATATATTAATATTTAATATTATATTATATACTATTATATTATAAATTTTTTAATATATTTTAATATATTGAATGGTATGTAATGTACGTAGTGCGGGACACAGATATAGACCGATATATCAAACTCTTATCCCCCCTTACCTAAACTTCCTTATACTCTATTATTTGATTATGCTATTGATTACTTGTTGTTAAAGAATACGTAGATGCATAAGCAAGAAATATCCATCCGAAGATAGGATAAAGAAGAGTATACATGGAGTTGATAAAAAAAAACAGGAAGAATAAACTAGTACAGCCGCTGAGCGTCGAGAAAACAATATCTGGGGAGTGGAAGAAGAAAAAATCATATTTATAGCTATATATCCTGGGTGGAAGAACAAACTGGATGCTGTATCTGGTTAAAGCATAAGGAGAAGAAGCAGCTGCAAAGACAGAAAATTCTCTTAGTACACAAAAAAGAACTAGAAGTATGAAGTAGATTGTACCCAGTAAGGCCTCGTTCTCATCTTAAAGAAAATGAAAGAATCCATGCTGCCTACGTAAACTCAGAATTACACTAATACATACGAGTTGTTGCTTTATTTCTTTTATAATATAGTTTCCTAGGCGCTAACGGGAGATGTTGGATTGGCGCTCTCAAGTTAAGGGTTTCAAGTTGAAGTTTGAAAGTAAGACTGGAAATTGATGATATAGATCTTGTACGAGCAATAGAAGAATGTAAAGAATAGACATACCACGCTCTCCGACTCGCTGATATTATGTTGAAACTGTATCTGTTCTAGAAGAATGGGAGGGGGAGCTGCTTCTGCTTTCTCAAGCTCCTGTTTGCGCATCTGTAGCTGTAGCTTCTTCTATAAAGATTTAATTAGTTATTAGGAATTGATTTCTATCTTTCCACTTCACCCTATGTCTTGTAGTATCCACAGCTAAAGTAATAAGTCAGTCTTGTCTATCAACTCTGCGTTACCCGTTAAAGTATAAATAGGAATTCTATTAGACCTTTTCAGATTAGCGCCACAGAGAACGAGACATACGCTAGGCACCCACCCCGTATCAGAAACGGGTCTATAGCTTAGAAAGAACACCGACATCAATGTAGGACTTAGCTAACTAAGGTGCATAAGGGAATGGAGTATTGCATATACCCCCCCAGGTGAGAGATGAGTTTTGAAGCAAACAAAAGGGAAGCCAAGTTGAACTCGTGTTAGTTGGAGTAAAGGGGAGAGTGTTAAGAATTAATGTGAAGAAATAAAAAAACACACTTGGTATATTATTTCAGCACCTATTTATACATAGATAGAAAAAGGATTTTTCTCAACTAACGAACGAGATATTCTTGTTCAGTTAGAAAAATCTGTTATAGCTAATATACCCCCACAAGATTGAGCTCCTATCAAGGACGTCGATCTTAGATCGATATAAGGAAAATATTTTATGGCCCAGAGACTTCGTTAGAGAGTCACGAGTTGATTAGCCATGTGGACATGAAAAACATGGAGCTGCTAGCGGATGACTTGATCTCACACAAAATGGAGGTCAATAGTAATATGCTTCATGCGGGATGGAAAACTAGATTGGAACAAAGGTAAGTAGCACCTATTGAAATAGGATGTGAGAATGAAAAGCCCAATTAAATCTTTGATTCATCATCTATTTATACAGGTGAAGATGAGGATTTCTCTCAACTAATATACAAGATTTTTTATGTTTAGTTGGAGAAATCATATATAAATGCTATTTACTATCTATCATATCTAAATTATATCTACTATCATATCTAAATCCTATTTGTTATCATGCCTCCACAAGATCGAGCTCCTATCAAGAATGTCGATCTTGGAGATGAAGTTACGAGAGGAGGACCGGACGATGCTGAGGAGATCAATGTCGATTTGATATTAGTTCTTGTCCAACACAGCAATAACGAGTTCTAACGAGCAAGAGGAGCCCTCGATAAAGGTCACGTACATTAGAGTGGATGCGGCTCTGCATATGCGCCAACCCTGGTGACCACACTAAGGAAGCAAGAGGTTGGTGGATCTTCGACGTGTTGGTGAGAAGCTATCATTGGACAGCAGTGTGGAGAACTGATAGTGTTGGAGTCATCGCGGACAAGGGGAGCAAGCACTAGCAGCCAGGGGACCTCGGTAGTAGGAAGAGGAGGTCTAGTGGCTATAGCAGAAGAAGCAAAGGTTGCTATGTTTATGTTGCATTGCGGAAGAAGACGCTGAAGGGTCATGAGCGGTTGAGGCAGCGACCGCCACAGTGGTGGCAGCGATAGTGTTAGGTTAGTAGCTGTCATTGGATAGTAAAGAAAAAACGAGGGCAAAGTGGTAGTTGTACCACAGATCTCATAAGTGGTAGAGACTTCTTCTCTTCACTGAGAGAAGAGGGAGAGAGAGAGCATGCCAACGAAAATATGTTGTTGTTGGACAACAAAGAAGAAGAGGTAATCTCTCTTAGAGAGAGAGAGGCTCTGATGCCATATTGAAATATTAAGTAAGAATGAAAAGCCCAATTAAGTTCCTTGATTAATCATCTATTTATATAGGTGAAGATGAGGATTAATCTCAATTGATATACTAGATTTCCATATTTAGTTGGAGAAATCATATCTAAATCTTATTTGCTATTATATCTAAATTCTATCTACTATCATATCTAAGTCTTATCTGTTATCAGCACCGATATTATCAAAATAAACAACAAGCATAGAATTAGAGTGAATTTGAAGCTTTTTAAGTAAGTTGATGATCCAATTAAGTTTGATAGTAATAGTGGCAATAGCACGATATTTAGCTTCAGTAGTAGACCTGACAATTATTTTTTATTTTTTAGAATTCTAGCTAATTAGATTAGTACTAAGAAAAATAATATACTCTGATGTAGAGGTTTTATTATAAATATTTTTGGCCTAATCAACATCAGCAAAAGCATGAAGCTGAGAGGGAGAGTGTTTGCAAAGAAAAATATCATGATTGATAGTCCCATTATGATAACGCAAAATGCGTTTGACAACAATCCAATGCAAAGTAGATGATCGATGCTTAATCTGGGAAAATTTATTAACTGCAAAGGAGACATCGGAATGAGTAAGAGTGAGATATTGTAAGGAGTCATCCACCTACCGATACTGAGTAGAGTCTGTAGCATGACTACTATCATATAACTTCAGTAACTCACTATTAGATAGATGAGTAGTAGTAACCTCTTTTACATCCTACATGTTCATCTTCAAAAGCAAGTCATAAATGTACTTTCTCTGTGAAAGAAAGAGGCCAGAAGATGTAAACGTAACCTCGACACCGAGAAAATAATTCAGGTTACCAAGATATTTAAGAGAGAATTTGTTGGCCAATTGCTTAATAAACCCCTGAACCTCCATAGAGTTATCACCTATGACAATAATATCGTCCACATAGACTAGAAGATAGATGGTGCGCCCATGTTGTTGGCGAAAAAATAGAGAGACATCAGATTTAGAGTTGATGAAGCTAACTGAAGACAAGTATAGACCAAGTTTAGTATACCAGGCTCGTGGAGCCTAACGAAGTCCATAAATGGCTTTTTGGAGTTTACAGACATGTCGTAGATATTGAGGATGTATAAAGTTTGAAGGTTGCTTCATGAAGACATCTTCAGTGAGAGTCCTTTGTAAAAAGATATTGTTAACATCTAATTGGCGTAAGCACCAGCCTTTGAATATTGCTAGACTTAGATAAGTTGGAATGTAGTAGATTTGACAATAAGACTAAATGTCTCGGTGTAGTCAACACCAGGTCGTTAATAAAATCCTTTGGCCATAAGTTGTGCTTTATATTGAGCAATTGAACCATCAGGATTATGCTTAATTCGAAAGACCCACTTGCACTTGATAATGTTTTATGTGGAGTGACAAGGGGTAAGGGTCCATGTAGCATTATAAAGGAGAGCATCATACTCCTCATATATAGTTTTACGCTAATGTAGAGATTTTTGGCCCTGAGTAAAGGATGTTGGTTTAGTAGAGTCGAGGGAAGGTTTGGTGCTAGCATGTAAGTCAAGAACTTGACGTAGTTTAAAGACGCCACTTCCAGAACAAGTTTGCATTAGATGCCGAGAGGCTGTAATAGTATTGGGGGTAAGGGCTAAGAGTTGTCACTAGTTGAGTTAGGCGAAAGGACGATAGAAGCACCCTGGTGATGTGAGGACGAAGGCTATGGTTCTAAAGGTAACTGCACAGGAAGAGGAGGAACTGGAGGAGAGGAGGGAGAAGGAAACTGCGGAACAAAAGTAACAAGAAAGTGGAGATCCGATAGAGATGCATGGGAGGATAAATATGTGTCCGTAAGAATCCAATGGGATGACAGATTACCCATGATCTCGAAGGAAAAAGACAAACTCCACAAAAATGACATGTCTGGAAACAAATACTTTAGCAGTGTGAGGGTTATAACACCGGAAGGTATTATATTCAAGAGAGTATTCGATAAAAATACAAGGGCGAGATTAAGGCTGCATTTCATGAGAATTGTAGGGATGTAACCATGGATAACATAGATAGCCAAATACCTTTAATGTTTGTAGGTTGGGGCATTTTTAAAATAGCTTTTCAAATGGTGATTGATATTATATGATAGGAGTAGGCATGCGATTAATAAGGTAGCCAACAGTTTGAAAAGCTACGGATCAAAAGGTAGATGACATGGAAGCCTGATGGAGCATTGCTAGACTAGTTTCAATAATATGTCAATGTTTATGTTCAGCAAAGCCAACTCATTGAAGAGTATATAGAGGGGACTTAAAATGTTATAAATGGATAGATAAGATGCAAAGGCTTGATATTCACCCCCACCATCAGAATAGACAGTTTTAATAGTAGTATGAAAGTAGTTCTCAACTAAGTTTTTAAAGTTTGAGAAGACAATAGTGACATTAGACTTTTGACGGAGAGGATAATAATTATGTGTACTTTATAAATAGTCTATAAAGACAATATAGAATCTAAACTTGTTAAAGGAGACAACTGACGCAGGACCCCAAAAATCAGTATAAATAGCCTCAAACAATTTAGAGCAAGAAATAGAGGATGTACCAAAAGGTAGAAGATGATTCTTATTATTAAGACATGCATCACAATGAGTAATAACATTACTAGATTTAAAAATAGGAATAGAATAGCAAGAAAATAATTTTTATTAAATAAAGGTTGAGGGATGACCAAGATGTCGATGTCATATGTCGACTGGAGCAGTAGTGGATCAAGTAAGATACAAGGCTAACTGCCATCGTAAATGTTGTCTTTATTCGGGCCATGAACCAAGGATGCCCCATGCTGAAGTCCTTGACAAGAAAATAATCAGCGAAGAATTTAATCGAAGTATGATTTTGTTGGTAGAATTGAGAGACGGTAATAAGGTTTCTTTTAATGTGAGGTACACACAAAACATCATCGAGTGTGAAAGAAGTGGTATATGAATTAAGCATCATAGAATTAGTATGAGTAATAGAAATTCTTTTATTATCACCGATGACGATGTCTTCATTTTTGCAATAGCTATTGTGGATCGATAAGTTCTGAAGATTGGAAGTGATATGGTGGGAAGCACCAGAGTCCATAATCCAATTGGACTGACTATCAGATGGAGTAGTCATGACATTTGCCTGAGGCCAGATTGACGGAGCTGGGAGGCAAGGTCGAGACCAGTAAACTTTTGTAGAGTGACCGATTTTATCGTACAATTGGCAGACGACCAGTTGCTGACAAAAGGAGGACAACGTGGTTGAAAGGAAGCACTCTGATGATGGTTGAAGTATGGAGGATATGGAGGAGGAAATGACGGGGTGGTGCCCATAGAAGTGGGAGGATTGTTGGCCACACCTTTTGAAGCATTACTATTGTATTTGTGGTTCTGCCTTTTAGATTTTTGATTGAACTGAACTGTGATGAGAGATCTTAGCAAAGGTCCTGGCAATCTATCATCACGCTTAAGATAAGCTTCATAGTCTATTAGTTTATCGTAAAGTTCTTCAAAGGAAATTAGAGAGTCACGTGCTCGAAGTGTTATAGCCAGTTTTTTGAACTATGAACTCAGTCTATTAAGTGTGTAGATGAAAACTTCTTCATCAGTTAGAAAATGATCTATCAAAGCCAGATCATCGATAATCATTTTGATATGTTGTAAGTAGTCGACAACATTACTTCCCTCCTGCATAAAGTTCATAAGGCTGGAGAGTAGTCCAAGCATGCGAATCTGCGAGTGATTCGCTAAGGTAGTTTATAACTTGGTTCAAACTTTCACAGTAGTAGTACAGGAGGACACAAGTTGAGCGATTGATTCAGCGATAGAGGCTTCGATTGCTTGGAGAATTAGTCGATCTTGATGTAATCATAGCTTGTAGACTGAATTTGGGATCGGACTGGGTTCTCTTGGAACATGGATTATTACTAGTGGACAACTAAGAGAACCATCAATATAACCCAATAAATCATAACCAAATAAAAGATTAGAGAATTGAGCATATCAAGATGCATAGTTTCCACCTTTGGATAACTTAAAAGGAATTAATGAGGCAGCATTGATAGAAATAAGTCCTATAACTGTTAAGGGATTGCCAGTAGAAAAAAGAGTTAGAGCATTAGAGGTAGATGAGGAAGACATTTGAGAATCGTAAGGGTGACAATCGAGGAGAAATCAAGAGAAGGCACAGGTTAAGAGGTGGATGAAGAAAGAAAGTATTGCTTGAGGGATTTGGTATGAGAGAGAAAGACAATTCCAAACTAGTGCAGAGTTATTGTCATCAGTTATCACTGTTGGATACGAGTGTATAGTGATAGGCAGCAAGAGATCTGGAAAGTAAGTGATCCCATTGAGGAAATAGTTCTGAAGACCGTTAAGGGACAGAAAATGATAGTGTGTGATTGAAGCAGATAGGTGATCTTCTTGAGGTTTGGCTCATCACCGTTACTTGACTTTTCCAAACAAATGAGTAGTACTCCTAGCAGTAAGGTAGTAAACACTGGTAGATTCTACTCCTGGAGCTATAAGTTCTTGTTCCTGGATCTAGAAGATCGGGTGTAATAATTATGTGCTGCCAGAACCAATCATCAGAGCAATGCAGTAGAAACCTCTCCCTTTCACCAAAAGAAGTCAAAGTCCTCCAGCCAAGAGTGAGAATTGCTGTTGAGGTGAAGGTGAAAATGGATCTCCCTTGGCAGATCCACCTCATCCGGATTCACTAGCCTAGGGAGTTGCTGGTGTGCCTTTGCTAGCCAAAGCTTCAAATAAACCATATTGCTATGGCTACTATTGTTGTGTGGGCTACAACACTTCTACAGCGAAAGGAGTAGGGGAGCGGAATCATAGAGGCGGTGCCGGCAGCTGGAATCAAACATGAGGCCAATGACATCGTTGAGGAGGGAGTAGTCAGAGAAGTAGGGGATGAGGGCCTCGTTGTGCTCGATAAAGCTAGTGTTGGAGTGGTGTCACCGGTGACTGTACTTCCAGGAGAAGGGTGGGTAATGACTCCTCAAATGAGCCATGTACGCCAGATCAAGGATGAAGTCAGAGAGTTTGTTCCTAGTTTGGTTGCATAGCCTCTGTCGGAAACTAGTGATCACCTTGCGGATCAAGGAGTAGTAAGTGCAATCTGCAATGGACGAGAAGGTGCAGGGTCGACTAGGCCATAGAGTAATTATAGATCTGTGTCATTATAGCAGTGTAGATCGGGAGGTCACTGGTGTAGAAGAAGAGTCAGAAGCAACAGGCAGCAGTAGTGCCGCCTGCTTTGGTTGTAGGGTGTCAGCAGAATGAGAATGTAGGTGCTGCATAGGAATTTATCTCTTGATGTCATGGCAGAGACTGCTCCTCTTCATTCTTGGCATCAGCACATAGAAGGAGCAGTAGAAGACGTTGGCGATGTTGGTGAGGTGGGCACCTACTGCTAGGCACTTGAGATGTAAGAATGTTGTAGCTTCAGCTAGAGAAGGGAGCAACAGTAACAAGCAACTGCTGTTTACATGTACCCTACAAGCCAATCGCTTGAGTGATATCACATGTGACATGCTTCATGATCTTTTTGTTTGTGATTATTATCGATATATTCTCATATTATATTATCTGTTACATATATATATTGATGTCCTTGGTTATGTGCAATAGGAATTAGATCGTGGTGAGATCATGATAATGAGATTGATTCTCCTTTAAACACAAATCCTAAATAATCTTGGTCATAGGTTACTCAACAGGGACATCGAGATAACCGGACAGACTGGTATACTATATACTCGTCTATATGATGGAGGCATTTAGTCTCATAGCCACTTGTGTGGAGACACTACGGATATAGTACAGGTGCTCATTGGAGAATGAGTACACTGATTGATCCACTTTTGAAATATTGTATGGTTAATGATACTTAATGTCAGACAACGATTCCATAGTCTCAGTTGTGTATCTAGTTCTTAGACTTAAGATACCAAAGATACCTTGTATGAGTACTCCTTTCTTTGACGCCAAACTTATAGGTTTAGAAAGTTTCAGATCTAGTACAGCTGGTTATCGGGATTGATAGCCAACCTTACAAAGGCATTTGAGTGTCAATAAAGGATCATCCACTCTTAGTATCACAATCCCATGTGTGCTTACTCAGACAGATCCCTTGCCAGGGTCATTCAAATTGAGAGAGGAGTTATTCAGGAGAATCCGATTAGAGCAAGACTTAAACAGATTTTGTATGTGACCTGATAGTACCATGTCTAATATATGGTCTCTGGGATATTAGTTAGATAAGGGATTATAGATACATGATAACTATAGATAGTCAGGTCCGATGGATTTGATCCCCCAGTACCGTTTGGGGACTATGGCGTAGTGGCCTAGTACGTCCATAGTCAATGAGTCGAGTGAATTATTATGGGGATGATAATTCATTATATCATAAGGAGTTCTGATGGGAATGACTCACGACCTGCTCGGTATCGGGCCAAGAGGGTCACACACATATGATAGATGCTTTAGCAAATAGAGGATTGGATGTGGATCCAATTAGCCCATATTCTCATTAGATAAGATCATATGCTGATGGGCTCTTTATTTGAGGCCTAATTAGAGGCCTAAGTAGATTATTGGATAAAGATCCAATAATGCAAGGTTAGTGGATTATTAGATGGAGATCCAAAATCCACTAAGGCATGACCCTTAGGGTTTTTGGTGGCTCTTTATAAATAGGAGGGGAGACTTATAGTTGATAAGCTGTAACTTTGATCACCCCCTCCTATTCTTGTCCCTCCCTCTATGCAAGGGTTGTGAGATCAGATTGGAGGAGTTTCACCGTAGAGATCCATTATGTGGATACCATTAGAGAGGAAGATGCTTAACTTCCTTCATCCTCTCCATCCCGATCTGGAATACATGGATATACGATCTCCCTAGGTAATCAATCTATCACACGATATAGTTTTTTTTTATTTTTGTGACTTTCTCGTGACCCAATCTTTTGCATGACGATTTGATCTGTGTAGGAAACCAATCTTGTTTTGATTTTCACTATGCATGTGATACTCCCGCTGAGGTTTCCTAATAGTGGTATCAGAGCCAAGGTTGTTTGTGAAAAAAAAGTTTTAAACTACGTGTGATGAGATTGAATCACGTAGAACTGTTTTATGCGTTCTTGTTATATTTTCACAGTGAAGGCAACGAGGAAAGGGACGGCCATGGCCAGCCCTTTGCAAGGGTGTCCGACCACGCCTAGACCCTCTGTAGGGGCTGCAGCCATGACCCCTGCAGGGGTGGCCATAGGCAGCCAAGGTTACCAGCAAGGGCGGCACCTGCGACCAGCCCGTAAGGGGTAGCGCCCACAAAGGCGTCACATGAGGGCACGACGCTCGCCCACCCACAAGATGCCGCCCGAGGGCAGCGGCTTACCGTAAGGGCGGTCGCCAATGATGCACAGCACTACCATATGCGTATGGGCTATAATGACTGAAGGAAAGAGGCAGCAAGGGCATGGAGGTGACAGTGGGACCCATGATGTCGTGACGAGAGATCACGATGTATGGTGATGCAACAACGATCCGATGGAACCGATGATGACGAGATCAATGATCAGGGCATGAAGATGCGTCGATACACACATAGATTCTATTATGAGTGATTAAGCCTATGGGCTTGAGCTTAATCATATTAGGTAATGGCTCATGATCATCTGGTGTGACTTGCATATATGATGTGTTATACACCTACTATATATATATATATATATATATATATAACGTAGATATATATTAAATATGTATATGTGTGATACGACATATTAGGAAATCGATATAAAATAAAATCTCTCCTACGATAATATTAAGTCGGTAAGCATGAGACAATCAGATTGACCTACATGGTCTTCCATCGTTATAAGAAGAAATTGAATCATGACATAGGTTAAGTTGGTCGAGTCCCTCGAGGCTCACCTATCTACGTGATCGAATTCTTGCCTATGACATATATATGTCACTAGTGACCTGAGGACATTATATAACTTAGTCAAATAGTCGAGAGCATATCCATCGAATTAGACTTATATTATAATAATGATGATGACTTAACTGAACTTCATTGTCGGTCCAGTAGTCAAGACTATGATGATTCGGAGGCCGAACATGACAGGAATCACAAGAAGTTATGATTGGTAAGAGTTACCTACCTTTTGGGCTTAGTGTAATTAGTCGAGTCCCTTGAGGTTGCATTAAGATACCAATTGGATCCCGATCTCCACTAGGAGTCAGCTAGAGACTTTTATCTTACGTGTCGAGGGTGTCGTGTGATTTGCTAGGAAAATAGTGGGAGTACATTAAGATAGAAGTCCATATCTTAATAGTATTTTATGTAAAATCTGCATGTTATTTATTTGTGCTATATCTTGTTTGTCAAAAACATATCGCTCGCAAACCCCTTACGTGGCATACTTGATGTCAATTGCCTCACTGATCTAAACTACATGGATTGTCTCCATAATTTGATAATTATTCTCACAACGGAGAAAATCACGTATATCCTTGATACAGTTGTGCCCACACTGGAAGAAGGGGCAAGCGAGGATGAGATCACTCGCTATATGAAGTATATATATGATTCTACATTGGCAAAATATTATATGTTGGTCTTCATGACTCCTAAGTTATAGAGGCAACATGAGAGCATGGATGCAAATTCTATCCTTCTTTATCTCCGCTAGCTATTTAAGAAACAAGAAAGAACTCAGAGATATGAGATATCCAAGAGACTCTTCCAAACCAGGATAACAGAAGGGACATCAGTTGAGAACTATGTCCTAAAGATGATAGAGTGGATCGGAAAACCCACATGTCTAGGAATATCTTAGAGGATAACCTGTGCATTAATCTTATTCTTCAGTCCCTACCAAATTTCTTTTCTCACTTCATCATAAATTTTAACATGAGCAAGTTTGAGTTAACTCTCCCTGAGCTCCTCAATATGTTGAAGAAAGCTGAGAGTGCCATAAAAAAAGAGAAGCTAGTTCTCTATATTGGTGAGACCAATAAGAAAATGAAGGCTAGTAAGACCCTTAAGAAGGGCAAAGGTAAAGAAAGACCTGGTAAGATAAAGGTTGCCAAGAATGACCCAACAAAGGACAAATGATAGCGTTTCCATTGCGGCCAAGACGGGTATTGGAAGATGAACTGTAAGGACTACCTTGAAGAGAAGGCAAAACAGAAGCTTAGAGAAGCTTCAAGTATATTCATGATCAGTCTCCACTTGTCATATTTTCATGATAATACATAGGTATTGGTTACCAGGAGTGCTTATCATATTTGCATTTGTTGTAATTTCTGCAAGACCTAGGAGATTGGCCAGAGGCGAGATGGACATTAAGATGGGTAATGGAGTAAGAGTTGTTGTAGTTGCTATTAGGGAGGTCACCCTACATCTGCTTAGTAGAGCTATTATTGCATTGGATGCATGCTATTTTGTTCCCTCTATTATCAAAAATATTATTTTCATCTCTTGTTTGACAATTAGTCGATGTAAATTAGTTTTTTAAATTAATAGTTGTTTAATTATTATGGATGATGATATCATCACTAGAGGGATCATGATAAATTGCTTATATGTGTTAAACACTTCTCCATACATCATGAATATAAATACGTCTAAGAGGAAAAGAGATAAGGTGAACAATGCATACCTATAGCATTGTAAGCTAGGTCATATACATGAGGGAAGGATTCAAAGCTGAAAGATAGATACTTAGATCCATTTAACTATGAGTTATATGCAACTTGTGAACCTTGCTTTCATGGGAAGATGACCAACTCTCCTTTTAATGAAACTAGAGAGAGAGCCACTGAGTTATTGGAACTCGTACATAGTGATGTATGTGATCTTATGTCGACTCAGGCTATAGGTAGTTACTCATACTTCATTACATTCACTGATGATTTCTCTAGGTATGGATATATGTACTTTATGAAGTACAAGTCTTTCAAGGCCTTTGAGAAATTCAGGGAATATAAGAATGAAATAGAGAACCAGATTGGAAAGAGTATTAAGACTCTTTGATTAGATCGAGGAGGAGAGTACTTGAGTACGGAGTTCACCCATTTCCTTAAGGACAATGAGATTATATCCTAGTGGACATCTCCTTATATATCTCAGCTCAATGGTATATCAGAAAGGAAGAATCATACGTTATTAGACATGGTGTGGTCCATGATGAGTTTCGATGATCTACCCATCTCATTTTGGGGATATGCCCTAGAGACCGTAGCTTACCTACTAAACATAGTTCCATCAAAGATGGTAGTGTCTATACCATATAAGATATGTAAAGAAAAAAAAAGCCCAATCTTAAGATGGTTAAGATTTGGGGCTATCCTATCTATATTAAAAGACACAATCCCGATAAGTTAGAATTAAAGACAGAATGGTGCAAGTTCATAGGATACCCCAAGGAAACTTATAAGTATTATTTCTATCATCCCAAGAACCGAAAGGTCTTTGTTGCCAAGAGAGTTGCATTCCTTGAGAAGGAACATATTATTGGTAGAAATGGTGGGAGTGAGATAGAGTTAAGCGAAGTTGGAGAACCTAGCTTAAGCACCATTCCAGAGTCCGAGTATGTTCAGGTACCTAGCACATAAGTTCTAATTTTGCATAGGTCTAGCAAAGTATTTCATCCTCTTAAAAGATATGTAGGATATTTCAATGGAGAGAACTCTCAGGATGTTAATCCTTAGACCTATGAGAAGGCTATTATAAGTATAGACTCTGGGAAGTGGCAAAAAGCTATGAATTCTGAAATGGATTTCATGTACTCTAACAAAATTTGGAAACGTGTGAATGCACCTGAGGGTATTGTACCCATCGGGTGCAAGTGGATCTTCAATAAGAAGATCAGAGTAAACATAAAGGTAGAGACCTATAAGGCAAGGCTGGTGGCTAAAGAATATCATCAAAGGCAAGGAGTTGACTATGACGAAACATTTTCACCCATAGCTATGCTTAAATCCATTAGAATTCTTTTGGACATTGTAGCACACTATGACTATGAGATCTGACAAATTGATGTAAAAATGACATTCCTCAATGGCAATCTTGAGGAGGAGGTATATATGATACAACTAGAGGGATTCGTATCCAGAGAGAGTCCAAATAAAGTGTGCAAGTTTCTTAGATCAATTTATGGATTGAAATAAGCTTTCTGAAGTTGGAACATAAGATTTGATGAGGTGATCAGATCTTATGACTTCATTAAGAATTAAGATAAGCCTTGTGTGTATAAGAAGATAAGTGGGAGCGCTATCACTTTCTTCGTGCTATATGTAGATGACATCCTAATCATTGAGAATGATATATGAATGCTCTCCACAATAAAGACTTGGCCATCCAGAAACTTCTCCATAAAAGACTTATAGAAGCATCTTATATTTTGGGGATCTAGATCTATAGAGATAGACCCAAGATGATACTTGGCTTGTCCTAGTCTAGGTACACAGACTCCATTGTCAAAAGGTTTGATATGGAGAATTTCAAGAGAGGTCTCATACCGATGAGACATGAAATATCACTTTCTAGGAGTATGTCCCTAAAGATTCCTAAAGAAGGACAAACATGGATAGGATATCCTATGCCTCAACTAGGGTCTATCACGTATGATATGCTATGACTAGGCCTGATATAGTGCATGCTCTGAGTGTCACGAGCAGGTATCAGGCGGATCCAAGTTTGGAACCTAGAAGGCAGTAAAGTATATCCTTAAGTACTTAAGAAGGACTAAGGATCTTTTACTGGTATATGGAGGAGATAGTCTCCAGGTTAAGGGCTATATAGACTCGAGTTTTCAGTCCAATGTTGATGATAACAAGTTGAACTCAGGGTTTATTTTCACCTTGAATAAAGAGTTCCAAGCACGATACTACTACTGACTCAATTATACAGATGAAATACATTATTGTAGTAGAAGCGACAAATGAAGGGGTGTGGATGAAGAAGTTCATCAAAGATTTAGGAGTCATACCAGGCAGCGTGGAGCCGATTCCCATATATCGCGACAACGACAGGGCGATAGCTCTAACAAGGGAACCTAGGTTTCATCAGAATTTGTTTTGAGGAGATTCCACTTAATTACAGAGATCATATCCTGTAAAGATATAGTAATAGAAAGAGTTTCATCCGAAGATAATATTATAGATCCATTGATAAAGCCGCTAGCTAAGATTATATATATGTGTCACAGGGTTTGATGGGGATCAAACACATAGGTGATAGACTTTAGGTCAAGTGGGAGATTGCTGGTTACATGTGCCCTATAAGCCAATCACTTAAGTGATGATACGTGTGACATGCTGCGCGATCTTTTTACTTATGATTATTATTGGCATATTCTCATATTATATTATCTATTGCATATATATATTGTGATGTCCTTCGTTCTATGTAATGGGAATCAGATCATGATGAGATTACGATGATGAGATCGATTCACCTTTAAACACAGATCCTGAATAATCTCGGTTATAGGTTACTCGAAAGGGACATCGAGATAACCAGACAGATCGGTGTACTATATACCTGTCCATATGATGGAGGTGGTTGGTCTCATAGCCACTTGTGTGGAGATACTAAGGATATAATATAGGTGCTCACTAGAGAATGAGTTCACTGATTGATTCGCTTTTAGAATGTTGTATGGTTAATAATACTTAATGTTAGACAATGATTCCATAGGCCCAATTGTGTATATGATCGTTAGACTTAAGAAACGAAAGATACTTTGTATGAGTACTCCTTTATTTGATGCTAAACTTACAGGTTTGGTAAGTTCCAGATCTGGTATAGTTGGTTATCAAGATTGGTAGCCAACCTTACAAAGGCAATTGAGTATCAATAAAGGATCATCCATTCTCGGTATTGTGAGAGAAATATCCCATGTATCCTTGCTTAGATAAATCTCTGGTTAAGGTCATTCGGATTGAGAGAGAAAGAGTTCTCTAGGAGAATCTGATTAATATTCTGTATGTGACTTGACAATACCATATCTAATATATGGTCTCTAGGATATTAGTTGGATGAGGGATTATAGATACACGGTAACTGTAGACAGTTATGTCTAATGGATTCGATCCCCCTGTACCATCTGGGGACTATGGCGTAGTGGCTTAAAATGTCTATAGTTGATGAGTTGAGTGAATTATTATGGGAATAATAATTCAATATATCAGAAGGAGTTCTGATGGGAGTGACTCACGACTAACTCAGTATCGGGCCTAGAGGGTCACACATATATGATGAATGCTTCAGCGAATAGAGGATTGGATGGAGATCCAATTAGCCCATATTCTCATTAGATAAGATCCTATGCTGATGGGCTCTTTGCTTGAGGCCCAATTAGAGACCTAAGTAGATTACTGGATAGAGATCCAATAATGCAAAGTTAGTGAATTATTAGATAGAGTCTCTCTATAAATAGGATAAGAGACTCATAGTTGATAGGTTGCATCTTTGGCCACCCCTTCCTATTCTCCTCCCTCCCTCTACGCAATAGTTGTAGATCAGGTTGGAAGAGTTTCGTTGTAGTGATCCATTATATGGATACCGCTAGAGAGGAAGATGCTTGATTTCCTTCATCCTCTCCATCCAGATCTGAAATATATAGATATATGATCTTCCTAAGTAATCAATCTATCACACGACGTGATTTTTCTATTTTTACAGCTTTTTCGTGACCTAACTTTTTGTATGATGATTTGATCTACATAGGAAACCGATTTTGTTTTGATTTTCACTATGCATGTGATGCTCCCGTTGAGATTTCTCAATAGCGACTATAGTAGTGGCAACAGGGAAGCAAAAGAACAGAAGTCTGACAAGCGGTTGACAAGGAACATGAGAGAAAGGCCCCGAGGCAAAGAGCCAAGGCAAGGCTGTAGCAAGAGCTTCTCACGGGAGAAGAGCAGCAAGAGCGGAGGGTCACCAGTGAAGGGTGGTCTCTAGTGAAGGCGGACTAGGAGGAGGCTGAGGAGCAGAGACTAAAAGAGGTAAAGTTTGGGAATAATACAAGAAATTAGTTGTAGCTTGAGGAGTGGGGCCATGAGTTCCATCAGCGATAGATCGAGAGATTCGTGTCATTTTCCCGACTCTTGGAGGCGATCAGGAGAAGGGATCACTACTCTCAAGAAAGAAGAAGGAGATGGGGAGACAATGACAATCTGGAAGCACGATCTACCTCATCTTCCCTATTTGGAAGTAGAAGTAGTTCTTGGCGATCTGTGACCTCCAGATGGCATAGGAGAATCGACGAGGGTTGGGATGGCACCGAAGCTACCCACTAGATGATCTCCTTCTCAAGGATGACTGAGGATGATGGGTGGCCATAGGGATCAATGCTCCTCTTGTTGTTGCTTCCATAGCAGAATGCTAGTAATCTCTAAGGTAACGACCGTGGCTAGGAGATGGGTGATCATCAGTGAAGGCCACCCTAGAGAAGGCCGAGGAGTAGTCGGTAGTGAGGCACAAAGAAGAGAAGTCGGTTAACATCACAGACCTAAACGATTGCCTCTAGTTGCAGCTTGGCTTGATGAGGAGACACTGTGGTTGCAGGTAGGAGGAAGAAGACACTAGGAGAGCCATCTCCGATTGGAGAGTGGGAAGAAAGACAACAATGGCGACTGGGATCGACGAGGGTGTGTTTTGCCGATGCTAGTGCGCTAGGCGAGGTCCACGATAGATGCCTGTCGCCAGGTGCCTAGGAGGAGAGCTTCGAGGTCATCACTAAATCTGGGAACAAAGGAAAGACCCACGGTGGCACAGAGATCTCCAACATCAGAGAAGGAATCGAGCTGCAACAATCCACCGAGAGGAGTGGTGGCAAGAGATTGTCGAAGGGGCAGATGCGGGGTGGGATTCTTCTCCGACAGGAATGATCGAATAGTGGTGCTCCATGTATTAGAGGATCGGGTGGGAAGGGACAAGTTAGGATCTTTTGCACTAATGTACTATCATTTGGTAGCGAGAAGAGAGAATTTTCTCTTTATCTATGCTCTGATATTAAGAATAAATGTGAGAAATAAAAAACATACTTGATATAAAGAATGAATGTGAAGTCGTTAGCATCATAAGGAAGGGCATCATCCAATCTCAAGTCTGCTGTAAGGCATTGTATAGAATGCTTATAATAATGTTGCTTTCTTGTAAATAGGGTCAAGATGGAATTCAATTCTTAAAGTTTAGAGTTAGAGTTACCCTTGTCAGCAGCAATTCAAGGAGAGTTAGTTTTGTGGATTAGAAGCGGGATGAGAAGAAAAGAAGTTCTGGAAATAGAATAATCAGCAATGCGCTTGTAAACTGCACCTGTTATAGATAATTTGGTAACAAAAGAGATAGGTAGCGAGTTCACCGAACAAGTTGGAGAGTTCCAGTAGGGGTATTTTAGAGTTCAGTATAGATAAAGGGCGATCAAAGGTTCGTGGAATTGAAGCGCTAAGCACTGAAGTGGAGTATCGACAAAGAAGCAATACATTTGCCTTAGTAAGTTAGCCGTTGCACAAGGGAACAAACAATGAGTAGGTGGCTGAACCCGCAATGGAAGAAGCATAAGCTGGATCGAGTTCTAGATTAGGAGTTGGCACAGCAGCAATTGAAGTTATTGTTCACTCGAAACAAGAAACGAGTCCTGTCCTGTTTTTACGGGTACCTCAATGGTGTATTTTCCATTAGCGTAGTAGAATAGAACAGAGGTTCAACTTGGATAAATAGGAGTTTTCAGCGCGTCACACATTCTTTAATAATTTATTTTTAATATAATACTTTCAGAATGTATTCTCAAATATAATACTTGGTGCTCCAAAGACCATCGGGTAGAACATCACCACCATAAATAAAATAAAATAAAATAAAATAAAAAAAACCCCCCTTTTTTCACACTGACACAACATTGGAAAAGTCATAATCCATCGAGAAAAGTTAGAATCCATCGCTATCGCTATAGGTTGGTTGGGTTGCGTCAGCTTTTGTTCCCCCCACTTAGTAAAAGAATCACTTCAAGTAGATCATGGAGTTGGTACCACAAAAGGGATAGAAATTCCAGCTTTGTCTTGAGTTGGTTCCTTATTCCTATGTTAAGGAGAGAATCTGTGAACGAAGTTGAATTCTGTATTTCTATAAGTGATCATTCTTGCAATTGGTTTTCCTCTTCACTTTGCGAGAGCTCTGAGTCGGGTCCTTAGGGGCATCTCATCTAGAGGGATTTAATTCAGAGGGACCCACCACGATTCGAGGTTTCCTTGTGGCATCGCCTTTCTATAGGCAGAAAGATAATCTAATTGTCAACATCTTTTATTGCTTCGTTCAGTAGGCCGGTATGTCTCAAAAGATGGGTTGGGCATACCTACTAGCATCTTACCTATGATAGGGGTGGTATAGACTACTAGCACCTTACCTATGATAGGGGTATGGGTTCTCAACTCCTGCATATCAACGATTCCTTATACGCAATAATATTGTAAATGAGTGTGTCACAACTTAACAACCTGAACTGCTACTTAAGAGAAAACATTCCCCATAGCATACCGAAACAAAAGGAGATTCAATCGTGATTCTCTGGTGTTAAAGTAAAGTGAAACTATAGCCTTTTTTTTTTTTTTTTATCGATCAAGTTTGAAATGTGTAGCTAAACTCTACTTTTTGACTTGGTTTAGAATCATAGATACAGATCTTTCTAGTGTCCAAGCGGAGATCTTTTCTTTCTCAATAACATCTTTTCTTTCTTTCTCAACAAGTAGGGTGGGCGGGGGGTGGGCAAGAATAGAGCTATGAATGGATTTGTTCTTCCGGTGGTCTATCCATTTAGGTAGGGAGATGTATGGGCTAATGTCAACCAAAGAAATATATATCAAAGCAGGGCCGAAAAGACGAAGAAATGGGTGATCCCACCGCATCTCATATCAGAATAGGCATACGAGTCCGTGTTAAAGCATACAAATCAATGGATCTCATTTATTTATTTTGAACTACGATATTCTTCCTTTCTCACAAAGCAATAACTTTGACTTTATACCCCATATAAAGGTATGAATCAACAAAGAAAGCTCTAACTCGACTAGAAGGGTAGTGGGAGGTCCGAATAAACCAACTGAGCTAAAGAATCTACTTTTCTCTTTTAGCTTGGAGTTTTATTGCAGCTAGCCTTGCACTTAGCCCCTTGCTTGTTGGCTTTGTTGCCCAATTCATTCCTTGACCAAGGCTTTCGACCCATCTTTCACCTCTTGTGCTCCTTGGCCGCTAATGCCCCAAGTGTTTGATTTTTATCTTGTGGGGGATGAGTGGACTCCCAACCATTTACTTTGATATCTGACTGTACGAAACATAATTGTATACAAAGACTTAAGTTCTTCCGAAAAGATGAGCTTGACTAAATCCATTAGTAACTACCTCCAAGAAATGACTAATATAATCTATACATTCAGTTAAGGTAAGGAAAGCCAATGAAATGTCATGGTTTAAATGCTTGTAGTGTTAGATCCTTACTTAGTCATCTCCTTTAGGCTCATGGTCTTAGAGTTCCTCATGGCATGAAAGTGGTCTTAGATGGGCTTTATACATAACCATTGACTCCTAGTTCAGCTATTATAGAATCATCGGTAGAAGAGTTGAATGCTACAGTTGGTCCTACAAGTCCTTCAATTCTCGCTTCGAACCCAAGCAGAACTACTCTGTCAAAGCCCTCTCTCTACCATTGCCATTTCTTTGAGAACTTGCCCTTGCTACAGCTGGACTATTGTCGTGGTATTTTTTTGAATAAGCTTGGGTTTCCTTAAATATGAGAATAAAGATCCTTAGAGAGAAGGAATAGAGTAAGATGGTCGATCGTCATCATATACATATAGAAAGTCAGTATATGCTAACTCTACTAGTTTTGCATCCCTTATTGGGTAGATAATACTTGTAGCCAATACCTGACACGATTCTATCTAGTCTCGCTTCCTCTTGCCCTTCGTTTTGCACCATATTAGCTCTACTACTTTCAGATTGTGTTTGTAACTTGATCCTCCCAGTATAATTTAGTACTTCCAAAAATCTTTCTCTGCTTTTTGAATGCCCATCCCTTTTTTATTGTAGTAAAAAAACCCTTGCTTGCGGGGATTATTTACATGGACTATCCAATTAGGCTCAGGAAAATGACTCTTTGATGGGCTCAGCAAAATGGCTCTCTAAATGACTCCTGACTCAACTACCAACAAACATGAAATGTGTTGATGCTAACCTCCAAAAGAGAAGAAAGACCAGACCAGTGAAGTAAAGTAAAGTAAAAGGCAAGGTACTACTGCTCCAACTCCTTTTTAATAAAAGTTATTCCATCTAGGCGTATACACAGGGAAGAAACTACAGCGTCACGAACTAGCTACCAACTGAGCTTCCCTAGATGTAGCAGTCAATCAATAGGTCAAAAAGTGAACTTTGAGAACTTATTATGACTAGAGTGAATGCCTTAAGGGAAGGAAATACTCTTCGACCACATTATCGACTTTTGAGCAAGAGCATTGGTGCTTACATGAGGAAAGGAATTTGGACTAGAGGATATTCCACCGATTGTGACTAAAAAACATAAGGAACTAAAATCACTCAAACAAGAGAAAAAGAATGACTTCCTTCGGTTGCAGGTCCCATAGTCTAAAGCCATAAAGAAAAGCAAGCTACTTTCATAAGCGATAGCCCAAGACCAGAAGCTACATTCCACAGCTTTCACTTTCTCTTCCATTACACTTAAAACTTTATCTTCCCTTTTACTTTCTCTTCTATTCGGCCCGATTGGATTGGACTGCTTTTTATTATAGACTTATTGAAAGGCTAAAGCAAAAAGCCCCTTCTACTCATGACAGTAACTGAACTCATTCATGGAAGATCCAATTTGTACTTACGCTACCTGTGAGGGGTTTTACATTCTAAAGCAAGAAGGAAGAAGTTTCACATCGTCAAGTGAAGTGACTCATTGGTGCCCGATCACTCTTCATTATTATCTTTATTCTTTATGGGAGTCCTCTAGTCTTTGCATTCGTTCTAAGTGATCCAAAAGGAAATAGGGATCCTGTGATCTATAACAATTTCCTTGCTAGTCTTGCAAGTCGTTTAAAGTGCATTTGTTTGTTTCCTTAGGTAGTTCACTCTTTGGATTCATATAGAGTTTCTTATATGCGATTCCAGTGAGGGATCCAGGTTTCTCACGATTGGCATACCTCTTACTCAACATCTGGAGAAAATCTCTTTTTGCTTTATGCGTTTTTTTTCCCATAGACAAAAGAATTGATTGGACGCTTGTATAGCTCTTTCTACTTTTTAATGATCCTATTATCTCTTTCTACTTTAATCTTGGAAAGATGGATATGACTCTTAGCCCCCTTCTTATAAAAATGGGAATGATACCTGACTTTTGCATATCGATAGAACACTTCCAATAGCTTAAGAGACAAGAGCAAGATATATCCTAGTAAATGTTTACTGAGCTTTAAAAGAAAATGGTAAAGGTTTACTAAGCTTTAAAAGAAAATAGACTCCTTATTATCATATGTCCTAAGTGACAGCTCCAGACTCGCTAGCAAGATACAAAGATCTGATCCCCACTCCCCACTTGAACTAAAAATATCCCAATATACCTATATACCTTAAAAAGAGAACTCAGCTGAATGGTTACACTGAGAACTACCCTCTGCCTGCCTATGGATTCAATTTGTGTTTCATGGTAGTCGTTATATATTCATCGACTGACAATCACTTACCCCTTTTTACCTTGGTATACGTTAGCATCCTTTTTCATCTTTCTCCCATGCTTTTTATAGGTCAACAACCACAATTCGACTTTACTTCTTCCCACCCACTCCTGCAGGCTTTATCGACTATCTAGAGAGAATCACTCCGACTCTTCCTTTTTTTGAGATACAAGATATGGTACTCCAATATATATCTTTTCCTTTTGTACTATGACCTACCATGGTGTGGATAAGCCTATATTTATTATGACATCCCAACTTTTACTTTATAAGGAGGAAAATTGCTAGGAAAAGGGAAGGTGAAAGAAAATGGTCCTAATAGATTGGTAGCGGAATGAGGAAGAAAAGGAGTGGGCTAGGAAGGGAAGAAAGGAAGTACTGGTTCAACTAGATAGGAGTGACAGAAAGAGAGAGACGGCCGCTTCTTGATAGCGTGCACAGTCAAATGTATTTGGTTGGTTTATGAAAAAGGGATTTCTGATACACTCGATTTCTAGTTAGTTTACGAAAATATAGATATCAATTCCTTCTTTCACTAGGGCTATTCAAACTGCTAACTATGATTCGGATTTGATGCTAGACTTCAAGTGCCCTCTCTATTATAAAAGCAAGAAAAGAGAAATCAATAGTAAAATCCACATTCACTGAGCCTCGTTATGTTCCTATAATATTCTTGTTCCAACTGTCCATGATGAGAATAAATGCAATTATAGGCTTCGCCTCGGAGGCTCTGTTGATTCATGTCCTTGGTTCCGTCTCTCTTCATGATTACTCGGTCGTTCTTCTTTCTACCTTGATCGGAACAGTTGGATTCTGAATATTCAGAAAGAGTTCTAAGTATTGCATTCTCACAAGACAAAGACGAGCTCCTTCTCTATGTCAACCTGATAGCCCTTGGAAGACGAGACTATATTCTTTGTCTAGAGACCAAAGGATATAGAGTGATAGAACGAAGCGATCTCTCAAAAGGCCCATCTCTGATTGAATAGCCTACCTAATTAGGCCATATTTGAGGCTATATGAAGCTTTCTTTTTCTTTTGATAAGGCAACTACTTATTTGATTTGATTTTCATGACCATTTTATCTGCTCGAATGCTTAAAAAATAAAATTATTCCTAGGCTTCAAATGAACTCCTTGCTCCCGGTGCCCGACCCCGGAGAAAGTCTACGTAGTACCTACTAGCTTATATAGGATGATGATACTAACGCTTATATAGGTTGATGATACTAACAATAGGTATTACCCGATTATGATGAAGATCCACTACTAGCTTACTCATCCGAAAGAGAGAGAAATGTAGAGGGTAAACTCATCTGATAAACTCTTCTTTTAGTATAAGGATTTCGTCCTCTGAATTGATCCAACCAACAATTTATAGCCCAAATCAGAATAGCAAAACTTATAATTATAGCCCAACTAGGAAGAGCTAAACATAACCTTTCAGAAGAGTTAGATTCTACCTTGTAAAAAGTAAAGTAAAAGGGCTCGGCTCAGTAGCTACACCAAGCATAAGTTAAATTGATCCTTAATTAGTAACTCTACTCTCATTGAAGAAGGGGATAGCTGTGTACCCTCGTACCCGGAGAGGAATGAGAAAGTATTAAGAACCTTACCGTATTGCTTCCGAGGTCTGCATTCCTTGGTTAGGACATCAGACAAAGCAATTGAGTAAAGCTTGTACTCCTTTTGAATTAGACAGAACACCAACCCATGCATTCAATTAGAAAACAATTAGAAAACACCTTTCCGATTTAAGACTCAAGCTCCCAGTAACTCTCTTTCTCCCTCTGCAATCTCCAACATCATAGTTATCTCCCTTTCTTTTGTGGTTCGTTCTTCTATGGCTTCTTTACTTTATCATATCATTCATTTGCTTTTTTTAGTGAGGACCAGGTTGGCAACCTATACTAGGTTTATGGCTATTGTGCATCTGATGCATCACCAAAGGAAAGGAAAATGGGTCTGTATTGGCCCTTACTAGCTTTTCATCTTTCGAAGCCCCTTTCATGTGATTTGCCTTTAGAATTGTTTTAACATGTGGTTTAATATGTGATTTGCCTTTAGAATTGCTTTAGTAATAAGCTCTAAGTAATAAGCCCTAAGCCGTTAAACTCTAAGCCGCTCTTTCAAGGGTAGCTAAGGTTCTTTCTTTCTTTTATTCCTTTCGGTAATTGAATGGTTCCCAATAGGTGGGTTTGGAAAGGATTATAAATTGTTAAAGTAAAAGTGAGTTAATTTCATTGATTTGTTCATGTGTATATCAGTTCTATTTATATGCTGAGAAAGTTATTGAGAAAGAGTATTTTCCTCAATTGAACGGTAAGAGTTCCTTGTGCATTTGAGAATATGGTTGAGAAAAATTTTATCTTCTATCATGCCCCCTAAGATTGAGCTCTTATCAAAGATATCAATCTTGGACTGATGTAGTAAAAATAATTTGCTAGCAAGAGGTTTCGTAAGAGAGTTTGCTAGTTGATCAGCCATATGGATATGGGAGATACGTAGTTAACGTCAAACAACTTGGTCTCGTACGAAGTGAAAGTCAATGGCAATGTGTTTCATACGGGAATAGAATGCACAAAGGTAAGTGGCTCCAATATTATCACAATATATTGTGAGAGTAAGAGTAGAAGTGAGGTTAAGTTTTTTGAGCAAATTCATGATCCAATTAAGTTCAGCAGTAGCAGTGGCGATGACACAGTATTCAGCTTTGGTTGTAGATCGTGCAACAGACTTATGCTTCTTAGAACTCCAACTAATTAAATTAGTTATAAGGAAAATAAGATATCCTTATGTGGATATTCTATCATAAGGGTTCTTGACCCAATCAATATCAACAAATGCATGCATATGAAATAGAGAGTGTTTGCTGAGAAAAATATCATGATTGAGAGTCTCCTTAAGATATAACAGAATTTGTTTGACTACAGACCAATGTGTAGTTGATGGTTAATGCATAAATTATGATAGTTTATTGATTGTAAATAAAATATGTGGAACGAGTGAGACCTAAATACTATAAGGAGCCAACTACTTGACACTATTGAGTAGAGCCTGTAGTTTATCACATAATTTGAGGGATGCATTAGTAGAGAGAGGAGTGGTAACCTCTTTTATATCCTACATATTCGTCTTTGAGAATAGATATTGAATATATTTTCTTGGGAGAGAAACAGTCCTGAAGATATATATATGTGGCTTCTACTCGTAGAAAGTAACTCAAGACTCCCAGATCTTCAAAAGAGAATCGATCTATCGATTATGTGATGAATGTCTAAACCTCCAAAGAATTATTACATATGACAATAATATCATCCACATATACCAAGAGATATATTGTGTGTCAAGGTTGTTGTCGTAGAAATAGTGAGGTATCAGACTTAGAGTTAACAAAGCTAATAGAAGCAAAAAACAAGCCAAGTTCAGTATACCAAGCTCTTGGAGCTTGACGAAGACCATAAATAGCCTTATGCAACTTACAAACATGTCTTGGATATTGAGGATGGATGAATCCAGGAGGTTGTTACATAAACACGTCTTCCATAAGAGTCCATTGTAAAAAGACATTATTGATATCCAATTATCTTAAACACCAGCCTTTTGAGATAGCTAAACTTAAGATAAGTCGAGTTATACTAGGTTTAACAATGGGACTAAATGTCTCCGTGAAGTCAACACCAGGTTATTGATGAAACCCTTTGGCCACTAGACGTATTTTATATAGGGCAATTGAGCTGTTGAGGTTCTGCTTAATTCAAAAAATCCATTTACACCCGATGATATTTTGTATATTATGACAAGGAATAAGAGTCCATGTAGAGTTACGAAGGAGAGCATCATACTCCTCACACATGGCTTTATGCTAAAATTGAGATTTTTGGGCTCGAGTAAATGAATTTAGTTTAACAACCTCAGGGGAAGATTTGGTGCTAGCATATAGATTAAGAACACAATGTGGTTTGAAAATATCACTTTTGGAATGAGTTGTCATGGGATGCCTATGGACTACAATATTATTAGAAGAGTCATGAAGGTGAAGGTGAAGGTGGTGGTAGTGTTGGCATAAAAACTATAATCATGCAAACTATTATACGGAAAAATATTATGCTACGATTGAAATAAAAAAATATGAGATCTGTTTATGATGCGTACCTTTAGATGACATCTGATTGAGATCCAATTAGATCTTCAAGAGCATCGCCCATCGGATCTGAATAACCCTGAGATATCGATCTACAAGAGAAAACTAGAATAGATCTAGACCCCTTCTTCTCTATTCCTATCCTTTTATAGGACCATCTTAATTGATGGTTTTGGGAGATCAAGAGGATAACCGTAATCTCTTGCTCTATTCAACTCTTTGTCATTCTGTATTGTGTCATGCATTTTCGTGCATTGGGTTTATAGTAGGTCCTATCTATTTATAGGCGAGAGTAGAGGATCTAGGTTAAGTTATTAGAAAACTTCCTTTTATCAAGAGCATCCCCTAAAATATCCCAATATAATATGGACTTTATTTAATATTGGCTAATATCTTTTATCAGAATCCAAATAATCCATAATATATCTTATTCAATTAATAAAGGGCCACATAATCTTATATTCTCCCACTTGGCCCATTAATTGATAAGATATAAAAGATATCCAAAATTAAAATAAATAAAATAAAATTTATTTAAAAATAATTTTATATAACTTTATTCTAAAAATTTTGAAAAACATTTTGTACATAGCCATGATTTTAAAAATAAGCTAATAAGTCTAATAATCATAATAATATTATATTCAGTCCAACTATCAATGTGAGTCATAGCGGTTGTATATCATAAATGTCACACTTCCTTCTATATACTACAACACTGTTAGTCTTTCCTTATATAGTATATAATGACCCCTGTAATTTATCTTGTTAAGACAATCTGGTTTCTTGCATTCAACCATAATATGCATAAACATAAACACAAATAAGATAGCAAAAATAAATAACTTTAATTATGCAAAAGAAATGTCAATAATAGCATCAACTTGCTCATTCTAAGAATATGTTCTTTAAATATTTTACACTACAAAGCTTTAGTAAATGGATCAGTAATCATTATAGTGGTGCTTAAATTTTTCAATTGACACTTGTTGTTTCTAGACTCTTTCTCTAACCACCAAGTACTTTATCTTAATGTGCTTGGAACCAATAGAGTACTTGCCATTCTTAGAGAAGAAAACTGTTATAGTATTATCACAAGATATCTTTAGCGACTTGGCAATTGAGTCGACTACACCAAGTCCTGAGATAAAATTTCATGATCATAAAGCTTGATTTATGGCCTCAAAGCATGCCACAAATTCGGCTTCCATCGTAGATGATGTAATAAGTGATTGTTTTACACTTTTCTAAGAAATTATCCCACCAGCCAGCATGAACACAAATCCTGAAGTGGATTTCCTGCTATCGAGGTAATTTACAAAATCAGCATCTGAATATCCCGTTACTTTAAGCTGATCTTATTTCCTATATGTGAGTATATAATCTTTTGTCCCTTGCAGATATCTCATTACTTTTTTTTGTAGCTTTCCAATATTTCATTCCTAGATTACTCTGGTATCTACCCAACATTGCCACTGCAAAATTGATATCTGACCTCGTATAGGTTTGAACATATAATAGACTTCCAATTGCGCACCCATAAGGAATATTCTTTATTTGATCTCTTTCTAAGTCATTCTTCGGGCACTGATTTTGGCTGATTTTTTACCTTTAGTAATAGGTATATCATTGGCTTTACAAAGATGCATATTAAACTTTTTCAAGATATAATTAATATAACCTTTCTGAGACAATCCTAACAAACCTTGAGATCTGTCCCTGAATATCTCAATGCCAATAACATAAGATGCCTCATTCATATCAACCATCTTAAAGTTCTTATTGAGAAATATCTTGGTTTCGTGAAACAAACCAAAATCACTACTGGCAAGCAATATATCATCCACATATAAAACCAATATAATAAACTTACTCCCACTAACCTTTAGATATATACACTGATCAATAGTATTTTTCTTAAATTTGAATGAAGTAATGGTATCATGAAACTTTATATACCATTGTCTGGAAGCTTGTTTAAGGACATAAATGGATTCTTTAAGTTTGCAAGCCCAACTTTCCTTTTCCTTTTTTATAAATCCTTCAAGTTGTTCCACATAGAATTTCTCATCTAGATCCCCATTCAGAAATGTTGTTTTCACATCCATCTGATGTAACTCAAGATCATAATAAGCTACTAATGTCATGATGATTCTCAATGAGTCTTTTCGAGAAATTGAAGAAAATGTCTCATAGTAGTCAATTCCCTCTTTCTGAGAAAAACCTTTGGCCACAAGTGTAGCTTTATATTATTCGATATTGCCCACCAGGTCACATTTAGTCTTAAAGATCCATTTACAAGTGACTCTTTTACAATCATTGGGCAATTCAACGAGTTCCCAAATACCATTATGGTCCATTTATTTTAACTCATCTTTCATTATAGCATACCATTTTTCAGAATCATTACTTTCTATGACTTGTAAAAATGATAAGATAGTAACCAATAATGAAATTTAGCATCTATCTCCCATCTTATATAATTAAGGAGGCCCGAGTTGATTCAAAGTTCTTCTAGAAAATCACATCAGGTAAGGGATTTGATTTATGGAGGGTTTCACCTTCTCTATCGGGATGCCTTCCGCCTCTCTTTCCAGAGCTCGTTACTGACGCCGCTACAGATGCTCCTATAAGGGCAGGGTTATTCCTCCCGTTAGGAAGAGAAGACAAGAGCACCAGGTATTGCTTTTGGAGGTGAAATGGTAGGCTTCGGTCAGAAGCAATGGGAGTTGGGATCGAGTTGCTTAAGTAATCCCATTCATATATATTTTTTTTTTTCTGCTTCACATGAAGCAAAGCACAGAAAGACGACTTTACATCATGCGATTATACTGTGTGAATTTCTGTCAATAGTAAAGCTTCTGATCGCGTCGCCACTCTGTCAAGGGAATATTATGAGCTTCACTCCTTCATATTATGGGAAATAAGCAACACCTATAAGGGTCGGAAGTACTTAGCTGCTTGAAGAAATATAGAGCTGCCGTAACATTAGCATAGCCACAACTCGAACTAGCTATTAGCCATTGGTGGATCAATATCCTAATTTGTTTTCATGGGATCTGTTACAGTAGTTCCCAACCTCATTGCCTTCGTGCCAAGCAAGGGCTAAAAGAGCTCCATTACACAGAAGACCAATCGAATCCCGATTGCAGGACAAGCAAGGAAATCAGTCCAATAGAATTATTGAATAAATGGATCTATGTTATCAACAGTTACATTACATTGTCTAGAGTTGAGCTATTCCCATCTATAGTTACGCTACGTGGGAGACTGTGACAAAGTGTTCCTTTTGAAAGAAAGCCTTCCCTTTATTAAAGTACGCTCTAATGGCCCCATGGGGTCTTATTATTGACTTTTCCTTCAAAAAAGGGCCAATAAACTAAGACGAGAGAAGTAAGGCCTACCACCGATACGAGAATCGAAAAAAGCTTTGGTAGGAATGCATTTTGGGAAGATTGACTTTGTTGCAAACAGGACTTGGTACTAACGTAGTTACTTTGTCAGACTTTTACTTCTGCATTTATACCCTTTTTCGGTATACTTAATTGAATCTTCAAGCTGCATTGCGTTTCCTTTAGGCTTAGGTAATTAGTTAAGAGTAAGACCGACCGACCCCCTTTTTCCCCTTGAGAGAAGTATTATAATACAAGTTTCTTTATTAGCAGGAAAAATCCACTACGCTTTGAGTCAGGTGAGGTGGGTAAGAGGCTAAGAGAAGCGAGGAATCACTGCTTATCCATTGGGTGAAACTGAACTGCGTGACTGAACTCGCCTAAGGGTCATAAAAAGTTGATTCAGTAATTAAACAACAGAGACGATTTCGGTATTATTCTTTTATTCTTAGTGGATTCGGTCAGCAAAAGAAAGCTCGCTGCCACTATATTCTATGTCTATTATTTATATGTTTAAGATGCATCAGATCTAACCACTCCTTCTCTTATGCTATTTTCAGTTCAGTTCATTGTCTTTCTTAACACCAACGGGTACATCAATCAACTGGAATTAATGGGATACCTTGTTCTTGCGTAGCACCTACATCAATTCCATTTAGCGCTTTGTCTTGTACACTCTAAGATTCTAAAGGAGCTTTTTCTTCCTTAAGTGGAAGTTGCATTCATATTATTTCTTAAGTAAAGTAAAGAGAGATTCCAACGGTTTAAGTATTTATTCCTTTAATTCAGTTAGAATCATTCTATTTAAGTAGTAAGGTAGAGTCTTATCAAGCATCGAGGGCTTAGTACCCTCCCAGATAATCAATCTAATTATGCTTTTCACTTGATTCTTAGCTTTCAGATCTTATATCGTAATTATAGGTAATCGTCGAAAATTCTCTCCCATAAACATGGGTTGAAAAGACATGTTCAAGTAGGATGGGCTATATGCCTTGAGCTGATGTCGTAACACCACGAGGCCAAGCGTCTTCTTGGTTGGGATAGTGATTCATCCATCGATAATAAAAGGTACTTCATGTGTACACAAGGGTTTGCATGACCTAGCACAAGCATCATAGTATACATAGACCTAGTACAAGCATCATAGCATGCATAGATAGAAAAAAGTGACTTGACTCGGGGAAGGGTTTGCCTCTTGATAGAGTTCGAGAAAAGAAAAAGGCATAATGAGCAGTAGGTAACTCATCGAAAATCTCCTTATGATTTGTCTTCTCTCTATTCAATGTCTTCTCTTATTCAATCAATAGGAAAGAACATTATATATATATATATATATATATATATATATATGTAATTAGAATATCTTTCTTTTTTTTATATGTAATTAGAATATCTTTTCTTTTTGGTGATTGATTGATTTTCTTTTTTTCAATTGAAGGCAAATAAAGCAAAAAAGGAATTCAATATCACCGGAGTCGTTCACAGGAAATCGCTCCTTAGGTCAACACCAAGGCAAGATGGAAGGCTAAGGTTTCTATAGTCAAAACAGGGGGTTGGCGGCATCTGACATCACATCACTCATAAACAACAAGGTCTCTTTTCCAGGACTAAATCCCTTCTCCTATGAGCAATATCAAAAAAGCATACCTTCAAAGCGGGTCAAAAGAAAAGCACTGTTTTACTTCATGTTCTACCTGAAACAATAACGAAACTCCCCCGATTAGCCGAACCGAAAGTCCCTTTACTTTACTTGTTGAAAGAGGAAGGTCGAACTTATTGACCTCAGACAGCTCAAGAGGAACTCATTCTATTTCATCATCGACGAAACTAGGGGTTGTTACTTAGTCACGAGGGCTCTGCAGCCCATGCCTGCCGAGCAAGACCAGGATTCTTCTACTCGTCCACTAGGGGAACCACCAAGTCTTTCTTTGGAAAGCACAAATCTTCCCGTAGTAGGGATTTTAGGCTGTGCATTATCCTTTTTCAATTACTCGCAAGCCTAATAATTGCCTCATATTCTGGTGGGAGTAGCCTATTCATGCAAAAATTTGCCCTTTTGTTGAAGTATACTTACTATGGGTTGGACTCTTAACGTATTTTTGTTCCTTTTCTTACCTTTTAAGTTGAAGTCTGATAACAGGTTTTTTGAGTCGACTGATGCATATACAGTGGCACAGCCAGTCTACGGTGGGTGTTTTAAGCTGTTGGAACTAACTTTGGGTTCTACTTTCGGTCCAGTGCAGAACCTACATTATCTATAGAAAAGAAAGAAATTGGCAATCGGCAAAAAAGAGAGAGAGTTTTCAAAACCACTTTATTATGTATGCATACTTCGGTGCGAGGATCAAATCCATACCCAACATTAAGATAGTTAACGCTTTGCACGAGCTGAAACAGTGCAGATAGATCCAGAGCAAAAAAAAAAAAAACTGAGACTTAAGACTCTACATCAAATATCAGAATATAAATGAACTCAAAGAAATCCCAGAGGTGGATAAGGCCCAACAACCTAAAAGGGATAAACGAGAGCTCTATTAAGCCGAGAATACCTAGTAACAAACAATAGCTCTTAAGTTGAATGTAAGAATAAAATAGTAAAACACACCGGGAGTATTTTCAGTAATTTGAAATGAACCAAGAACACCTATTTATATTGATTAAAAGATAGAATACATATATTTTAAAATACTAAAAAATCTATCATATCTAAATAAATTGTACCCTCATCTAAACTAATCGCATCCTCATCTAAACTAGATTTAGATTTAAATCTTTATCTAATCCTAACTACTTAACTTTATCTTAACTACTTATATTATTTCCAACATACCCCATTAATTCAAGTAGTTATAATTTAAAATTATTTTCAAAAAAATATTTTCTTCGTTAAAATTTTTGTGAAGACATCAGCAAGCTGATCTTCATTGCTGCAGCGGTTGTCTTATGTTTTTTCTCTATCCATAGATTTTTTAGAACTTCTGACCTAAAATATTTTATCGTTTCTCTTGACATTTTTCTCTTTGATAGCCATCTTTGATTATGTAATGGAAACTCTATATTTGCAGGATTGAATCCCTTTATATGCGGAAGCTTTCTCTTTTTTTTTTTTTCTCATAGCTTTCTTCATATCATCATAAACTTCTACCAACTCTGTATGTGTACTTTCATTATTGTCCTTGGAGTTTAAGATCTCATCCTTTTCCTATGGATGTGTTTTATCAACTATAATTTCCAAATTATCATGACCTGCACCATCTGAGGTAGTTTGCATAGACCCACAAAATTTTAGATGATCATAGTTATTTTTCTATAATATTGATTCATCAATAGTAGTAAAATTCGAAAATAATAACACAAACACTTTGCTTTTTATCATTCTTGTAGTTGCTATCAATTTATCGATTTTTCATCATAAATCAGATATTTTTCATCATAAAAAATAATATAATATTCATTTCTCATTAGTTGTCCTATATTAATGAGATTTTATTTTAAATCAGGAATAAATAACATATCATCAATAATTTTTTTACCTGTTCACAGCAACTGTTCCTTTTCCCTTTACTTGAACCTTTTTACCATTTTCCATCTACACAGTAGATCTTATCGAATCATCAAGCTTTTGAAATAGACTTTTATCCCCTTGTCATATGATTACTGCACCCACTATCCAAAAAATAAACAAATTTAGAATATTCTTCATCAGATGCTATAAAGAAAATATTCTCATCTCTTTTGTCATCATTATTTTCCTCATGATAGTTTGTTTGATTTTTGTTCCAACAATCCTTTTCAAGATGTCTATATTTTTCACAATAAGAACATAGAGGAACATTTGGATTTTTATTTTTGTACCAACAATCTTTTTTAATATGCCATTTTTTTTGTAACAAAAATATTTTCAAGTTTCTTTGTTACCTTCATTTGATCGACCTCGTCCTCCATCCTTTTGATCTCTCCCTTGAGATCTGTTCACTTTTTATTCTTGAACGAAAAGAGAACCCATTAATGTTCAAAAGAGAACTCATTAATTCATCAATAGATAATGTACTTGTATCTTTAGCTTCTTCTATAGCAATAGAGATCATATCAAATTTTGAAGATAAACTTCGTAAAAAAATTTCTACTACAATTTGATCTTTTATATTTTTACTATAAGATCTCATTTGATTAACAATAAAAGAAACTTTTGAAAAGAAATCAGCGATCGATTTCGAATCTTTCATCATAAGAGTTTTGAATTCACGACCAAGAATTTGAAACTTTGATATTTTTACCTTCTTTGTGCTTCCAAACACACTTTTTAATATCTCTCAAGCTTTTGTTGATATTGATGCCATCATGATTCAGGGAAATAATGAATCATCTATTGCTTGTTATAACATATAGAGGGCTTTTGCATCTCTTTGCATATTTTCATTCATCTGATGCTTTTTATCCTTAGTAATCTTAGGATCCTGTATGTCATACTCAACAAAATAATTTTATACCGACTTCCATAATCCTTGTGAAATAAGAATAGTTTTCATTTTAATAGTCCAAAACTGATAATTATCACCTTTGAAGTTAGGAAGAAGTTGATCAGGTGTAAGGCCCACCATCTTCTCTTTTATCTTTTCCTTTTTTTTGATCTACTTTTAATCTTCCTTTTTTTTTAACTGATGTACTCTTTTTGATTTTCTTTGAACCGGGCTCTGATACCATTATTGGCTTTTATGCAGAACTTCAGGAAGAAGGAGAAGAGAATATTAGAGGAAACTAGGAAGAAGAGAATAGTAGAGGAAACCAGGAATACTTTCAATCAACAGTCTACAGTGCTTTGGAATAAACTAAGAATATAGATATTTTAAAACACTAAAAAATCTATCATATCTAAATAAATCTTACCCTCATCTAAACTAATCACATCCTCATCTAAACTAGATTTAGATTTAAATCTTTATCTAATCCTAACTACTTAACTTTATCTTAACTACTTGGATTATTTCCAACATATTAGTCATTAGTATTATAGCACCAGCCCTTATTTTTCATCAGGAAAGCTTGTATAGTAGTTGTTAAGGCTTGATGAAATAAAGTCCAAGGGAATCCCGAGACGCTTAAGTAGAAATGAAAGAATAGGGTGTCTGTGCAACTGATTCAATAGGTCCAGTTATGAACCTAAGAGCGGATAGGAGTACTCAATAAGCTCTCACACCGTCAAGGCAAAAAGCTACTGGAAGAAGAGTGTTTATGATTAGAGCTAGACGAATGGGAGGGAATGAATGTACCTATAAACTCTTACTCTTTAAAACACTTATTAGAATAAGTGGGTCTAATACATACTTATTCGATCTTATCCTTTCTCTGGGTACCTTCATCTTTCAAAGAAGAAAGAAGACCAACCTAAAAAGGGATCCTAGAAGGCCCATGGTAATAAAAGATTTCGACTTCGTTTACGTAACTATAGGGGATATCGATTAGTACAGGGACGAACACTTTCTTAGAACTAGATCGAAAGCATCCGATTAAAAAGAAGATTGATTTGTTCTCAAAATAAGAGCGATGGACACAGAGAGATGTAGGTTGGTAAATAAAGGGGGGTTTGTTGATCTTTGGGCATGAAAACACGAGTTTTTGCGAGCTAAGGTATCATGAGAGACTTGAAGATGTTAGCTGTAACAGTTTTCCTAATTGAACGGGAAGATCTCGTTCATTAGTTGAGGGAAATACTCCCTCTATCTCTATATAAATAGGTGCTGAAACTATATAGCAAGTGTGCTTTTTTTTCTTATTCACTCTTAATATGGTATCAGAGTCATAGATAAAAAGAAAACTCTCTACTCGCTATCAAACGACATCATTAATGCAAAAGATCCTAGAGCGCCATTGCTCCTCTCTGCGATCCCCATCGCTCCTCTCGGCAGATCGTCGTGGCTCGATTCCTTCTCTAATGCTGGAGATCTTCACTCTCCGCGCCACCATGGGCTTTTCTTTCTATCACTTCCTATTCCAATAGATTTATGGGTAGGAGGAGGTGATGCTGCTTCCTATCAATGTTGCTCTAGGCGATCCACTTCCACAGCAGAACACTCCCTTATCAATCCCAACCGCCATCACCGGAGCGCCCCTGCTACGCACCTGAGTCCTGCACACAACTACGTTGCCCTGCCTGGTGACTGCGGCCTCTGTGCCTGCAGTCTCTTCTGGTCACTGCGTCTACCGAACCTATGCTTGCCACTTAGTGTCGACGCATCCACAACGCCAATCTATTTGGCACCCATCCACTTTGTTGCATGTAACTTCTACCAAGGGCTCCTCGCACGCCGGACTCACCAAAGCCTAGTTCATGAGAAGGTGAGGCCTTCATGATTCCAACGCCTTCTTCCATCTCCGACATTTGATAGCAGACGCTCATCTCACCTGTACGATGCCCTCTACCTCTCCCTCTATTGGACATGATGAGCAGCTGCCTCCCCACCCAACTTCTCCACCTCACTATCGAGGGCCACTAGGGTCACATTGCTATCATGCTTGTGTTGTTGTTAAAGACATCAAGTGCACCTCTTCCTCGCCGAAACCCACTGCCAATTGCCAAGCTAACTGTCGCGCCTCTGCCAATTGCTAGGCCCCATGTTGCTACTTTCCACCCCACCGGCAGTGTAGCTTTGGCGCCTGCTAGACCTCTGCTTTTTGCCTCCGGATCTGATCTCCGGCTAACCGGTTCGTCTCCTCACTGTCCCCTGTCATAGCCCTCGTCATCCCCTGTCATTGCATCCTCTGCTTCTTGCAGTTTCTTTTCTTGCCATATAAATTTCCATCGCCATCATAGTCGTTGTCGATGTTCCTTGCTGTTGTTGCCTTCTATCCCCTGCCTCTACTACCGGCCAACCCTCAGCAATCGTAGTAAATGATGCCACCATCTGCTCCTCCTCTACTACTTTGCTTGTTGTTGCTGCCTTCCTCCTCCTCAATTGCAGCTATAACCGCACCTTTCTATACTTCCATCAATCACCAGTAGTGATCTGTTGCCGATTTACTATGACCAGCAGTAATCTATCGCTGCACAATGTTGCCTACAGTGATCTATCACCTGCTACTTACCACTGCCACCTCTGCTCCCCTACTTTCCATGACAATCTTCTAGCTACTACCCTTCCTCCACTATTGTCACTGCTTCCTGCTGCCCAGCCTCATTGATGACGCCCCTATCAGCCACCAATAGCACTCTGCCTCCCCTACCATCTTACTATTGTTGCTCACTCCCCATCAGTCGCTGCCCTTCTCTAGCAACAGAGGAGCGATTCCTCTTCTTGCTACAGGATGTGAAGTGTGGAAGGTTCTGGCTCTGTGTTGGCTTTCCCATCTTTCAACAGTGGCAGCCTCATCTCTAATGTCGTTCACTATGTGCTGCATCATTTTCAACACTAGAAGGGCTGGTTGTAGCATAACAGGATTGCTACACCCAATTGCTAGTTCCAACGAGTTCCTGTTGTCTCTTTCTACTTCTGCCATCGCCCACTATCATTAGTCACCTAGTTTATGCTTCGCTCCATGAACCTACAGCCTCAAGAGTGATATCTTCAAGCATTTGCTGGCCTGTTACAATGATTTGCTGCTTGTGGCACTAGGACAATGGTCCCTTGCTATTCTCACCTGATCATAATCACCTGCTGGAGGCAACACTATGCTGGTTTGAGGTTTTTCTTTCCCTTTCATACCTTATCCCTATTACTTTCTTTTGTCGTTCGTTTCTCGGATGCTTTAGTCGTATTATTTTATTTTATTTTCCTAAAGTCCACCTACTACTCTCTCGGCTTGCCGTTTTTCTGTCCCGTAATAGTCTTTAGAATTGCTTTCTTGGTGAGTTTACCAACTTCCCTCTCTTGCTTTCTCCTTGGCCTATCATCCTTGTGATCCTCAGATATCTTCCTCCTCTACCTCTAATGCTCTAACTCTTTTTCCTATAGCAATCCTTCTCTGCATCTAGGACTCATTTCCATCAATGCTGCCTCCCTAATCCCTTTTAAATTATCTAAAGGTGGCAATTATACGTCCTGGCGTGCTTAATTATATAATATTTTATTTAGTGATTTATTAGGTTATATTGATGGCTCTCTTAGTTGTCCACTAGTCATGATACATGTTCCAAGAGAACCTAGCCCAGTGCCAAATTATATCTATAAAGTTACATCAAGATCGTCTAATAATCCAAGCAATTCAAGCCTTTATCGTTGGATCCATTGCTTTGCTTGTGTCCTCCTGTGTTACTGCTACGGAAGCTTGGAATAAGTTACAAATTACCTTAGCGAATCTCTAGTCTTATGAACTTTAAGCAGGAGGAAAGTACTATTGTCGACTACCTATAATATATCAAAATGATTATCAATGACCTGGCATTAATAGGTCATTCCTTAACTGATGAAAAAGTTCTCATCTACATGCTTAATGGACTGAGTGCAAAGTTTAAAGAACTGGCAGCATCATTTCGAGCATGTAACTCTCTAATTTCCTTTGAAGAACTTTACAACAAGCTAATAGACTATGAAGCTTACCTGAAACATGATGATAGGCTACCAGGACCTTTACTAGGACCTCCCATCACAACTCAGTTCAACCAAAAATCTAAACAGCACAATCGTAAATACAACAAGAATGTTTCAAAAGGTGTGGCCAACTTTCCTCCCACCTCTATGAGCACCACTCCATCACTTCCTCCTCCATATCCTCCATACTTCAACTATCATTAGAGTGTTTCCTTCCAGCCACGTCGTCCTCCTATATATCAGCGATCGGTTGTCTGTCAATTATGTGACAAAATCGGTTACTCTGTAAAAGTTTATCGATCTTGACCTTGTCTCCCAACTTTGTCAACCTAGCCTTAAGCAAATGTCATGATTACTCCATTTGATAGTCAGTTCAGTTAGACTGTGGACTCTAGTACTTCCCACCATATCACTTCCGATCTCTAGAATCTGTCGATCCACAATAGCTATGGCGGAAATGAAGATATCATCATTGGTGATGGTAAAAGAATTCTTATTACTCATATTGGTTCTATGAAGATTAATTCACATACCACTTTTTTCACACTCGATGATGTTTTGTGTGCACCCCATATTAAAAGAAACCTTATTTCTATCTCTCAATTCTGCCAACAAAATTATAATTCAATTGAATTCTTTCTTGATTATTTTCTTATCAAGGACTTGAGCATGGGACTATCTTCGGTTTGCGGTCCGAATAAAGATAATATCTACGAATGGTCATCAGCCTTGTACCTCACTCGACCTACTGCTAACTCTTGCACTGTTGCTCCAATTGACATATGGCATCGATATCTTGGTTATCCTTTGACCTCTATTCAATAAAAATTACATTCTCGCTATTCTATTCCTATTTTTAAATCTAGTATTATTACTCACTGTGATGCTTGCCTTAGCAATAAGAGTCATCAACTACCTTTTGGTACATCCTCTATTTTTTGCTCTAAATCGTTTAAGGTTGTTTATACTAATGTTTGTAGACTATTTTACAAAATACAAATGGTTATATCCTCTTCGTCAAAAGTCTGATATTGTTGTTGTCTTCTCCAACTTTAAGAACTTAATCAAGAACTACTTTCAGACTATTACTAAAACTATCTATTCTGATAGTGGGGGTGAATATCAAGCCCTTGTATCTTATTTATCTACTTGTGGTATTCAATATCTTAAGTCCCCAATTGGTTGGCTCTTTCAAATGTAAACATCGATATATTATTGAAACTGATCTCACAATGCTCCATCAGGCTTCCATGTCATCTACCTTTTGGTTTGTAGCTTTTCAAACTGCTATCTATCTCATTAATCATATGCCTATCCTATAATATCAATCACCTTTTAAAAAGTTATTTAAAAAATATCCCAACCTACAAACATTAAAGATATTTGGCTATCTATGTTATCCATAGTTACGTCCTTATAATTCTCATAAACTATAGTCTCAATCTCGTTCTTGTATTTTCATCAGATACTCTTTCGAACATAATACCTTTCAGTGTTATGATCCTCACACTACTAAAGTCTTTGTTTCCAGACATGTCACTTTTGTGGAGTCTGTCTTTCCCTTTCAAGATCATGGGCAATCTGTTGTTCCATTGGATTTCTACAACACATCTTCATCCTCCTATACATCCTTGCCAGATCCACACTCTCTTGTTACTTCTGTTCCACATTCCTTCTCTGTCCTCTCCTCTGATTTCTCCTCTTCCTATACAATTACCTTTAGAACCATAGATTTTGTCCTCACCTCACCAGGGTACTTCTACCGCCCTTCCCCCTAACTCAACTAATGATAACCCTCAGCCTTTACCCCCCAATACTATTACAACCTCCCAACATCTAATGCAAACTCATTCCAGGAGTGGTGTCTTTAAACCATGTCAAATTCTTGACTTACATGCTAGTACCAAACCTTCCCTCGACTCTGTTGAACCAATATCCTTTACTCAGGCCCAAAAATCTTCATATTAGTGTAAAACCATGTGTAAGGAGTATGATGTTTTCCTTCATAATGCTACACAAAACATTATCGGGTGCAGGTGGTCTTTTGAATTAAGGAACCTTGATGGTTCAATTACTTACTATAAAACACGACTTATCGCCAAAGGATTTCATCAACGACCTAGTGTTGACTACACCGAGACATATAGTCCTATTGTCAAACCTACTACAAATCGATTTATCCTAAGTTTGACAATATTTAAAGGTTGATGTTTACACTAATTAGATGTTAACAATGTCTTTTTACAAGGGACTCTCATAGAAAATATCTGTATGGAGCAACCTCCAGGCTTTATACACCCTCAATATCCACAGCATGTTTGTAAACTCCAAAAGATCATTTACGGACTTCATCAGGCTCTATGAGTCTAGTATGCTGAACTTAGTCTATACTTGTCTTCAGTTGGCTTTATCAACTCTAAATCTAATGTCTCGTTATTTCTACGCCAACAACATAGCGCACCATCTATCTTCTAGTTTATATGGATGATATTATTATCATAAGTAATAACTCTATGGATGTTCAAATGTTTATTAAGCAATTGGCAGACATATTCCCTCTTAAAGATCTTGGTACCCTGAATTATTTTCTTGGTGTCAAAGCTACGTTTATATCTTTTGATCTCTTTCTTTCACAAAGAAAGTACATTCATGATTTGCTTTTGAAGACAAACATATAGGATACAAATGAGGTTTCAACTCCTCTATCTACCAGTGAATTACTGAAGTTATGTGATGGCAATCTTGCTACAGACCCTACTCAGTATCAACAGGTGGTTGACTCCTTATAATATCTCACTGTTACTCATCTAGATGTCTCCTTTGTAGTTTATAAATTATCCTAATTTATACATCAACTGTCTACTTTGCACTGGACTACTGTTAAATGTATTTTACATTATCTTAAAGGGAACATCAACCATTGTATTTTTCTTCGTAAACACTCTCTCTCAACTTTATGCTTTTGCTGATGCTGATTGGGCCAAAAATATTGATGGTAGAACCTCTACATCAGGGTATTTTATTTTTCTTAGTACTAATCCAATTAGTTGAAGTTCTAAGAAACTAAAGACAATTGCCAGGTCTACTACTAAAGCTGAATATTGTGCTATTGCCACTACTACTACCGAACTTAATTGGATCACCAACTTGTTTAAAGAGCTTCAAATTCACTCTGATTCTATGCCTGTTATTTATTGTGATAACATTGGTGCTACTTACCTTATACTAATCCGATTTTCCACTACCACAAGAAGCATGTTGCTATTGACTTCTATTTCAGACGAGATCAAGTCATCCACCAACAGCTCTGTATTTCCCATGTCCACATGGCTGATCAACTTGTCGACTCTCTAATGAAGTCTCTGGCCTACAAAATATTTTTATTACATTGATCCAAGATCAGTGTCCTTGACAGGAGCTTAATCTTGTGAGGGCATATTAGCTGTAACAGTTTCCCTAACTGAACGAGAACATCTCATTCATTAGTTGAGGGAAATCCTTCCTCTATCTCTATATAAGTAGGTGCTCAAACAATATAGCAAGTGTGCTTTTTTTATCTCTCATTCACTCTTAATAAAAGAGACCTTAGGGGGGGTTAGAATCATATGTTGCTAAGAATACGAGGTTCCAGAAGTTGTTATAGAATAGAGTAGTAGTTGTGTCCTTACTTTTGTGCATAGCCTTACTACATTTATCAAAATACATCTTTACTCTTTTCCTTTGGCTAATACAACTTAGCTCACTGAATCATATAGGGAAAAAGAGTCCTGATACATCGCTGCATCTTACGCTGGAAGGCTTGCTAAGAAAGACAGAATGGAATGAATAGATTGACTAATTGATATGTAGCTTTTGGAGTTGGAGCACTGGGTTATCTCTACTAAACCTAGATCATCGGTCCTCTTGTTAACATATCAGATCCCTAAAATCTCACTCAGAAAGAATCCCTAAATATCTTGATCAGATGCCAAAGATCTCACTCAGATCAGATCCCTAAATATCTTGATCATATGCCAAAGATCTCACTCAGATCAGATCCCTAAAGATCTTGTTCAGACATTTACAGATCATATTCCTTACTTCCCAACCATGTATAAATAGTAGTGGAAATATGTATGTCTTCTGATCTATCGATTCTTATTATTTCTTCTAGTATCAAAGTACTTGCCTTAGAGAAAGCCTTATCTTCTTCCTCCTCTACCACAACTGACCACAGCTCCTACACCCACGAGAAGCCGCTCCTCCTCTGCCGTGATTGACCGCAGCCCCCACACCTGCGAGAAGCCACTCCTCCTCTGCTACAACTGACCGCAACCCCCACACCTCTGAGAAGTCGCTCCTCCTCTGCCGCAACTGATTGCAGCCCCTATACCTGCGAGAAGTCACTCCTCCTCTGCCACAACTGACCACGCTCCCCTTGCCTATAAGAAGCCACTCTCCTTTTGTGGCTGTCGTCGCCCTGCTGCCATTAACCAACCTTCATCAGCAAAATCCGGAGATCTAGTGGAGCAGTTGCCCTTCTCTGCTGCTACCCGACTTGACTAACTCCACTGGTGATTACGACCATCATGATGCCAACCACAATGCATGTAAGGTCAACCGCAACCCTGGGCACTCCCTCTCAACCGAGAGATTGCTCGATCTCATCTTCCTCCGACCACTGATCTTGCCATCTCTTCCTCTGCCAAGGGTTCTTCTTCCTCGCCACAGTAACCACGGCCTCTATTGTTGCTTGTCATGTAGCGAAAGCATGGTGGGCCTATAACCCCAAGACCACAGATCATAAGCTGCCCCCTCCCATCCTCTCTTCCATCCTCCTTTTGGGAAATCCTAAAACAGTGCCACTTTCTAGTTCTCTTTCCTCTACCTGAGTCGAGCATCTCATCCCACTAATATTCTCAACAGCATGACGCAACATCTTTCTCCTCAATGTCTTCCTCGTCAACCTCTAATTCTCCAGCCATCTTCCCAGTAGAGGACGCTAGTGCCTCTTCCCATGAGGGCCTTATCTCCATCAATGTTGCCTCTCTTATTCCCTTCAAATTATCCAAAGGTAACAACTACACACCTTGGCATGCGCAGTTTTTTAATCTTTTATTTGGCTATGGTTTATTAGGTTATGTTGATGCTTCTTGTAGAAAATTCAGCTCATACACTTTGGTTACCCTAAGACCATCTTATTCTTCAAGCCATTCAAGCTTATGTTGCTGGATTCATGGCCACACTCATCTTCTCTTATGTTACTATTGCAGAAGCTTGGAATAACTTACAGACTACCTTAGCAAATCGCCTGTGCACTCGCATGCTCATGCTTCTCTCTAGTATCATGAAACTAAAATAGGAGGGAAGTATTGTTGCTGACTATCTACAACATATAAAAATTATTATCGATGACCTGACTCTGATAGGTCATTTTCTTAGTGATGAGGAAGTTCTCATTCATACGCTTAATGGACCGAGTGACGAGTTTAAGGAATTGACAATGACACTTCATTCGAAGAACTTTATGACAAGTTGACTGACTATGAGGCATACCTAAAGTGTGATGATAGATTAATAGGAAATCCCATCATAGCTCAGTTCCACCATAAATCTAACAAGAAAAGCAATAAATATAGCAAAATTGCTCACAAAGGTATGGCCACATTTCTTCTTGATCCTGTGGGCACTAGTCAATCCTTCCCTCCTCCATACTTCAACAAACATCAAGGTGGTCCCTTCCAGGCCCATCATCCTGCTCATGTGCTTCAACAAGTTGTCTATCAGTTGTGTGACAAAGTCGGTCACACTGCAAAAGTCTGCGAGTCTCGACCTTGACTGCCTACTCCATCAAGGTGGCCTCAAGCAAATATTATGATTACTCTGATTGATATCCAATCAAATTAGATAATGGACTTCAGTGCCTTTCATTATATCACTTCTGATCTCTAAATATGTCAATCCACAATAACTATGGACTTGAAGATGTCATCATAGGTGATGGTAAAGGCATTCCTATCACTCATATTGGTTCTACTATGCTTAAAATATGCACCACTACTTTTAAACTTGATGATGTTCTGTGTGCACCTCCACATTAAGCACAACTTTATTTTCATCTCTAAATTCTATAAATAAAATCATACTTCCATTGAATTTTTTTCTGACTATTTTCTTGTTAAGGACCTAAGCACGAGGGCATCCTTGGTCGAAGGACTAAATAAAGATAATATTTATGAATGGTCGTCAGCCTTGCATTCTCTCAGCCTACTACCAACTCTTCAATTGGTGCTTCAGACAACGTGTGGCATCAACTTCTTGGTCATCCCTCGCCTTCTATCTAACAAAAATTACTTTCCCACTATTCTCCTTCTACTCTTAAATCACGTAGTGTTATTACTTACTGTGATACCTGTCTTAGCAATAAGAGTCATTAACTATCTTTTGGACAATCTTCTATATCATGTTCTAAACCATTTAAAGTTATTCATACCGATGTATAGGACCCTGCTCAACTATTTCTTTCGATAAGTTCTGATTTTATGTGATATTTGTAGACTATTTTACCAAGTACACAGTTATATCCTCTCTATCACAAGTCTGAAGTCTTTGTAGTCTTCACTAACTTTTGAAAATTAGTTAAGAACTACTTTCAAACTATAATCAAAACTATCTACTCTAATGGCATGGGTGAATATCAAGCTCTCATACCCTATTTGTCCATTTACGACATTTAACATCTCAAGTCATCTTCATATAATCCTCAATTGGTTAATTTTGCCGAACGCAAACATAGACATATTGTTGAAACTAGTTTAACACTCCTCCATTAAGCCTCTATGCCACCTACTTTTTGGTCAATAGCTTTTCAAACTGCAGTCTACCTTATTAACATATGCCAACTTCTATCTTACAGTATCAATCACCATTTGAAAAGCTATTTCATAAATGTCCTAATCTGTAAACATTTAAAGTATTTGGTTATTTGTGTTATCTATGATTTCGTCTCTGTGCCTCACATAAGTTGCAACCTAGATCTCGATCATATGTTTTCATTGGGTACTCCCTTAAACATAATATCTTTCATTGCTATGATTCTCATACTAATAAAGTTTTTGTTTCCTGACATGTCACCTTTTTGGAGTCCATCTTTCCCTTTTATAATCGCAAACCTCTTGTTGTAACCATGGATTCCTGTTATATAGCTTCGTCCCTATCAACCGAACCCTTTGATCTATCTCCTTAGATTCATAATCTCATGTTAATCCTATTCTATAATTTCTCCCTTCCTCTTATTCATAAGTTCCTTCTATTCCTGAACTATTGCCCCCAATACCATAGTCTTTGCCTTTACCTCCATAAGGAACTTATACTATCTCTCAACCTGACTTAACCCGTGATGACCCACCGCCTTTACCGTCTAATTCTATTACTGCCCCTAGGCATCCCATGCACACCCATTCTAAGAGTGGTATTTTTAAACTATGACATGTTCTTTACTTATATGTTAGCACCAAACCTTTGCTTGAGTCTATTGAACCAACCTCATTTAGTCAAGCCTAATAATCTCCACATTGCGTAAAGCTATGTGTGAGGAATATGATGCTCTCCTTCAAAATTCTACCTGGATACTTACTTCTCCTCATTCTACACAAAACATCATCGAGTGTAAGTGGGTGTTTCGAATTAAGCGGAATCCCGATGGTTCAATTGTTCGGTATAAATCACATGTAGTGGCTAAGAGATTTCATGAAAGACCTGGTGTTGATTTCATCGAGATATTTAGTCTTGTGGTTAAGCCTACCATACTCTGACTTATTCCGAATCTGGTGGTCTCCAAAGGATGGTGCTTATGCCAGTTAGATATTAATAATGCCTTTTTATAAGAGACTCTCATTGAAGACATCTTTATGGAGCAATCTCCTGGCTTTGTACATCCTCAATATCCACAGCATGTTTATAAACTTCATAAAGTCATTTATGGCCTTTGTTAGGCTCCACAGCCTGGTGTACTGAACTTAATCTATTCTTGTCCTCCATTAGTTTCATCAACTCTAAGTCTGATACTTCATTATTTCTACGCCAACAACATAAATGCATAATATACCTTTTAGTCTATGTTGACATTATTGTCATAGGTGACAATCTTATGATGGTTCAAATATTTATCAAGTAGTTGGCAAATCAATTCTCTCTCAAAGATCTTGGCAACTTTAGTTACTTTCTTGGTGTAGAAGCTATATTTATATTTTCTGAAAATTTTCTCTCATAGAAAAACTATATCCAAGATTTGTTATCCAAAATAAATATGCAGGACGCTAAAACAGTCACTACTCCCTTATCTACCAATGACTCACTAAAGTTTTATGGTGGTAGTCCCACTACAGATCTTACTCACTACCGACAAGTAGTTGGCTCCTTACAGTATCTAGCTCTTACCCATTCAGATGTCTCATTCGTAATCAATAAGTTATCACAATTCATACATCAACCGTCTACCTTGCATTGGACTGCAACTAAGCGTATTCTGCTATATCTTAAGAGGACCATCAATTATGGAATCATTCTTCGCAAAAACTCTCACATTCATCTTCTTGCTTTTGTAGATGCTAATTGGGTAGGAAATGTTGATGATCGAATTTTAACGCTATGTTATCTTATTTTCCTTGGTGCTAATCTCATAAGTTAGAGTTCCAAAAAGTAAAAGACAGTTACTCAGTGTACAACTAAAGCTGAATATTGTGCCATTACCACTGTTGCTACCGAACTCAATTGGATCAAGAATCTTCTCAAAGAGCTTCACATAACCTCCGCTCTTACGCCTACCATTTATTGCGATAATATTGGTGCTTCATATCTCTGTGCCAATACGGTCTTTTAATCCCATATGAAGCATGTTGCTATCGATTTTCATTTTGTGTGAGATCACGTTATCCATCAGCAGCTCTTAGTTTCTCATATACATACAGCTGATCAACTTGCTGACTCACTCATGAAGCCTCTTGCTCACAAAATCTTTTTTTTGCATCGGTCTAGGATTAACATCTTAACAGGAGCTTGATTTTTTGGGGGTATGTTAATAGATCAGATCCCTAAGATCTCGCTCAGATCATATCCCTAAAGATCTTGATCAGATCCCGAAGATCTCACTCAAATCAGATCCCTAAAGATCTTTTCATGTAGCTTCAATAATAAGCTCCTAAGGATATGCATCTACATACTTCTATTCCTTTAGTAAGGTTTCTTTTGGAAGTAGATTTATCCAAGTTACTTTGGAGAGGAAAATTCTCATTCAAAAATTAACTTATCAAATACAAAATCATCATCAAATTTTTTAACTTCAAAAATTCATTAGAAATAATATGGATAAAATTAATGACTAAAGATCTCTTATTGAAAACCTAATAAGCTTTAGAAATAGAGGAATACCCAAGAAAAATGTTTTCATCAAATTTTACATAAAATTTTGCTAAGGTATCCTTTTCATTTTAAATAAAATATTTATAATAAAAAAATTTAATATGCGAGATATTGGGTCTTTATTGTTTCACAATTTATAGAGAATTTGAAATAGTTAAGATCTTCTAAGACTTCTTCACTTAAAGTTAAAGTATTTAGGCACTGTAGTGGTCCTGCCAGTAGCAATTGGATTCCTATAATATGTGAATTAATTAACTTATCAATGGTTTCAACCTAAAGTATCTATTTTATTATATTGATTCATATAGCTAGCAGTTCCATCCATTTAGGTAGTAGTGAAATCCTTGCTTGTTTTTAGTAGCTCTAGTCTGTATTTGATAGTTCGATCTATGTTTCATTCCTCTGCCTTAGATCAGATCTACTATTGATGAGTCAAATTCATGGGATAGGTATTGGTTAATTCATGACACAACATATCATGTAAATGGCTTTGGCCCAAAAGTATTTGAGTAAGCTATGTTCATTAAGCATAGTTCTTGTTATCTCTTGTAAACTCCTATTCTTTCTTTCAACTATTCTATTTTATTGTAGATTTCTTAGAGTAGAGAAATTATGGTCAAACCCATTCAAATAATAAAATTCTTGAAAATCATAATTTTTAAATTCACCACCATGATCACTACGAATAGAAGAAATCATAAAACTTTTTTATTTCGAACTAGTTTACAAAACTTGATAAAATATTTAAAACAATCATTTTTATGTGCTAAGAAGTATGTCAAAATATATCTACTATAATCATCAACAATTACAAAAGAATATTCAATACCTCCTAGACTTATGATATCAATAAGTACAAATAAATCTGTATGAATTAATTATAATGGTCTAGAGGTACTTACTTTGGATTTAGGTCTAAAACTAATATTTATGTGTTCTCCTAGTTGGCATTCGTTATTATTGATTATAGGTGCCCTGCAAACTAATCACGTGAGTGATAGCATGTGTGATACATTACATAGTCTTTTTATATTATTATTATTATTATTATTATTATTATTATTATTATTATTATTATTATTATTATTATTATTATTTCTCACATTATATTATTAGTTGTATATATATTGTGATATCATTGGTTGAGTACGTTGGGAATCAGATATGATGACTGACTCGCCTTTAAACATAAATCATAAATAATCCAGATCATAGGTTACTCGAGAGGGACATCGAGCTAACTAGATAGACAAGTGTACTGTAGTCCTATCTATGTGATAGAGGCGGTTGGCTTATAGCCGCTCATGTGGGGACACTAAAGATACAAAACATATGCTCGTTGGAGAATGAGTTCAATGATTGATCCGTTTATGGAATATTATATGGTTAATGATACTAACGTCAGACAACGATTCCGTAGTCCCAATTGTGTATATAGTCTTTAGACTTAAGACACTATTGATGTCTTACTTGAGTACTCCTTTTATTAACCCTGGACTTATAGGTCTAGAGAGTTTTAGATCTGGTATAATCAGCTATCGAGATTGATAGTCAACCTTGTGAAGGCAATTGAGTGTCAATAAAGGATCATCCACTCTTTGTATCACAAGAGGAATATCCCGTATGTTCTTGCTTGAATAAATCTCTGGTCAGGGTCATTCGAATTGAGAGAGAATGAGTTCTTTAGGAGAATCCGATTAGAGCAAGACTCGAATAGATTTTATAAGTGGCCTGACAGTACCATGCCCAATATATGATCTCTACGATATTAAATAGATGAGGGATAATAGATACATGGTAATTGAGGATAGATAGGTCTAATAGATTAGATCACTTATACCATTTGATTACTATGACATAGTGTTCTAGTACATCCATAGTCGATGAGTTAAGTGAATTGTTATGGGATAATAATTCACTTAGTCAGAAGGAGTTCTAACATGTGGAACTCATGACCAGCTCAGTATTGAGCCTAAAGGGTCATACACATATGATGGATGATTGTAGCGAGTAGAAGATTAGATATGTGTTATTTAATTAACCCTTGTTCTCATTAGATAAGACCCAAAATTCATGGATCCCTTGCATGTGACCCAATTAGAGGCTAATTAAGATTATTGGATAAAGATCCAATAATCTAAGGAATGAGGATAATTAGATAGAGATCCAATACCTACTAAGGTAGGATCCATTAGGTTTTTGGTGGATCTCTATAAATAGGTTACTGTGGTGGCCAACACAGTTGATAGTGCTAGTTTACAAGTGTCTTGCAAGCCAATCACGTGAGTGATGACACGTGTGACACGGTATAAGATCTTTTTGCTTATGACTAATATTAGTATATTCTCACATTATATTATCTGTAGCATATATATTGTGATGTCCTTAGTTCTATACAATGGGAATCAGATCGTGATGAGATCACGATAATGAGATCGATTCACCTTTAAGCATAGATCCTAAATAATCCCAGTTATAGGTTGCTCAAGAGGGACATCGAGATAATCGGATAGACCGGTGTCCTATATACTCGTTCATATGATGGAGGTAGCTGGTCTCATAGCCACTTGTATGGAGACACTAAGGATATAGTATAGGTGCTAATTAGAGAGTGGGTTCACTGATTGATCCGCTTATATAATGTTGTATGGTTGATGATACCTAATGTCAAACAGCGATTCCATAGTTCTAGTTGTATATTTGATCCTTTAACTTGAGACACCAAGGATGTCTTGTATGTGTAATCCTTTCTTTGACACCAAACTTACAAGTTTAGAAAGTTTCAGATCTAGTACAACTAGTTATCGACATTAGTAGCCAATCTTATGAAGGCAATTGAGTGTCAATAGAGGATCATCCACTCTCGGTATTATGAGAGAAGTATCCTATATATGTTTACTCAGAGAAATCCTTGGCCAGACTAATTCGGATTGAGAGATAAAGAGTTCTTCGGTAGAATCCGATTAGAGCAAGACAAACCGATTCCGTATGTGACCTGATAGTACCATGTCCAATATATAATCTTTGGGATATTAGTCAGACGAGAGATTATAGATACGATAACTATAGACAAACAGGTCCGATGGATTCGATCCTCCCTGTACCAACTGGGGACTATGGTGTAGTGGCCTAGTACATCCATAGTCGATGAATCGAGTGAATTATTATGGAGATAATAATTTACTATATCAGAAGAAGTTTTGATGGGAGTGACTCACGGTCAGCTCGGTATCAGGCCTAGAGGGTTACACACATATGGTGGATGCTTCAGCGAATAGAGGATTAGATGGAGATCCAATTAGCCCATATTCTCATTAAATGAGACCCGATGCAGATGGGCTCCTTTGTTGAGGCCCAATTAGAGACCTAAGGAGATTATTGGATAGAGATCCAATAATGTAAAGTTAGTGGGTAATTAGATGAAGATCCAATACCCACTAAGGTAGAAGCCCTAAGGTTTTAGTGGCTCTCTATAAATATAAGAGAGACTCATGGTTGATAGGTTGCAGCTTTAGCCACCGCCTCCTATTCTCCTCCCTCCCTCAGCACAAGAGTTACGAGATCTATCATATGGATACCGCTAGAGAGGAGGACACTTGACCTCCTTTATCCTCTCCATCCGGATTTGGAAATACAGAGATATATGATCTCCCTAGGTAAAATCAATCTCTTACATATCGTGGTTTTTCAATTTTTACGTTTTTCTCGCGATCCCAATATTTTGCACGACGATTTGATCTATGTGAAAAATTGGTTTTTTGTTTTGATTTTTATTACACATGTGATACTCGCGCTGAGGTTTCTCAATAATGGTATCAAAGCCAAGGTTTTCATGCGAAAGATTGGTTTTAAACTGCGTGTAATAAGATTGAATCGCGTGGAATCGTTCTACACATACTTGCTATATTTTTGCAACGAATGTAGCGAGGAGAGGTGGCCAGCCATGGCCAGGCCACCTGTAGGGGCGGTCCCAATGGCCCGAGCTGCTGCTAGCAAGGGTAGCGACGCCGGCCGTAGGAGCGGCTGTCGGTGGGAAGAAATCTTAAGTTATCAAGTTCATGATTTGTATAAAAATCTCCTTTTAAATAATACAAAAATATATAACAAAAAATTTTGATTCATAAAAGATTATAAGTTATGATTCTAAGAAATCAAAATCATGATATCATTTAATTTCAAAATCATCAAAATCACTTTCAAGAGATTCAAAATATAATTAATAGACTTATTAGTCTCTTGAAATGCTAGTGATTTCCTTTCTCTACTTTGTGTGAATAAGAATATAGAATCAAGGTAGAGAAATGAAAAATATCATATCACAAAAATATTCAATTTTAAAGATGTAAATTTTATATATATGAATTTCAAAATTAAGCTCAAAACTTCAAGATATTCAAGGAGATTCAAAAGTTTAAGAGCTACTCATGCATTTAAAATCATCTCATGTAATTTGGATAAAAAGCATCAAGAATTTCATAAGAAGACATGATGGTAGATCAAGCTCAAATTGTAAATCAAGTATTTTATATGCATTTAGAATATTCTAATTTTCTTCTAATCACTTGTTCATCATTCAATGTTTGCTTCTAATAATATTAAAAATTTTATCTCCTACTTTTTGTTATTATCAAGAGAGAAATATGATTTCATAATTTTTTTTCATCCATGTTCAATTTATGTCAAAAAGTATAATAGATATCATGTCATTAAAAATTTAAATCTAAAAGACATGATTTTGTTTAATAAGTTTTCTTTCCCCTCTTTTGTAAATATTACAAATGAGTCTTAGGGGATAATGTTAATTTATCCAAGATAAATCTTTTTAATAGAAAAGAAGAATAATCTTGATAAAATTTTAATTATTATTGTTAAGATCATAAATCTCCTTTTAAAGAAAATCATAGAAATCAATAATATGATTCTCATAATATATAAGTCAAGTCAAGAAATTAAGAGAATATTCATGATAATGCAAATTTGTTTTAATTTTTAACTTATCACAATATTAGGAAATACTAATTTTGGTGATAATTTATACTAAAAAGAATGTCATAAGTAATCATGTCATAAAGAATATTATTATCAAATCATAAATGTCAAGAACATGATTTATTTTGACACATTTCTTCTTAGATGAAATTTTAAAGCTTTTGAAATCTTAGGAGACAAAGTAAAAAGGATCTTGATTCTTACAGAAATATCAAGTTATAAATATTGAGAAGTCAATATCATATTTAGGATGAAATGAATCTTAGTAAATAAAAAGATCTCAAATTATAATTTTTAAGATTTCAAGATCATCATTTAAGTTATCAAATAATCAAAAGCAACATATCAATAAAGTTAGATAGATTGAAGCATATATATTCTTTAAAATAAAACCATTTGAAAACATATCCAAAATCATCATCAAAAATAACTTTACTAAAAATTTCAATAAAGTCATCATAGATTGTTTCTCAAAAGAAAATAGCTAAAAGTTTTCTAATTTATTTTTATAGTTAAAGAGATTCAACAATAGTATCATTATATCTCTTGCTGAAGGATTCATATGATAGAAATAATCTTCCAAGAAGAATTATTAAATTTATTTCAAGAATACAATGACATTTAAGATTAATTATCCTCCTTTTGGTTATTTCATGTGATTTCTTTCTCTCCCTTTTCTATATTGTTCTATGCTAAAATTCTATCACTCAAATCAATCATAGCATTTCAATCAATGTAACATTTAAATCAATCATTCCATAGACTTTGTCAATATTTGAACCATTTAACAATAATTTTTACATTTAAATCAATTTTTAATCATCATCAAAATCTCATTTATGTAAATTTCAATATGAGTAATTTTTTATTAATAACAACTTGGGTTCTTTTAGTTCTAGTCTTAGCATGCTCTAGCTATGTATTATCAATAATGGGTATGATAAGATAAATCCAAATGAGTAAATCATTTTTAAGTGGAGTCATTACTATGAGATATTTTTGAACCAAAATCCAATGATTTTTTTATATTGAATGATTCTATCATGTTATCAAGAAAATTTTCTTTTAAAGAATGATGATTTCATATATGATTTTTAGGTTCAAAAACAACATAAATAATCAACACAAGTTAATACACATCAATACAATAATCATCATCAAAATCATTCTTTCATATATATAACTTTTATTTAACTACACTTTCTTCTTTCTAATTCTAACATGCTCTAGCTATGCATCATCAAGACTAATTATATAATGATGAACTATTTTCAATAAGAGGATTTGTTATAATAGAAACAAAGATCATTAAGCTTCAAACATCTTAATTCAAATAATTATTTTTGTTATTATTACATAGGCTAGTAAGCTTTGAAAAAGTATTAAATCTCAAGTCTTAAGCATCTACTTTCAAAACATTACTTAGTACTCCTAGCCTTATTAAGAAACAACTTTATATTATAGGAGGTTTTGATTTAGGTACACATTTAACGTTGGATCCTTCATGACATGTTCTTCCCATTTTCTCTAATGGCTTAAGGTTGTTTATAGTTACTTTATGAACCCAAATTAATTTATGTGTACTATAATTTTTAAATAAATATTTATAGTTATTATGTCCTAATTTTTCACAAGAATTATATTTAACTCTTGGTGGCACATTTAATATAGGTCCTCTTATGAATATGGTTGGTTTTTATTAAATATTTCCAACAAAGCCTATGTCATGTCTATTATTGATATTACCCTTATTAGCAAGGATCATATTTAGTGATTTATTCCCTATCTCAAATTTCTCTAATGTAGTTTTAAGCATAGAATTCTCTATTTTAACATTATCTAGCATATCGCATTTTAAACATAGTTTAGGTGAAGCTTAGGAGTCATGCATTTCATCAAGTCTTTTAACTATCAAATCATGATCAACTTTAAGTAGTTTAAAAGACTTGCTAAGTTTTCTAAACTCATTAAATAAATCATTAAATATGCTTGATAATTTTGAAAATAAAAATTTAAAGACTCACTAACCTCATCTTCAATCACCATTAAAGCAAGGTTCTCCACTTCTTGGTTGAGCATTTGATCTTCGGAGCTCCTCGGCTTCTTGCGTTCATAGCAAGAGGTTGTGTCCATAATCTTTATAAGGTTCAAGTTCATTAATTTTTCTAGTTCATTTTTCAAAAGTTAATATCCAAGGTTCTAAATCACTCGAGATTTCACTCGATGAGTCATATGTCATTCTTAGTTCATAATCATTTCTGTTCTTTGAAAGGTGTTCTTTAAGTTTATTTTTGTAATGCATTTCATTAATTGATTCATTTATATTAGTTGTGCTTTCATATGTGATTTTTAAAGTATGTCAAATATCGAAAGCTGAATCACAAACGGAAACACGATTAAACTTATTCATATCAAAGGCACAAAGTAAGGCATTCATAGCCTTTGCATTTAAAGAGAATGTCTTCTTCTCCAAATCATTCCAATTATTTATTGGAAGAGAAGACTTTTCAAATCCACTCTCAACTATATTTCATAAATCAAGTCCAAAGAGATGAGCAAAATACGCATTCATGTTTTTCAATATGTGTAATCCGTCCCATTGAACATGGGTGGACGTGAAATAGAATGTCTCTCATTCATGCCAAAACAAGTCATTTACTCAAGTGTGTGTTAATCCAAAGAGTAATAACCTAGGGGGTGAATTAGTGCAAGCTAAAAATTTTCTTTCTAAAGCAAAAAACTTTTTGAATAAGATAGAATAGGAAATCTGAAGTTTTTTATTTTTTAATAAAATAAGTAAGTAATTAAAAGTAAGTTATTAAGGAAGCCGGAAAGATAATCACGTTTGAGGAAAAGAACTTATCATCTTGCTTTAAAAGAGTGTAGTTAAGTTGGAAGCATCAATTTAACAACATTCAAGTAATGCAAGTATGAAACACTTACAATTTCATAGTGGTTCGGCGCCAACGGCCTACGTCCACTTCTGAGTCCTCCTTCTTGAGGCACACCGGCATCCACTACCAATCTTCTTTTGGTGAAGATCAAACCCTTACACTTGAGCTTACAAGGGAGACTAGATTTATAACTCTAATCTCTCTCTTTACTCCTTTTCTTTTTCTTATAATTCTCACATAATATTTTTCATAATATTATCGTCAAAAGTATTGTTCTGAATGTAAGAAAACTTAGGATATTTATATGCTCCAAATTGGCTTTAAAATTGGAGCCAAAATCCAACTATATCCAAAAAATCCAGGTACGGGCGATTTATCTGCCGACCTGGGTGGCTCAACTGCTCGAATACCAGGGTACGGGCAGTTTACCCGTCGACTTGGGCGATTTACTCGCCGAAGGCTGCTGGCTACCGCCCGGATTCTATGGTACGAGCGGTCCAACCACTGCTCACCAACGGTTTACCCATCAAAATTTTCGCAAAAGTGGTTTTCTCCACTTTTCGAATTCCAGCTTGACTTTTACGTTGATTAGCTCTTTGGTCAACTAATTAAGTTCAACCAAACCCAGTAATGGATCTAGTTGCCTCATTGAGTTGATTTGGATTCCTTCCAAATCCAACTCAATTAGAACTCTAACTTCTAACTACGACTCAATAATTACAATACTTAATGACCAATTAAGCCTAATTAAGACCTAACTCCCGCATATTCTGGCAACCACCGGTAATCTTGTGGCAAGTCCTCCGGTCTTCTTCCTGGAAATTTCTCTTAGTGTTCCTAGCGAGCTTCCTGATTCCTTCGACGAATCTCCTAGCGAACTTCTGACGAGATCCCACCGCATCATCCAAACTTAGCTCGATGCCTAGGCTTTATCTTAGCCCATCATTTGGTTGTAACTCCATTGATCCTATCATAGTTAGTACTGCATGATGTTAATTATGACTTAATTAAATAGAATCAAAATTATCAAAATATCCATTATAAGACCATCCCAACTCTCGGCAAGCTTTTATGCTACCCCGACAATCTTCTAACTAGTCTCGGTCTTCTTTTGGCGAACTCCCTTGCGCTATCCTGACAAACTTCTGATACCCTCGGCGAGCTTCCGACACACTCTTGGCGAGTTCCTAAATGTATCAACTCAATGCATGGACATAACCTTGGCTAACCCTGATTGTAATAATCCTTCTATCGTAGTTAATCCTACATCAATCAACTCTAACAATTCTATTAGATCAATAATCCATCAATTGATTTTATCATCAAAATCTGAGATTCAACAGAACCATTAGATGGTTATCTATCGAAGTAAGACATTGGGCCGAAAAGCATCATATCAAAGATTGGATGTCGGGCCGGAGGATTGAATGATGTGCGAATTTCATGACATGAGTTCAGGCATCAGGTCAGAAGATACATCAGAGGTTCGGACGAAGTGTCGAATGATCATACGACATGTCGGAATGATGGGCAATGTGATTCATGATTATAATTAAGGTAGTTAGGTCTTAATCATGATCGTTTAGAGTCAAATTAAGTTAGTGTTGGACCATAACCATGCCAACTTAATTTGGGGCCCATTGGGCCTGAACTAAGATTGCTTTGGGTATGATGAAAGGCCAAATCAGCAATCTTATTTTGACCTGGGCAGTGATACCGCTAGGTCCAAGCAGTGGTACCACTTATAGTGTCGAAAAGCACATTTTATGCTTTTCTGGGCTTTCTGGTGGTGGTACCGCCACTTGTCGATGATGGTACCACCAGGTAGTAATGGTCTCGCCTAGATTGACGGTAGTACCCCAAAGCTCAAATTCTTGGGCTCTGTTCGGTGGTAGTACCACTCGGTGACGATGATGGTGATAGAAATGAGAAAGAGGGTTGAGTGGAATAATGCGTCGATTGATTTTGTTCATTCTTTATACAAGGGAAGAGAGAGATAGAGAGGTTAGACGTTGAGGATTTTCCTCAACAGTCTAACTAATCTAGTACTAGTTGTTATAACAGATGCTAACAACTCTATCATTTATCATGCCCCCGCAAGATCACGCTCCTACCAAGAATGCCGATCTTAGACCGATGAAGTGAAAACAACTTGCGGGAGAGTGGAAATATGAGAGATACGTAGTTGATGATTCATCACTTGATCTCGTATAAAGTGGAAGTTAATTGCTATATATTTAATACGAGAGTGAAACACTGGATTGGCACATAAGTAGGTAGCCTCAACATTATCGAAGTATATTGTAGTAGTAGAGGAGCAGATGTCAAGCTCTTTAAGCATATTCATTATCCAGTTAAGTTCAGTAGTTACAGTTGTAATGGAGCGATACTCAGCTTCAGTAGAAGACCGAGCAACTGTCTTTTGTTTCTTGGAACTCCAACTGATTGAATTGGCTTCGAGGAATATAATAAACCCAGATGTTGATGTTCTATCTTCAAGGTTCCCAGCCCAATCAGCATCAGCATAAGCATGAAGTTGAAGTGGATATTTTTTGTTGAGAATGATGTCATAGTCAAGAGTACCTTTAAGATATCGTAATACTCGTTTAACAGTGGACCAGTGTGTGGCAGATGGTCTATGCATGTATTGGGACAGCTTGTTAACCGCAAATGAGATATTTGGGCAAGTGAGGGCTAAATACTGTAAGAAGCCAATCACTTGCCGATATTATGTAGAATCTGTAGCAGGTCTACCGTCATTTAACCGAAGTGATTCACCAGTGGAGAGAGGAGTCGAGACAGCATTTGCATCCTTCATGTTTGTCTTAACTAATAAGTCCTGAGTGTACTTCTGTTGAGAGAGGAAGAGTCCCAAAGATGTAGACATTACTTCTATACCCAAAAAAAGGTCAAGGGACCGAGATCTTTAAGGAAAAATATGGCAGCCAACTGGTTGATGACCGTTATGACCTCTATAGAATTACTACTTATCACAATAATATCATCAACATATATTAGAAGATATAGTGTACTGCCAGGTAGTTGACAGAGAAATAAGGAGGTGTCAGACTTGGAGTTAGAGAAGCCTATAGACATCAAAAAGGAGCCAAGTTCCATGTAACATGCTCTTGGAGTTTGTCAAAAATCATAAATGGCCTTGTGGAGTTTGCAAATATGTTTCGGATACTGAGGATGAATAAAACCAGGAGGTTGCTCCATAAAGACCTCGTCACTTAAAGTTCCTTGTAAGAATGCATTGTTCACATCAAGTTGTCGCAGTCGCCATCCTTTTGAAACTACTAAACTCAGAATCAGTCGGATTGTTATGGACTTAACAACAGGACTGAATGTCTCAGTAAAATCAATACTAGGATGTTGATGGAAGCCTTTGGCCACCAAACGGGCCTTGTACCGAGCAATAGACCCATTAGGGTTCCACTTAACTCGAAAAACTCACTTACACCCGATGACATTTTGTGTGGGATGACACGAAACAAGTGTCAAGGTAGAATTATAAAATAGGGCGTCATATTCATCAGACATAGCTTGACACCAATGAGAAGACTTGTGGGCTTGAGTGATCGTGGTAGGTTCACAGGTCTCAACAGAGGAAGTCACAATCGTGTGGAGATCAAGGACCTGACGGGGCTTGAAAATGCCACTTTTAGAGCATGTTGTCATTGGATGTCCAAGTGGTTTAGGAGGTGATGGTGGAATGAGTATGGGTGAAGTAGAACAAGGAGAGTTGGACTGTGGAACAGTAATGGTAGTAGACTGAGGCGAGGGAAATACCGGATGTTGAGTGTCTGACGATCGGATGTTAGTGGTAACAGAATAGGGAGAGAGGAAGGAGGGAGGGAGATGTTATATTGGAGGGATGCTTCGTTCAGGAGTTGGAGTGGGTGATTTGTATGGCAGTTCAGTAGAGAAAGGCATGTGCCACTGATGCATATGCACGAGTGGTTGATACAGTGGTAGATTGGTGTTGTTGAAAAGAAAAGGAAGACTCCATAAATACAACATAACGAGATGCAAAGACCTTATGAGTGGAAGGATCATAGCATCGGTAAGCATTGTGTTCAAGGGAGTAACCAATAAAGGTACAAGGCTTTGACTATGATGTTAGTTTATTTAATGCATAAGGGCGTAGCCAAGGATAGCAGACACAACCGTAGACCCTAAGCTTTTGAAGATTTAGAGATCGATGAAACAAATGGTGATTGATTATTGAGGATAGGAGTAGGCATATGATTTATCAGATAGACGGTGGTCTGAAAGGCTACATACTAGAAGGTAGTTGGCATGGAAGCATGATGGAGAAGTATGAGTCCAGTTTCAAATATATGCCGATGTTTGCATTCGGTAGAGCCAACTAGCTAAGGAGTGTACGAAGGAGATTTGAGATGCTAAATACCACATACTAATAAGTGTGATGTTAATGTTTGATATTCACCCCCACTGTCAGAATAAATTATTTTGATAGAGGACTGAAAGACATTTTCTACTTTTTTTTGAAAGTAAGGAAAATGGTAGAGACCTTAGACTTATGTTGAAGAGGATAAAACCAAGTATATTTGGTAAAATAATCAGTAAAGATAATATAAAATCGATATTTATCAAAAGAATATATATAATAAATAAAATGGATGTGTGAAAGAAAAGAAAGAATAGAATAATGAAATATGAGTTTATGACTTTTATTACTAATTATTATATTAAAAAATAAAATAATAGGACTACGAAGGAAGAAAGGAACGGAAAAAAAAAAAAGAGAGTAGAGAGAGTAGAGGTAGAAGGACGATGATGCCACACATCCACACACGAAGAAGAAAAAAAAAAAGAATAGTGGAGAGTGGGTGGATGGCCACTAGTAGTTATTTTTACTATGGCATTGAACTAATGATGCCCCCCCATTGATCCTTGACAAGAAAGTGGTGTGAAAAAAAAAATCAATAGAGGTATTATTTTACAAACAAAAGAGAGAGATAGATATGAGATTCCATTTGATATAAGGTGCAAACACATCACCAAGTGTAAAGTGAAGATAATTCAAGTAAGCTTTGTGGAACCAATGAGTAATAGGAAGTCACCATCACCACCAAAGACGATGTTAGTACCACCATAGCTATTGGAAAAGGACAAGTTTTGGAGATCCGTGGTGATGAGAGGCTCCAGTCTAAAACCCAAGAGAAACCCAAGAGTGTTGATGGTGAGGTCGTGGATGAGATCGACAGACTTTGGCGGAGTGACCAATCTTTGTTGGCATAAAAAAATTATAATTATGTAATCTATTATGCGAAAAAACTTTTATGCCAGGATTGAAATCAAATAATACTAGATCTGTTTACGATGCGTACCTTTAGATATCATCTGCGTGAGATCCAATTAGATCTTCAAGAGCACCGCCCGACAGATCTAAATGACGTCGAATATCGATCTACAAGAGGAACTAAAATAGATCTAGACCCCTTCTCCTCTCTTCCTATCTTTTCACAGGACCACCTTAATTGATGGTCTTGGGAGATCAAGAGGATAATCGTAATCTCCTGATCTAGATCAAGAGGATAACTGTAATCTCTTGGTCTATTCAACCCTTCTACTCGTGCTTTAGTTTTAGAGTAGGTCTTGTCTATTTATAGGCGAGAGCAAAGGGTCTAGGGTAAGTTATTAGGAGAGTTCCTTCCATCAAGGGCATCCCCTAAAATATCCCAATATAATATGGACTTTATTTAATATTGGCTAAAATCTTTTATCAGAATTCAAATAATCCATAATATATCTTATTTAATTAATAAAGAACCACATAATCTTACATTCTCCTACTTGGCTCATTAATTGATAAGATATAAAAGATATCCAAAATCAAAATAAACAAAACAAAATTTATTTGAAAATAATTTTATATAATTGGATTCTGAAAATTTTGAAAAAATCATTTTATACATGGCCATGATTTTAAAAATAAGCCAATAAGTCCAATAAGTATAATTATAATATATTTAGTCCAACTATCAATGTGAGTCATAGCGGTTGTATGTCATCAATGTCACACTTCCTTTTATGTACTACAACAGTGTTAGTCTTTCCTTATATAGTCTATAATGACCCCTGTAATTTGTCTTGTCAAGACAATCCTGTTTCTTGCATTCAACCATAATATGCATAAACATAAACATAAATAGGATAGCAGAAACAAATAACTTTAATTATGCAAAAGTAAATGTCAATAATAATATCCACTTAAACATGCATCACCATATCCTTTATGGCTTGCTCACAAGCTCTATTCTAAGAACATGTTTTTTAAGTATTTTACATTGCAAAGCTTTAGTAAATGGATCAGTAATCATCATAGTGGTGCTTCAATTTTCAATTGACACTTATTATTTTTGGACTCTTTCTCTAACCACCAAGTACTTTATCTCAATGTGATTGGAACCACTATAGTACTTGCCATTCTTAGAGAAGAAAACTACTACTGTATTATCACAAAATATCTTCAACTGCTTGGCAATTGAGTCGACCACACCAAGTCCTAGGATAAAATTCCGCAGCTATAAAGCTTGATTTGTGGCCTCAAAGCATGCCACAAATTCAGCTTCCATCGTAGATGATGCAATAAGTGATTGTTTTACACTTTTTCAAGAAATTGCCCCACCAGCCAACATGAACACAAATCCTGAAGTGGATTTCCTGCTATCGAGGTAATTTGCAAAATCAGCATCTGAATATCCCGTTACTTCAAGCTGATCTGATTTCCTATATGTGAGTATATAATATTTTGTCCCTTGTAGATATCTCATTACTTTCTTTGCAGCTTTCCAATATTCCATTCTTAGGTTACTCTGGTATCTACCCAGCATTGCCACTGCAAAACTGATATCCGGCCTTGTACAGGTTTGAGCATATAATAGACTTCCAATTGCGCACCCATAAGGAATATTCTTCATTTGATCCATTTCGAAGTCATTCTTCGGGCACTGGTTTTGGCTGAACTTTTCATCTCTAGTAATAGGTGTATCATTGGCTTTACAAAGCTACATATTAAACCTTTCTAAGATTCGATTAATATAACCTTTCTGAGACAATCCTAACAAACCTTGAGATCTGTCCCTGAATATCTCAATGCCAATAACATAGGATGCCTCATTCATATCAACCATCTTAAAGTTCTTGTTGAGAAATATCTTGGTTTCATGTAACAAATCAAGATCACTACTGGTAAGTAATATATCATCCACATATAAGACCAATATAATAAACTTACTCCCACTAACCTTCAGATATTTACACTGATCAACAGTATTTTCCTTAAATCCGAAGAAAGTAATGGTATCATGAAACTTTATATACCATTGTCTGGAAGCTTGTTTAAGGCCATAAAGGGATTTCCTAAGTTTGCAAGCCCAACTTTCCTTTCTCTTTTCTATGAATCCTTCAGGTTGATCCATATAAATTTCCTCATCTAGATCTCTATTCAGAAATGTTGTTTTCACATCCATCTGATGTAACTCAAGATCATAATGAGCTACTAATGCCATGATAATTCTTAATGAGTCCTTTTGAGAAACTGGATAAAATGTCTCATGATAGTCAATGCCCTCTTTCTGAGAAAAATCTTTGGCCACAAGTCTGGCTTTATATCGTTCGATATTGCCCACCGAGTCATATTTAGTCTTAAAGACCCATTTACAATCGACTTTTTTACAATTATTGGGCAATTCAACGAGTTCCCAAACACCATTCTGGTCCATTGATTTTAACTCATCTTTCATTGCATCATACCATTTTTTAGAATCATTACTTTCTATAGCTTGTGAAAACCATAAGGGGTCTCTTTTCATTCCTATATTAAAATTTGATTCTTGTAGATATACCACATAATCATCAGAAATTGTATGTTTCCTTTTTCTTTGAGATCTTCTCAAAACTGCCAATTGTGATTGTTCTACAAGATTATCAGTGGTGACATCAACATCATGTGAGGATTCATCAATATTATTTTGTTGTTCACCCTCATCAATTCTATCATTGATTTGAGGAACAATAATTTCTCGATTAGAGGATAATATAGGAGAAGAAGCCTGAATCTCCTCAATATCAAAATTAATCCTTCGAGATTTTTGACTCCTATTGATTTCACCATTTTTTAGGAATTTTGCATTACCATATTCTACTATCATCATATTATGATTAGGGCAATAAAATCTATATCCCTTGGATCTTTCTGGGTAATCAATAAAATATCCAAAAATTATTCTTGGATTCAATTTCTTTTCATGTGGATTGAATACTCTTATCTCTGTAGGACACCCCCAAATATGTAAATATCTCAAACTGGGTTTCCTACCAGTCCATAACTCAAATGGAGTTGATGGAATTGATTTACTAGGAACCTTGTTCAAGATATACATAGTTGTCCTGAGAGCATCACCCCATATTGACTTAGGTATCATGCTCCTAACCATATCCATAAGAGTATGATTTCGCCTTTCAGTAACATTGTTCTGCTGTGGCACACCTGGTAATGCATACTGAGCATAAATACCCCACTGTTCTAGGAATCTAGTAAAAGGACCAACATTCTGACCGGATTCATCATATTTGCCATAAAATTCACTACCCCTATCAGATCTGACAATTTTAACTTTTCTATCTAATTATCTCTCGACTTCATTTATGTACACTTCAAGAATGTCAACGGCCTGAAACTTTTCAGGTATTAGATAAACATAGCCATATTTGAACAGGTCATCTATAAATGTGATGAAATACCTTTCTCCACTAAAACAAGAAATATGGAGTGGTCCGCAGATATCATAATTTTAAGAAGTTCTTTACTTCTTGTGGCATTTTTCTTTGTATGATTAGTTTGCTTTCCTTTAATGCAATCTATGCAAACATCAAAATAAGTGAAGTATAAATTTTTCAAAATATTATTCTTCACTAATCTTTCAATTCTTTCCTTGGAGATATGCCCCAAACGTCTATGCCACAATATAGAAGATCTTTCATTATTAGAATTATGTTTCATTCCAATACTTGATTGTAGGGTCAATAATATATTCGCAAACTCAAGATTCAAATTAATTCTATACAAACCATCATACAGAATTCCAGAACCAATTTTTATTGAATCATAAACTATGTTGAGTTTATCATTACCAAAAGAAACATAATATCCTAACTCATCAATTATAGACAGAGAAATTAAATTTCTAGAAATTGTAGGAACAAAACATGTGTCTTCTAGATCCATTAGATGACTCGTCTCTAGGCGTAAGCGATAAGTCCCTACTGATATCACTTTTGCTTTGAGATAATTTTCTATAATTATGAATCTTTCATGTTTTTTTGGTTTCCAGATTGAAAGAAATTCCTGCATATTATTAGTAACATGAGTTGAAGCACCATAATCAATCCACCATGTATTAGAAGGAACTTCTATAATGTTTGATTCAAAACATACAAAGGTTGAGTTTATACTTTTCTTTTCGAACCAAGTTCTACGTTTAATGCAATCCTTCTTTACATGCCCTTTCTTGCCACAAAAGAAGCACTTTACTGTAATAGCTTTCTTTTCAATAGTTTATCTAACACTTCCAGACCCGACAAATTTCTTCGATGGATGACGCTTCGATTTTCTTTTCTTGTTACAAACTCCTTGAGTAGTTATCAGTATATTATATGAACTTTCCTGCTTTAATCTTAATTCTTCCTAAACACACATACTAGTTAACTCATTCAAGTCCCACTTATCCTTACTTGTATTGTAGTGAATCTTGAATGGGCCAAACTGAGAAGGAAGAGAATTAAGAATGAGCTGCACAAGGAAAGATTCATCAACATTCATTCCCAACGTCTTAAGTTTTGCAACTTTGTTAGCCATATTGAGGATGTGATCCTGAATTCCTCGAGCACTACATACTAAGTTGTAGTCAGTTCTTTCATTAATGTGCCAGCCAATGACTTATCAGCAGATTTAAATATATCTTCAATAACCTTTAAATATTCATGTGCGCTAGATACAATCGGTAATGAAGTCTTTATATTATTTGCAATTGTCATCCTTATGAATATTAAACTGAGCCTATTAGATCTCTCCAAGCCTTCATTTTATTGACTTGTTCCATGGTACTTTTATCAGTTAATTCTGCGGGCTTTTCAATAAGCAATGCCAAATCAAGATCTAGTACGCCCCAATGTAAATTGCACATGCTCTAACCATTATGAATAATTTGATCCAGAGAGTACAGGGACACTAGAAGCATGAGAATGTATAGACGGGAATACCACTGCAGAATATAAAATAACATTAATGCTTTGAGTTTTACCAAAATATGATGAACTATTGATATCATCAATATTTAACATTTGGGTAAAAATATTGACATATCTAGTGTTCATACAAGATCATTTATGGAGGACTGATACCATTCTTATGGAATAGTTTTGCTACCTTTGGGTATATAATTCTAAATTGCAATGATATCCAAAACATTATCATCCTACCCCATCACATAATTATTTGAAATAGATTATCCTTTGGGATTATCTAAATCTCCTAATTATGCATGCAATTTTGAATATTATTTCTTTAATGTCATTGAGGACTTGTTCCTTAATGTAATTTTATAAACCATTGATCTAGGCCACTTTGGTAACTACAAGACCAATATAGTAATATAAAATATAAATTAAATTATCCTATGAATGACAAGACTTTAATTGTATTTAATATCCTATAAGCCTACCATCCCAGGCTACTTTGGCAGCTACCGGTCAGATATAACTTAAGGAGATGAACTACAAATAATATTCATCAAGTTCATTTAAACTAATTCATGCTGAGACAATTCAATAATAGGATAACAACCATAACAATTATTGAACACTTAATCAGCAGTAAAAAAAACTCATATGATAACTGTAATCATGATAATATATAAATCATACATTTATGTGAAAAATAAATATTATTTCATAATTACTAATATTTGCATGTAAATAACTGAATAAATATCCAAAAACCAATAATTGGATTTAACGTATGCAATTAATAATTCATATGAGAAAACTATAAAAAAACAATAATCTATATTTTTTTACAGATTAATTTTATTTAATTGGAGAAGCCCATAAGTCCAATTAAATAAAATATAATCATTGAATAATAAAAAATATAATCATAATTAAATTTTATTAGATTATATATTGATTAATTTTATAATTGAGAAAATAACCAAAATTTCTTAATTTTATAATGATAAAATCGTAATTCTAAAAACAAATATATATATATATATATATATAAGAATTACATATTTTTTTAATTATAGGATTAATAAATCACAAGGGTAAAATATAAATAACCCTATTCAGCCGAAGGATAAAACTGTAATTTCGATAAATGGTAAAACTGTAATTTAAGCATAATTGGTAAAACTATAATTTTTTTATTCAATGGCAAAACTATAATTTTCTCAAGGAGAAAAACCTAGCCACCCTTCGCCATGCCACCGCCAAGATGTGGCCATGGTTATCTACGGCCGGCATGTACTGATGCTTACGCGAGGCCGCCGTGCACGCCTCGACGCTGACCTGCGCCGCTGGCGCACGATTCAAGATCGTGACACGCGTCAGCAGATCCAAAAATGCGATAAGATTACTGCGTCTTTAACACACAACAACAATCAAGAATCGTTCGCAAGCAAATGATTAAAATTAACAAATATAAAAATAGATCAATAAAATATTCATATCAATGCATCATAAACAAAAGTAATAGATCTAATATATTTTTGATCTCAAACCTATGCTCTAATACCAATTATTGGCATAAAAAAACTATAATTATGCAATCTATTATGCAGAAAAAATTCTATGCCAGGATTGAAATCAAATAATACTATATCTGTTTATGATGCGTACCTTTAGATGTCATCTGCGTGAGATCCAATTAGATCTTCAAGAGCACCGCCCGACAAATCTGAATGATGTCGAATATCGATCTACAAGAGGAACTAAAATAGATCTAGACCCCTTCTCTCTTCTTATCTTTTCACAGGACCACCTTAATTGATGGTTTTGGGAGATCAAGAGGATAACTGTAATCTCTTGATCTAGATCAAGAGGATAACTATAATCTCTAGGTCTATTCAACCCTTTGCATATCCGTGCTACTCGTGCTTTAGTTTTAGAGTAGGTCCTGTCTATTTATAGGCGAGAGCAGAGGGTCTAGGGTAAGTTATTAGGAGAGTTCCTTCCATCAAGGGCATCCCCTAAAATATCCCAATATAATATGGACTTTATTTAATATTGGCTAATATCTTTTATCAGAATCCAAATAATCTATAATATATCTTATTCAATTAATAAAGGGCCACATAATCTTACAACCTTATCACAGAGCTGGCAAACAATCTGATTTTGAGGCATAGGAGTAGGACGCCAAGGCTGTTGGTAGTTGTAGGTGCTACCTCGAGGTATTGGAGCAGGACGCCAGGGCTAGTGATGAGAGATGCTGCTACCACCCGGTATAGGAGCAGGATGCCAAGATGGTTGGGTACCATAGTTACCACTTGGATTGTGATAAGATGGTGCCTATTCGAGACCCTTATTGTCGATAGTACTGATTGCTTTTTCTTTTGAATTTCTGACTTACGTGGGCAGTAATAGGTTGAGTTGTCGCCTTATTCTCGCGCTTTGGATAAGTCTCGTAGTCAGTCAACTTGTCGTGCAGCTCTTCAAATGATAGCAGTGAGTCACGTGTCTGAATTGTTGCTGCTAATTCTTTATACTTAGCCCCAAGACCATTGAGGGTGTGGACGATAACTTCATCATCACTAAGATAATGTCCAATTAAGACTAAGTCATCGATGATTACCTTAATAGTTTAGAGGTAATCAGCGATGGTACTTCCCTCTTGTTTGGTGTTCATAAGTCTGGAGAGAAGATCGAGCATGCGGGTGCACGAGCGATTTGCCAAGATAGTTTGGAGTTTGCACCAAGCTTCGGCAACAGTAGCACATGAAGATATAAGTGGTGCGATGGAACCAGCAACTGACGCTTGAATCGCTTAAAGAATAAGACAGTCCTGTCGGAGCCATATTTTATGCTCTGGATTCAGTGCTTGACTTGTTGTGCCTGGGATATTAATCATTACTGACGGCCAACTGAAGGATCTATCAACATATCCTATCAGATCATAACCAAAGAGAAGATTAGTGAACTGGGCACGCCATGAAGCATAATTCCCTCTGGATAATTTGAAGGGAATGAGGACAGCAACATTGATGGAGATCGATCCCGTACTCATAGAGGTGTTGGAGCTTCCTGTAATAACACTGACAGAAACCAGAGAGGTAGTTAATGAAGACATTGTAGAGGAATATTGCTGGTTTTTTTTTTCTTTTGCCGCTTTGTGTCTCACTGCAGTAATGGAGGAGAAGAGTTCAATGTCGTAGATTTGTGTCTCACTACAATAACGGAGAAGAGCTGGTGGCTACGTGGCTTGCTCGCAGCAGCAGAAGCAGGGTCGACAGTAGTGGGCAACAACAAGTGAGCAACAATTGATCCTGATGATGGATCGTTGTTGGTGGCAGCGAAGGGCAGCAGGTGAGACGATCTAGTCGGAGCGACCGGATCCGTCCGAATCGCTTCGGAACAGAGGAGAATAGCAGAGAGTTCGGTCAAGAATAGAGAAACAGCAGAAAGTTCAATGACGGTGGGTGCGCCGCTTGTCACCGGCCCTTCCGCATCGCCAACGATCGAATTGTCAAGCGTATCGGGTATATCACAACAACTAGGCTTCCCCTCTCGGATTCGCAAGGGCAGATCGGATCGGGAGGTGGACCTCTATTCGTGATCACTCTGTGGAGGAGGAGCAGCAGATCTGGCATGAGCAAAGGATCGTCCTATGATCTGTAGTGTGCTGCGACAAGGGACATCATCGATAGTGGCCGACAAAGGATGTAGCAGGGGACAGATCGCCCGCCTTGATGCACATGCGGTTGCTGAGGTGGGTTTGTAGTGGCCGCGGCTGCCACCGAGGAGGATTAGGCATTGTGGTTGCTGCCGAGGAGAATTAGGCATTGCAGTCATAGACCTCGAAGTGATTAGACCTTTCGCTGTGTTTCATCGGTTCAGCCCACTCGCCGCCATCGTCGATCCACTTTGACCCGTCCATTGGCAATCGAGTCACTAGCCGGGGCGGACCAAGCTTTGTCGGAGGAATTTATCTCCAGCTTCAATAGATGTGAGAGAACAAAAAACAGTAGTAGAAAACTTGCCGATAGAGAAGGCAGAAGTACAGCGACAATAGATGGGTAGGAGTCTATCACAGCTTCTGCCCATAGTCGGAGATGGTGAAAATTTGCTACAGTTTGACAGTGAGACGAGAGCTTGTTCTAGACAAGCGGCTCTGATACCATGATAGAAATAAGAAAGAGGGTTGAGTGAAATAATGCGTCGATCGATTTTGTTCATTTACTGATGGCTATTTATACAAGAGAAGAGAGGGATAGAGAGGTTAGACATTGAGGATTTCCCTCAATAGTCTAGCTAATATAGTACTAGTTGTTACAACAGATGCCTAACAACTCTATCATTTATCAGATGGTACCATCAGTACCTCAAAAAATTATGTATTTAAAATTTGGCTCTAATTTTGAAGCCATTGGGATCTATAAATATCTCACTCATTTTTGCTTGATGAAGAATGAAAGAGCATGAATAAGTGTGAAAAAAAGGGTCAAAAAGGATATAATCCTTGAACTAAAAGTGTTGTAAACTCTTAGTGTTTGAATCTATTTCTCCTTGAGTTTAGTGGTTATTCCAAGGAGGTGTGAGGTCTTATGAGAAAGTTTGTAAAGGTTCTCTCTTGAGCCTGGTAAAATGAGAAATATTGTAACAAGGGTAGTTGATCTTCATCCATTGGAAAGAAGATCGATAGTGAAAGTCGATGGCCTTGAAAGAAGAGGAATCAAGAGAGCATATAAGTTGGGACAACTGAATCACTATAAATCAATTTGTATTTTTCTTATTACTTTTCATTGTCATTTGCTTACTGATTTACTTTACTCATTAATTCTACTTATACTTTCAAGTTAAGCACATTTCTAGTTTGATAGAAATAGTTTAAACTTTTTCAAATCGAATCTTTTTATAAAAACACTAATTCCCACCCCCTAGTGTCATTACGATCCTAACTGGGATTCTCGAGCTCAACTTCATATGTATCTAACTATTTCTTTCAAGTTTGGTGATGGTACTATAGGTATAAAATTTTTTATTCTAGAATGGTGGGTGCAATACATAATGACATTCATTTTCAATCTTGACAAATATTGTCAGAATAAATACTAGTGACTCCAATATCAATAATAATTATCAAGCAAACATATATTACGAGAGAACAGATCCTAGATGAAATTAGATCAAGCAGGACCCGAATCAATAAAAGCTCAAGCCTATCTCAATGATTAGATAAGGACGATGAAACAAAAAAGAGATGATCCATGAAGAAAATGATCTCGTATTTGACCTATGAATCGAAGATACCATCAGAATTGAAACGTTCGATATCGATAGCGATGATGATTAAATTTTTATAATTTATTTAATTATATATTTTTTTGTTATATCACTATACATTTATACTCATTAAACACATCAATTTTTTTAATAAAATAAAATAAAATTATGATTTTTATATTATATTTTTTAAGAAAAATACAAAAAAATCGATTCAAACCGGAACCGGAAACACTGATTTCAGTTCGTCCTTTTAGTTTCTATCAAATCAAATTGATCATTTCAAAATCGAAATCGAGGATTTCGGAACGAGGATAAAGTGTAGATTCACCCGTGGACGTGGTGGTGGCTGTGGCTGTGGCTTTCTCGTGACAACCGCCAACTGTTGTCGTGATCGGTTCGCGACCAAAATACATCAATCACTCGGTTCGCATGTGCAGGGGTTTGACAAATAGGAAGAGCTCTCTGCCGCGATCGCAGTCACCATTTTGTTCGAGGCTGTAACGGCGAGCGAACCCTAACACTTCTTACCACGAATGAGGCGGACAGGGATAGAGACTAGGAAGAAGTGGGAAGGGAACGAACCCCGGCCTCTTCTGACAGCAAGTCATGTGTGGTTCCCTCGTTATCCACGCCCACCCATTCGTCCCTCTTCGTTCGACAACTATCCGAGGCCAACCACCTTGATTCGGCCTCCTCCAACTCCCCCCCAAAACCCAGACTCCGCCCTTGCTTCCCCACTCCGCTCTCGGTCGGTAAACCCATGGCTACAACGGTGACGACGGCGGCGGTAGCGTCTTCTTCCTCCTATGTGGCGTCCATCTCTCGGGTCCTCCACAGAGACAGTGGATCTCAGTCGCGACACGCCTTGGCCGCCAAGGGCTGCTCCTTCTCGTCATCTATTGCCCGTTGTGTCCCCCAACCCCCTCATGGTACGCCCTCTATCTGTTCTGCTAGCTAGATTCATGCGGCTCGGGCTGTGGACCAAAACAATGGCGCTTACTGTTCCTTCCGTTTCAAGATTAGCTTTGGGAAGTGGGTCACCGATGGCGAATGGAGGAAGAGGAAGGAACGAGGCGGTTGCTTGCTCGATGGCGTCGCCAATCATCCCGGTTTTGAGGTGTGTGATCGATGTTGACGCCGATCATCTAAATTTAAATAGAAACACATGAAGTGAAGATAAATCTCATTTCTGTCATTAAAACTACTGCAGTGAACATATGTTATAATTTTCCTTTTCAGATAAATGTTGAAATTTATGTTTCCAGAAAGAAAAAAAATTAAAGCTCTTTCGTTGGCCCCTAGTAAATCTGGTGTGCATTTTGCATACATGTCTTGCAGTGACGCTTGACTTTGACTACAGATGGACATATCAGTTAACTATTCCATTTGAGATTACACATGACAAATTTTCATTAGCAAAACATAAAATACGTACAAATGTTTGTATGATACAAATGTAGAATTGTTTATGTAAAATTACTCTAAAGTGGGGAATACCTGTGAATCAATTTCCACGAGTTTACATGCATGATAACACCAATGATTATTAAAATTCTATTGTAAGACTTATGAAAAATATTATGCAATTCCCTATCACTTGAATAATTACCTTGGTATATGTAATATCATGAAAAAGAATTAATGCATTGATACTAAATCTTCTTGAAAATGTGGGGGCTTTCAAATTGCATTAATCGTGACACTAGTATTATGTTTGCATATATGAATTTGTTTAATATGTGCAATAATTTATATGCAAAACTATGAAAAGTTATTGTGCACTCCACAAACACTTGAATAATCACCATTGTACATGTAATATTATAAAAAAAATTAATTCGTTGATGCTAAATTTTCTTGAAAATTTGGAGGCCTTTCAAATTGCATAAATAGTGACATTAGTATCATGTTTGCATATATGAATTTGATTAATACGTGCAATAATTTATAATCTTTTATTATGATAAATTATAATTACATATTGATATCTATAGTGTTTGATATCTATAATTACATACGAATAATAATATGCTTATTCTTATTATGAATGCTAGCATTAATTAAAATAAAATCAACATAACTATATAATATGCCATCATAAAGGTATTTATAAAATGACTATTGTCTTGATATCATCGAGGGGGATGGGTTTAGCTTATAATGGGCTTCCGGCCGTGTGAACCTAACCCCTGTGATGAGAGATCCCTGAAGGAGGTTCAATGTGGTAACAACAAGTCGATTGGTACACCAAGGAGCATGATTATGTGGCATATTAATGCACTATATAGAATGAAATTCAATTATGATCTCGTTACTATGTTGACTAGTGCTCCTATATAGAGACATAGGAAGAGTATAACTCTTAAAAGAGACTCGAGGTAGTATTTTCGTGATATGTGACTCTCCATACATCGCTAGTAGATTCTTGATGTTAAGGAATCCTTACATTATCTCATGAATAAACAAGATACTCACACATAGCCATTAATGCATAAATCCATAAAGATATATTTCATATTATATTTGAGTTAGTTGAACTATGGCTCAAAGGAACGTAGCTCAAGACCTAGTTCATTCTATTTTCGATGAATACTTTCTTCACTAAATAAAGCTAAATATACCTTATTGACCACATAGTAATTGCACCTATAATATTTTGTTTGTTTATTTATTTGAGTATTTGGAAATTTTGAATTTTATGGGGGATTGTTGGAACCAGGGTTTTCCATACCACACGGTACGTATAGGTCCACCAATTGACTGGTACGCGGACCACCCGCTACCGGGTGGTACTGCCAGGTAGCGGTTGTTTCCACCCATTACCACGCGAAATTGATCGGTAACGATCGATTTCGACCGTCGTCAGTCGCTGTCTAGCGGTAACGGTCGATTTTGACCATCACCGACCGATTTGGCGGTATCAGTTGAGGGAGGGAGAAGAAGAAGAGGGAGAAAAATACCTGGAATCCTCTTCGCCCACGCATCCCGTCGCCCGCACGATCCATCGTCCATGGGCGATTTCTTCGCCGGCGGGCGGTTTCTTCTCCCCACGCAGGGGGAAGGAATGAGACGACGTCACCCATTTTTTTGTTTTTAATTTTTGTATTATATTTATATTATATTATACCGAGTGGTAGATCCTATACGTACTGCTCGGGTATCGTACCATACTGAGCTGAGCTCGGTACATCGATGCATCGGTATGGCAATCCTTGGTTAGAACATTAATGAGAAGACTCTAAATTTCCTTTTGCATCCTTGCTAAATTTTCTTTTACACACTTATGTTGTAGGGACACCTAGAGTTGAGGGAAATCGTTTCCCCTTCTTATTACTCACTCTCTGTTAAATCATTAAGTGACTTGATAGATAAGATGGTAGGTCAAAACTATCTGTATGTGTTAGATTGAATGTGCATTGACTTTGTTTTTTGTTTTACCGTTTTACCCTTGTTGCCCTTGATGTAACGACATTTTTTGTCGTTGCATCGCCTATGCAACATGTGACTTGGGAAGACCCTATGACCCACGAACTTCCGAAGATGGAGCCATGACATGGCATCATACGAAAGATGATATATAAGTCTGGTTCTTCCTTAGTGAGAGGTAACATGCAGAAAACCCAAGTTTTATCTTTCTTTCTTCTTTCTTCCTCATATATTGATTTTATGTTGGTGCTGGACATCTTCAAGGATCCGTCACAATCATGCTCTTAGATGAGCCTACCTGGTTGTATCTTGGGACAGTTTTCATGATCAAACCTGCACGAAGGCTCGAATACGTCTAGGACAGTGATTTCTGCCTTCGGATCTTTTCTAATTTTTTTTCTCAATTTCAATGGCATGTTATTTGATTAAAGATCTCAATTGGATTGGTTTCTTTTTATTCTTTCCCTAACATAGCATGTTCTTGTTGCACTATAATCTCTATTTCTTTCTGGCTCATCTTAGGAATGATGTGGTTAACAATCAATTTGTGTTACAGTATCAGTATTTTATCCTAATTACTATCAAAAAAGAAGTACGATTTAGATTTGTCTCATCCACTATGCTTAAGTCTATATTTGCTTCTTTTCTTTGAATAATGCCCTTTTTAACTCCATGCAATTAAAGCTGTCTTTTGCTAGAATCTAGATACTAGTATGATGCGTGGTCGCCTTTTTCATTGTGAACTAAATTTACAGGAGTCGAGAAGTTTTGTGCAAAGCTGAAGCAAATGCTTCTGGGGATATTCCAAATAATCCTGTGGCTGAAATGAGCCAGTATGAGAGTATAGTTGAACTACTTACGACTCTTTTCCCTGTTTGGGTATGATCCAATTGTTGATCTTGTTAAATCTGCACTAATCTCCTCTCTTCTTCCTGAGTTTGCTTTCAGCTTTAATATTGAAGTTATAGCAAGTGGAGTTATCCAAATAAACTCCTTTCTATTTTACAGGTCATACTAGGGACTTTTATTGGCATATACAAGCCATCTGCAGTAACATCCCTTTCCTCCATTTAAGCCGTTTGATTTCAGAGCTGTTTTCATTATTTGTGTTTTACAACTTCCTATTTTGCTTCTGATATAACAGCTTTCTAACTACTTGATATTAACTTTCCGTTGATAGGTTACCTGGCTGGAGACAGACCTTTTCACTGTAGGTTTGGGATTCCTGATGCTTTCCATGGGTTTGACGCTTACATTCGAGGATTTCAGAAGATGCTTGAGAAACCCATGGACAGTGAGTTGCTCGAACACCTTGCTTATTCCATGGAGATTATTTGTTGATGTTCACTATCACACATCTTATATTTCTGTTTCCATTTGCAGGTAGGCGTAGGATTCCTTGCACAATATTTAGTTAAACCTTTGCTAGGCTTTGCGATTGCTATGGTATGGAGACCCTATCTCTAGCAGTATTAAGATTAAACCACATTATCCTTTTCTTCTTTTTCATCCATAGCAAAGATTTCAGATTTTTAGGACTGATCTAAGAGATGATTCTGATGCAGATTTATCCTTGATATTTTTGTCTGATGTCAAGTAAAACTCATGTTCTATTATTGCAAACAGATAGTAAATCTGTAATGATTTCTGAGAATCCATAAAAATGTGTCATTTAGGAGGCTTTTGATTGATAAATACCAAATACTTTATAAACTCAAGAATAATTAGAGCCAGCCACTTATTGTTGGTGATTTTGTTTACTTGGTTTCATGAGCTAAAATAATTATAACCATGTAGCATAGAATAATTATATCATTCTTCAATAAGTTTGATGAAAAACTGAGAACTCATAAGGGGTTGAAAGGAAAAATTAGAATATTCAAATCTGCAAGAAAAGGAAACCTACATTCCATAAAGCCTCAGGTCCTGGAGATTTTACCCCAAGAAATTCATTTCCAAATTCTCTCCAATTGAGAATGTTTGTCAGAATAAATTATTGAAGCAAACCTTTTAAGCATAAATCATAATCATATTAATTTTTAACGTCTTAGAACTTCGTTTGATTCTTTATATAGCTTTTCTCATGCACATTGTACATGCAAAATTATATCTTCAATTTAGGCTCTCCAAAACATCCGATATCTCATTTCTTACATGAAGTATTTATGCTTAAAAATACATGAAGTATTTATGCTAGTTATGCTTAAAAATTGCTATTGCATTAGTTAGTATGTCAGTCATATTGTGTTTGTTTAGTCTTATATTTTTGTTATTCATGTGTGCTGAATACCATCCTTCCTCTTACTGCAGACACTGAAATTATCAGCTCCTCTTGCAACTGGTCTTATTCTGGTATCATGTTGTCCTGGAGGCCAAGCATCCAATGTTGCGACTTATATATCCAAAGGAAATGTCGCACTTTCAGTCCTTATGACAACGTAAGTTTCTGTATTTGGTGTTGTTTGGTGATCCCTAATAGCTTATACGCAGACCAAATATCCTCAATCCTCATGATGAGCTACAAAAATACCTGGGAACCTATATTTCTTTCCTTAATCCTACCTAGGATCTCATTTTTTTGTGATTCAGGAAGTGTAAAAGGATATTTCTGTGAGCAACACAGTTAATTTACATAGTTGTGTCAGTGTTGCTGATGAAATTAGAAAGAACTCATATGTTATTTGATTGAGAAAGTGATTGGCATTGTTCTGGTTGTATGAGGACACATTATTATTATTGTTGTTGTTGTTGTTGTTATTACTAGCGTTATTATTATATTAGTGTTTTTCTTGCTCTCTGTTCTTGCTGTTTGTTGACATATGCATGTATAACAGTTATTAGTTGCACTATGATATTGATAATAGTTTAAATAAGTTGATTATACTCAATTGAAGGCACATGACAAGTTGAAATAAAAGAAGTTTACTGTTTAAGGGAATCTTGTATAGTTAATAGCTTGTCTTTATTATTATCACAGAATTTGTCTTAGGCACCATGATGTGTGGTTCCTTTTCCCCTTTATGTTGAGTGTGAACTTTTAAATGAACTTCCCTGATGCCAAGGTATGTTGTTTCGGGTATTGGACTTGTATTCGTCGCTGGCTGAACCGGTGCGTATTGGTCCATAATGATGTCTTACATATGGAACACACCCTACATCGATATGTACCGGTGACTCGAAGAGGAAAGAACAGATGACAGCGGAGGAAGAGGAGGAAGGAGTAAGTAGGACGAATAAAGAAGAGCCAGTGAAGAAAGAGAAAGGAAGAGGCACGAACTCGGTAGGTGGTGAATGGCATAGGAGAAGACACTTTTTTTTCCTTTTTATATGGTCAGACTGGACTGCTTAAAATGCAATGGTCCTCATACCAATACTTATCAAGGTTTTACTTACCGAAGTAAGGTCTACACCGATCCGACGATATGCGGACCTACGACGGACGCTAAAATCGATCGTTGGTAGTCGATTTCGGCCGTTGACGGTCGATTGAAGGAGAAATCGACCGTTGGCGGTCGATTGAGGAAGAAAAGGGAAGAGGAAAAGAAGAAAGAAGAAGAGGAGAAGAAGAAGAAAGAAGAAGAGGAAAAGTACCTCACCCGTGGGGAGAGAGATCGAGGCGACGTCGCCTCTTTATTTACTTTTTTTAATATATTTAATATATTTAATATTATATTATATTATATTATAAAAATATTATAAAATATTTAATATACCGGGCGGTACATACTTTGTATACCACACGATATATTACATATCGACAAAATGTCGATACCAGATGGACCCAGACAAAACCTTGGTACTTACTGTCAATTTCTTACCAGTCAAGTCAAAATGACATTCACCGATACGGACCGGTACGTAAAACCTTGGTACTTACTGCCAATTTCTTACCAGTCAAGTCAAAATGGCATTCCCTTGTGAAAATCAAGGTTTCGCTTATGCGACGCATCGTCTGGTTTAGATGCAACCGCCTGTACGAAGCATCAACCGTTACATGGTATATAACGGTCGGAATCTACTGTCACAGAAATATAATGGGTGAAATTGACCGATACCACTTGGTAACGGTCAAATTTTCAACCGTTACCGACTAGTAATGGTCGGTAATGGTCAAAATCGATCGTTACAGATCCTGTGACGGTCGAACTCAACCATTACTAACCCTGTAAAAGGTCAAAATCAACCGTTACAGACCCTGTAATGGTCGAAAAACCGTTTCTAACTCTATTTAAACTCACCCTTCTCCCATTTCACTTCACACACTCAATCTTTCTCAAACTCTCTCACTTTCTCAAAACAGTTCTTCAAAGCTCGAAAAAGATATGTAATATTATTTTTGCCTAATTTACATTGATTTTGTTGAATCTATACCAATTTCTATCTTATAGACCCTAACCCAACTTTTTTTTCTAATATTTCAGGTATTAAAAAAAAGTAATATTTTTTAATCATTAAAATATTATTTATTTGTATCTTGATATGCCGGTACGGACCAGTACGGCGAACCTTGGTGAAAATAGAAACTTTATTGTGTTCGTGACAAGTGGAATCCTTTAACTGAGACTGAACAACATATTGAATGTTTGAGGTATTGCAAATTGCAGAGATAGTGATACTTTTATCTAGTTGATAGGGGCATATTATGTGGGAATTTTTATGACCATCTGCAAAATTATACACAATGCCATTAATTTGTTAAATACTGTAAAATAAGATATTCACCATGCTCAAGTTTTGGTAAACATGTTTCAAGATCTGGATGCTGTACTGGTATGACTCTATATCTTTATGTTACAGAGTTGAACTTTGATACTTTGTTTACCAATTCGGTGTGAATTTATGTGTAGGTTTTTTTTTACACTGAAATTGTTCTTGCAAGCCATGTTCAGTGTGATTTTTATCACCACATTAACAATTGTTCCTCTGAAAAATTTTCAGCTGTTCAACAATTGGTGCTATAGTCATGACACCTCTTCTTACTAAGCTCCTTGCTGGCCAGCTTGTTCCTGTTGATGCAGCTGTAAGGATATGCTACGTTCTTTGTAGATACAAATATAATCAGTGGTTTTTGACTGGATATATACAAGACATATTCATAGTGTACTAATAGAACATAAATGTCTCTCCAGGGATTGGCCATCAGTACTTTTCAGGTGGTTTTGGTGCCCACTATTGTTGGAGGTAACTCTTTTTTTTTCTTTTTTTGGAGAAGCAACTGAAAAAATGATATGTCAATACACACAGAAAGTTTGACCTCTGTGTATTTTGATTTGTATAACTAGAGCTCAAAGAATGACACGTCCAAATGGGCAAAGATGTCATGCATATAACACAATCACAGACTTGCTACCTACACACTGTAATCATACTCTTTCTAGTACTTTCCTTTCTCGGATCCTGTCACTCTACAACAGATAAAGTTGCTCTGTAGCTTTGATTTTCTCATATCTACCTAGAATTAGTGGGTCCATAGAGTGATAAAGGACCCTTAAGTTCTTCAAAGACACTGTAAAATGGGGAGACATTTTTTTTTTGTTTTGTTGAAGGTGGGATCTTTGAAAATTTTCCAAAGCCTGAGATAAGTATGCTGGAGGGAGAGAAGTGTGTCTTTACCCCAGATTTGTTTCTTTTGCTTGTACCTTAGACTGTTCCCATTACTTCTCCTAAAACAGATGTAATCTACAAATTATAATTTTGAATATGGTGCTTATAGCCTATGGGATTAAGGGGATGGGAACTTCTATTTGTAGGGTGTCTAGTGGATTATGCAGGCTTCCCATCAAAAGCAATGCACTCCCCAAGGGCTCCTACGGGGTGGGCATCACCTTTCCGATCATCTCCTGCATCTGACTTGAGTCCTGTACAAGAGAGGATCTCTACTCTGAGGGTAGTGTAAGCATGACTTCTTTTCCTGATGGCTAGAAAGTGTCGCCACTCCAGCTGATACAACATCTATCAGATTTAGTTTATGTAGATAGTAAGAATAATTTCCTGTAAAATGTTCGGCTTGCATGCATCCAGACCTAATAATGAACTTAATGGTTTGTCTTTGACAGTGTTGTCACATGAGTATTTCCCGAAGTTTACTGATCGAATAATCACACTTACGCCACTGATTGGAGTTATCCTTACCACATTGCTATGTGCAAGCCCTGTAAGTATGCGTGACAGTAAGTTTAAGTTAATATGGTGTCATTTGCATATCTGAATCTCTGAATTTGAACTAAAGTGCTATTTGCTAGTTTTCCTAATGTTTTACTGCTACCTATGATTTCTATTATTGGTGAGCTTTAGTCGTAGAGGAAAAGGTTAGTAAAAAGGGTTTTATTGGTTTCAGAAAGACATCATTACTCATTTCATAGTTTCATGGATCATTCTGGGGAATATCACTTTCTAATTTGACATGCATTGGTTGATGGTTGAAGGATGTTGTCTGGGTGTCATTTGATATTTTCGTTAGCACCATTCTTTGAATGAGATAAATAACTTTTTATTTTATTCTTCACAAGATTGGGCAAGTTGCAGAAGTCTTGAAGGCTCAAGGAGCACAACTTATCATTCCTGTAGCTCTCCTTCATGCTGCAGCATTTGCTCTTGGCTATTGGTGTTCAAGATTGTCATCATTTGGGGAATCCACTTCTCGTACCATTTCCATAGAATGCGGAATGCAGGTACTATATTTGTGCTCAAGCTAATGCAAAAACCAACCACTTGATTCACATTATAGTTTAATGTTTGTAAAAATCAATCAGAATACATTTGCAAGAGTTAATATATATCTAGTGGAAACGTTCATTTTTGTTAGTGGTTTTAAGGAAAGGCTTTTTTTAATTGCACATGTATCATGTGAGCTTGTGTGTTTGCTATTGACGTCCAATAAGTTAGGCAAGCTTCTTGTAGAATAAACTAGCATGTGATATTCTTGTAGCGTGAAACAACAGTAATACTGTACTCACTTAGAACCAAGGGCCTTCATAAATATTAGATAGTTTTCTGCAAGAATTTCCCTTACTATCAATCAAGGGATCCTAGATGATCAGACCTTAAATTAAGCACTCCAGAATGTTTCCTGTTCAAATTATGCACGAGGGATTGTATAATATTTTTTTTAATTCTGCTTGACATAACTTGCAGAATCATTAGTATTTTTTGGAATTCCATGTTCCAATATGCTTTTCTTCAATCTGGTCTTGTGCTAGTTCAACTTTAACATCTGCTGGTAGCTCTTGGCATGCATTACAAATACGTGTTGCTAATCCTTGGACACTGGACCTGCTAGAGGTGGCTTCGTAGGGATAACTATGAGAACTACTGAAAAATGCTTTCTGGAAATTTAATTTATTGTATGTCTTTGGTGCAGAGTTCCGCTCTTGGATTTTTGCTTGCCCAAAAACATTTCACAAATCCTCTCGTAGCTGTTCCTTCAGCTGTCAGTGTTGTCTTCATGGCGGTATGAATTTTGGTGGAAGCCACATCGGCATTGATTCTTTATTATTTTTTGTTTTATATATTTGAGTAATGAATGAATGATTACAAAACCTTTTCCAGTCAGCAAGCACTTATGTACATGTGTGCTGCCTAAACTTTGCTAAGGTGCTGTCTTTGAATTGGTCTTTGCTCACTATATGTCTAATTTTTTGGCTGGCAAAGACATGGCAACTGGGTTTTAACCTGGAATTAGTGAAAACTTGGTTATTCTCAGAATCTGACATGAAATTGTATCAGATCACAGTGTTTTAGTGAAAGAGATCTGGTGAAAATTTGGTTTCTTTTGTAAATCCCAGTGTCCTAGTTTAAGGCTCTGAGATCCGTTTTGTTTGAAATGGATATAAAAAATAAGATAGAAAATGCTTGATTTTGTTTAGACAAACAAGTTTCTTACTGTAACTTATCACACTGCATCTTATATTTTGACAGCTTGGTGGGAGTGCCCTTGCTGTGTTTTGGAGGAACAGGCCGATTCCTTTGGATGACAAGGATGACTTCAAAGAATGAGGTGATTCTTGTACTTGGGTTGCCATTGAAATCTTGAAGCTATATTACTGAGAGGTCATTGGTAGATGCAAAAGTAGCATATTTAATCCCCTTGGATTTTTTTTTTTTATTTTCTTTCTGTCAGAGAACTTGTTTGCTTCATTTTGGTCTGCAGAAGCATTAGTATTTTATTGAACCTTCCCCGATAAGACTTTCTTTGTCCAACTTTGCCAAAACCGTTCATTTGCAGATGTTCGTGTGTCTAGAGACAGACGCATCTTTCGTTCTAAGTCACACATATTACATGGGTATAATTAATTCATTAACTTATTGATCTTAAATCGTAATTCAGAATCAAGCTCTATCATCGAGAGCTTGCTGCATATAAGATCCAATATATTCATGATGGTTTCTATGTCTGTGTCCTATAATATTTCATTATGTTCAATGCCATTATTGGTTTAGATGTCATTAGTCTTGATGATAATTTTACTATTAATATAATAACTTTAAATCATTAGTCACGAGGATCATTGGTTTAAAATATTTAAATATAAGTTTATGATAATAAACTCATATGCTGGTGTAAATTTATTCGAATTCTTTTATATATAGCCAGTGCGGGCGGGCGCGCACGCTAACTAGTGAGTGAGGATAAACGAGGACAGAGTCCAAGTTACGATGGCTCTGCGTGAAATCAACCTGTCTCTGTTGGCATCAAATCGACCTCCGACTCCGACTACAACAAAACACACACCACCTCTCTCTCTCTCTCTCTCTCTCTCTCTCATAATTAAGACCACAGCGAGGCTAAAGTGCACACGCGACGTGCGATATCCCATCCAAGTCAAGAACCATAAAGACCAGCATCACCATGTCGTCAATCCCCATCCTCCTCCTCATCCCATCAATTAGGAGTGGTACAGTAGCAGTACCGATCAAATCATATACCTCGTGCGACAGAGAGAGAGAGAGAGAGAGAGAGAGAGAGAGAGAGATGGAGGTGCGTGAATAAAGAAAGATATGGATCGGGGACACCCCAAGTACACCCACCGGGAGGGGGCCGGGATTCCCAACCGGATACCATGTCATGTCATGGCTACGTGTCGGCGACCGCATTGATCGCGGCCCCTCGTTAGATCTCCGCTCGCGTCACCCTCGCCGCCCGTGTTACGGCGTGCCGTCTCCTCCGTCCCTCCTTCCGACGACGCCATCACCGTTGGTTCCTGTTACATTTGCCATTTATGGGAACTCCTCTCTCTCTCTCTCTCTCTCCCCCCCCCGCGTCGCATGTTCAAATCTTTGGAAGGCGATCCACCCTGTCTCACGAGTCTCTCTCTGCCTGTCGTGTCCTATTCATTAAGATGGGCGCGCGACTCCGTCACCTCGTCGGGCTACAGTGGATGGGGCAGGTGTGGTCCGCAGCAGCGGCGCCTTTAGGCCTCGCTGTTATTGTTGTTGATGATGATGTTGATGGGTTTCTGTGAGAGAAAGAGCGAGGGATTTGGGGTGATCTTTCCTATTCAGGGAAATCTCCCATAAGATAGAGAGGTGGAAGCAGAGGAAAGAGAAGCAGAAGAGTAGAATCGAAACGAGACCCTCGTCGTCATCACCCAGAGTTCCAGAAGCAGTGGCACTGAAACCATGTCGCCGATATGTCAAGCTCGTCACAGAAAACTCCTCTCCTCAAACACTGCCTCGGTGATTGCAACCCCGATGTAAGAACCACTAGAGTTACTAATGATTAATTTACTGGGCGACGTGAAAACACTGGCACAAAGGACGTGCCGTGTGCTGAACACCTTGGCCGGGGATTTGACCGTGAACGAACGTGACAGGAAATGGTAGCCCAAATCCAAATCCAATCTCCTCTTGCAGCCAGCCGATCTGCAACAGGACCCGTCCACTAGCTTGGCTAACGAATGATGCAATCGCTGCTTGATGATTCCCTGCATCATCTACTCATCATGAACCTTACAGTCGCGTTGCCTTCTTCTCTCTTTGCTCTACAGGTTATAAGGAAGAGTGGAGCCTCGCGTTCGACGCCCTCCAGTTAATTTCACCTGCGTAGTCCCAATTAGATCCTCCACCCTCTCCGTCTCTCGGCAGGGGAGTAACCACATAGGGAGAGAGAAAGAACCAAATCCTTTGCCTCAGTTCTCACGCATCTCCACATTTCACGCTCGTCGTTGTCTTCTTCTCTGTTCTGCAAGCAGAGAAACCTCCCCATTAAACACACCCCAACCCTCCCTCTCTTCCGCGCCGCCCCACCCCCGCCGCGCGAACACCCCAAGTTCCAAAACATCCACTCTCTCTCTCTTTGCATCCTTACCAACCCCTATAAGACCCCGTCCATTTCCTCTTCCTCCCTCGCTCATTCACAGAGCGTTAGAACAACCTGAGCATAACAGAGCCATAACGCAGGAAGAACACAAAGAAGCAGTAGGGAAAACAGAGCAGAGCGCACATTGGTTCCATGGGGGCAGCCGAGGCTGATTCGAGCCCTTCTACATATCTGCCTGGCCCCCTCATTGTCGGCGCCGGCCCCTCCGGCCTCGCCGTCGCCGCCTGCCTTGCCGACGTCGGCATCCCCTCCACCGTCCTCGAGAAGTCGAGTTGCGTTGCCTCGCTCTGGCAGCACCGCACCTACGACCGCCTGCGCCTCCACCTCCCAAAGCAGTTCTGCGAGCTCCCTTTGATGGGCTTCCCCGACGGGTTCCCCAAGTACCCGTCGAAGCATCAGTTCATATCCTACATGGAATCCTACGCCACCGCATTCGGCATCCGGCCGCGGTTCGGGACCGAGGTCCTCGACGCGGCGTTCGACGGAGGAATCGGGGCTTGGAGAGTCCGGACTCGCGGCGGCGAGGAGTTCGTGAGCCGGTGGTTGGTAGTGGCGACCGGCGAGAACGCGGAGCCAGTGGTGCCGGAGTTCCCGGGGATGGAGGGGTTCGGCGGGCGCGTCGTCCATACGTGTGCCTACAAATCTGGGGCTGACTTCAGGGGGGAGAAGGTGTTGGTGGTCGGCTGTGGGAATTCCGGCATGGAGGTAAGCTTGGACCTCTTCCGCCATGACGCGAGGCCTCACATGGTGGTCAGGAACACAGTAAGCTTCCCCTTCTGCTAACTGTCCTCCCGCGCCTAACTCCCTCGCATTGTATAAGCTCAATCTTTCTTCTCCACTATCTGTAATGCTCCGTCCTGATCGGTTCTGCCGGTGTTCAGGTGCATGTGTTGCCGCGGGAGATGTTGGGGTGGTCGACGTTTGCAGTAACCATGGCGCTCCTGAGGTGGCTGCCGCTGAGGCTGGTGGATCAGTTACTGTGCGCCATGGCGCATCTCATTTTCGGCGACACCGACCGGCTCGGCCTCCGGAGGCCCAAACGGGGGCCCATGGAACTCAAGAACCTCGCCGGCAAGACTCCGGTCCTCGACGTCGGCGCCCTCGCCCTAATTCGATCAGGAAACATTAAGGTGACGACCTTGCCACACGCTGCATGCCTGCATTAGATACATACTCGTTGTTACATCTCACTATTATTGGCAGCGTACTTGCTTATATTAAGTGAATCGGAGAACTCTTATGAACAAGGCAAAATCTCAAACACGTCCATCAATATATATATATATATATATATATATATATATATATATATAGTAGGCATCTCATTCATTTCTGGTGCTTTACAGTTGTTATGCTAAATGGTCTATTTCTCTTGCTTTGCTTTCACGCGCACGAAGGTGATGCAAGGGGTGAAGGAGATAACCAGAGGAGGAGCAAAGTTCGTGGATGGGACGGAGGAGCAGTTCGACGCTATTATTCTGGCGACGGGTTACAGGAGCAACGTGTCTTCCTGGCTCATGGTAATATATATGCTTGGCATGCATGCTGGTCTCCCCTTTCTCTCTTTCCCCTTGTTCCTCGCTGGGGCAGTTGAGACCGTGGTGTGGAACTACGGATTCTGGTTCATTAATGTTATGGAGATGGTAGTCTGTACCGTACAACATATATAACGTGTCCAAAAGCAAAATGGTTCTCTTCTCTTCTGGTGATCATATATATTGGCGGGTGTTGGGTGTGGATGCATTGATTGACGCGCAAACGCTGTTCTAACAATGGCAGGGCGACGGTGGTCTGTTCACGAGGGAAGGCATGGCTAACGACCCGTTCCCTGGAGGTTGGAAAGGGGAGAAGGGACTCTACTGCGTGGGCTTCACCAGGCGCGGCCTCCTCGGAGCCTCCCATGACGCTCTCAACATCGCCAGGGACATCCTTCTCCAGTGGAAGAAGCCCTCCCACCATTTGGTCAAGCAATGATGGGAGGCTGCCTGCTCCATCTTCTTCTTCTTCTTCTTCCTCCGGTGCTTGTGGTGGATGAGCTGACGACCGAGACCTTGTTGTGCTCTCTCTGTCTTTGTACATAAACCCAATTTTGCATGGGGGTCTTGGTCTCCCACTTCAGTGGTGGTGGTGCATACACGCAACAACATATATATCTGGGGTGTAGAAACGGACAAAGTCTTCTCCTTCTTCACACGAACGCATTGCATTCTTGCAGAATGCTAAAATTTTAAAGAGAAGTCGGAGACCGTAGGATCCTTCCGTGGCCTGAAATCATTAGGAGGAACTCCAACGGAGGTGTATGTGCTCGCACAGTGATGCGGACCTTTTTATGCTTTAGCTTCTGCTGCGGCATTCATAGCTGCGAGCTGGAGAAGAGAAGGCAAGACTTATCAGGGGAATAAATGACACCACCATGGGAAGGAAACCTTGTGGTGTTCTGGTGCTCGCCATCAATGAGAGTCTTCTCCTCCACATTGAAGAAGATGCGGCAGCAGAGGTCACGCTTTGTTGGGTGAAGTGCGTTGCCAGCCTCTCTCTCTCTCTCTCTCTCTCACTCACGTTAAACATCCTCTGACAGTGAATTAAATAACTGGAAGCAGAAACACTTAAGAAGGGACACTTAATTTCTAACCAGTGTTTTTGAGTCCCCCAACCGCACCGGACATGCTGGCTTGGCTTGCATGTCCTTGTCCTGTCTGTACTGCCCCGCATGTCATCGATGATGATGTCGATGGAGGTCAGCAGGTGCTATAATGATGAGTAATTGCTTGAGGGGATGGATGGATGGATGGATGATGTACACCTGAAGTGGCCATCGCTGGTGTCTTTCTTCTTTCTTTCATTATATTGGAATCCAAAGGTCAACCCCAATAATAAAAGTCTCCTCGGTACTCCTTGTATCTGAATAATTTGGACAATGATGGGGCGCAACGTCTGCACTGCCACAGCCACTGCCGCTGCTGCATGCTCGGCTTGTACGTGTCAGAATGAATGCACCGCCAGTACTTACTCATTTGCATCTGCGTCAGCCATGCGTAGCAATTAAAATTGGGAAAATTCTGCAAGCATCAATCCATCATCAAAACAGCGCGAGAATTGAGGCAGGCACCGCGTCCTCGCTGCATGCGTCGTTTCCGCAACTACGTGTGTACGTGCGTGGGTGAGGGCCACTTTAAAACAGCTCTGCACTCGGCATCATCACTTCCGTCGGTGTATGTTTGCCCCTCCGTCTTCGGTCGTTATCATCCTGACATTGGACCCATCCGGTTATCGGGTTTGTTGTGGGTCGCCCCCCACCCCCGCCCCCGCCTGCAGAATGCGGGTCGGTCGGTCGGTCCGATCTATTACTTCTAACGATCCGATTAAGTCTTCCCCTAAAACGACGAATCCCATATTCTTCCTTGACATGGGCCGAGAGAGAGGCCCCTCATATATTTTAACGACCGATCGATCAGGCTCCATTATAAAGGAATATAAACGTGAAAACGTGTTATTATACCTAGAAATTTTTAGCATATATCCATGCTGTTTTTCTCTAATTTAAACTTCGAGAGTGAAATATTATTTCGCCTCATAAAGAAAAAAAATTATATAATGATTTCGTCAGGCATATGTCACCACATCTTAAAATCTTTTTATCATATCAAATATATTAAGGATTAGTATTTTATGTACCATATATTGCCTATTAAAGAGATTTGTGAGGTATTCTTGTTAGAATGAAAAGGTTTGGAAAATGTGTTATTTTCAGTGTACATTTGGGAAAGTAAGGAATATATCATCCCCAACAGTCATGCCTTGAAAATATAGTTATATCGGTATAAATATAGCACTTTGAATGTGTCATATTCACTTACTAAGGGTTGAAAGTTTGAGATCTTCTTTAATAATTTTATATCTAAAAATATTATGATAGTATACTAGACTCGCAATCTTGTAAAATAATAATAAATAATAATAATAATAATAATAAATATAATAAATAATAATAATAATAATAATAATAATAATAATAATAATGATAATGATAATGATAATGGTCCCCAATATAAAAATGGATCTAACTATACCTGTTTTTTCTTTTTTTTTTTGGAGGAATAATAATAAAACGAAAAAAATAAAAAGCACATGCATCATAAGAATTATTCGTTTCACGTCGCTATTGTTGACAGTTGACTTTGTCTCCCGAACAACTAATTTGGACAATCAATTACATGAATCCACGGGGAGGTCCTCCTCGATCCATGAAATCCATTTATATTGATACCGAAACATAGAGGCCCGTCTAAAATCTATCTCTCTCTCTCTCTCTCTCTCTTTTTTTCTTTTTTTTGTATTTTCATAAAGTAATCAACGATCCATGACACACACACAAAAAAAAAGGGGTAATGAAGGATAAATCGATGATGATTTGTATCATCTTTTGTGCCAATCTACCATTTAAGTTGCTTCAAGGATAAGATCAACCTGACCTGTTAGCCTTTGGCCACTCCATCGACAGACCATAAATGGTGCATTATATACAGTATCCACCGTTGTTGGCACCAATCTATCTGTTAGCCTTTGGCCACTCCATCGACAGACCAAACATGTCTCAACCTTGTCCAGATGGTAGTGGTTGCAGGAATGAGAATCATATTCTGGTCAATCTCTTGCAACTGATTTAATTTATTCCTCCACCTTTTATATATATATATATATATATATATATATATATATATATATATATATATATATATATATATATATATATATATATATATATATATATATATATATATATATATATATATATATATAATATAAGTAGTGGTTGCAGGAATGAGAATCATATTCTGGTCAATCTCTTGCAACTGATTTAATTTATTCCTCCACCTTTTATATATATAGATATAGATATATATATATATAGAGAGAGTGAGAGAGAGAGAGCAATAGGTCATTGACCGTCTCAATCTTTAGATTACTTCTCTTCAAGATTTCCAATCATATCAAAGTAGAGGTAGCGGCCTTGCCATGAAACTTGAATTTTATTTATGTTATATATTTATTTATTTTTCTTTAAACTCTTCCCCTTTTCTCTTTTATTATATAGATTTCCTTTGGTTATTATTTTTGTTATCTCTAGGGTTTGGGTGGCTGGAAGGAGAGAGAGGGAGAGACAGAGAGAGAGAACGAGAGAGAGAGAGAGAGAGAGAGGTCTGTTGATTTGATGGGATCCCGTTCGAGGCGCGTGCAGAGCCGGGTGGAGACTGCGTGACATCTCTGTGCTGGTGGATCGTCCGAGACTAGCGCCAGGAAAAAGGGCGGACTTGGTGCCGGAAGCATGTCGCAGACCAATTGGGAGGCCGATAAGATGTGAGCTACTGTTTCTCTTGCTCGAATTTTGACGATTTTTTTTGGGCTTTGTGGGCGATAGACTCTCTTGATTGACCTTCCTTAGGGTTTTTTCTTTTGGGATTTTAGCAGCTGGATGTGTGCATGTTCTCCCTTGATTCCTTTCCGAGAGGGAACTCGGTTTTCTTTGGACCTTTGGGCTTCGTTACCTGACGCAATCGGTTTTGTGCTCTTTCGATGTGTCTCACGGTGAAACATATTCTTTGTTCTTCGTGTTCTCTGCGCACCTTTGTTTTTTCTTCCTTCCTTTGCTAATGCGAAGATCGGTGCTTTTGCTGATATTGGAGTCGTTTATTAATGATGTGGAAACCAGGTTGGATGTGTACATTTATGATTATTTGATGAAGAGAGACCTGCAGGCCGCTGCGAAGGCCTTTCAAGCTGAAGCCAAGGTGTCATCCGATCCAGTGGGTAGGTTACAGAGAGTCTTATGGAACTTGTGGTGTTTATGCTTTCCAGTTCTTCCATCCAAAAATTGAGCACTGGGATTGCCCTTCTTTCAGCTATAGATGCTCCTGGTGGTTTTCTCTTTGAATGGTGGTCTGTGTTCTGGGATATATTTATCGCAAGGACAAACGAAAAACACTCTGATGCTGCTGCTTCGTATATAGAGGTAAGATTCTCTGTTCTTGCTTTCCATTATGCGGTCTTGAAGTTTTGTGAAGCTTTGACCAAATAATGTTTCATTTACACGGTATTTATCTGTTTGTGATGATCTTATTGTCTCTAGTGAAAACTTAGGAGCTTGTTAGGATTCTGGGAAATGGCTTAACTATTTTGTTGGCAATCTTGGCTAATGAAAACCTTTTTTTTTATTGTGGTCAAAAGGACTGATATATCCTTTCTAATTATGAATGGTTACATTGCAAGCTCAATTTGGATGATATAGTTTTCTCCACTGCTGTCACACTATCAAAAGAGGATGTTCACAGTTGCCGCCAGTCTCTGGAATGTTAGTAATTGTATTTATTTGCCCCTAGTTCATTTTCATAAGTGTTTTTGCGGTTCAATCCCAACAATTAGGTTGGATTATGACGCCTGACACAAATTTAAGAGCAATATGGAAGCATCAACAACAACAATTGTTTATACACAACAAAGTAATAAGAATAAGGGTGGCCCATGGCTCGAGGCTCCCACCAATGCATGCAAGGTCCAGGGTTTGGACAACAACAAAGAATAAATTTCAATACAAATTAGTTTAGAAAAAATTTGCACACTTAATTTTCAAATAAGAAGTGACATTGACAAAAATGCAACAGCATATGACTGCCACCATCTTCTGGAATCCAACATATATGAATAAAATATTGATGGTTTGAATGGATTGCCCATGTTCTTTTCTTTTTCTATGCATCAATATTGGTTTTTGATGCTAGACTCAGCATTTAAAAGTAAAGGAGCAGCAACAGCAACAACTGTCTCCACAGCAGCAGCAGCAACAACAACAACAACAACAACATATCCAAATTCAACAACTTTTGTTACAGAGACAGGCACAACAACAGCAGCAACATCAGCAACAACAACAACAGCCACAACGAAGAGAGGGATCTCAGCTTTTGAATGGCAGTGCCAGCGGGCTTGTTGGTACAGATACTTTGATGCGCCAGAATTCCGGAACTGCCAATGTCTTAGCAACAAAAATGTATGAAGAACGGCTGAAGTTGCCACTTCAAAGGGATTCTCCAGATGAGCCATCAATTAAGGTCCTAATCCAGACTGAAAGTTATTTCCCCTGAGATAGCCGTCTTCCCTGGTATGTATAGGATTGATTTTATTGATAATTTGTTATTTCTTTTTGCAGAGGTTTGGTGACAATGTGGGTCAGGTCATGGACGCAAACCATGCTCCCATGCTGAAGTCAGCCCCAAATCCTGGACAACCTTTAGGGTACGCTCACTTTGCGTAGTCAAAACCACCATGTACCCAGCATGCAGTAAACTTTTTCTGCTTTTGTTTAATAATCTAAATGCCATATGAGCACAGACATGGATACCAAAAGTGCATGTGGATTGTTATGATATGCATACTGCTAATCATGCTGTTCAGTACCTATGCATATATAAACCCTCTCTACTGGTTAATACGAATCTTCTCGCTGGCACATAATCTTAGGTATAAAGCATTGTAAATAGAATTTTGAGATTTGTCATGGAATACTTCCAATTCAGGCATGTTTTGCATGGTTCGGCTGGTGGTCTATCAGGGCCTCTGCAGCAGGTTCAGGCTAGGAATCAACAGCTTCCTGGGTCATCGCAGGTTGTTTTTTTATTAAAACAATGTTGTTTCAGAATTTATTGCTGGTTTTCTAATTGTAATATGGACAGGACATAAAGAGTGAGATTAATCCAGCTTTAAACCCCAGAGCTGTGGGTCCTGATGGCTCATTAATTGGAATTCCAGGTAGTATCCCCCAAAATCAAATTACTTTTTTCTTTTTAATATTTTTGCTTTTGGTTGATTCAATTTTGTTGTCTCTATCGTTCATCTTTAGATCCTTTACTTGCATGCCCTTCTGTATTAATATGCTGCTTGAGCCAAAGCTCTTCTAGCATTAAAATGGAGGGCCCATGATGTTTGGTGTGTGGAAGCCAATGGTCTATTTGTTGAGTTTCATTAAGTGGCAATTTTGTTGCACAATGTCCCAACATCATTTACTTTAAATAGTGTTTCCAGATTAACTAGGTGTTTCTTCTGTAGCGCTTATGCACTCACTGTTTGTGTTCTCGTAGCAGGTGCCAATCAGGCTGGAAACAATCTGACTCTGAAAGGCTGGCCCCTGACTGTAAGTTTGCTTTTGTGAATAGGAAGATCCTAATTCTTGTTGATATAGTTTTTATTTGTTTCTTGTAAATAAGATACTTTTTTCCTTGATAACTGCCATTTGTGCTTTACTTATTCTCATGTGTGTTTGTATGTCAGTGAACACTTGGTCTGCTTTATTAAACTTGTTTAATTTGAAAGATCTTTGCATTTCTCATTCCTCCTCCTTGTAGCTTACTGTACTTTAGTCTGTCATGTTGTACTGAAGTTTCTTGCCATCTCTGATACTGTTCAATAGTTCTGTTTATGTTACATTCTAGGTATCTTGTATGTATTCATCTACTTATATTTTCATGTGTGCACAATGGCATGGACATACAAAGTTATAAGTTTTTGTATACATCACAGCACAATAGTATCCCTATCGAGGTCTGAAAAAGTTTAGGGGACGAGAAAAACTTGGTAAAATAACTTATTTAACAAAATTATGAGATTCAGAAATACGCTTGATGAATGAAGAAATAGTTTTTCTAGTGCCAATTCACAAGAATAATGGTGACATTCAAAACTGTTCTAATTCTAGAGGATTTAAAATAAGAAGTCATACTATAAAACTTTGAGAAAGTTATTGAAAGTAGGGTAATGCTTAAAACCAAGGACTGCAATACCGATGGATACCGCTCGTACCGGGCGGTATGTACCGGTCCGCTTGTTGATCTGCACGCAGATCGTCGGCTACCAGGCGGTACCGTCGATTGGGGCTGTTTCTGCTTTGTTACCACTCGAAATCGACCGGTAACAGTCAATTTCAACTGTCTCCGGTCGTTGTCGGGCGGTAGTTGAGGGAGAAATAAGAAGAGGGGAAAGGAGAGGGAGAAGAAAAGGGAGAAATTGGAGTCCAACGCTGCTCTCCCGATCTCTTCGCCCGCGGGCGATTTCTTCTCCTCACGCAGGGAGAAGAAACGTATATATATATATATATATATGTATCGAACAGTATGCCAAGGCGAACCTTGCTTGAAACACATATCTTTGAAAATCGATTTGGTTTTATGTTGAAAGATCAACCGTAGAAGCTATTTATTTATTAAGACAGTTAATGGAAAAGTATCGAGAGAAAAAGAATGATTTGCATATGGTTTTTATTGATTTGGAGAAAATTTATGATAGAGTTCCTAGAGATATATTATGGTAGGAATTAGAAAAGAAAGATGTATCCATTAATTTTATTGATGGTATTAAGGGTATATATAATAATGTAGCTAATAGTGTTAGAACTATAAGGAGTGTGTCTAGTGAGTTCCCTATTAGTATAGGATTACATCAAGGATCCGCTTGAAGTCCCTGTAAGTTCGTCCTTACGTTCATAATGGACGAACTTACATGTTATTTACAAGATAGACCTCCCTGGTGTATGTTACTTGTTGATGATATTATCTTAGTTGATGAGAGCTTAAGTGGAATTAATTTTAAACTTGAGTTGTAGTGCCAATTCTTAGAAACTGAAGACTTTAGATTAAGCTGAACTAAACTGAATATATGAGATACAATTTTAGTAATATTAGGAATAGACAAGAGAGTATAGTTAACTTGGATGGACTAGAATTTCTTTTAAGTAGAAGCTTTAGGTACCTTAGATTAATTATTTAACGAGGTGGAGAGATTGATGAGGATATTATTCATAGAGTAGAAATAGGATGGTTAAAAATCGCGATGGGCATTCGGAATATTGTGTGATCACCAGACGTTCGGATACCTTCGAGATTAAAAGAAAAATTTTATAAGATAGTTGAGACCAACAATGTATTATGATTCTGAGTGTTGGGCAGCTAAAAAATATCATATACAATAAGTTTTTGTTGCTAAAATATTATAATATATTTAATATATCGGGCGATATGCACTGTATGTATCGGTACCATACAGGTACTGACAAAATGTTGGCACACTGGTACGGAACGGTATGTCAATCCTTGTTTAGGAGACCTATGGATATGGTAGTCAGAAGAGGTAAAGTAATTAATGTTAATTGTAAGAGAAGAGGTAGAGGAAGACCTAAAACAACCTTAATAGAAACTATAAATGTAGATTTAAATACTATATACTTAATTAAACATATGATTTTTTGCAGATCTCAATGATGGTAAAAGATCCTCCATATAGTCGACCCCAAATAGTTGGCATTTACGGTTTTGTTGCTGTTGTTGTCGTTGTATACATTGCGGCATGAACACACATCTACTTGTTGTCAGTGTTACATTGGATTAAGCATTCAGCTTATCTTAATGTTCTTATTAGGCATTTTGAGTACGGCTTTGGGTAGTAATTTCGAAATGCAAAATATGCCAACTGTTAATGATTTTGTTTTCAACCTATAGGGTCTAGATCAACTTCGATCGGGGCTTTTACAACAGCAAAGAACATTTATGCAGTCACCTCAGTCGGTTCATCAACTTCAGTTTCTAAGTTCCCATCAACAGCAGCTACTGCTTCAGGCACAGCAAAATCTGAGTTCCCCATCAGCTGCAGATATTGATAACAGAAGGCTACGAATGCTTTTGAACAACAGGAACATGGTCTTGGGAAAGGATGGCCAGTCAAATGCTCTTAATGATGTCATTCCAAATGCGGGATCTCCCATGCAAACTTCAAATCCTGTGATGTCTCGCAGTGATTCAGATTTTTTAATGAAGGTCTACTTTCTTTTTTTCCTTTTAGATGATTTTAGTTCATTACTTCACTGTAACTTCAGCTGTCTAAACTTTGTTTCTTTTTGTATTTGCAACAGAAAGTAGCTCAGTTACAATCACAACAACAAAGCAGTAACAGTCAGCAACAGCAACAGCAGCTTCAACAACATTCTCTTTCAAGTCAACAATCACAAAACTCAAATCACCTTAATCAAGAAAAACTTGGAACAGCCAATATGATGGTTGACGGAAGCATGTCAAATTCATTTAGAGGGACTGATCAGGTATATCTTTTACGTTCCCTTGGTATTAACATAAAAATTGTTTGCTTTTGTTGTCAGTGTTCAATATTTGCATTAGCTAAAGGTTCTGAAGATTTTTACATATGTAAGAAATCTGATCAGAATGTGACACTGCAAGATAACATGTTAAAAATGTCTGAAGAGATTCACTTGTTTAGTTGATTTCTGTTGGCACTTCTCATTTGGTTGTGATAATCTTTTTCTTGTCTTTATTTCACTAATGAGTTGAGCATAGGGATTATCTTCAGTTTGTTGGCTATTCTCGTGGTGCCAACGATTTTTTGGCAAGTGCATGCACACAAAACCTATAAGCCATGCTGCAGTGGGCTTTATTTCTTGGCAAGTGCCAACAATCTCATGGTACCAACAAATTCTCATGTCAATGGTATACTTGGGAAAATAGAAGGGCATACTACAATGGTCGAAGGTGGTATACTAGTAGGTTAATACATTTTGGTTTCAAACTTATTATGGCGTGAGACTGTTGCCCTAGAGGAGTCACAAATTTTCAGATACATTTCAGTCTTTAAAAGTTGAAGTTTTTTCCTAACTTTTAGCAACTAGTTTTTAACGGACTGTAGACCTCAAACAATCAAAGTGGCCGGAAGCGGAAGCAGCCTGTGTCATCCTCAGGTCCTGCCAATAGCACAGGAACAGCAAATACTGCTGGACCTTCTCCAAGCTCTGCACCCTCAACGCCATCCACTCATACTCCAGGAGATATGATTTCAATGACACAACTGCAACATCCTGGTGGGTCATCTAAGCCTATGATTATGTTTGGTGATGGGACGGGTGCTTTGACATCTTCAGCAAACCAATTGGTAATTATTCAGGAACATATTTGTTGCTGATTAATCAATTTTTGCACAGATTGATTTTAACATTAGGATGTCAAAGTTGTTGACTTGCAGGCTGACATGGATCGCTTTGTTGAGGATGCATCTTTAGATGACAATGTAGAGTCATTTTTATCTCATGATGATACTGATCCAAGAGATGTTGTTGGTCATTCTATAGTTGCTACAAAAGGTGCTCTATATTTTTTCTTTTTTATTTGCTTGGTTATTACTGCCTTGTGTTTCTTACATCTGGATAGTTATGATAAGAAAATGTTGTGTCCCTGGTCAGTTTGCTCTCTATCTGATGTCAGCAATTGCTCTATCAGGATCCACATTTACCGAGATCAAATCAGCCAGAGGAAGTACAAATAAAGTTGTTTGTTGTCACTTTTCCTCAGATGGAAAACTCCTTGCAACCGGAGGCCATGATAAAAAGGTCAAAAGCAACTTGATGGCCCACCAACCATTTCTTATTAATTAACTCTTTCCCATCTTGGTACCAAAATATTTTAAGAAGCTACTTAAGGTAATCGATTCCATCCTGCAGGTTGTTTTGTGGCATGCTGATACCTTAAAACTCGAATCTACATTGGAGGAACACACACTGCTGATTACTGATGTTCGGTTTAGTCCTAGCATCCCACGCCTAGCTACATCCTCATTTGACAAGACTGTCAGAGTATGGGATGCCGATAATGTTAGTATCAAATGTTTTACTTTTTCATGCTTTGTTGCAACACTTTCATCTAAAAAATCTCTTTTGTCATTTGGATGTCATTATTGGCATGTTGGGAATATTTTCAGATGTTTGTTTACGTACATCCATCTCTGCTTACAAACAATGTTGTATTATCTCATCACTGCTTGTGGGAAAACTTTTATGCTGATTATTCGAGTTGTTACAAGATGTATAATGAAAATACCTGAGTTGCCTATAATAACTAGGACTCAGAGTATTTGGTTGATGTTTCTACATGACTCTGTAAAAGTTATTAGGCTAGTAGGTTCTGATTAGATTGGGACAATAAATGCAAATAGCTGAATCTACCAAAGACTGTGCCATAAAAATTAGTGTTCTTATGATGCATTCTGTAGGTTTCTGCCAAGCTTTCAATTTGATGTTTATACTTGTACTAAATCTTGTGACTGCAGAAAATAATGGAAGGTTTATTTTCTGATGATAGTAGGTCACCGACGTTATCCACATAGTGTTAACAAAGGTCAAAGGCAACCACAATGCTGTAGTAAATATTATTGTCACTTGTATGCTTTTATTCATATTTAAGGTCGTCTGTGATTGGTATCTCTCAGATGGATATTCATATTGTTTTCTTGCAGTACAACTATTGGATGCAATTTCAGACATGACCACTAGACCTATTTTTTTCTTGATTTATTAAATAGAAGATGTTCCGCAGATGGTCTGTACTGACTCAGAGGAAGCATACTATTTACCATCTTGGAATGGATTTAGCAAAATGTGAGTGCTTAAGTGTGATGGGCCAGCACGCACACGTGGACTACCATGCTAACTCATGCCAAACCATACCGTAGCCAGCTGAGTGGGCATCAGTATCGTTTCATGCCATAACAAGTATGTCCGGCACACCCTTGGCAATGTGCCTGTGGACAAGGGGCCAATTCCATACTGTGCTGACTGGTAAATACTGGTCTGGTTAAAAGTTCTACCACACATCTACTTAAGACCATCCTTGGGTGCACATGCAGATGTTTGAGATTAGAAAGGAGAAGGGTCAATGCCAAAGGCATTATTGGAAAGACAACGAGTTTTTGCTAAACTACAAAATATGTCTCTTGTCAGAGTTTTTCCAAAAACAAGTGATCAGGAAGATGTAGCATGATACTTGTTTTTGTGGTTTTTGGATGATATATTCAGGCATACATGGTTGAATGCTTGACCAGATTATGGATACGACCTCATTGTATTTCATAGAAAATTCTGTGGAACTAGGACAAAACATGCTATACCTTTATTTAATAAAATTGGGGGAACCTTGGGGTAGATGCCATAGATTTATCTGCTACAAATCTCAACTGTGTACCAACTATAAAAAACAATGAGGATTATAATCGAGTGGTTTAATTGTATATCTTATTGGTATGTGGTACATTTTATAAATAAATGTTCATGATGGCTCCAAGTTTGTGCTTGAGGGTGGACAGCAGAATTGTGATCCATGTACATTTTTCTTTGTATGAAGTAGGAAAATCTGTCAAATTTATTTGATAATTATGAAAGAAAAAGTAATGCATTAATTTGTCACTTCATTCATCCAGTAGCATATTATTAGCAGATCGGAGAAAATTCTCCACAATTGACTTTCATCGTCCATTTAACTAGTCATCATGGCCATTCCCTGAACACAGATTGCAAGTAGTAGGAAATTTCTCTGTGCAGTTTTGGTCATCAAAATCTTCGTTCTCATGGACTATGAACAGTGTCACTCATGCAGTAGACTTGTTTTTGTAAAACCAATCAACATTCATGCTCATCCATGGTCTGATGAATGTGTCAGCATTCTTGACTGAACCAGTCTGAAGCAATCTGGCTGTGAGAAACTTCTGAAAGGCAAATATGTTGTGATTCATCAATTACCATGTACAATGTGAATATTTCATTTTTCTTGTCATGTTGCTGATTTGAATCTTTTGTTGAGTTATTTCTAATGAGTTGTTTGGCTACATGATGTCAATGTACAGCCAGGCTATTCACTTCGTACTTTCACTGGCCATTCTGCATCTGTCATGTCCCTCGACTTTCACCCAAGTAAAGAGGATATCATATGTTCCTGTGATAGTGATGGGGAAATGCGTTACTGGAGTATAAACAATGGTAACTGTGCCAGAGTATTTCAGGTATGAAACAGTGATCTCTTTTATTGCCTTAAATTGTCTGTCAAATGCAACACCTGAAGAGGATTTCTTGTGGACAACTTGGTGCTAAGGTTCTTCTGCTGGCTAGCTAATTTTTCTCTGTTTTTTTTTTTTCATTGTGCATGCAGGGTGGGACAACTCAAATGAGGTTTCAACCTCGTCACGGTAGGTATCTTGCTGCGGCCGCTGAGAACACCATATGCATACTAGATGTTGAGACACAAGCTCGCAGGCACTTGCTACAGGTTGGTTGTCTTATCTGTAACATTAGGTGTGCAATGGAACCAGTACACATGTTCTTTTACTAATTTTTATTTGAAGCACAAGATGATTTCAAAAGCGAGGATTATTAAATTGAGAATCAAGAATGCATTTTCCTGAGTAATAACTTCTGGTTCTCCTGATTGTCAAATTTTCATTTCCTAGCATCCATAATTTCTTGATCATTTGGTACTGCTGTTAATATATTTATCTAATCAGCTAAGAATGGATCAGTAGCCTTTTTTTGATGCCTTTGCGATGAGGTCTAAACAGCATTCTAGTTTGTTGACATCACTGTTCAACTACAGGGACATACGAAACATGTTATTTCGATCTGCTGGAACTCTTCGGGTGATCGTCTGGCTTCTGTTAGCGAAGACTCAGTCCGAATATGGTCACTTGGTTTGGGAAGCGACGGGGAATGCATAAAGGAGTTGAGTTGTAGTGGAACTAAGTTTCACTCGTGTGTTTTTCACCCCAGCTATCCATCATTGCTTGTGATTGGTTGCTACCAGGTGAATTCAGTGCTTAATTACTTCTACTAATACATACATCTACATGTGTCTTATAGATTATAGGTGAAGTAGCCCTCTGATTCAATTTGCACCATTCTTAGTATCCATCACGAAGTAGTATACTATGTTGATGTTGGTGCATTATTTATCTTTCTTGTTACCAAGAATTTGTATATATGTAATCTTAATAAATGTTGGTGGCATGGGCATGAGATCACACTGGAAGATAGTATAATAATTAGTGATATTTAGTGAGAGGTTCAGTCTCTTGTAGATAGTATGTAGTTCTGTGTTGTAATTGATCAAATGATTACTAACTGAAGTCATCGATTCTGCAGTCGCTGGAACTCTGGGACATGAATGAGAACAAAACCAGGGGCGTTCCTGCGCATGAAGGTTTAATTGCAGCATTGGCAGCATCCAATGTTACTGGTGTAATATCATCTGTGAGTCATGATAAGTGTGTCAAGCTTTGGAAGTAGCCTCTTTGCAGAAACAAGCAGCTAGCTACTGATAATTTGCTGTAGAAGCTATGATGACCTGTACACGATGTAGGTAGAGTAAGATAGTATTTTGTGGTATGAGACCTCATGTTATATTTGTCATCTAACTTAAATGGAACACCTGGTACTAGGTTAAATAGGTACTGTACTAACCATGTGTTGTATTTTTGTCATGTATTGCTGTTGAGTTGCAAGAGCAAAAGAAAAACTATGTTTTCAGGGTTATCATCCATCCTAACAGAAGGAAATATTATTGTGATAGTTCCTAATTAAAAAAATATAGTAAAATCTTTTCCATTCTGTCATCGGGCTTCTGAAAATATTCCATCAACGTAAGATAGTGGTCACGCTTACCTGTTTCATAAATAGATACAGGTTTTTTCTACCAGTGATCAAACAAACTTATCTTTTTTTTTTTTTTTTTTTTTGTGTTTAGCTTAGCATAAGCAGTTACACGTTCTTTAGGAATTAGCACAAGTAGTCTTACCATTGCGGAATTTATTTTCTTCGTTCAAGACATGATGACTAAAGGTCGTGTTTGGCCGGTTAATCCGATCGGTTTGTCCGACACGTATTTACCAAAGATAGAAGAATTTGATACTCGAATGCATTATTGTATGGGCTCCGACGGAACCACGTCACAGAGGTCCCACACCGATGGACTCAAAAATCACCCAGGACACTTTGCAGGAGCGATTCGGTCTCTCCACCGCGTACTTACCTGACACCTTTCGACCATCCCCCGTGTCAGCCGTTCGCCGCATTTTTTCCACTTCCATGGCACTCGAGCGGCGACCCCATCACTCGCCCTGCCGAAACCCGGTCAGCCCTGGCAAGTCTCAGCGCCGGTGGTCCCACTTCTCCACTACCAGTGAGAGAAAGAGAGACAAGTGGGGCCCGCACCACATCTTTTTTTTCCCAAAAGATTCCATTCATTTAGATATTCCTTTTTCTTTTTAATTTAGAATTTATTTAGTTCCCCTCTTCCGCTCCACTACTCAGAGAGAGCGAGAGAGAGAGAGAGAGAGAGAGAGAGAGAGAGGCGGAGCATCTCATCACCAGAGGGGTGGGAGGAGGGCGAGAACATGGAGGGGTTCTTGGTCAGGTGTGCGGTGGCCGTGGTGCTGTCGCTGGGGATCGCTGCCAGGGCGTTCCTCCACAGGTCGCTCGATCGATCGGGGGCGATTGCGGGGTTCCTGGTGATGGCGATCCACATCGCAGCCGGCTACAGGTTCGAGCCCTCTACGTTTTTTGGATTTGGATTCTTCCTCGAAGTAGAGGGTTCACTGTCGGTGCCCCTTCTATTCCAGATTCGCCGCGCTCCTGCTGGTCTTCTTCTTCACCTCCTCGAAGCTCACAAAAATGGGAGAGGAGAAGAAACGGAGCATCGAAGAGGATTTCAAGGAAGGCGGGCAGCGGAATTGGTGACATTTCCTTCTCTTCCCCCTTAGTTAGTTCTTATTGGCTAATGATTCCTGCATTCTTAGCTTTCTGTCATCACTAATATTATGGGAATTGTTGTGATGGCCGCATCAGATCCTGCACTTGTTAGGTTCGTTAAATTTCTTTCAGCTTTGCATTGTTCTACTGGACACATTTCTGGTTTTAACTTTAGGGCCTGAAATTTTCAGATTAGCTAGGAATCACTGAATATAGTGCCCCCATGCATGACTCCTTTATTTGGTTAGTTCTCTGTCTATTTTGAACCAAACAGACAATAAATCCAATTTGTAGGCCATTCTTTAGATATCAGTCAATCTATGGAGAACCACCGTGTTGTAAAATTGTCACTAAAGAATGCTTAGTTACAGAGAGGTGCCTAAATTTGATTGAGGAGAAAGTTGTATTATTTTGTGACCTTAACGGACGTAAAAAACTGACCTCTTTTAATTATAAGAATATCTCAGATTGATGGCACGGTGAACCATGAATTTGTACACCAATAGTTAAAGAATGCTGAATTTAGAAAAGGGGCTCAAATTTGAGTGGATGGGTTGGCGAGAAGGCTTTTATTTAGTTTGGATGAGATTTACTATATTTGGCTACTGATTTGAAGAAATAAGCATAATTTCAATCGCCAAACTATCTGCAAGACAGGTTAACTGAGATTTTCAGTTACATTTGGCACTAAGTTAGCCATGCTGCTTTTGACTTTTTGTTCGAAGTTATGATGAAACATTGATTTATTCTCAATTTGGAGGAAACAAAATGTTGTATCCCAATTTAGTTTCACAGCAAAATGGAAGTTGACTGGAATTGTTGTACAACTAATTGAGTCTATTACCATTATTCAAACTTAGCAAATTAATTAAGTTATTTCGTAGATCGGATCAAACTTATAATTACTTATATATCCCTACTAAGTCAAAATACATTTCCTCATTTAATTTGGATATAACAACTAATATTGATAATATACCTATTCTCAAGACTTGTATCTTCTACAGACTTTTTATTGCAACAATTTAAAAAGAGTTTAAGATCTAATCGAGCCATGTGAATTGTGAGATTAGGAAAACTACAGAACTAGGATATGTAATTGTGTTTTATCAATGTTTTACATGACTTCATGTCACAATATACTCTAGAAGTGTAACTATATAGGTCTCCTTTGGTAAAGTCTAGAGAAACTTCATTTCCTTTTTAAGAAACCCACATGTATTTTCAAAGTCAAGTCTCCTAAAGTATTGTCAATCTATATTATCTTATTTCACTTCCTTTTGACTGGAGTAACCAAGCATTTATAAAACTATTCTAATTATAGATGGATTAAAATTATGAGTCAATCTAAGTTGATTTTATGTTTGGTAGATCAACAATAGAAAACAATTAATGAAAAAGCATATAGAGAAATAGAAAGATTTCCATATGATATTTATTGATTTAGAAAAGGCCTACCACAGAGTTCTTATATATTTATTAGTGGGTTTTAGAAAGAAAGGTGTATCCACTAAATTGATGCTATTAAGAATATGCATGATAATGTAGTTATTGGTGTTAGAACTATAGGAAGCTTGTATTATCAATTTCCTATTAGTGTGAGATTACATTTAGGATCCGTATTAAGTCCCTACATTTTTACATTGATAATGGATGAACTTACTGCCCATATATAGGATAGACCTCCTCGGTGTATATTATATACTGATGATGTAATCTTAGTTGATGAGAGTCTAAATAAAATTAATTCTAAATTTGAGTTGTGGACGCAATCCTTAGAAACATTTTATATTAGGTAGGATTAAAACTGAATATATGAGAGATAATTTTACTAATACTAGGAATAGTCATGTGGGCATAGTTAAGTTGGATGGACAAGGAGTTTCTTTAGGTAACTAAAGATTTTACATTAAGTAGGACTAAAATTGAATATATGAGATACAATTTTAGTAATACAAGGAATAAACATGATGATATAGTTATGTTGGATGGGAAAAAAATCCTTTAAACAAAAGATTTATGTATCTTGGGTTAATTATTCAACAAAATGGAAAGATTGATGAAGATATTATTCATATTTAATGGAGTAAAAACATGATGATTAAAATGATTTGGGACGTTAGGAAACTTGTGTGATTATCAGATACCCTTAAGATTAAAAGAAAAATTTTATAAGGTAGTTGTTAGACTAGAAATACTGTATGGATTTGAGTGTTGAGTAGTTAAGAAGTAATACATACAAAAGGTTTATTTTGTTGAGATGAAAATGTTGAAGTGAATGTGCTGATTTATTAGGAAAGATAGAAAAATAAAATATGGTAGTTAGAAGATAAAATGAGAGATAATAAGTTAAGATAGTATGAACATGTGCTCAAGCGACCTGAAGCTATAGTAGTCAAAAGAAATGAAATGATTATTGTTAGTAGTATAAAAAGAGGTTGAGGAAGACACAAAAAAACTTTAATAGAAACTATAAATAAAGATTTAAATATTTTTAATTTAGCTAAGTATAATCTCAATGTCAGCAAAAGATCTATGTAGCCACCCTTAAATAGCTGAGACTTACGGTTTTGTTATTGTTATTGTTGAAATGAGCATCTATGAAAAAATACTTTAATTTAAAATAAACATTTAGGTGGCATATGCATTTTGATTGGCAATTGCTATAAGATTGCTTTTTATGCACAAGTTTTTAATGATTATTTCAAGTTTGACCTAATCGAGGATAAAGCAGACTTATCAGTGAGTGGTGCTGGGTGGAATATGCTCCATATAGTGCACAATTTTTCTTGACATTCAGCATTGCAGATCTCATGTCATTTATGAGCTTATAAAATGATCCACTTTATATGCTATGATTTGAGATTACTATGAGGATAGCTAATCTTTGTAACCTATTTTTATTTCAATCTTATGTCCTTCATAGCATGACATGACGTGTGTTCAATTTTGTTATCAGGATACAAGTGTTGGCTAATAGTTGGCTTGCAACTATTTTGGTAGTGGTGTTCGTAACTGTAACTGGGGGACAAGATACCTGCTTGGACACAAAAAAGTCCAAATTTCTCACTGGCCTCATTGGTGGCATTATTGGACATTATGCCTGTTGTAATGGAGACACCTGGTCATCTGAAATTGGAATGCTTAGCAATGGTCAACCCCGGCTAATCACTACCTTCAAGGTACATATTACTGTGGTTAATTAGTTTGACCTTATTGTGGCTAAGAATCACTATCTTTGTCTTTGTTCATTCATGTATGTTACTTTATTTTAACTACTGGATATAAGGAAGCGATGATATCTGCTTTGTGCTTTATTATTAATCAGGCTGTTTAGTTATCTTACCAGGTTATTCGGTTTAGCATTTATTTGCTAGAGAGAATGTTCTAGTGGCACCACAAGTATAGTAGAGAGATCTCATAGTAGCAGAATTTGATTGAACTTTGCTTTCTGCTCTAGTGAATATTCATGCTCAGAACTTGTACATTGATCTTTTTTTTTTGTTTTTGCATCAAACTAGTCTTCTTTTGTTTTTCAACACTATGATTTATTGTGGACCATGGAGTGTTTGTCTCAAAGGTCCTTTTTAACTGTCTTGCTTAAGAAACAAGGAAAAAGATGGAAGTGCAAAGAATTCCATTTTTAGAGCTGCTTCATTGAAAAGAAAAAAAAACCCAAACATGTGTCCAATAGTTTCATTTGCAAAACATGAAGAGACCTCTTCTAAATGTATATGCTAATTGATTGCTATGCGGGCTTCTGTTTGCTTTTATCACAAAGAAACTAGTCATTCCCTTGCGATGGTGGATCATCAAAGGTAAAGGGAATGATTCAGTTACTTGTTTTGACACTTATATATGGCTGACTGTTAATTTTTCTGGATATTTTTTCTTCCTGCACAGCAACAACTGCTAGTCCCTGATACATGAGAAAGGACCAATCTGCATATCTTGTTATTTGATCTCACTGTTATATATATATATATATATATATATATATATATATATATATATATATATATATATAGTGGAAGAAGCATGACCGTTTCCAAGTTAAAATACCATGTGAAACCTGTTTCTTGGCCTCTCTTCATGGTTAACTTAGCATTTGTTGTTTCATACTAGCTCACCTATATGCAATTTAGCACTTGGAGTTACCCGATGATACAATTGTTGGGAAACCTCAGCGGGTACATCACATGTGCAGTGAAAATTAAAACAAAAATTAGTTTTTCACGTTAATCAAATCGTCGTGCAAAATATTGGGGTCGCGATAAAAATGTAAAAACTGATAAAACCGCGATGTGTGAGATTGATTTTACCTAGGGAGATCGTATATCCCTGTATTCTAGATCCGAATGGAGAAGATGAAGGAGGTCAAGCGTCCTCCTCTGTAGTAGTATCCACACAATGAATCTTTGCAGAAACTCCTCCAATCTGATCTCACAACTCTTGCACAAAGGGAGGGAGGAGAATAGGAGGTGGTGGTTAAAGCTGCAGCCTATCAACCATGAGTCTCCTCTTATATTTATAGAGAGCCACCAAAAAACCCTATGGTTCTTGCCTTAGTAGGTATTGATCTCCATCCAATTACCCACTAACCTTGCATTATTGGATTTCTATCCAATAATCTTCTTAGGCCTCTAATTGGGCCTTAATCAAGGAGCCCATTAGCATAGCCTTAGCTAATGAGAATATGGGCTAATTGGATCTTCATCCAATCCTCTATTCGCTGAAGCATCCACCATATGTGTGTGACCCTCTGGGCGATCTGTGGGCCGTGAGTCACTCCCATCGAACTCCTTATGATATAGTGAATTATTATCCTCATAATAATTCACTCGACTCATTGACTATGGACGTACTAGGCCACTGCGCCATAGTCCTCAGACGGGGGATCAAATCCATCGGACCTATTTGTTAACAGTTACCGTGTATCTATAATCCTTCATCTAATTAATATCCCAGAGATCGTATATTGGACATGGTACTCTCAGGCCACATACAAAATTCGTTATAGTCTCACTCTAATCAGATTCTCTCTGAGAACTTTTTCTCTCTCAATCCGAATGACCCTGGTCAGGAATTTGTTTGAGCAAGCACATATGGGATATTCCTCTCATGATACCGAGAGTGGATGATCCTCTATTGACACTCAATTGCCTTCGTAAGGTTGGCTACCAATCATAATAACCAGTTGTACTAGATCTGAAACTTTTCAAACCTGTAAGTCTGGCGTCAAAGAAAGGAGTACTCATTACAAGACATCCTAGGTGTCTCAAATCTAAGGACCAGATATGGAATCACTGTCTAACATTAGATATCATTAACCATACAATATTCCATAAGTGGAATGAACTCATTCTCCAATGAGCACCTGTACTATATCCTTAGTGTCTCCATACAAGTGGTTATGAAACCAGCCGCCTCTATCATATGAACGGGTATATAGTACACTGATTTGTCCGATTATCTCAATGTCCCTCTCGAGTAACCTATGATCGGGATTATTTAGGATCTGTGTTTAAAGGTGAATCGATCTTATTATTATGATCTCATCACGATCCGATTCCCATTGCACGGAACCAAGGATATCACAATATAGATGCAACAAATAATATAATGTGAGAATATGTCAATATTAATTATAAGGAAAAAGATAATGCAGTGTGTCACACACTGAAGTGATTGGCTTACAAGGCACCTATAACTAGCAATCTCCCGCTTGACTTAAAGTTAATCACCTATCTGTTTGATCCCCATCAGACCGATGTGACGCTCAAATATAATATGAGCCAGCGGCTTCGTCAGTGGATCTGTAATGTTATCTTTTGATGGAACTCTTTTCATTGCTATATCTTTACCGGCTATGATATCTCTTATTAGATGGAACCTCCTCAGAACATGCTTAGACTTCTGATGGGACCTGGGTTCCTTCGCTTGAGCGATCGTCCCGTTGTTATAGCAGTATATGGGAATTGGCTCCACGCTGCTTGGTACGACCCCTAAATGTTTAATAAACTCCTTCATCTATACCCCTTCCTTTGCTGCTTCTACTGCAATGTATTCCGCCTCTATGGTTGAGTCAGTAGTAGTATCTTCCTTGTAACTCTTTCAGCTTACTGCTCCTCCATTCATGGTGAAAACATATCCTGAATTTGACTTGCTATCATCAATGTAGACTGAAAACTTGAGTCTGTGTAGCCCTCAACCTGGAGGCTATACTAGTAAAAGATTCTTAGTCCTTCTCAAGTACTTAAGGATACACTTTATTGCCTTTTAGTGTTCTAAATATAGATCTATCTGATACTTGCTCGTGACACTCAGAGCATGTGCTATATCAGGCTTGGTACATAGCATCGCATACATGATAGATCCTATCGCTGTGGCATAAGGTATCTTATCCATGTTTGCCCAAACTCCTAGAAAGTGGTATTCTATATCTCTTCGGTATGAGACCTCTCTTGGAATTCTCCATACTAAACCTTTTGACAATAGAGTCTATGTTCCTGAACTAGGACAAGCCAAGCATCCTCTTGGATCTATCTCTATAGATTCGGATCCCCAAAATATAGGATGTTTCCCCTAAGTCTTTCATGGAGAAGTTTCTGGATAACCAAGTCTTTATTATGGAGAGCATTCCTACATCACTTCCAATTATTAGGATGTCATCCACATATAGCACCAAGAAGGTGATAGCGCTCCCACTTACCTTCCTGTACATACAAGGCTCATCTTTGTTCTTAACAAAGTCATAAGATTTGATCACGTCATCAAATCTTATGTTCTAACTTCGGGAAGCTTATTTTAATCTATAAATGGATCTAAGCAACCTACATACTTTATTTGGACTCTCCTTGGATATGACTACCTCTGGTTGTATCATATACACCTCCTCGAGGTTGCCATTAAAGAATATCGTTTTGACATCCATTTGTCAGATCTCATAGTCTAGTATGTTGCAATGGCCAAAATAATTCTAATGGACTTAAGCATGACTACAGGTGAAAAGATTTTGTCATAGTCAACTCCTGGTCTTTGACGATATCCTTTAGCTACCAACCTTGCTTTATAGGTCTCTACCTTTCCATCCATTCTGATCTTCTTCTTGAAGATCCATTTGCAATCGATGGGTATAATACCTTCAGGTGCATCCCCAAGGTTCCAAACCTTTTTAGAGTACATAGAATCCATCTCAGAATTCATGGCTTCTTACCACTTTCCGGAGTCTATACTCATAATAGCCTCCTCACAGGTCTGAGAATCAATATCCTGAGAGTCATCTCCACTGATATGTCCCACATATTTTTCAGGAGGGTGAGATACTCTGCTAGACCTATGCAAAGTTGAAACTTGTGTGTTAGGTACCTGAACAGACTCGGGCTCTGGAATGGTGCTTGAGCTAGGTTCTTCAACCTCGCTCAATTCTATCATGCTCTTACTGTTTCCACCAAGAATGTGTTCCTTCTCAAGGAACACGACTCTCTGGGCAACAAAGATCTTTCGGTCCTCGGGGTGATAGAAATAATACCCACAAGTTTCCTTTGGGTATCCCACGAATGTGCACCATTATGTCCTTGATTCCAACATATCGGGGTTGTGTCTTCTAACATGAGCAGGATAATCCCAAATCTTAATAATCTTAAGATCGAATTTTTTTTTCTTTTCATATCTCATATGGCGTAGACACTACCGACTTTGATGGAACTATGTTCAGAAGGTAAGCTGCGGTCTCTAGGGCGTACCCTTAGAATGAGACGGGTAGGTTAACGAAACTTATCATGGACTGCACCATGTCTAATAGCGTGTGATTCCTCCTTTCTAATACACCATTGAGCTGAGGTGTATAAGGAGGTGTCCATTGGGACAAAATCTCATTGTCCCTCAGGAAATGGGTGAACTCCGTACTCAAGTACTCTCCTCCTCGATCTGATCGAAGAGTCTTAATACTCTTTCCAATTTGGTTTTCTACCTCATTCTTATATTCCCTGAATTTCTCAAAGACCTCATATTTGTACTTCATTAAGTACACGTGTCCATACCTAGAGAAATCATCAGTGAATGTAATAAAGTATGAGTAACCACCTATAGCCTGAGTCGACATAGGACCACATACATCACTATGTATAAGTTCCAATAACTCGATGGCTCTCTCTCCAGTTTCACTAAAAGGAGAGTTAATCATCTTTCCACGAAGGCAAGGTTCACAAGTTGCATATGACTCATAGTCAAATGGATCTAAGTATCCATCTTTCAGCAACTTTTGAATCCTTCCCTCATGTATATGACCTAGACTACAATGCCATAGGTATGCATTATTTACCTCATCTCTTTTCCTCTTAGACATATTTATATTCATGATATGTGCATAAGTGTCTAACACATATAACTCATTTATAAGGGTCCCTTTAGTGATGATCTTATCATCCATAATTATTGAACAACTATTATTCTCAAAAACTAATTTATAGCCACTAATTGTCAAACAAGAGATAGAAATAATGTTTTTGATAATAGATGGAACAAAATAGCATGCATCTAATGCAATAATAGCTCCACCAGGCAGATGTAGGGTGACCTCTCCAACAGCAACTGTAGCAACTCTTGCTCCATTGCCCATCTTGAGGTTCATCTCGCCTCTAGCCAATCTCTTAGGTCTTGCCAGAACCTGCAACGAATTGCAGATATGGTAAACACTCCCGGTATCCAATACCCATGTGTTATTATAAAAATCTGACAAGTGGAGACTGATCATGAATGTACCTAAAGCTTCTCCAAGCTTTTGTCTCGTCTTCTCTACAAGGTAGTCCTTACAGTTCCTCTTCCAATGCCCATCTTGGTCGTAGTGGAAGTACTGTCCTTTGTCCTTTCTCGTGTATTTCTTGGAAACCTTTGTCTTATCTTATCTTTCTTTGCTCTTGCCTTCTTAAGGGTCTTGCTAGCCTTCCTTTTCTTTTTGGTCTCACCAAGATAGAGAATTTTACTTCTCCTTCTTGATGGCACTCTCAGCTTCTCTCAACATATTGAGGAGCTGAAGGAGAGTCACCTCAAACTTGCTCATGTTAAAATTCATGATGAAGTGAGAAAAGAAATCTGGTAGGGACTGAAGTATAAGATCAACACACAGGTTATCCTCTAGGACTATTCCTAGACCTGTGAGTTTCTCGATCTACTCTATCATCTTTAGGACATGGTTCTCAACCGATGTCCCTTTTGTCATCCTGGCTTGGAAGAGTCTCTTAGACATCTCATATCTTTAAGTTCTTCCCTGTTTCTCAAACAACTGGCGGAGATGAAGAAGGATAAAATCTGTATCCATGCTCTCATGTTGCCTCTGTAACTCAGGAGTCATAGAGGCCAACATGTAACATTTTGCCAACGTGGTATCATCTATGTACTTCACATAGCGAGTGATCTCATCCTCGCTTGCCCCTTCTTCCAACGTATGCACAATTGTATTAAGAACGTATGTGATTTTCTCCGGTGTGAGAACAATTCTCAAATTGCGAAGCCAATATGTATAGTTTGGACCGGTGAGGCGGTTGACATTAAGTATGCCACGTAGGGGGTTTGTGAGCGACATGTTTCTGACAAAACAAGATATAGCAAAAAATAAATAACATGCAGATTTTACAAAAAGTACTAATTAAGATATGGACTTCTATCTTAATGTACTCCTACTATTTTCTTAGCGAATCACGCGATACCCTCAACATGTGAGACGAAAGTCTCTAGCAGACTTCTAGTGGGGATCGGGATCCAATTGACGTCTTAGTGCAACCTCGAAGGACTCGACCAATTACACTAAGCCTAAAAGGTAGGCAACTCTTGCCAATCATAACTCCTTATGATTCCTGTCATATTCGGTCTATAAATCATCATAGTCCTAAGGGACTCGACCAACCATGACATTCAGTTAAGTCATCACCATCGTTACAGGATGAGTCTGATTTCATGATATGCCATCGAGGGACTCAACCAAACATACAATATCCTCAGGTCACCGGTGACATCTTTATATCGTAGGAAAGATCTCGATCACGTAGATAGGTGAGCCTCAAGAGACTCGACCAACTGAACCTATATCGTGATTCAATTTCTTCCTATAACGATGGAAGGCCACCTGGGTCAATCTTATTGCCTCATGCTTACCGACTTAATATTATCTTAGGAGGGGGTTTTTGTATCGGTCTCCTAATATGTCGTGTCACACACATACATATTTAATATATATCTATATCGTATGTATATATATATACATATATCTAGTAGGTGTATAACATATCACATATGCAAACCACACTGGATGATTATAAGCCGTCACCTAATATGATTAAGCCCGAGCCAATGGGCATAATCACTCACAATAGGATCTATGTGTGCATTGGCGCATCTC